>OX382330.1:12521000-13741000 GCA_947507615.1 Hemithea aestivaria
TCAGCGCTGATTTTACCGAAACTAATAATTTTATCTTAACCGCTATAGTTTTCCTGGAAAATTCATGGTTGAAAGCATACCTCTGATTTTTTTTAGAATTTTAAAGCTAGTAGTTCAGATTTTAGAGGGGGGGGGGGGGGGACGCTCAATTTTTTTTTTAAACTTGAATATCTTTCAAACAGAACATGAAATCGAAAAAATTTCTTAGCAAACCGTCCGTCATTTTAAAATACCTATTCAACGATACCCCACACGATGGTATCAGCCAGAAAAAAAAAAATCATCCCCATCTTACGTGTACGGGAGGTACCCTAAATTAATTAATTAAAAATTATTTTTTGTCACCGTTCTCTTACCCTTATTATTACTTACCTGTATACAAAATTACACTTTTCTAGGACTTATAGTTTCTCCGCAATGCCGCGGACAGACAGACGGACGGACGGACGGACGGACGGACGGACGGACGGACAAAGCGAAACTATAAGGGTTCCTTGTTGACTACGGAACCCTAAAAAGGCTAAAATAATTGTATAATAATTAGAAGTTAGGAAGGAAAGGGTAAATCTGACTTAATTAATAACTACCTACTTAGTTTATTACAATTAATTTAAAAATGTACATATTTAGATTTAAGTTGTTGATAGTATGTAGCAGTTATTATTTTCATGTGGAGATATAATGGTGCCGCATAATCCAGAGCGGGTAGTCAACTATACTATAATATTAAAAAAACCTGACTTACTTGACCGACAATACATCGGCAATAATCGAAACCTTTTCGGCAACACCACTGATGTTGCCGACGTATATAGCACGCGCACAATCAGGCGATGCTATTATGTCGGTATCTAATATTTAAAGAAAAATGCATACTATTTTAGGTCTCTACAAATTACATATGTCAAAACACACGACGGTATCAAAATGTGAGCTTTCTAATTGATTTGAAATAAACAATCAAACGAACTACTCCGCCGCGTAATTGAAATAAATGAAAAGACATTGCAATAATTTTCCCAGTACCAATTTACGTATTAAATACACTTAGTAGTTACCGAGTAAACGTGTCTGTCCCGCAATCAGTCAAATGGAAATTGACACACCTTATTAGGTACGAGTAGCTAGTGGTTTGCATTCACATTATACCTCTATAGGTAGGTACGGACTATAGCTACTAGTCTTACCACTTTCTGATACTCTTTCAACAAGGGCTTGAAGTATTTGCTAGAACAAACGAGCGTCAATTTGGGAAAACCTTAACATTTAATTATTATTTATGGTTGACTCGATATTTTTATATTATTCTTATTATATATTATATTATTTATATTACGCTCACGCATAGTAAACAAAAAAATTAAATTGGTAGGTTGAACTGTACCCCTAACTGGCTGTAGTTAGTTCATTATAACCAATAAAACATACAACAGATTTTTAAAATTTCATACCTTGCATTAAATTTGTGAATTTGAATACTTAATAATCAGCAATTATAATTATATTATAAAATGTAGAGCAGCTCTTACTTTGTAGCAGCCCTTGCGTTGTTGATCGAAATGATTTGATTGTTAATGATTACTACTAATCAGATTTAGTAGTGTGTTGACCACTGACCACTCAATTCATAAAATGATTACTAATCAACAGAAACAAACAAATTAGTAGCTCGTGTTTTCTCAGCTCGATAACCCCAATTTGTTGCAATGTAATAAGTAATAAGGTTTATAGGTAATTAGCTTTATTTAGCCGGAGCATATAAATGTCGAATACAAGAACATTTTCATTTGATGTAATGGACATTACACAATACGAGCGTTCTGAGGGCGCGGCTGTTGATAACGACCCACACAGATTAATAGAGTAGAAAACACTCAACTTACATTTTTTTTGTTTATTTATCTTTACATGGTATAAAAATGAAGCTACCGCTTTCTGTTTACTTAGATCATTTAAATTTCTTATCGGATTTTAATGCAGTTATCCGCAATAAATAATAACTGTATTTATTAACCAAATATACAATCGCTGAAAGCATTGGAAAACAAGCATTAATTTTAAACAACTGTGCCGCAGGGGCCAACGCCCCCCTCCAGAAAGGTAAAGGTAGAATGATTCAAGAGGAAGGTTTTACATGCATAATATGCAGAAGTCTGGACTGTCGCTAGTTAAATATAAAATTTGAGATGTAATTATATTAAAATTTAATATAATTTATTCTCCTATGGGAAATTCCAGAGAGAAAGTAGCCACTATATTATTTCAGGGTCCTAAGCTATTTACACAAATTTCAGCTCTATCGTTTCAGCCGTTTTTTCAGCAAACCTTCACACACAAAAAAGGGATGTGGTTATTTTTAGTGTGGTACCGATGCATTTTATCGGTCACATGTAGAAGAACAATAATGAAATTTTTCAGCTGAAGCATTTTTTTTTATTAATTACAGATATGTAATTATATTCCTCCTATAGACTATAGATAAATCAGTTGACCGTGACAGAGTATTACGCCACCAAGTTGCAAACATAACAGGCAGGTCATGTATCCCACGGCAATGGACATACTCGTAGGTACGCTTTGTTCATTCAAGGGCTATGCAATGCACAACCTTTTACTACTAATTTTGTCATACAATGTAATAACAGTGTACTGCGAACTGGATCACTTAAGCATCGGAATTGAATATGATTATAATACCTATAGGTCATAGGGACATAATTATAATTTAAAACTGTACGCCGTTTGACTTGACGCCAAGAGCATTTTTCGACTAAGAAAGAGTATTTGATAAGTGCATGAAATGATAAGCCTCTTAGATATCAAAATCTATTTAAAAAAAACTACTACTACTTCACTTTAAAAAAAAACTAGTTATCGCAATGCTATTTATCTTTACTTTAATATTTAATTTGATATGCTAATCCTTTTTTTTTTTTTTTTTTTTTTTTTTTTGTAACCCGGGTAAAAATGCTTTACGCATACCACACGCGCCCGGGGGGACGCGAGAGGTTATGTGGGACTCCCCCGCCGGCACTACCAAACCATCCAATCCCGACCGACAGGGTATACCCACTAAAAAACCCGGGGTGTTTCCACCTCGCGCCTTAGTGCCGGGGCAACGGGTACGCCGAAGCACTCGTCCGCGGCCCCAGTGGCGTTGGTCCTAAGGGACCCCACCCCTCACCGAAATGGCGCACGGAAACACCGCGCGCGCCACCTCGCGGACCTGTTCAGTGACAGCGAACGCCCCCGCGTCCTCCGTCCAGGTCCTGGGATTCAGAATTGGACTCTCCGACCTCCCAATGCATACCACCCTGCAAAAGGGAAATCAGAGAGTCCTCTTCTTCCTCCCCTCCTCCTACGGAGCGCCGGAGATGTCCGGAAAACGACATCCCTCTTATCGCCACCAGACACCTCCCGCGATCCAGCGCCACCCTGCTCGCCGCCTAACGGCCGAGCCCTTTGACCAGCCTCCCGGGCCTGGTCCCACCCGACAAGGGGCAGTGGTGTGGCCCATCACTACGCGAGGGATACGTAGGTACGGTCTACCGGTCCACTGCCACCTTCCGCCACGGCGGCGCTCGCGATGAGCCCGCTCGCGCCATCCACTGTGCCCTATGCTGCCTTCATAGGGACACGCGGAGGCGCAACACCTCCAACACACATCGGCCGCAGAGGATAGGGAGAACGGCGCACCGTAATACCGGCACTCCTCTTCCCCTGCGGCCCCACCGCGTCCGCCATCAGACGGTGGCGACCCCGTTAGGGCCGCGGAAGGCAGGGAGAGTGGCGCATCGTGATACCATCACTCCTCTCCCGCTGCGGCCCCCGCCATTGAGCCACGGTGCGATGGCCAACCCACCGCGGTCCACCTCGGTTGGGATGCCCCTGAAGGAGGCACCGCAACCTACTCGGCCACTCGCACAAGGGCTGCTGGAGTTCAGCCCGGCGTGAACGGCCGACCGCCTCGGGTTCCTCTTAGTTTCACCGTGGTCTCCTCTTACCACGGCTACTTATCCCCACCGCCACGCAAAGGCGAGAACCCACCGGGGGGTGATATGCTAATCCTTATCTAACCAGCGGATATATTTTCAATTTTCAAACAATATTTCGATCAAGCTGACAGCCCGATAATCTAGCTAAAGTAAACGTATCGTTTCTTGTTAACCCACTCACTGTGATGAAAGTTTATCTAATACCATTTATTTATTGCTCAAAAGTGAAGCAAGTGTAATTGCCCTAACACAAGGTACAAACCTAGCAAAGTAGCTGTGTAACTTGGTAGACTTTGATATGAAACTTCATTTCCACTGTTCTTGTACACTGTCCGCCACCTGAACTTCATGTACACTGTTAGTTACTAGTTGGTGTCAGAATTAATTTCGATAAATTAAATTTCAAGAGTCATTATTACTATTATTCAGACTGTATCGTCTTACTGCGGAGCAAAGTCCTCCCTTCGCTCTTTGCACTCTTTTCTCTGGGTGGCAGTTAGGGGCCAATCCTTGAGATAGGAGTCAATTTCGTCTCTCCACTGGGTTCTGGGCCTTCCATGTCCGAGTTCTGGGTCGTCGTGTCCGGATAGGTTGGTTCCACTGAGTGGTAGTCCAGGCCTGCAGTTCTTTCCGCATGCGGCATACCTGCCATGTATAATATTAAATTTAAGGAGCCATAAATGTCTTATTAAATTGCAATAATATAATGGCGACAAAATTATGTGTGTAGAAATTAATGAATTATTGGGGGCTATACTCCAACAGAATATGATGAATCTTTTGTTCAGTCTGAAGTTTAAAGAGCATAGTAACAGCACATAGTATTTTCATGGAATTGCAATCGGTAGAATGTATGTTAAAGTGCGAGCACTCTTAAATTACATGTCGGTCTCTTTATCATCAGAAACATTTTCTTTCACTAACAGATGTAATTTAAAAGTGAATGAACTCGTGTATAGTTAAAATAAAATCAATAGAAAGAAAGAAGAGAAAGAAAAAAGTTTTATTTACGACAAATTACAGTATTAAGGTACATAAAACAAAGTATATAACATTTGCCGCAAAAAGGCCCCAGCTCAGCATATGTAGGTTCAAAAAAAGGACCTACGCTGGTCTTCCGCTGGCACCAAAGGCAGTGACATCACGGCCAGGTTAACAATTAACATAATGACATAAGAAAACAATACACATAATACTCTACATACAAAATTAAGACCAAAAAACAATAGTATAACAGACATTCAATTTACATAAAATTTTGCGTCTGCCATCGAATATCAGATCGGAAGTTGATCTATTTTATTATTCATACTTCCAAATGTCAATATTGAGGGAACTGTGCCAGATGAGAGTTAACATTGTTATATTAATTAAAGAGCTTGCTATCGGTATATTAGTCTTTTGTAATAGAATGTTAACTATTGCCTTCTGTGTACTTAAGGGCTGTCGAACCAGTTTAATGTTTAGATTCAATATTAAAATGTCACTGATGTTATTAATCTTCTTTGATAATGGCTTCTGAGTTTTATTAATATTATGTAGATATTATAATATATTTTAATATTGGCTGCAGTCAACGGTTTTACCTGCTATCATTGTGTCAGCTATATTAAAAAAAATCGTTTAGTTATTTTTTGCCGACTTAAAAGGAGGAAAGGTTTAAAAAATAACGTCTCTTTTTCACGACAATTTTGTATATTCACTGATTACTCAAAAACGCCTAACGCGGTTTAGAAGTCGGTTTCACATATTTTTTTTATTTACATATCAGCCTATTGTAGATATAATTATAGTTAGTACCTACACCTTTGTCTATAGATTGTACATTGTAATCTTTATAACTGCACTTCCTATTACGAAGCTTGAATTAAAACCATACAATTTACCTGACCGATGACTTCCATGCTCTAATTGTCAGCTCCATGACATTAGGATCACGAAATTGTGCATCGTGTTAGCAACAATTACATTCGTTGAGACGTCAGGTGCGGTAAACCTTTGGGTCGTATGATGTTTTTAGACTTAGAGAAAGAATACGATAAAATTATTATTTGCTCAAAATAAATAATTTATTTTATTATCTAAATCATTTACATTATTATATGAAAAACTAGCTGGTGCTCGCGGCTTTGCCCGCGTGGCAAAATCCTTTCTTAGCGGAAGTCTACATCATAAAACCCATCTATATTCCTAATTTCAAGTGTATCTGTTCAGGGGTTTGGGCTGTGAGTTGATAGATCAGTCAGTCAATCACTCTTTCCTTTTAAATATTTAGATTCTGTTGAGTAGCAAATATTGTTAAGTAACTAACTAAACTAACTAAGACGGCGCAGCGACCCAAACTGAGTCTTGGCCTCCGACACAAGAATACGCCATTCCTGCCTGTCCTGCGCTGTCGCTTCCCAAGACTAAGCTTGGAGCACTCTCAGGTCCTTCAGTACTTCGTCCTTCCAGCGGTACTTTGGACGCCCCACCGGCCGCTTGCCGGTAGCTCGTCCCAAGTATGCTCTTTTCACTCCCCGATCCTCCCCCATTCGCTCTACGTGGCCGAGCCAGCGAAGTCTGTGAGATTTTATCTCGCTGATGATGTTAGGCTCGGCCACTAGTTCTTCAATTTCTGCATTTCTTCTGATTCGCCATGAACCATCTACTTCTTTTATGGGTCTCAGAATATTGTTAAGTAGTAAATATAATTTAAGAGTTTTTTTTTAATTGAAAAAAAAAAAGATTTTGTGAAAATGATCTGAACAATGATGAAGCCAATCGGTCATAATGACCAATTGGTTACAAGGTATTGTCCAGTGTGTAGTAACTAGCCACAGCCGAAGCCTACCATTGGTAAATTATACTATATACAAAACAATGTTAATAATGGTATGTTTTGCATTCCAAAATGAGAAGTAAATCAGCTTAAGGCTAGCATTCTAGCATGATGGCCACTACAAAACGTTTGAGCATGCCTGCCCTAGGTTCTAATAATTACTAGATAATATCAACAATGTTTTGTAATAACTATAACTCAGCTTGTAGATATACGAGGGTTAATTGCATTTCTTCATGCTGATTACTATCGGAACTAACGAAATAAATATTAGTTTATTAGTTAAGCACCTTGGCTAGTCATACAATGTACCTATAATGTACATGACACAAAGAACACATTGCAATCCATATACTTAGATGACGCTTTATTGGAACCACATAACAAACGAAATAGGGTATATAAAGGTGAAGCCTTTGTTACACGAGAGCCAATGAACTGAACATGGAAGATGCCGAAGACGGTGGCGAAAAAAAAGTAAGAAAGCGGACCCTGGCTATTAGGGGTAAACGCTAAGAAGAAGTCAAATCACAATGATACATATCTTGTATGGTAAGAGTTTCAGTTCGCCAAGATCAACATAAGGCCTGCAACATGATCTAACGACTACCTAATACATATCTATTTTATAGAAATAGCCGGGAACTTTAGTTTAAAGTGAGAATCCTATTCCATACACAGAGATTTGAATCCAGGGTCTCCGGAATATAATAGAAGACTAATCTTCGAATGTGGGATGATGTCTTACTGTAAACACCGTCTATATTAGTAAAATGTAGTTAATTTTAATGTCTATGTAATGTATTTTACTGTTAAAACGTTAAATTATACGATCAGAATTCATATTATAAATTTATCTCATACGAGTAAAGTTCCATAACCTTGTGAACGCATCTGATGCTCCGAGTAAAGGGTTAAAAGCCGTAATACGTCTTTTTGTTTCACTTTTTTGTTGACATAATAGGATAATATATGTGTATATGTATATAATGTCGATTAGACGAGACAAGAACCGGTCACGGAGTGAATGGCAGATGCTCTTTGATAAATCTTTGTTTTGTGATCTATAGGTACATGTTTGAGAACCTATATAACACATTTACTTGTACTTGCTGACTGACTTACGTCTAGTTTGTTGAAAAATATTTTACGACATTCTCCGATCTACCTAATATACACAAAAAAAACAGTGATGCCGTTTGGGAAGCAAATACCGTGAGATGAGATTTTTTATATTACGAGTATATTAGTAAGAATTAATAAGTAAATCACGTCTAATTCAAACAAAGGTATTGCTATTATTTAAGGAGTTTTTGGATTTATTTTGAAATAGTTTTCAAAACTTTGCTATACAAATCGACAAAGATACAAAACGCAGGGCGTAGACAGGATAGTGACCCAGGAGAATTTTATTCTTTTCGGCATATTCAGTTTTGAAAGCATGATGTAGGTATTTTTGTAAATTTTAAGTAAGTATTTCTTGCATAGCACTTATGTGTTAAATAAGATATGTGTACACAAACAATGTTCAAAAAAAAACAAATATTTTTTATTTTAAAAGCTATAATACAATTAAATTAAATTTACATATTCAAAAAGTGTGTCAACATTGCAAGTATGGTATCGGCCCCATCTAAGCCAAGTGAGTAATTAATTTAACGTAGGGATCCCGTCGCGGGCGAGATTTGCGCCAGTTGCGCCACATCCTCGCATTTTGCTCAACGGACCGTCATTTTGTCATTACTGGACCTCGGACCCTTCTAAATAAACTGTATAGACACGCACGTTTAATTACTATGGAAAAAAATAATTTAAAATATTGTATTGGTAGCTTTCATGCCCGTAGTCTCTTAGCGGATGTCCACCCCTATTTTTAAATGTGTCATCGCCTTCTACTCAACCTCGTACTCGAAAAATATGGAATCTTCTCGATATATTTTTTTGAATTTATAATACCCTTTTCCTCGAAAAAGGTTCAGTTGAGGGTGAGGACTAACTAAAATACGGGGGTAAGCACTGCTGTGCCTGTGCTTATTTTTTGAAGGAATGTTGATACATCAGTTATTGTTAAGTTCAGAAAGATAAGTAGCCTTTGCATAATGCGTTTGTGTTTGTTTTGTGAAATGCAAAATCATAAGATTTGTTTACGACATATTCATTAATTTCGCAGTCGCAGTCTAGACTTTTCTAAAACACGGTTACGGCACAAGTGATTAGCATTTTCATACCGCGTTTTCTTTTGCAACTTAACATTATAACAATAATAATTTATTTTATTAGCATTTAAACTTGGCCTAATTCTCTATCTAATAAAAATACATAATACATCAAGTATCAAGGTATTTCATCAAACTTTAAATATTTTAGACATTTTGGCAAATAATGGGCAATTTTTATCTCGAGGATTATAAGATTAATGTAAATTAAGTGATCTAAGCAAGGCAGCACTATTACACATCATACATAATATTTGCTTTTTAAAACAAATAAAACCTTGTTTTATATTAACAATAGATTGTAAAGTCAAGTTATAATATTATGTATCTAGAGAGATAACTAAGATAAAAAATAATTTTAGATGATAATTTTTTTTTAAATGATAATTTTAGGAAGAGTCCTAACTATGTAGCCTGAACTCTAAACCAATGTGTTATTTATTATTATTAACCGATATCTATTACTGGAGCAGTTGATTTACTTTTTGAAAGAAATAATTTGATATTATTAATTTTAAAATCGTCAAAAATTTCGCCCCTAAAACACAAACACGCACGTGCGCACGCATACACACACCCATACTCATGCACTCGTAATATTAGTTGAAGTTAGATACTGCTACTTCGAACTTAATCTTGTGTGTGTACAGATTAGTTATATTATTCCTTATGCAAATATTTACTATCATCATTATCCGGAAGAGCAATAACTTAATAGCTCCATCGCGTGATGTAGGATTGATAACAATGGACATGTAAAGCCTTCGCAACTTCTACGGAAGTGAATTTATCATGTCTCATACAAATTAAAGACTACCTTTGTGCGCTTAGAACCTTTTATATCTGAGTTCTTCACAATTCAAGTTCTTCACATTACTGTGCTTCGGTAAGAGGGCACTGTAGCTAGTGAAATTAATGAGTCTTAACATCTTATTAGTAAGAAGCGTTGGCGCAACGCACCTACAATTTTACATAATTGTAAAATCCTAGGTAGAACTATACTAATTATAGAGGTATATGGGCAGCGTTAACTCTTACCATCAGGAGAGCGTCTTGCTCGTCTTTTTACTTCATTGTGTGTAACAATTTTATAGGACTTACGAGAAGCAGTGTTTCGTGTATGAATTTGTACCAGTTCTGGTCCAGGTCTAGGCTTTTCCTTGATAATACCTAGGTTCCTTTTTTGTTGCTTTATTCTTAAATAGTAATGGTCATCACGACGTCTATATTATGATGTGACCCGTTTCACAATATGCCTCTTCGTTGAAAACGGCTGAACCGATTCAGCTGAAATTTGGGACATAAGGTTTAGACCATAGCTGACATAATATAGCCTACTCAAAAAAAATTGGGTAAAATCGCTAGGCACAGCTAGTTTACAATACATTTTTATCTAAAAATTACGTAAGACCTAAGTCAATATTTCTTCATACATTCAACAATGTGATTGTTTAACGTACAGTTTGATTAATGGGTTACCATTTCCCAAATCATATAAATTGTACGCCATTACTTCATGCTGAGTGAGATTAATAAGCTTTCAAATGTTAACGATGGTTCTAATTTTACCTTTTAACTGTGTAAGTAATTCAATTGTTGAAGTTTGTGTTATCTTGTACACATAGGGCGCCTATGTTCCGCGAAAAATTACAGGTTTCTAGTTTTTTAAATAATTTATTAAAAATCTTTATATTTCGTATAAAGTGCTCAAATCATACCATCATCATATATAATGACTTCCCCAAAAGGACGCACTGGACAATACACTTTTCTCTTCATAATTTCTCGTGTTAAGTTTTCTTTGCGTGTGCGGCACAAGATTTTTGCTTATAGTCTGCTAAAATTGCGTTTAAGTATTTTTAAATAAAAAATATAGCTACTGTATATTATAGTTTAATCATAGATTGCCTAAAACAAGAAGTAAATGTTTGATTTTTATATATAATAAATTACACATAATCACGTGACTCAATTAAATTTTGCATTCCAAGAGTTTCAAAATAGTAGCATAACTATTAACAGTCATTATGGCTACTAATCCAAGTAGTAAATGTCTATTTAAATATCCTTGAATGGCTGTACCATGGTGGCGCAATTAAATACCTCTTGTACATATCTAAGTCTAGATCACGGAATAAATAGAAGCAGAATGGTCGTGATATGCTTTGGAACGCGCAAGAAGTTTTTCTAAACGTTGGTGAAATTCAAAACAGTTTGTGAGTGCTGTTTTAGGCATTGCCTGATTGGTTTATATTCTCTGTCGCTGTCGGTTTATATATCATCAAAATGGGTGGTTGAGTCTTAAAATTGAATTAATTAGGTATTTTATGAAGAGTAATAAATTGACTCGCAAAAAATTCGTGTCGTAAAAGTCATGTTGAGTTCATTTCTGCAGTCAGCGATGATACATATTCAGATAAAAAAATAACAACTGCTCAATAACTTTTAAATTTATCTTTGTCAATATTTATTATTGTCAAGAGTTATATTATATAGGTACCAGGTACCAGGTAAATACCTAATTATAATTTCCAGCGTTAAATAAAAAAAAAAAATTTATGAAGGCCGATCTAATCGTATAATTAATCTGTGGCCCAGATAACTAAGTAACATCTTATTTAACTTGGACCTAATTTGTATGAATAAAGGTCGTATATTACTAGTTAAAAGAGTTGTGGGTGTTTTAGATTATGATGATGATTATATGTAGAGACATAAAATTAAACATGTGATTATGTCTTAATTTATTATCTCCTTTAAATGATTTTACATAAAAGAGGAGAGGTTTACATTGCATACCATTCGATAATTTTTTTATATCTTATTATGTAGGTACACTTTAATAATAGATTCGATTTTTTTGTTTTTTTTTCTCGATGTTTTTATTTTGTTATGTTTGCGAGTTACATATAAATTTCATCAAAATCGGTCAAGCGGATTTAAATTTAGGAATTAGGTTTAATTTTTTTCTTTAATTAAGAGGATGATATGAATTTGCTTAGAACATGGGTTACTTTCCATTGGGTAAAACCGCTGGGCAGAGAAAATAATATCATACAAGAAATAAATCTATACTCTACACACCTACGATTAGTAGAAAATTTTGGAATGTTACCTACGTACATAATATCTATATTATTATTTATATACCTATTATTATTATCAGAGCTACCGTTGTCATTATAATTAGTGTTCTACATTTCTTAAGGCCAGCGAAAGTAATTTGCGTACAACAAATGCTTGTTTAGCAACATTTAATGATCACTCATTGTACCAATAATTTTGATAACTAAATCGATTGTTGCCGATATCATTATTAAAAGATATTAAAGGACATATTTTGCACAGATTATTGTAACATAGGCAGGTGCCGCGTACAACAATATCTACACGTATAGAGATCGTTGATCGCATATCGAAAGTAAAAGTAGAGTTAAAATAATACCATTAAGCAACAGTCGGAGGATATTTCGGTCAGAGTTTATGTTTTTAGACACAGATAGTACCTAAATATTGCTTTTTTATCTCCTTAGAGGTACATACAAGAAACAATATTCATAACGCGATAATGTATTATTTTTTAAAGATAAATTTGAACGTTGACATATTAGTTTGAAATATTTTATACTATTAACACTCACACAATGACATGATAAAACGTGATTATACCAAAAATTTGTGACATTCATCTAACCTCATTAAACGTATACCTTACATTCGTTGATTCTGACGTTTGCACTTATCATGAAAACGTATTCTTTAGCACGGCGTCATTTCTGTATTCGAAGAGCAGTGTCTCTCTTGATTACATTAGTCTGTGTATTTTTTATGTTTTAATGGGCAGTCACGAAGAAACGGTTCAGTAGGTGGACAATTTATTTGAAATACTGTAATTAAACATTGCAAATTGATTTTGAAAGTGAATTTCTGCATACTGTTTCATTAAAGTAAATTGCTTTACAAGTTAATTAAAATTACCCACTAGCCTAGTTTTTGCTAGTGTTTTCACTAGAATGTGAATGAAAATTTGGTAAACATAAGATAATTGTAATAATAAGTATATTCAAACACTTTGCTTCTTTAAAAATTCTTTGTAATTTTCAACACACCACTTAACCCATGTGAATATCAATTATATTCTCCACTCCCTGCACGATTGTCTGGAAGAGATCGCTATTAACGATAAGACCGCCAATTGTCACACTTAGTTTTTATATTGTTTTAGTTCTTAATTTGTTTTTGTATATTTTCTTTTATACAATACAATATTACAAGCTTTATATTACTTTCACCTGTCTGTTGTCTGTCTGTCTGTCTGTCTGTCTGTAATCAAATCTTGCAAGTTTAATTTGACCCACTTCCCGGTTTCCAATTGAGCTGAAAATTTGCATGCGTGTGTAAATCGGATGACAATGCAATATTTTTATGACATCGAGCTGATCTGATGATGGAGCAGGAAGGTGGCCATAGGAACTCTGTCATAAAACAACGCAACCCCATCGAGTTTGGGCTCATTTGATTCGTCTTGACGAGTACTTTATGATGTAAGATGATAACAATAATTAAAGCTTGTTTTTAAAAAGTATTTTTTAAATTTCACTTGTTCTTTATTGCAGTTAAAAGATAACAAAATATACTTTTAAAAAAACTATATAAGGGTCTACAATAGGCGACCTTATCGCTTAGAGCGATCTCTTCTAGGCAACCAGCTTTGCATAGAGTGATTGAACCTAAAGAGTAGGGTGTAATCAATGTAATTTTATGTTCCAATAAAGGGTTATCTATCTATTATCTCATCATTTTGTTCTAGACTGATTCAATGTATGAAGTATGAATTGATTCAAGTCTTGCTCGATATGATAACCTATAGATAAGTTTACATTCTACAGATTTTTTCCCTTAAATTTAGAGAACAATATGTAGAGGTACATTGGTACACTTATTAATCTCATTTCCTCAGGATATGGGCTGTCGATAGTTAGATCACAATAATTGATATGATAGCATCAAATCACGATAATTAATTGATTTCTAAATCAGCCTCTTAGAACGGTTTTGTCGTGTTGCTGACACGATCAGTTGAACGTTGGGTAACCAATATTTGACACCAAAATCAAGATTAGACGATTAACTGTCTAAAGGGGTCCATGACGGCCAAGCGGCTTGACGGCAATCTTTACTTGTATTAAACATGTTAATTAGGAATATTTTTGTTATATTTCAGATAGTTCAGGGTTTATGCGGCTTTGATGACTGCTGATCTATTGTGATGCTCACTTGAACTACATTTCACTCCTCAAATCCGTAGCTTCTAGGTACTTCTAGATATTATTAATGTTGATACCGTCAAAATACTTATGTGCAAAACTTTTATTTCCTGCTGTGGAAATAATGCCTGCCTCCGTTAGCTCAATTTTTCTGTGTTCAGCTATTATGAACCATTAAATTTTACCAATATGTTTTCATTTAATCAATAAATATTTCTGTGCTAGTTTTGCTGTTTGATATGCTTAAGTATTTAGCTGCTTGAAAAATAGAGACAAAATTGTTGCTTTCAAGCCATTGGAAAGCTTTTGGACTCGCTCTAAAGTTCATAATAAGAATGAGACTGCAGATAAAAGAGAGATCCATATACCTAGTGGTATTTTATTGTGAATTATCTTTATATATTGTCTTAGTTTTGTTTCCCAGCTCGTTATAATGACAGACAGGCACGACAAGTTTCGTTACCACAAATACTCGTATAGTTCAAGATCACTTCAAATTGTTTACCGATGCAGAGATAAACTTATTGATACCACGAAAGCAGATAAATAAAATTTCAAGTTTAGATGTACAAAAGGCGTACCAATTGGAGATTTATTTGATCAGGGCGATCTGTTCAACTGTGTTGTGGACAAAAATAAAGACATTAAAAGTATAAAACAAAATAATAGTTGTACTTGTAGGTATACTGGGTTACAATGAGAAGTTTTTTAGTTTAGTTGACTTACTCGTAAGTTTAATAAACTTAGTCAAAAATATCTTAAAGAAGTTTTTCTTCATTTTCAATATAATGGATTCAAAGTAGTTCTTTAAAGTAGTATTGCGCCTGTCCACTGTCCAGGCTAACACACGTCTTGCTGTGTGACGTGGTTTCAATTTCTTAAACAGCAAAAGCCATTTTGTACACATCGAGGCATGCTAGTGTACTATGGTTTGCCAAAAGCGTAAAAGGATGTAAATAATTTTTTCACATTAATCCTGTATAGACAGTATCTGTTTTATCGACGTATATCGTGAGATCTGTGCATATTGGAGCATATTGGGTTTCAATGACGCGAATTCTTTGTGCGTCGCCAGACTTCCTTTAACATTGAAATTTGTGAATGTATCGGATAGAAAGGAACTTTATGCGATAGCAGCATTCGCTGATTGTAAATATATATCAAGTGATTTATTCGCATTGTCCGCTTTATGTAACAGATATTGTGTAATTTTTATTAATTTATACGTGTTATTTAAACTGGATTTAGGCTTAAATTCTGAGTAACGGCGATAACCAAAAAGTACTAAAGGTCCAGCTCCACTTACGACACACACAGCATTATCGATTCTCAAACAATACAATACGTCAAGAGCATTTTTTGAATGAGAATTTGACAATACGTATGTATACGAAGTGGAAGCGTTGGTGAAGTGCACCTACAATTTAATATAATTGTGAAATCCTGAGTGGCACTGTACTGATTATGGGCAGCGTTATCTCTTACCATCAGCAGAGCTCTAGCGTCTTCTTACTTCGTTGCAATAAATTTCAATACAAACATTTCAAAAGGCGTGCTTAGTTTTTAAGTAGTTTATCTACCACCAGTCCTAATCTAAACATTACTGGTCCCACAGGCCCGGTGGTGTTCCCTCCATCTCCTGCCGGCGACCCAAGCCAGACCAGCGGCGTGGTTGTCGGTGCTTCAGGCTACGGTTTCGTGCCTCCCGGCAGCCAAGGTAATTACGGACGGTGAACTAGTCAATATGTAGATAGAACTAATTTTTATATGTAGTGTGACATGATCCTATAAATAAAGTATATAAAAAAAACAAATAGGTTATTGTATATGTTTATTGTATTGTATTATGGCTATATAAAAACAATTGATATATAACTATTTATTTTATATACCTACTCGTATATATTAAAAATGTATTATTTTAATATACTTTATTATTTACGTATTGTTTGTTTTAAAAAGTTGAGATATTGGATTTTTGGGGGTTAAAAGTAAAAACGCTTTATAAAAAAAATATCAATATGTAGGTACATATGTATAGATCTATTAATATTATATTATGTATTATATTTATGTATAAATTTTGATTGCCAATTAATATTGTACATAAATAAACTCATGTTACATTACATATAACAACTTAATATGTTATTCTAGAGGTTTACTACAAGATTTGTAAATAAAGTCCTTCGAGGATAAAAAGTTAATTTACTAAAATTTACATTAGTAATATTAATAGCTGTACAGACACTAAAGACACCGATATCCTACCATTACTTTATTTTTCTCAGAATGAAAATATAAAATATTTTCATGTCGGTGACTTTGGTTTGTATAGCTTCTCAAAATATCCTAGAAAGACTAAAACTATAGAATAGCATATTAAAATTAAATTATTTTGTTAAATATTACACGTAGTTTCAATGACTGCACGGGTATTTATTGCACGAGTTCCCCTTAGTTAAATATCCTTGGGTATGGATTTAACCCGTTAATATTTAAAATGGGACACTATCCATAACTTGGACAAAAATGTAATTTATTATTTTGTTTTGTTTAGCTACATAGACAAATAGAACTATAGAAACTATAAAAATAAAAATACTGACTTAAAAAAATGTACCTACTCGACTCAAAAATCGCATTAGTCTGATCCTTTTTGATTCACTTTCCTATTCCTTTCCTGTTCTCTTATTAGCATATTTAGATATAGCTTATAGTTAGTCTATAGTTTTTTCTGTCTATGTATTGCCATGTATAAATGTATTTTTTATTGTTTGAATGAAGCTGTATATAAAGCCCGTGTTATTTATAAAATGATTAATAAATTGTAAAGATTTGTCGCCTGTTTCATTTATACCCCTACGCCCTACGCTGTTGATTTGCTTTGCTTGTTGATAATAATTATTATAAATATTTTTAAAAAGGTAATAAATATCGCATGATAATGCTAACATGTTAATAAGATTAAGTTTAGTTCTATTCCTGTGTCAGGTTAAAATAACAATCCTAGCTTATAATATACTGAATTTTAGTTATATCTCATTGTAAATAAATAAATAGCATAATATTGTTACATTAATTTTCCTATTAAATTATTAGTTAATTAATAAAAATATATGAGATTTTTGGTTATAAGGTTAAAACTAATTCTAAGGTAACATGAATAATTTTCATATTTGTAAATTAACGGCATAAACTCACTTGTATTTACTTCGGCTTCGTGCCGACCGTTTCGATCCTGTACGAGGATCTTCCTCAGGGAGCTGCTGCGGTTACGCGCCAGTGTCCGCGCCCCGCATGGCACTGTGCTAGCTGAGGAGGAGCTTCCTGAGGAAGATCCTCGTTCCTCGAAGGAAGAGGATCGAAACGGTCGGCACGAAGCCAAAGTATATACAAATGAATAATTTTGAAGAAATATGTTAGGAAACATTAATAAGAAGTGTGGTTGGTATAACTACGAGTATATATTATTAGGATGGTCACCTGTCGTTTTATGATTTGAGGGTTAACAATATCAAAAATACGGGTTCTTAGTTTTATCTACAGATTAAGAGACAATAAAATCCAACTAATATTGTCAAACTTCGAAAGTATATGTGTGTGACTTGTTTGATACAAATTTACGCCGAAACTATTAAGCCGCTACAACTATTGAGCTGAAATTTAGTATTATTGACGCGCACCGTTAAGAAAAATAGGTTTGTTCATGATAAGCGAGGCGGCAATAAAGTTGATTGATTTCAATTTTTTCAAATGAATATGAGTACACTACACTATTACAAATACGAGTACTAATACTAATATGAGTCTTCTTTTTCCTGCCCTTATCCCACACTAGATAGGGTCGGCACAACACGTTTTTCTCCTCCATTCTTTTTTTTAAATTTTTTTTTATACGAGATAGGCCTACGTTTGACCACATCCCACCTGATGGAAAGTGAAAATGCAGTCGACGATGGATCACGTAAGATGCCTAGAAAGGTACCTATTCACTCGTGCCTGCTCTATCATCCGTCATATCTTCATCCACTCCCCTAGCACGCAATCCTCTTTCACACAGTTCATCCAAACCTTTTTCGGGCGTCCCCTTCCCGGATTACCACTTATTACCATATTCATTGACTTTTTGGTCACATGATTTTCATATAATATTTATAAACAAATTTTAGCACAATCGGCTCAGCCATTAAGGCGTGAAGAGGTAACAAACAAACATACCCTCGCATTTATAATATAAGTATGAAGGTCATTATCGACGTGTATATCGATCTAATTCTCCGTTAAATTAAGCAATGTCTCGCCGAAAGTCGTGATCGAACAACTGACAAAGGGAGAGAACATAAATAAACTCCAACAGGGAAACGAATGGTGGCTTTCTGATCCGGTAAGCGAAGGTCAAGTATTGGTGAAGTTTACGCACTAGCCTACTAACTATAACACGAGTATGAACTGCCATACTAGCCCAGTCAATGAGTGCCCAAAAAGGGTATGTGGATCGAAAACTCGAAAGCAGAAAAACTAACTTAGTAACTTTGTTTGGACTAGTTAGGAGATAAACATACTAAAACTAATTTAAGCGTCTTCAAAATATACCATGTTTGGAAGCTTATAGCCGAACAACGATTGGAGATAGATAAAAAGTGTCAAGGCCGAAGTTGTAGAAAATTTTATGAGGTTTAATAATGTACTACAATAAAATATCGTACAACGCACAGTTTTTGACATATAAGCAAAAAACCTAAAAATGGGACCTTCTTCGGCCTCCCCCCCCCTCGGGCTCACCTCGGAGGGGTGGGGACTTTTAGTATGTTTATCTCCTAACTAGTCCAAACAAAGTCCCTAAGTTAGTTTTTCTGCTTTCGAGTTTTCGATCCACATTTCTTCTTTTACTGGACATTTCTTTTTTTACTTTTTTTTTTTTTTTTTTTTTCTTTCTGGACTGGACTATACTAGATATTATTGTAACTTATTTATTACTACCGGTCTTACTCACTAAAAATTGACTAATATCATATTATTATTACAAGCTTTTATTTACTTTAACCTGTACGTTGTCTGTCTGTGTCTGTCTGTAATCAAATCTTGCAAGTTTAATATGATCAACTTTCCGGTTTCCAGTTGAGCTGAAATTTTGTGTCATGCATGTATAAATCGCATGACAATGCAATATTATTATGACATTGAGCTGATCTGATGATGGAGCTGGAAGGTGGACAAGCAACTTCGTAATTAAACGACGCAATCCCACCGAGTTTGGGCTCATTTGATTCGTCTTGACGAGTACTTTGGTGCTGGATGGCAATAATAATAATAAAAGCTTGTTTTTGAAAAGATTTTTTTTATTTCACTTGTTTTATATCTAACTAGTGGACCAGCGCGCACTTTGACGCGCTTAATACAAAATTATTAGTGTTCTTCTTCTATATTATGCAGGTAATAAAATCAAAAAAAAATCCGCATCAAAATCCGTTGCGTAGTTTTAACGATATACGCATACATAGGGACAGACAGACGCGGAAAGTAATTTTATTTTATAATATTATGTAGTGATTTTAAGGTCTGGCTTAGTTACATACCTTTTCACTTAATTCCAATTGCGTGGTTGTCTTTAATAGAACAATAATACTCTGTAAAAGTTGACTTGAAAAAGTGATCTGGTTATTGTAGACTATTTGAAAAATACATTTTGAGTTTGAGCTTCAATAGATATAGTTATATAGGTGTGAAGCACATACATACACGAATGCACACATAGGTATATATCAACTTTCGCTTTTATGTATACTTTATATTAGGTTGGTATGTGAACCAAAGTTTGTTTTGTTCTCCGATAAAATAAGATCCTCCGATTTAACCCCTGCGAAATCAGATCAAGAAAAGAAACAACCAGATAAAGAACTCAAAGAGAAAAGGGATTTCGTTGAACCACCAAATTAAATTATTTGTTCTGAATTAAAAGTTGCTCATCCAAATAAATAAAATTCAAATATATAAAATAATAAACACAATTTATTGTATGTGCAGTTTTATTAAAACTCTTTGTTCCTCATTCCAATGAATAAACGTAATCCTAATAATAATTTGATGTTACGGACTCGCTAGAGGGCATTTTGTATAGCAATTAGATTCGGATTAGCATAGACAGTTGGGCAGGAAATAATAGCCTTTAATAACATAGCAGGTGCTATAGGCTCACAAGTGCAATGTCAATGTTAAAAAAATATTACATAATGGCGTTAAAGAATCGGCGTCTGCAACAGATAACAAAGTACAAGTGGTATTGCCTACGCGGTGTCGGAATACTAAAAGAAGACACAATACGAAAATTCCTTTAAGGGCCCGCTACAGGCCAATGATCCAGAAGTTTCACATGATCGTGTGTAATACATGTATTAATGAAATTTGATCTTGAAATGCTGAAAAGTTAAGGATTAACTCTAATGATTATGTTACTCAATTACGCGATTGCAGGAAACGCCTTCTCGATTTACGTTGGCCTGTAGCGGGCCATTATTGGACAATCAGGTATTTTTAGGGTTCCGTACCTCAAAAGGAAAAAAACGGAACCCTTATAGGATCACTTTGTTGTCCGTCCGTCTGTCTGTCTGTCAAGACCCTTTTTCTCAGGAACGCGTGGAGGTAACAAGCTGAAATTTATAGGAAATACTAAGGTCCATTGCCTCTTAGAGCTGTGAAAATTTCAAACTTCTAGGCCAACGCAATCAAAAGATATAGTCGAATATGACGCAAAATTCAGCAAATTTTCGACATTACCAAATAAATCAAAACCTACGGGGCACTTCCCGTGAACTCAGAATCTTGAAATTTGGCACAAAGTAACTCCTTAGAGCACAGATAAAGGAAAAATTGCGAAAACCATAAATTTTTATTTGCATCATATGAAAAAAATATTTTGAATAATTTTATACCTCCTACCCTTTTTCTCATGAACGCGTAGACGTATTAAATTGAAATTCATACCAAATACTCAAATCTATAATACCTTTAAACTGTAATAAAATCAAACCTCTATATCAACGCATTCAAAAGAAACAGTAATTTTAGTCGCAATTTTAAACTCGCAAATACTCTCAAAAAATCAAAACCTACAGGGTACTTCCCGTGATCTTAGAATCTTGAAATTTGGCACGAAGCAGCTCCTTAGAGCACAGATAAAGGAAAAATTGCGAAAATTGAACATTTTTAGTTAAATCATATAAAAAAATATTTTTAAAAATTTCATACTTACTACCTTATTTCTCATGAACGCGTGCAGGTATTAAACTGAAATTCATATCAAATACTAAGGTCTATTATACCCTTAAACTGTAATAAAATCAAACCTCTATCTCAACGCATTCAAAAGAAACAGCAATTTTAGCCGTATTTTTTAACTCGCGACTACTCTCAAGGGAATCAAAACCTACAGGGTACTTGCCGTTAACTCAGAATCTTGAAATTTGGTACGCAGCAACGTCTTAAATCACAGGCACAGGAAAAATTGCGAAAACTGTAAATTTTTAGTTGCATCATATAAAAAATATTTTTAATAATTTTGTATTTACTATCCCTTTCCTCAAGAACGCGTACAGGTATTAAATTGAAATTCATACCAAATACTCAGCTATATAATAACTTAAAGCTGTAAAAAATCAAACATCTATGTCAACGCAATCAAAAGAAACAGCAATTTTAGCCGCATATTTTCAAACTCGCAAGTACTCACAAGAGAATCAAAACCCACAGTATATATTATTATACCCACTTTTCCTTAGGGTTCCGTAGAAACCCGTAGGTTTGTACGGAACCCTCAGTGCTCGAGTCCTACTCGTACTTGACCGGTTTTATTTTAGTCATCATCATCATCATCATCTCAGCCATTGGACGTCCACTGCTGAACATAGGCCTCCCCTTTGGACTTCCATATGTACCGGTTGGAAGCGACCTGCATCCAGCGTCTTCCGGCGACCTTTATAAGGTCGTCTGTCCACCTTGTGGGTGGACGTCCTACGCTTCGTTTGCTAGTCCGTGGTCTCCACTCGAGCACTTTTCGACCCCATCGGCCATCCGCTCTACGCGCTATGTGGCCTGCCCATTGCCACTTCAGCTTGCTAATCCGCCGGGCTATGTCGGTGACTTTAGTTCGTCTACGGATTTCTTCATTTCTGATTCGATCTCGTAGAGAAACCCCGAGCATAGCCCTTTCCATAGCACGCTGGGCGACTTTGAGCTTCGAGATGAGGCCAATGGTGAAGGACCACGTTTCGGTGCCGTAAGTCATCACTGGTAACACACATTGATCAAAAACTTTCGTCTTGAGGCACTGAGGTATATCGGACGAAAAGACATTGCGTAGTTTCCCGAATGCTGCCCAACCGAGTTGGATTCGGCGGTTGACCTCTTTCTCGAAGTTGGACCTACCTAATTGGACTACTTGTCCTAGATAAATATACGAGTCCACAACTTCGAGTACCGATCCTTCAACAGATATTGGGGTGGGCACAACATTGGCATTTGACATAAGCTTCGTCTTGTCCATGTTCATTTTTAAGCCCACCCGTTGTGAAGCTCGGTTGAGGTCATCGAGCATCATGCTGAGTTCCTCCATCGACTTTGCCATGACTACGATGTCGTCGGCAAACCGAAGGTGAGTGATGTATTCGCCGTTGATATTGATGCCAAGCCCTTGCCATTCCAGGAGCTTGAAGGTGTCTTCCATTACGGCAGTAAACAGCTTCGGAGAGATAACGTCTCCCTGTCTTACGCCTCTTCTTAATGGAATCGCCTTCGTGCTCTGCTCGTGCTGTGCTTTATTTTAGTATTATTATATAATTGTTCATACACAAACCCTAGATACTGTCAACACTCTACATCAGTAGGGTAGCAGTACTTACAACCTCTTTAAAACAGAAACAAAAAATAAAATATACATAAAACAGAACTATTTTAAATAAATAATGATCACCCATTTCACAGGCCAAATAATCCGGCATCAGGTTTGTTCACAGAATGAAATTTTCAATTATTCATTGCGGACCTTTTTAATTGTGTTTGTCGTTTCTCGATGACTTCATTTATATTTTTGGGGTTTTAACGCTAACCCGTCCAGCCAAACATTCAAACATTGAGTGTGGGTTGCTCTTAATCGCGAGGGCCCTTTATGGTACGTTTAAATTATGAAATTGACATATCGCAGGCGAGGACCTTTCGGGTGGTGTGCAGCGATGCGAGTATTACAATTTAATAAAAGAGTTCGGACTTACAAAATTAATTGGACAGCCTCCAGCCTCCTGTTCCCACTCGGACCTTTTATGATATTGATCTAATGCATATTTATAGTTAAATTTTGTTAAGTATGATGTTTGTTTAGGAATTTTGGAGGGACAGTGTTTTTAACCAAGTCTGTTAATATCTTTATTTGTATAAATTAATATAGTTGAGATTTTATGAAGGTTTGTTTTCATTTAGAGTCACATTTGTTAATAATATCAATGAAAAGCTCGCCTGTTCTGTAGAAGGATATAGGTTCTCATGTATATAGATAATGTAGGTATATAGAGAAAATATTAGTGGTAGAAGCTAACTTAATTTTGGATTTACATGTACAACCTACTGTGCATGTATATCTAAATAAAAAAAACACATTTGTTGCATAGGATAGCCCTCTTTATTATTTGCTTTATTATATTAATAAATTTTGTTGTAGTTTAAATAGATACATATTTAATATATAACCTGGTGACAGACGGACGGATGGACAGTAGAGTCATAGTAATCCCGTCTATACCCTTTGGATACGGAGCCCCTAAATACAGCTAAAATAGCGAAAAAACGTGTCATTGTACCATCATAGCAGTAAACTTAGGTAATATGTAGTAGGTAGGTGGTTAGATTGTTTGAACTGGGGAGGAAAAACGGATGTATGTCGGCAAAGTTTACCGCGACTTCGAGTTTCATCAGCTTTTTCTTTTGACAACCAAGACATGTATTCTTTCATAACAATATTAGTAGTTTTGTGTTGAGTTTGAAATTTTTGGATTCTTTTAAAAATATGTTGAGTATATCTGAACATACTCGTACTAACTACGTTAATATTAGTCTATTACGCTTCCTAAATATTAGGTATATACCATTTTACTTTATTAGTTATACCTTACTTACCTTTGCCTTAAAAACATTTTATTTATTTAATTTGAACTCTCAGACATCCTACGTTAAATCTTAGTAATATTATAAACGTGAAAGTTTGTAAGAATGTATTAATGTCAAGATGTCAGGATGTCTGGGTGTATGTTTGTTACTCTTTCACGGCTAAACGGGTTGACCGATTGAGCTGAAATTTGGTATAGAGATAGCTTAGACCCTGAAATAACACATAGGCTATTACAGTACAGCGGGTAAAACCGCTGGGCGCAGCTAGTAATGTTTATAAAATAGAACCTATAGATTGTGGCAAATGTTTATAGAAAAAAAAAGAGAACTGCCACTACAACATTAAATAACACCGAGGATAGACTTCCTTTGCAGGAGGTCGTCTAGATGGGTACCCCAACAGTGCCAGTTATTCTACCGCCTGAGCAGTAATGTGCAAATTGTAGCTAGTGAAATTACTGGTCTAAAGAGTCTTAACATCATATGAGACTTGAGTAAGAAGCGTTGGTTCAGTTACCTAGAATTCACATCATTGCATTGTGAAGTGATAGGTAGCACTGTACTGATAATTATGGGCAGCGTTATATCTTAACATTAAGAGAGCGTTTTACTTCTTCTCATAAAAAAAATCGGCCACACGCCAATCCAAAATGTAAAGTTGTAGATACATAACTCTCAGGACTAACTCAGCAAGAATTTAACTCTAACAAACCGCTAAATATGCAAGTGAAATAGTTAAAGAAACAAGATTTAAAATGTAGTAACGAGCACATCTCGAATGAACACGAAAACGCTACGTTTGTTCTTAATGAACACGGTTTCTTGTCTGAATTAAACTTCACACTGGTACAATACGTGCTGCGCTTGATCTTTGTTAGGGGTAGTCTTTGGTTACAAGAGGAAGCGGTGTTGGTAAAGCTTTTTGTTACGAGTGAAAGAAATCAAAGGACAAGTTTGTGAAGAAACTAATGAAGCACATATATTTATAATAAGCCTGCTAACATAGTATTAAGCTAGTACCTGTTTCACACTAACCAATTATTACACTACGACACGCTGTTTATAGTAGTGTTTTTCCTACTAATACTACTACTAACTACTACTATGTATAATGTATGTATTATAAACTTTCTCACATAAATTTTCTGTAACTAGATTGAGTTATTGCACACCGCCGTCTATTATTGTATTTACAGTCCTGTTCCATTCCCAGGTTGTCTGTAAGAAATTGCCTAGTGCGATAAGACCGCCGATTGTTTACCTAGCATTAAGATATCTAGATCATTAAGCTTTTTTGTAATCGTTTGGTATGCAATAAAGTATTATTCTATTCTATTCTACTATACAGCGGGTAAAACTACTGGGCGCAGCTAGTTAGTGATAAATTTGCACACATCTGTCTAGCATAGAGAGCCTTTAGGAGTCAGAGCATATTATAATATCTTTAAAATTGTATTGCCTCCGTAAAAACAGTAACTGGACACTATTAGCATAAAGTTCTTTGAGAAGAAGGGTAAGGGTATTTGGTAGTCAGATATTTTACATTACTGAGGACCTATTGGCTATTACGCACAGGTAGTTATTATTATTAACTGAGAAAAATAAATGTTCTTAGTCACTTAATATGTATTTTCTTGAATTAGTGGTCTTTCGTGTTAGTGGATTACGCGACAAAGTATAAAATGTTATTTTAAATTTACCGCTCAATGACTCAAAGAAAATTTTATTTTAGTCGGTTAATGACAGATGCTTATAGGGCCTCAGAGTGTAAAAAGTAAAAATCTTTCGTCAAAACGCTTTCGCGTGTACACTGCAAGTGCTGGAGGCGGCGGAAGTGACGCGTCTCGACACAGCGGCGCCGCGCCGGAACCAACTGAAGGGTTGCACCGTCACAAATCAAGTTATGAGAAACGCCACAAAAGGAAACTTTGTGCATTTCCGAACCGGTGAGCGTGAAATCCGACACACAGAACCCCTCCAACCAAACTAAACCTTAACACTTCAAACTCAAAACTCAAATTGGCACAACTTAAACTCTCCTCGCCGTAGTCACACGAGTGAGTCATTTCGGTCATATTGAAAATGTTTTCGGATTAAATTGTTGGTCTTGTGAAATAATAAGTTGATACGTTCTTTTGTCTACGTGAAGGCGGAATTCGTTGAAGCGAATTTCAGAAGAGAGACGTTTTGATAGCTCTGAAAGCTGAACAATGTAAGGATTTAAAGTTGCGAATTGAAGACCGGATATTCTATTTCTTGCTTGAGCGCATTGAACGCATACCTATTTTTGAAAAAGTAACATAGAAGTTAGAGCTAAAAATAGGTTTTTTTTTGTACATTTGTATTCAGGTTTGGATAGTCTAAGTTTTTGTATTTTTTTTTCATTTGCACAGACTTCTTTTCTGCTTTTAAGTAATATTATAATCTTTAACAATTCTTTTCTTAGTAACTTATCTTAGCAGCATGCATGCTGGGCATTGGTTTAACGATTTTTCAAGGCGTTTTAAAATAAGTAAACGAGACGAGCATTATATTTACCTGGACCTGGACTTGACAAAACTGTGTGGCCAAGATAATGGCCGTAATTATGGCCGTGTCCCGACATGATGTTGTCAATGAGGCAATTTACCCTGACTACTTGACAACGCGTCGCATATCCAGGACATCGTGTCGGCAATATACTAGTCTTGCAGACGTCTATAGGCGATGGTAACCGATCACCATCAGGAGCGACATCTGTGTGTCTGAACTAACATCTTACCAATATTATAAACGTGGGATAGCATTTCCCAAACCGGAGGAGTATAGGTTTCTTCCTCTAAGTGGGACCACTGCCTTAATAACCCACTTCTTCCATGAGTAGGAAACGAAAAGGTAGGGGAAAACACAATAGATCCCAATGGGTCTACGTGTTGCTGGTTCATTTGCCTGCCCCCGTTAAAGATAGATAGATAAACGTGAAAGTTTGTAAGAATGTTGAATTACTGAATGTCTGGCTGTATGTTTGTTACTACATATTTCACGGATAAAAGGGGATTGATTGACGGGATGGACCGATTGAGCTGAAATTTGGTAAAGAGATAGCTTAGACCTTGATATAACACATTTGCTCCATACAGCGGGTAAAACCGCTGGGGGCAGCTTCTTCTTTCGGTACCTCTCCGACTAGTGAAGTTTGATAAATTAAATTGATTTCCTAATACCATGTTTCGCTTTTCAGGACCTGCAGTACCAAGGTTCTTCTACAGAAGATTTTACGGCCGAAGATAAAGATTATACTAGTTTAATTTGTATAAATAAGTAATTTCCACACAAGTTTACACTTTTGTGTAGAAATAACGACTGTATATTTTATGTAATGTAAATGAATCTAATCAGAATCGCCCTGTTTCTTCAACGCCTAGAAAAAATATGATTTTATTGAAGGACTTCTTCTATACAATCTTTCTTCAGGATGATTGGACGTAAACCAAATTTATGAAAAAAAAAGGTAGCACTCCGGGAGTGCCGGCAGAAGTGAAAACTTCAATATTAACGTTGTGTTTAATTATAAGTATAAAAATACTATCATTTATGAGGTAGAATACAATGTTTATTTATTGCGCTATCGTACACAAATATGACAATTTATATGTTGTTATTTATAATATTATATCGTTATTTATATATAACATTAAATTTTATCTCTCAGAAAAATCAACTTCCATCCATAATTTCGACGACTTTTACACCATCGTTATTATCAGAATCATCATCGCAAATTTTTACAACTGATACAATTGGTTTATGATAACTGAAGTAAGAAACAAACAGTTTTGATTCGAACCTATTTAAGTGTCTAATAAAAAAAATATAAAAATATAAATATAAAATATAATCTAAGCCCCCTGTGCCGCCTAAACAGAGCAGCACACTCAGGCACGGTAGAAAGAGTGGGAGATACTAGTTCCTCTCCCTTCCCCTCGATCTTACGCTTTTTTGATCAGCATCACGTGACCCTGACGCGAGTTTGAAAGTTTTTACCCATACAAAAAAGTGCTCAGCGCCGCTAAAGAAGTTTTCACTTCAAAAAATATTTGTATTTGATGACAAATAAGTCTACGGTCTTCAGGGTACAACATGTATGTCAGGTTAGCTTCAAGAGTCTCTGGTTTATCAGCTCTTTTATAATGAATGCCAAGTTTTCAAGTTACATAAACTGCATCTACTTATATCATATTATTTAAGCTCCACTTAGGAGTAATTTTTTTTTCTTCAATTTTATAAAAAAAACCTTAAATGAAATCATTCTCCGAATAAAATACTTGTGACTTGTACTTGTTAAAAAAATGTTTTAATGTATTTTTAAACAGGCTTTACATTGAAACAGGGGCAAAATATAATATTTAAAACAATATTAGTAAAACATGAGTGCCTTTTATCAATATTTGTACAAAGTATTTAAAACTGTGATAATGTAAGCTCTGAAAAATACAAATAATTTGAAAAGGTGAAACTGTCTACGATAATTGAATATGCGGAGAAAAATGGGAATATTAAATAGCTGTTAAGAGCGCTTAGTTCGTGTGACGCTCTCTCGCTCGCATTATTTGACACACACATCATAAGTCTGGAAAAGACAAGTTTCGGCAGAACAATGCATTACATTAAAATCTGATATTATGTACCTGAAATCTATGAATAAACAAATTCTTATTCTTATTCATTTTGAAATATAAATTTATAGAATTAACTTTTTGAAAATTCCTCAAGTTAGTCGCTGCTCAATATAATTGCACACATTTTAAAAGTATTTTCAATGTTACAAGTAAAATAATGGCATGAGAAGCAATATTTAAAAAAAAAATGTTTTTTTTTTTAAATCTCATCTGGTCATAATATCTTAACATATCAAACTGACAAAACTTTTAAAATGTATGCAATAATATTGTACAGTGACACTCTTGAGGAATTTTCAAAAACTTAATACTATGAATTTACATTTCAAAATGCGTCAAATAGTGGGAGCGAGAGAGCGTTTCGCGGACTAAGCGCCCTTAAAAAGTTGTAAAGTAGCGCCCTCATTCACTGGTTTTCTAATTCGTAGACCGGTCCACTTTTTATAATAATTTGTGTTATCAACTTATTAAAAAGCAATATTTTATTATATATAATTTGAGATGTATGCCTGAATGGTTGTTTGCGATATATGTAAATGTATATAATGTGAAACATTATAATAGTATGTAAATTATTGAATTGTATATAAAGAAATAAAGAAGTTACCACCAAGTCTACACTTCATTCATCTTATCTTACTAATAGTATAAACGTGAAAGTTTGTAAGAATGTATGGATGTCTGTATGTTTGTTACTCTTTCACGCTTTAATGGGTGGACCGATTGAGCTGAAATCTGGTATAGAGATAGCTCAGGAATAACACATAGGCACAGCGGGTAAAACCGCTGGGCGCAGCTAGTATTATATAAAATAGGTTTCATTTTTAATTATATTATTTTTATCTACTAAGATATTTTTGAAAATAACAAATTAAAGGTAAAATAAATAAAACTAATTTTATTTCCATAACTCTTTAATGTAGTTTCAGGTTAGTAAGTAGTTCCTACTTTATTTCTAAAAGTTGCCTATAATAAATAGGATGAAATTCCAAAGTTCATATCTATCGTATATGTACATATTTTCAAGGTATCCGTAGCTGAACATTGCGATTGATGTTCGAAGTTATCCTAAAAGGATGCCAAAAATGCAGGGCTGGAAGAGAAATTAATATTTACTCAAGTAAACATAATGAGATAGCTTAGACCCTGGAATAACTCATAGGCTACTAACTATAGTACTACGGGTGAAATCGCTGGATGCAGCAAGTAAGTACATATAAAAACAAACGATGATGATCCTCTTAGTCTCCGTAGAGACGTAGGGTCACTCTGTATCTTCTATAGACTCTACAATGGGGAGTGTTCCGACGAGCTTTTTAATTTAATACCGGCGTCGCAATTTTATCTCCGCACATCACGCATCCGCGCAAAGGCCCATCCCCACATCTTGCAGACCTGGAGTTCGCATACAGTGCGGTTTTCGAACGTATTTATTTATACCGCGTACATGCAAGATGTGGAATGACCTCCCACGATGGGTCTTCCCAGAGTCCTTTAACCCTGATGCATTTAAGACGGGTATATACCACTTCTTAAAGGGCCGGCAACGCTCTGATAGCACATCTAGTGTTGGAAGGGTCAATAGGCGGCGGTAAGCGCTCAACATCAGGCGGGCCGTCTGCTTGTTTGACGCTCAATTTATTTTAAAAAAAATGTTAACTTACAAAGAGTCCTTCCTTCAAGCACGAACGTCGTCGAGGTGGAGGTGGAGGTCTATCAGGAGAATTAATATTCTCTACGATCACAGTTACAGCCTGGGATGTATTCGCTTGATTTTGACTCACTGTAATCACACTAATATTAAAAAAAAGTTTAAAAAAAAAAGTAAATGCAAAAGTTTGTGTGTATGTTTGTTACAGAAGTAACAAATGAAGAAGAATATAATAGAAAACTCTTTACTGCACACCACAAATAGAAGAAAATAAGCAGAACCACACCGAAGAATCACCCCTAAACTGATGGACCGATTGAGTAAAAATTTGGTTTAGACACATAGGTATAGGCTATGTACAGTGGATAAAACCGCTGGGCTGCTTGGTTGTAGCAACTTTAACATATAGGTATTTACATAATATATGACCGCACTATGTGTTTCTTTTCACTTTTTAATAAAAATTGTAGGTTTAGCAAAGTAGCGCTAGCATTATAAATCGTTTACGCTCAAATAATTTTATACAGAAATATATTTATGGGTAAATCCTGAGATCGGCCGTATTTAAGTGATTTCCGTGGCAGATTTTAAATCTAAGTATTATTGAATTTTACATGTAAAACATCAAATTTCCCATAATTATAAGCACATCCATCAAATAGGCATCATTATAACTTGTTTTGTTCAGAAGATATTTCAATTTAAATTTTTGGTGCCACGGGAATCAATAAAGTGTGGCATGGGAATCAAAAATAAAACTATTTTGTTTAAATTCTATGTTATTATTTAAATATTGACCTCTACATACTAATCATATAAAAAAGAAATGATTAAAAGCGGTGATCCAAACAAATTTACATCAAACATAAAGTATTAAAAAGGTAAAGGAAAAATATTGAATAAATAGTCCTAGAATATGAGATTAAGTTCTCAGTCACAGTCACTGACAGGATTAACTCCAGAAGCTGTCATCAGATTGTACATTTATCATTAGTTAGATTAATCCGGACTGAAGTTGCAGTCAGCCCATATAGTTTCGTTTTATTTTTTCATCATACATCATCTCAGCCATAAGACGTCTTCTACTAAACATAAACCTCTCTTTTAGACCTCCATATATAAAACCGGTGTTGGAAGCTACCTGCTTCAAGCGTCTTTCAGTGACCTTAATAAGGTCGTCTGCCACACTTGTGGGTAGACGTTCTACGCTGCGTTTGCTTGTCCGTGCTACACTTGAACACTTTTCGACCCCATCAGCCATTCGCTCTACGTGCTATGTGGCCTGCCCATTACCACTTCAGCTTCCTGATCCGCGCGATTCGGATCTCCTCATTCCTGATTCGATCACGTAGAGAAATCCCGAGTATAGCGGCCCTCTCCATACCTCGCTGAGCGACTTATTTTAATGTGGGGATATAATGGTGCCGCATAAGCCAGAGCGGCTGTCTACTATAGTACAATATAAAAAAAAACCATCTGATGTAGGTATACCATATAAAAAAAACATCTGAAATAATGAAATATACAAATATAAACTGTCAAAATCACTTCCATACCTGCGGCTTCGCTGTAGTTGGGTAAAAAGTGAAAGAATGCGCAAGAAAACTCAGGGGAAAATTGATCACCGTGGTAAAACGCCATGAGAATCAATACCATGGAAATCAAAATTGTATAGTTTTTTGTCAATATTTTTAAATACCATAATTATAGACCAATAATAATAAAATATATGATTAACAATACCCTTTTCCTAACTGCACACCCTAGTCAAAAAACCGTAATGGATAAAAAAATATTTTTAAACATGGAAATAGTAATCAATGATCTAGTGAACCAAAACCACGGTAATCATTTTCTCACCTTCGTAAATCCAGTTTATAACCACGAGAGGCGTAACATTTCTTCACGATGTTTAGAGCGCAATTGAAATTAGCCAACACCGTGTGTACAAGCTTCTAAGTCTTGTGGCTTATGAAATGTGAGTAGTTATGTCGCGCGCCATGGGAATCACTATTTGTCCGGGGACAAACCTAAATTTGTTATTTTTTCTAAAATTACGCTAATTACAGCCTTCGCGTATTTTTTTGATCATATAACAGTTCACCCTTTACAGCTTAGATCACAGCAATTAATAAAATTCCGTTTATAAGTTGGTGTAAAAAATATATTTTATTCCAAAAAAGTGTAAGGGACACCCCATGGTAATCAAATTTCAGGGCTTTAACATTTTTTTTCAGATACTTGCAATTAAATTTAACCTTATATCTATCATGCATTAAGTAGATTAAACCTTAAAGTAACAGAAAAAAAATACCCTTGGGTAGAATTTTTATGTTACGGGTAGTTTATTCCCCCGGACACGTAAAATTTTGTCTCTCAGGATTCACCCTTATACATACGTGCAACAGGTGCTGCGTTACCTGTAAATAAAAACAAATACATTTTTGCACAATAAAAGTTCCAATCATAAATTTAAAATAGTTTTTAAAATATTACCCATGCTACAATTTTATACAACATTAAACAGTAATATATACATACCTCCAGTTCCTGTATTGCCTGTAAATAAAAATAAAAAATACACAATATAAGTTCCATTCATGATTTCAAAATAGTTTTAAAAATATTACCCATGCTACAATTTTATACAACACTAGCAAACCCGGCGAACTCCGTTTCGCCACCAGATGGCTTCGTTTTATGTAACATTTCGTTTGGTGATTAAAAAATGAAGAATTTTTTTGTTTTATATTTGAAAAGGAAAAATTTTATTTCATTTCATAACAGTAATAAAGTCATTTCGATTACAAAAATGAACTGTTATTTAGTTGAACTTCTCTAAGTAAATGAAAGTGAATCCAAAGTAAATACTGAATCGAAGCGTTATACGTGTCCGCAAATTATCCGTTTCATTGAAGTGCTCTTTGGTAAACCACTGGTTATGTGTGTTGTATATTTTACCTTGCAAGTCGGCATGAAGCCGCCTTCTCGAATGATATTAGCTCCAAAAGAAGTCATGCGAAAGCAGTTATTGTATTCAAGGATGTGTTGAAGAAAATGGCTGGAATCGGGATCACTTCCATCGAACAATGGTTTCAGTGGCTGTGGTGGTGTAAGTAATGGATCCAGTTTGACTTTTCCACTTGCGCAGCATAATCCAGCCGTTTCTCTTTTGAACTTTAACGCATTGCAATATCGGCATAATATAGTCGTCATTGGTCCAATATCTAAATTTTCATCATCACTGTAGTTTGCAGTGGGATCATATTGGAATGCCAAGCGATTGTATGATGCCAATGATCTTCGTGTGCTCACGCGTTGTCTCAATCGGTCATTTTCTCTTATTATATTTTGTCTTTCTTCGCTTAAGTTTTGTGAATACCTACACTTGTTGCTGGCTTGCATGTCTTGTGCGGCGGCCGATGTTCGCACGTCGTCCTCTAGGCATTTTGGACTATGGACAGAGTGATGAATAGGGATGTTGACTAATTTTTGGAATTGCTTTTATATGATAGATAGACCCATTTCATAAACGTATATCATATTTTTATGCAAAAATATATGAAATTTCAATATAAAAAATACGTAAATAAAAATGATTTTTTAAATACTGCCTAAAACGTTTCGAACTGTCATCTGACAGCGCGTGACGTCATACCACTGGCTGGTCCTTACGCTTCCTATGAAATGTTCCTGATTTCGACAAATTTTAATTATTCATAACTTAAAAACCACTGAACCGATTTTGATGCAACTTATGCTGTGCCCTTAGTTGGAGCATACTTAAACCAAAAATAAAGTCAATAACCAAAATGAATCTTATATTTTCAGAGAGAAATTTTAGTTATTGACTTTATTTTTGGTTTAAGTATGGACCAACTAAGGGCACAGTATAAGTTGCATCAAAATCGGTTCAGTGGTTTTTATGTTATGAATAATTAAAATGTGTCGAAATCAGGAACATTTCATAGGAAGCGTAAGGTCCAGCCAATGTGACGTCACGCGCTCTGATTGGCGTTCGCATTCGCGTAATAATAAGTTTTTTTTTTTTAAATTAAAATTGATTTTATTCAATTTTGGCTTGTAAATAGATCCTTAAAATGTGATTTTAGGTTTTTAAATACTGTCTTTTATGTGAAAAACATAACTTTATATCAATTCGTAACATGTGTCAACATCCCTATTTAACCTCAAATTCACGATCCACATAATTTACACAGTTCAACTTACCACCTTAAGGACAAATGCCTGCTGTTGAAATTTAATAAAAATTTGCCCAAGAACACGCTTTTTTTTTGTATTCATCCAAGGAGAGCCATTGGCTACTACGTTGCCAGTATTAATTCGAAATAAGGTTGCAATAAAACTTATCAATATCCTCCGCGCCGACACGGCCATTACCACCTTAAAGACAAATGCCTGCTGTTGACATTTGCCCAATACGCGCGTGGTTTCCAATTGAATAACTTTTTTTTTTACTTTTTTTTCATTTCTTTTGAAATTTTTCCTGAATTTTCTTTGCTATAAACCTCGCGGAGCCCGAGACCTTTCCAACGAATGCAAAACCGTGGAAATCGGTTCGTGCGTTCTGGAGTTATAGCGTCAGGGAGGAAAACCCGACTTATTTTTATATAGTAGATTAAACAGTAATATATACATACCTCCAGTTCCTGTATTGCCTGTAAATTAAAATAAAAATACAGAGTGAGTGCCAGTTATTCTACCGCCTGAGCAGTGATGTGCAAACATTACTGTGCTCCGGTAGGAGGGCACTGTAGCTAGTGAAATTACTGGGCTAAAGAGTCTTAACATCTTATGACTCTTGAGTGAGAAGCGTTGGTGCAGTGCTCCTAGAATTTCACATAATTGTGAAATCCTAGGTAACACTGTACTGATTATGGGCAGCCGTTATCTCTTAACATCAGGAGAGCGTTTTGCTCGTCTTCTACTTCATCACATAAAAAAAAAAAAAAAAAACACAATATAAGTTCCAATTATGATTTCAAAACAGTTTTAAATATATTATGCTTAAATCTAATAAATATACTTTACCTGCGACTATGTCAATAATAATGGCATAAGTAAATAATAAAGTTAGTATTTTCAATATTTTGGATTTCATTTTATAGGTTTCCTGTACCTTCTTTTAAGAAATCTAGTAACTCAATGAACATATTATTAGTTAAATATTATTATTTTATACTTAGTTCGTGAAAGTGGTATAAATTTAATTCGTGAGTTTTTTATAACGACAATATTATATTAATAATGGATCAACGTTACTTAAAATATTGATTCATTTTAAAATCGATACTTTGTAATTAAAATGTGGAATTTTATTTCGTAATAAATATTAAACCTTATTTTCTCTATCTATATATAATAGGTACCAGGTAACCTATAGGTATTGAAACTTTTAAGGGTTGTACCGAGTCGCGCAACACTCTTGTTCGCACGATATCACAATATTTGAAATATAAATATTCATTAAATTTACTTTTTGAAGTTTTATTTTTACCGAAATTCAGAGTTATTATTTTAAAAAATATTTCCAATTTTATTTCCAGTTTATCTGCAATAATAACTAACAAAGTAGTTTTATATATGAGAAATATACATAATATATTTACTACTCCTTTGTCATTTTTTAAAGTATCAAAGTAGAAATACTTTTAAAAAATAGCTTTAAATTTATCTAAGCCTATACGCACATTATAAGCCTTTACCTATATATTATAATATCTAGTAATAAGTTACTATTGTACATTTTTTGGTTGGCAATAAAGTATTATTCTATTTTAGGAATAAAAGTTCAAAAAGTTATTTTTACGAATTTATAATTCAAATATTGTAATATCGTGCGAGCAAGAGGGTTGCGCGACTTGATACAAGCCTTTAAATAGCTTATTTTTACAAGCTTTATATTACTTTCACCTGTCTGTTGTCTGTCTGTCTGTCTGTCTGTCTGTCTGTAATCAAATCTTGCAAGTTTAATTTGACCCACTTCCCGGTTTCCAATTGAGCTGAAAATTTGTATGCGTGTGTAAATCGGATGACAATGCAATATTTTTATGACATCGAGCTGATCTGATGATGGAGCTGGAAGGTGGCCAAAGGAACTCCGTCATAAAACAACGCAACCCCATCGAGTTTGGGCTCATTTGATTCGTCTTGACGAGTACTTCAATCAATTATTAGATATATTATTACCTAAGTAGTCGACATAGCAAAAAAAATCAAAATTCAAAAGGGGTATTTATAAAGTCTACCAGGGCCGGCAACGCTCCATTAACGCCTCTGGTGTTGAAGGGGTCCATAGGCGTCGGTAACCACTTAACATCAGGTGGGCCGACTGCTTGCTTGCCGCTCTTAATATAAAAAAAAAAACTAAATTTATATTCAAAGAAGCATAATAAATTAGTAAATGTAATAAATTCCTGCGCCTGATCATTATTAAGTTTTTTATCATCATTAATAAAAAAATAATGTAATGATCAGGCGTTAGGCGTTATGCCTAAGTTATTTGGATGATTGTAAGTATAAAACAAATATCGTATGTCTACAGCCACAGGTGTCTAATAAGTACCAAAATCTAATAAAAATCGGTATTATTGTCCATACTGTGAACACCTAGTTTTGGAGTCAAATTTTGTACATAATCTTGTAACTTAGCTTTTAAGAAACGAATTGAACTCTATTTTGTGTACTTAAAAATAAAATAAATGTTGGGACACTTTTGCCCTGAAAGGTAATATTGGCTCAAATCATGAACATACAGTTGCTGTTAATTTATATCGTTATAACTTCATTTATCATCGAAATTAATATTATTCCTACATAGTAGGTACCTATCTTATGTATTATATTCCTTCTCACCCACATATTTTGTATCTGTTCTTTGTACTCTTGAATTGCACACCAGAGGCTTTCAGTTTATCCTAGGTCATCCTAGGATATATATAGCTATAGATTCCCTACGTAGAATTAAAGTACTTTACCTTTTCGAGCTAAAGTTACCTTACAAAGAACTAAAGTAACTCTACATTTTGGACCTCAAGTAACTCTTATTAGAACTGATGTAACTATATTTTAGAGCTAAAGTTACCCTACTGGAGTAAATCTACATTTCTGAGCTATTATTATCTTTCTTGGGAATAAAGTTACCCAGCCTACCTTTCTGTAATAACTTGCTCCTTTTCGGCAGTTTTCTGTCGGTTTGTAGAGTAAGTGTTATAGTAGTGCTTAATTTGTAATCGTATGTTAATTTTATAATTGCTGCATTTCCTTAACTATGTCTCCACTCCTCTCATTGTCCGGTACTTTTTCTCCAGTTACAGGACAACTGATTGAAAATGGTACTTTAGCATTAAGTAAGTCCTAGCGTTGTGCTGAATAATTAAATAAAATAGTTGTTGCACTTTAGTAACTAGCTCCTAAATTTATTATTATTATTATAGTCTATACCAATACTGGGTATATAAAATACGTCCTAACCCTAATAAAGTTTTAAAAATCTTAAGTTCCAGTGCACGCAAACTGACCTAGTGGGAATTCAAAATACAATGTTTAAATATTTAATTTATTATAATTAAACAATAATTTTAAAATACAATATTTTCAGAACAATTCCTTATTATTTACATGAAATTTTCCAATGTTTCGGCAACTGTAACAAAAGTTAAAATACCATAAAATTAATATTATGTTCATACTTACAGCAATTTATTATTATTGCATAATATTTGGAAATGACAGTCGTGTTTAACTATGATTGTTATTTTAAACAACAGCGTTTGATCAATTACGGTGGAAGCTGAATTTTTTAATGGAATATTTTGTATTTCTTCAAAGAGAAATAAATAAGATCTTGTTTGCAGTACTTGCTGTGTTGCAGTAGTAGGAATACAGAAGATCCCACAAGGTGGCGCGCACGGTGTTTCCATGCGCCCCTTGAGAGGGTGGGGTGAAACTCCTCTTCACCCCACCGCGGAGGGGTCCTCCTGTCAGTGAGGACCAAACGCCGCCGGGGCCGCGGATGAGTGCTTCGGCGTACCCACAGCCCCGGCATTATGGTGTCCCGCAGGAACACCCCCAGGTTTTTTAGTGGGTATCCCCGCCGCGCCCATCTTCAGTGCATCCAGAATTTTACCTTTGTAAAATCCTGGGTAGCACTGTAGGTACTAATTATGGGCAGCGTTATCTCTTACCATCAGGAGAGCGTCTTGCTCGTCTTCTCACTTCGTTGCATAGTGAAAAGCATAGCGTATGCTACGAAGTATGCAACACTGCGACTTTAATGGGCCGGCGTTATGGTTTAACATTGGGCATGTGTCGGGCTCGTCTCGTTTCTCTGCTTGCGTAAAAATACTTGTGCACAACGATTGCCATCAAACAATAAATGTGAACAAGCTATCTTCGTAATGAGTCATTCCTAACCTGACCCGAAAACCTAACCCGGACGCGGGAAAGTTACCCTACTAAAGTATATTTACATGTTTGAGCTTTCCTTGAAACAAAAGTTACAAAGCCTACCTTTCTGTAATAACTTGTCCCTTTTCGGCAGTTTTCTGTCTGTTTGTAGTTACTATTAAAAGTTACATTTTAGTAACTCCTAAATTTATTAATTTCTAATCTTTATCATCCTAATTTATGTATTAAATGAGTTTTAAAAATCTTAGGTTCCTATATAGGTAAACTAATCGGGTATGAATTAAAAATTCAATGTTTAAATATATAATAATATTTATAATATTTCAACAATAATTTTACATAAATACAACATTTTCATAACAATGTATTATTATATTAACATGTAAATTTCCAATGTTTCTGCAACTGTAACAAAACGTTAATTTAAAATACAATAAAATTATTATTACAATAAAATAAAACAAATTATATAGATTCTAATTATTATGATCATACTTACAATAATATATTGTATACATGGAAATTCCAGTTAATTGCATCTATTTTCTTTGATTAACATTAGCAACTTGTTGTACAATGGCAGATTCTGATCCTGTAATAAAATTAAATTTTATAATACCTCTATAGTCCGGAAAATGCCGAAGACCAGGAAAACCGTAAAAAGGAGGATAAAGCTTTTTTTACAAAAAAATAAACCAATGAAAACACTGAGAAGGAAAAATAAATAATCATAATACAATGTTAGTAAAGTGTAATGTTTTTTATGAAGAATTTGGTAGAAATTGTAATGGTAGAATTTTTAAATGGTAGAAATTTCAATTGTAGAAATTGGGAGAGATTTAAATGGTAGAAATTGGAATGATAAAAAATTAGACTGTTCACTTTGCTCATTTATTGCCTCTAAGGCGGGACAAAGTTCGCCGGGTCAGCTAGTAATAATATGTTGGTATAATGTTAGAAAAGTAATTTTGAGACGGCGTGGCGTCAAACAGCCAAGTAAGCAAATGCCAAGCACGAAGCGCCGCGCTTTTTTTTTTTTTTTTTTTTCGACTTAAGAGCGTATATATCGAGTGACGCTCTCTCGCTCGCACTATTTGACAAATTATGAAATAAATTTTTCTTTCAAAAATTCTTTTCATGCCTTTTTTAAATACATCAAACTGGAAACACTTTTAAAATGTGTGCAATAATATTATGGAGGGCTGTTCTTAAGGAATTTTCTATAAATTTATATTTCAAAATTTGTCTAATAATGCGAGCGAGAGAGCGTCACTCGATATATACGCTCTTTAAATTACTTAGGTATTATTTTTTGCTATTTAGTGTTTTCGTTGGTTTTAATTTTTTGTTAAAAATCATAATTTTTCAATTTTTAATGCCTATCTATAATATTGCAATCAGCGCCTGAATAAAAAATCATCCCCTGTTTTTCTGCCCTTAGGGTTGGATTTTTTTTTCCAAACTTATATGGGACCACCTTCGGAGTTTAAAAAAGAATGACCCTGGCTATTTATTAAAAGCTTATTACACCTGGCTAAATTTAGAAGCCTAAATTCAGTCGCCACTGAATTAAGTCAAGTGTAATCACATATAGCATCCTAAATTTAGAAGAAAGTATCGTTCATCCTAATTTAGATTCTGAATTTAGTGACTAAATTCAGCCAAGTGTAATAAGACCTTTTGCTAGGATATTAACTAAGAAGAAGAAGCGTAATTAATAAAAGCTTACTTTGTTCAACAGGAACTATACGTGGAGGTTGAAAACTGGGTAAACCTGAAATTAATAGATTTTGTAATTTTAATTGCAGTTTATTTTTTAAAGTTTGTAGACATCGAGCATTTCGACCATGAGTGATACATAACGTATCATCCGTGAAAGTCGGCCATAACTCAATACCTCAAGGCAGTGTGATAGGGTATATTTTATTTTACAAGCTTTTATTTACTTTCACCTGTCTGTTGTCTGTCTGTCTGTCTGTAATCAAATCTTGCAAGTTAAATTTGACCCACTTCCCGGTTTTCGATTGAGCTAAAATTTTACGTGCATGTATGAATCGGATGACAATGCAATATTATTATGTCATGGAGCTGATCTGATGATCGAGCTGGAAGGTGGCCATAGGAACTCCCTAATTAAACAACGTGACCCCATCGAATTTGGGCTCATTTGATTCGTCTTGACAAGTAATTTATGGTGCCTGATGGTAATATTAATAAAAGCTTGTTTATTAAAAGTTTTTTTTTAAATTTCACTTGTTTCATCATGCTATTATTTTGCCATAACTGTAAGTTGGCCTTAAGTTTCTAAGCGTATAATTGTTAAATGTTTAATTGTAAAATGTGTATAATATGTTACCGAAAAAAAGTGGGAACGTCGCATCTACTGCTGCAGGCCCTGAAATTGAAAACATAATATTTTAATAATGGGATTATAAAATATTTGTTTTAGTAATTGTTACCTCATTTTCAGTTTATTATAGTGAGAAATTATTATTAAAAAAGTAATAGTTAGAAAAAAAATTTGCTACTAACTAGATAAAGTTATAAAAAAATTGGCTTAATCTATTAACTCTGCTAAATCATCTTAACTATTATTTACTATTACAATGAAAATTCATCTATATTTAATTCATTAAAAAAAGATTATTGCCTCGAAATGTAACTTATCTAAACAAGTAAGGTAAATAGTAAAAAAGAAACGTAAAATGTTGGCGTTGGCGCGCGCATAGCAATTTAAAAAAAAAAAAGTACACCAAAGTGGTTTCGATTCCGAGTTTTTAACAGATTTAAAAAAGTTGTATGATAAAATCGGCACCATAGAAGTAGAAGTTAATAGGTAATTTTGTTTTGTTTGGAATAGGCTCTATTTTCTTTTTAATTTATTTTTCTTTTGGTGCTGCATCTAAATGCACGTAAACTGACAATCGGACGGAACCTGCATTTTTGAGTGCCCACTAGACAAATCACGATACTAAAATGAGCTTCAGAAGATACCATACTCTTTACTCACTTTATTTTCTATGAAAATTGTGTTCGAAATTCAAATCACTTTGCCTCACATGTGAGCAAAAACGGCTTTTGCTGCCTGAAATCGATGACCAAAGTCCCCCTTTTTAAACGAGGCTTTTTAATTATGTTTGTAAGAAAATATCAACATTTACCTTGGTTCATGATGCCCATTGAAATAAGCAAAAGAAGGTAGACTGCTACACTTGCCATTTTCTTGAGTAATCTAGATCACTTCGAACTAGAAATTGATGTAGAAACTAACGCAGAACTCATTATAAACCCAAATATGCGTAAAATATTTTATTATGCAATCAAAATAATATCTATATCAATATTTTATGATCAGTGAAATAATTATTATAAAAAAATTAAATAAATAACATGAAGATGTTTTTTATTGACTTAAATATTATTGTCACGACTTTTCCTGATGTTATAATAAAATGTTATCACTAAATTATTATGTACTTATAACAAATTATGTCCAATATAAAATAATATATTATGCATTTAAAAAATATCAACACCGTAAATTTTTTATTCTAAAATCGTGATCGTGATTTAAGTGAATTTAAGTAGATACATAGTCACCTTTGTCACGAAATTTATATAAAACTAGCTGACCCGGCATACGTTGTTTTGCCATATAAATAAATAACAAATAAATAATAAATAAATAAATTATAAATAAATAATAATAAATAAAAAACATAAATAAATAATAATTTAATAATAAATAAGTAATTAAATGACGATTGATCAGTTTTCGACCGGAGAGGAAAAATAATTAAATTACTAAAATGGCTATTAAAAAATAAGGGTTGATCGTAGAAGGGTGAAAATTGAGGATTGTATGTATTTTTGTATTTTTGTATCATAAAAAAAAATAGAAATTAAAAATTTTGTCTAAAAAAAAAATTTAGGGGTGGACTGGACTACCCCTAACATTTAAGGTGATGAAAAATAGATGTTGGCCGATTCTCATAGATTTTAATAATAAATAACTAATTAAATGACGATTGATCAGTTTTCGACCGGAGAGGAAAAATGATTTAATTACTAAAATGGCTATTAAAAAATAAGGGTTGATCGTTTAAGGGTGAAAATTGAGGATTGTATGTATTTTTGTATGTTGTATAAAAAAAAATAGAAATTAAAAATTTTGTTTAAAAAAAAAAATTTAGGGGTGGGACTACCCCTAACATTTAAGTTGATGAAAAATAGATGTTGGCCGATTCTCATAGATTTCATAATAAATAACTAATTAAATGACGATTGATCAGTTTTCGACCGGAGAGGAAAAATGATTAAATTACTAAAATGGCTATTAAAAAATAACGGTTGATCGTTTAAGGGTGAAAATTGAGGATTGTATGTATTTTTGTATGTTGTATCATAAAAAAATAGAAATTAAAAACTTTGTCTAAAAAATAAATAAAAAAATTTAGGGGTGGACTACCCCTAACATTTAGGGGGATGAAAAATAGATGTTGGTCGATTCTCATAGATACCGGATAAGCACAAAAAATTTCATCAAAATCGGTCAAGCCGTTTCGGAGGAGTATGGCAACGAAAACTGTGACACGAGAATTTTATATATTAGATATGATTGTTTGCTTTTTCAGTAGTAGAAGGGTGAGATTTAATTATTATGCCATAAAATTATGCATTGCAAACACTTACACACTTTTGCATGTTTAATTTATAGATAAACTTGGTTTGGTTACTAATCATTTCTGCATGCAGAAAATTCTAGACCTCTATATGCTGGGTGACATTATAATAAACATTTTCAAAATAGCTTCTGTGAGTCCGGCTAACCATCTCAGATGTAATATGTTACTAGATCTATGTCAATCAGTCCCTCCTCCCATTTATACTTAGATTAAATAAAACCGGACAAGTGCAGGTAGAGGTGAGGTTAGTGGGTCACCCATCCAAATACGTACGCGCATTACATTGCTTAACTTCGATGATTACGTATTTTTTATATTGATTACAAATGTAAAATTTTCAGATTTATTCCTGAACCTAAAATATGTACATAAAATTTGCCAAATTTTATAAAACTTAGGGCAACGGCAAGTAAGGGTATTGACAGACAGACAAACGGACGCACGAGTGATTAGTGATCATAATATAAGGGTATCATTTTTACAAGCTTTTATTTACTTTCACCTGTCTGTTGTCTGTCTGTCTGTCTGTAATCAAATCTTGCAAGTTTAATTTGACCCCATTCCCGGTGTCCTATTAAGCTGAAATTTCGCATGCCTGTACAAATCGGATGACAATGCAATATTTTTATGACATCGAGCTGATCTGATGATGGAGCTGGAAGGTGGCCATAGGAACTCCGTTATTAAACGACGTAACCCCATCGAGTTTGGGCTCATTTGATTCGTCTTGACGAGTACTTTATGGTGCTAGATGGTAATAATAATAAAAGCTTGTTTTTAAAAAGTTTTTTTTTTAAATTTCACTTGTTTCCTTTAGAGGTACGAAATCCTAAAAAGCGTGCATAATCCGGTATTTTTTTTAATGTGTATTTAGATAATTCAGAACTACGAATGATATCTATTGTTTTTATATTACTAACTGCATACCACATAACAAATTTCAACTTAATCGCTCCTCGCAACAAGGCACATACAAACTTTCGCAATAACTATTTAGTAGGATCTTCATCATGAAAAAGTTTAGAATGACTCTTTATTGCATACCAAAATACAAGAAATGGATATGAACATAATATGACAAACTTAAAACTAGAGTTAAACAAACGGTGGTCTTATCGCATAAAGCAATATCTTACAGACAACTTTGTTCGAAGGGAATTTAAGGTAAAATATAGCGGTGCTGTCGTGAAACAATGACTTTGGATAGTCATTACTATTGTAATAATTTAAATAATAAAATTACAAAAAATAATAATATTATTATATTATTATCTTTATGTAAACTTACTACGGCTTTTCGGTCTTGGGTAAGGATTGAATGGTCAGAGAAATTACTAGGCTAAGGTGACTTTAAATCTTATGCTTCTGCATGATTAAAGTAGAGTATTAAAATAGAAAAAAAAGCTCCAATGTAGCCTATTTGAATAAATGAATTTTGTGTTTGAGTTTGAGTGCTGCGTAGGACTACGTATGTATGTATTAAATGCGTAGGTATCGTTATAATGTGTAGACTTCATCACTAAAAGTTCAGCAGCGTTAATCACTTATCTGTCAGGGAACCGAACCAAAGACCGAATTCACAAAGATGTATGAAATGACGTATTAAATCGATACGACGCGTTGCGTCATTTCATACATTATTGACAATTCGGTCTTCGGTTCGGTTCCCTGAAAAATAAGTGAATAGCCCTGCAGGATGGTTTCTAGGTTCGTCTAATCAACGATTGCATAAAGTAAATCTAAAATCTTATGTTTCTGAATGAATAGGCAGAGTAGCTGCTTGTAATTTCGTACCTTATAAATACTCATATTACGCTGTAATGTAGGCTTCATCACTTAAGTTCAGGCGAGTTTTAGATACGTCTAATCGACTATAGCATAAAAAAGGCCTGTTTTATACCTGACAATAAAACATACTATGCTTTTCGAATATTAATATGGAATAATAGTATGTATATTAGTCATATTTGGATTATTTCGATCGCTGCAAACTGCCTCATTAAAATAAAAAATTTAAGAAGAATAAGAATAATTTATTACATAAATGTATTAATCATCGAATAAATTTGCGACTTCATTTTTTATCCTGACGCCTGTGCCAATGGAATCCGCCAATAAGTCATCCGCTCCGGTCTTCACAAAGCTAAAGGCATCATCGTCGCTGATGAAAGAACCTTAAAAATAAAAGGTTATTTTTTACTCTTACATTAGAATTAACTTTGTAATTTTTTTCGACTTTTGAATTCCGTATGTATAGAAGTCGAGAACATTTTATCTAGTTCTATGAATTCGCTCGATGATTTCTGATGCGATGGACGGCCATAGAGAAAATATCCACTGGACGTCTAAGTCAATTGGTGGCCAATAAAATAATAATAATAATATTATCTACTCAGATGGTTATGAGGTTTAATTTGTTTATTTTAATCAGTAATTAAAAAATTACCATTCACTCCAATCTTTAAAAAACAAATGAAAGTCAAAAACAATAAAATTTTCGCTAACATCTTAAAATTGTGTGAGTTGTTGTACGGCCAATAAGAATTGTTTCTAAGCGTTAAAGAAATATTGACTTAATATGTATTTGTTTTTTAATTTCTTGCGTGAAGCTAATAAATGTTATTACCTAATAATATTGTTTTATAGTATTCGTGAAAATTGTTAAATATTTTACGATTTTCTTAATGCAATTATATTGGGATTCTTTTTTGTCATTAAATTTCCAATATATTTATGTAAATTTTCAAAGAAATATTGGACATCTATATTTTTTTGTAAATAAAAAAAACGTGTGAAATACAAGGCATCAAAGTAGCTTGGTCGTGACGTCAGTGTTATATTTCAGTCATTTTTTATCCTAAACAAAAAAATACACATCTAATATTTTTTCATTTTTGAAAGGACTAACAATTATTATATTTTACCTTGCCTATATCCCTATTCAATGATCGGATATAACGCATCGACTACATCTCTGGTGTTGGGAAGTTCAATAGACGATGACGTCGACGACGAGGTAATCGCACAACATTCGACGGGTTCTACTTGTTAGTTACCTTTTTCCTAGTCTATACTATCCCACTGCTGGGCAAAGACCTCCCCACATCCCTCCACGCATCTATCCTACGCCACCTCTGGCCAGTCAGTCTGGTGCGCGTCTAGATCGTCTCGCCACCTTTTTCTAGGCCGGCCTTGACGACCCCTTCTGTCTTGTGTTGCCCACTCTGTAGAAATTATTTTATTTGAAAAAAATTATATTACCTACGTATAGCTTTCATTAAGAAAAAGATTCGGAAATTGGATGGTATTTTTATTACTACTCGTAAGCGTAGGCAGCCACTGGCTTAGTATGGGGCAGCAGTCTCAAATAATATGTAACTAGCAAACCATACGTGCGGTCTTACTCCAGTTTTTTCTTTTTAACCCCCGACGCAAAAACGACGGGGTGTTATAAGTTTGACGTGTCTGTCTGTCTGTCTGTGTGTGTGTCTGTCTGTGGCATCGTAGCTCCCGAAAAGATGAACGGATTTTGATTTAGTTTTTTTTTTGTTTAAAAGTAAAGTTAGTCGAGAGTGTTATTAGCCATGTTTGGTGGAAATCGGTTCAAGATGGCAGCCGCTAAAAAATGGCGGATTACTTTTTTCGTCCACCATCACCTCAATATGGGTATCAAATGAAAGGTCTTAACTAGTAGAATACAACCCACTATATAAAATTTAAAAAACCAAGATGGCCGCCACTACAAAATGGTGAATTACGTACTGCGTTGGGGGTTTTTTAAATTTTTAATTTAATTCACTTGTCATACAAAACGTCACTTATGACACAGACGGAGTCTTTACTGTCCATCATCTATCGGTCTGTGTCATAGGTGACGTCTGACTATGAAATATGTGCCATCGGCTAATTTAGAGCGCTACGAAAATTTGAAGTACTTTACAAAACAGAGATAGGGTGGGGCAAGTGCCCCATTCTGCCCACCGTGGCTACGCCTGTGATTATTACTACCTAAGCGGTCGGCCCCAGTGCTAGGAAAAAAGTGCTATTTTTCTTTATTATTTGTCAGTTCAAAATTTGATAACCGATCCACCTTGTGTTCAATAATTCCTGGATGGAAGGGAATTAATATTATTGTTCCCGTTTGGTACTTCCTTACTAGACGTAGGATTATTATTAATAAGGGGTCATCATCATCATCTCAGCCATAGGACGTCTACTGCTGAACAATCCCTTCGGACTTTGGACCCCTTTGGACTTCCATATATACCGGTTGGAAGCGACCTGCATCCAGCATATTCCGGCGACCTTTATAAGGTCGTTTGTCCACCTTGTGGGTAGACGGACATTAAATAAGGGTTACCTTTAAGAAAACTCAGTTTATAAAATATCTTGGTAATCATTTATTCGAACAAAAAGATATTTCAAACGTTAGATATCTGAAAAAAATTGGTAGATGTTTAATCTGAAAAATAAAAAATAAATTTAATTAATATTAAATTTATATTATACTAGCTTATGCTCGCGGCTTTGCCCGCGTGTCAAAATCCTTTCTTAGCGGAGGTCTACGTCATGAAACCTATCTGTATTCCAAATTTCAACCGGATCCGTTCAGTAGTTTGGGCCGTGCATTGATACATCAATCAACCAGTCACTCTTTCCTATTATATATTTATATTTAAGACTATATAACCTACACATAATAAAATGACTATTGTAATAGAATGCGGAAGTCCAGGATAATTATTAATTTAAGATCAATATTAAGTATTAGCTCCACTACAATAAATTATTAAACTACACTAAATAAAAATCTTAAAAGGTAAAAACTTAAAAACTAAACACTTAAAAACTAATACTTAACTACAAAACTTAATCTAATAAACAGGTGGAGGAGGGAAAGGTGGCAAGAATGCTGGCGGCATTGCCCCGCTGAATAATAGAATTGATTTTATAATATAATACCATATATGGCGAGTAAATTATATTTAAAATACTTGAAGGGCAAAACTGGCTTAATAAAAAAATCACCATTGGTACTTTGTTTAGATTTGCCCTTATTTAACGAAGTGAAGGTGCGATATAAAAAAATACATATTAAGTACATATGTATAATCACGCCTGGATTCCGTTGGAATAGGCAGAGACTATTTCCCTTCACTTGGTACGATCCTGACACACCTCTTTCGCTACCTCAACTTTCATCACATTCTTTATTCACGCTCGCCGGTCCTTGGTACTCTTGACCTGGCCTTTCCTTAGAAATACATTTATTTGGTCAAGGAAAGTACGCCTAGGGTATTAAGAAAATTACCTGATGAAAATTGTGCAAAGGAATTAACGCCTACACCCGGCGTGATAATCGTACTAGCAAAATTTTGTCCAGCTTGCAGCGCGCCTTTGATCGCGGTGATCACTGTAGATGTCACACCGAACGGGGACGTATCCACGCTTGTAAATACTGAAGGCGCACCTTTAAAACAAAAAAAAAAAATCATAATTATCTTCATAATATTGTAAGAAGTAGGTAAATGTTAGGTGTGGTGGTGTTAGGTAGAGGCTTTTGTCAAGGAGTTGTAATTACTACAAAAGTACTGCAAACTGTTTCAACATTGCCAAACATTCATAAAGTAGCAGCAGTTTACGACAGTTTACTTGTAAAACAATAATGATAATACTGTGTGATTCAAGATTCATTTTTCCTACACACTTATATCTTCTTTCCAAAAAAAAAACTACAAAATTTTGAAAAAAATAAATATTAAAAAGTATAAAAGTAGAATTGAGAAGTCGGCCTTTTTTAGGTAAAATTTTGAATAGAATATTTTAATGATAATATTGGTAGAACGCACTGTATGTTATTTAAGAATATTATGAATATTACCAGTAACATCCATTTGTAAATAACAAATGAAAGTCAAAAACAATAATAGTTTAGTCAACATCTTATTAAGCCGAACAGTTTCCCTCTAATAAATCGCTATTAATATTAATAATACCTTTAATTATAATATGTTTTATATATTTTTATTGTACGGACATTAATTTTATTTGTGGTACTTATTGGTGATCGTGATGATGACATATTTTTATTATTAATGAGTAATTGAATATTTATTGTTTTTTTCCATCATGACTATATACCTATATTGTTTTTTTCTACACCTTTGTTCAAATTGACTTAAATAACTACTGACTGTGATACCCTAATTTTTGGCCTATGTTAAGCAGAGAGGCTGAAAACTTTTGACCGATTTAAAAATAAATTAAAATGTGTTCAAATCAACTACAAAACTATTAAGAGCGCTTATTTTATTTACAACTGGACGCTCGGCTCTCTCGCACTATCACGCAATATATCAACTGTCAAATGTTTAGTTACCTAATTCGATGGCCTAATTAGGTGGTTTTGTTGACTTTTTTCACTCACTTCACAATATTTGAATTTTATTACTTAAAATTGCAACCGAGAGATGTTGCTCATACCTAAGGCACAAAGAGAAGGGGGGATTCCACAGATCATCGAAAGCAGGAAGTTTGTTGTGTTTGTGGCCAGCATGCAAAATTGTTTTATTTTACCGGTTTTCTTGTAACGGGGTTTGATCGTCTGTGTAATGTCAAACTGATGGCCCGAACAACAACAATAAACGTATAATTCAACTTTCAAGCACCTTTGCCAGCTATTCTTCCGCCAAACAGTGTAATGTAGCAGGTTAAACTGTTTCAGATTAAAGGGCAAGGTTACTAGCAAAAGCATGACGAGGCGCAGTGCATCCCAACACAAAACTTTCAACTTTAAATCAATGAGTGGCACTGTGTCTGATATACCTCTATTATGATCAATCAACCTTTTTTTTTTTATTCGTTAGCCTTTGACCACGATCTCGCCTCATCTTAAGCGACGAAGCGGCCGTAGATAGTAGCAGACTAAACCTAGAAGGCGGGATAAATCCCCCCTTGGCTTCATTGCACATCACGGTCACAATGACCGCTTGGCGACACGGTCAAATAAAGGAAGGAAATTCAAACTAAATAGTGACACTCATAGCTTTAATACTAGAAATATGAATGAGATAGCTGTACCTAGATTCAGATTGTCCGAAACAAACCAGAAGCCTATTTGAATAAATGAATTTTGAGTTTGAGTGTGAGAATCATTAACCTTTTAACCTCCACAGTCGGATATTTCTGACACCGAGCTTTTGTGCGCTGAAGACGTATTCGCTAAGGTTTAAAAAGCGTAAGTTCCGTAATTTGCAAAGGTTTTTATTAAAACAAAAATCGCAGAATGTATGTACGAAGCATTTTTATTATTTCTTTTAAAAAACACTAAAGCTCTTAATTTCGCATTTGTTTTAATGAATTATTATTGTATGATATTATTATTGTATGTATTATTAATACGTCTGGAAAAGACAGGTTTCGGCAGAACAATGCATTACATTAAGATCTTTATGTACCTGAAATCTATGAATAAACAAATTCTTATTCTTATTCTCCTCTCCCTTCGGAGGGTAAAGGGTTAAGCTTACCAAACACACTATAATTTCACGTCTTGTCACCATAGAAAAGCCTTTTAAGTTTAGTTAGGTAATATTTTTATAGACTAGTAAGTACTGGTAGAAAATGATAATATGGCATAAAGTTTTAATCTCAGGCAGATGTCCCGCCGTCAACGATTAGCGAGTAACGAGTAGAGCTAGAATGTAAAACGAGTAGGCGAGCGGCGATGAGCGAGTGCGTAGTTTCGATAGTTGTGTAGCACGGCTATAAGCGAGTGTGCGAGTGAGACGAGCGATTTTTTTTTATGTGGAGAAGTAAGAAGACGAGCAAGACGCTCTCCTGATGTTAAGAGATAACGCTGCCCATAATTAGTACAGTGCTACCAAGAATTTCACTATAATGTGCAATTCTAGTTGCACTGCACCATCGCTTCTTACTCAAGAGTCATAAGATCTTAAGACTCTTTAGCCCAGTAATTTCACTAGCTACAGTGCCCTCCTACCGAAGCACAGTAATGTTTGCACATCACTGCTCAGGCGGTAGAATAACTGACACTGTTGGGGTATCCACCTAGACGACCTCCTGCAAAGGAAGTCTACCCCCGGTAAAAGGAAGTCTACCCTCGGTAAACTCGCACTGTGGAGAAATGACTGCTGGTTGCTCGCTCGGCGTGAGTTCTGATTAAGCGCGAGTATCGCTGAGCGAGTATTATCTTTCATAGCTGTAGCTGTATTTTTGTAATTGATACATTTATATGTTCAATATATAGGTCCAAAATAGCTTGAAGAAGAAAATATTATAGCAAAATCCAAGCATCACTAAAAATATTTATTCAAAACCAAGGACAGGTATAAAACACTATTTATTAAAAATTTAACAGATAGGTACATTATTTATAAAAGGTGAATATTAAACATTCTGAAGGCTTTCATCCAAATATAGAACTTATCTCCTGAGCGATGGTTTCTTGGCAGTTCTGAAAAATGTAAAAATATGTACCTACAGATATAAAAAAAAGAAAGATTAAAGAAGTATTACTGTTTACAGTTTTTTATATTTTTAAACCCCAACGCAAAAACGACGGGGTGTTATAAGTTTGACGTGTCTGTCTGTCTGTGTGTGTGTGTGTGTGTGTGTCTGTCTGTGGCATCGTAGCTCTTAAACGGATAAACGGATTTTGATTTAGTTTTTTTTTGTTTGAAAGAAGAGTTAGTCGAGAGTGTTCTTAGCCATGTTTGGTGGAAATCGGTCCAAGATGGCCGCCGCTACAAAATGGCGGATTACTTTTTCTTCCACGACCCCCTCAATATGGGTATCAAATGAAAGGTCTTGACTATTAAAATACAGCCCACTATATAAAATTTAAAATCCAAGATGGCCGCCACCACAAAATGGTGAATTACGTATTGCGTTGGGGGTTTTTTAAATTTTTTATTTAATTCTTTTGTTATTAATTATCTGGACGAAGCATTATTTATTAATGAGTTTATATGATAAACTGGCCAATATTTTTCATTGATACATAATATAGTGAGTGGTAAGCTAGGTATTCATGTAATTTCTTACACCATCAATCGTTCCACAAGGATTGTTTACAGGATTTGGAACTGAAACGAAATAATTACATTAGGTTTGTGAAATATGGAATTAATAATTACTAGATGTATGTATGTATTATAATAGAATAATACATACATAATTAAAATTGCTTTATTTTTTGGAAAACAGATGTTTTACATATTATATCATCATCATCAGCCCACGTTCGTCCTCTGTCGGACATAGGCCTCCCCCATGTCACGCTACTCAACTCGGTCCTCCACATATCATATAGTTATTTTTTAAATTCATTATAGGTAGGCCTTTGACCACGATCTTGCGTAATGTTAAGCGACGATGCGGCCGTCGATGGCAGCAGACTATACCTAGAAGGCGGGATAATTTGGGATCTACTGTAATATTTTTTTTTATGAAATAAAAAACTTTTTGGTGAATTCTTGGCGATTAAAATGCTAAAAGTATCTATGTGGTTATACTTTACCTGGATTCCTCACAGCTACTTGTATGGTAACTGTATTTGAACCAAAACTTCCTCCATTCCCTTGGTTAACATTATTTATTATTTGGGTATTTGAGTTTTGTATGAAATTGTTATATCCATTTGAGCTTTGGCTTGTGATTGCTGTCAACAAATTATAAAACTATATAACAAAATATCTAGTCGTAAATCAAACTTATGGAAGTGTATCCATCGAAAAACAAAGGATTTTTCCACATCGAAGCTATAAGATAACAAACAAAAACTGCTGAGTTAGATAACTTCGGTAAAAATATTCACGAGATGAGATCTACATTTTTGTATGTGTTACGAGTAAAGTCCGAAGTGCGGCTACAGCTAGGTTTAGCCAGTTAAACCTAGGTGTAGCCGACCGCAGTTAAAGTTAGGTGTAGTGGATTTATACGCGACCTTATTCGTCTAAAACGTGAGACAAGTTGTTATCAACATGTTTAATTGTTGTTGTATGTTGATCGGCATAAAATTGGGCTCTAAGTATTCCTGAATGATAAATTGTGAACTCTAGAATAATAAAAAGTCGTAAGTACCTGGTACTTCGCCGGCTGCTACCGCAGCACGCTCCTAACCTGAACCTAATACTGATGTCGGTCTGCCTTAAAGTTCTTAATTAAAACAAGTATTTTTTTATAAACATTTTGTTCACACCTAACTTTAACCGACTGAGGTAGGCTACACCTAGGTTTAACCGGCTAAACCTAGGTGTAGCCTTACTTCGAGCTTTAGCCGTAACATATATAATAACGTTCACCGATATGGTACTATTGTTCATGAGTCACGAAATACATCTAAAAGTAGTAAACTCTGGAAAAGACTGTGCGCTAAGCGGTCATTAACGATGTGTTCCAGCACATTCTTCAGTGAACCCAGAGGGGGGATCAACCGACAACTTGTGAGGAATACCTCCAGTGTCGGTAACCGCATATCATCAGGCGGGCCGTATGTTTACATGTCTATCTCTAACATAAGAAACCAAGAGGCTTCTTCCAAGCCCGTGCTATCTTCGGATGTCACTGAGCAGATGGCATTCAGACGGCAATATGGCATTCACACCTAGTGGCGCTATCAACTGTCCTTACCAAGCGTTTGGCATCCACTTTTTTAATAAGAAGTGGTAGCATATGAGCCCAGTTTTCGGCTGTCTTCACCCAGTCATTTTCTGCAGGTTGTCAACCATTCAACCATGTTTTCTTCGCTACGTTTACTAAATGATCATCAGCTCACGTTTGTTATCAACTGTCCTTACCAAGCGTTTGGCATCCACTTTTTTAATAAGAACTGGTAGCATATGAGCCCAGTTTTCGGCTGTCCTCACCTACTCTTTTTCCGCAGGTTCAACCATTCAACCAGGTTTTCTTCGCTACGTTTACAATACAATACAATAATACTTTATTGCAAACCTGGTTACAAGAAATTGTTTCATAAGTAGACAATACACATAAAGCTAAAGGTATACAATCGGCGGTCTTATCGCATAGAGCGACGTTGCTAAGAGATTGCTCTTACAGACAACTTGGTTGGAAGGAATATTGAGAACATATATAGAGGCTTTTTACTTAATCATCATCAGTTCACGTTTGTCCACTGGACATAGGCCTCCCCCATGGTATGCCACTCAACTCCTCCGTCTACTCCAACCGCTCCCAGCGACATGCTGTATCATCGCCCCGCCTCGCTCTAAGGCGCCCTTCATTAAGTTTACCAAATAATGGTCTCCATTAAAAAAAAAACTGAAATATTAAGCTGTGTACTTACCAACTATTTGCAATTTTCTTGGTACTTTGATTACAATCTGTCCACCGATCTGTTTAGCTGTCGAGCCTCCAAACATTGCGTCATTGCTTAGTAGAATGGTTTTTGGACTGTCTGTAAAAAAATAAAAATTAATTAATACTTAGGTTCCTATATCGAAAGAAAAATTTGGCAAATTATGGAATCTGACAAGAAAAGAACCAACTATGTGATAATTTCTCAAAGTTATCCCAAAGAGGAATCCTATAGACACTCATCTCGCAATCAAAGTTAAGGTAGCACAACATGACCAAATATAATTAGAACCAAACGACCACCAAACATTTCATAACAACACATAAAAGTAAAATCTAGATAACCTGCGAGTATTCCTTTCTTTTTGAAGTCGTATAAAAATAAACCAATAATACCTGCTAAAACGACAACTAAGTTAAAAGCGAAGAATAAAAACAATTTACACGACGTATTGAAAACAAACATTTTGGGAACATTAATTTTAATGAAGACTATTGCAAATATTGTTTAAGTTATTATAAAAATATTATATTAGTTGTAGTATAAGTTTTTAATACTCGTGTCTGAGAATATGTTATGAAGTGAAACCTATTCAATTGTGGTGATTAATTATTAATAGGTAGGTAATAACGATAGCTATACCTAGTTTTATGGCTTAAACCATCGTGACTAATGATTTTTTTATGTACGCCTATTTAATTTTTTTATGGTATAACTACGATTATTTACAAATATATTAGTAGGTACATAGAAGAAATAATAATATCACTGCAGGGCAGCTTATGGCGAGCTTATGGCCTTATACCCGTTTAAAGTCCAGGGATACCTCTCCCCCTGTAGCCACTTGCACCAACGTTGCCCTTCTCGTCGTCTAAGTCATGCCGGCCTTTATGTGAGAGGCGAGTCATCACTTGCCTATATTATATGTATTTCTTAATGGGACGGAAGTGGCAGGTGCCGTAGTCTCTAGCAATAGCCTCAATAATAATCCATTTAGAATGTACATCCACAGCCTAGTTCAAGTAGTTTCCATTAATTAGCAATAGTCCTATCACTTAGTGGAGACTGTCTTTGAGCCAATCATTATCAGACTCCGGCAAGTGTCCCCATTTATATTAAAGTCACATTTATATTAAAAGCTCAAAAGGGCCTCAACGCGTTGGACTTTTTTGTCTCCGTGTACGCTTATATAAAGGCCCGGGTTTGACCCGTGTTTAAGAGCGACATAATAATAATAATATGATTGAGACATAATCCATATTTATTTACACGTGTATCGGCGATTTTCCTATAAAAACTTTATACTCCCTTAGTAGTAAGGAGGAGCCTTACTGGTCTGGTCCTTAAATTTTGTATCTTAAGAGAAATTCCTTTGGTAATTCGTAATATTTATCTATATAATTATTATATTACATTCAGAATCACCATACCTGATTCTTCTTCCCCTTCTTCCGCTTTCCTTACTTCTTCTCGGTCTTCATTTTTCCGATGGAAAACAATCGGAAATATGACGCTACTTCTGTGATGAAAAATGCCATGATGAGAATTTTTGATTTTTTAAAAATATTGCTTCCTTTTTTAGGCATGTAGCGATTCTGGCGACAGATTGGTGTAATGGTGTCATGGAGCACCTGGTTTTGTACCCTTGTGTACCCTTCAACGACCAAATCACACTACATTAATTATAATTATAATAAAAAAAACGCAGTAAGGAACCTTCGACTTGCCACGACTATTTCTAGATTTCATTACTTTTTTTAGAGATTAACAAGCAGCTCCATCGAGACTTGGCTAGTTTTTTACAGAACGTTTTTGGTGGGATAACATTAAGTTCTGCCGTTTGAGTGGTAGAAACAAATGAAAATTTGCTCGTGTATTTTGATATAGGCGCTAGGAGTAGGCGCTTTAATTTTGTGTATGTCAACTAATACACATAATACGTAGGTCACTCTGAAAGTTTTTAGAACGGGCCAGTTAATTAAAGCAATTTAGAAAAAAATCTAGTACTACGTTTTAAAATATAGTTCTTTTGTAATACAAAAATGCCACTTAAATCTGTCTGCCACTTATTTCATTCTTTTGGCGTCAATTTTTTAACAAGTGAAATTTTAAAAATACTTTTTAAAAACAAGCTTTAATTATTATCATTACCATCTTGCATCATATAGTACTCGTCAAGACGAATCAAATGAGCCCAAACTCGATGGGGTTGCGTTGTTTAATGACAGAGTTCCTATAGCCACCTTCCAGCTCCATCATCAGATCAGCTCCATGTCATAATAATATTGTCATCCGATTTACACACGCATGCAAATTTTCAGCTGGAAACCGAGATGTGGGTCAAATCAAACTTGCAAGATTTGATTACAGACAGACAGACAGACAGACAGACAGACAACAGACAGGTGAAAGTAATATAAAGCTTGTAAAATTATGTCGCCGCCATTTTGAATCTGGCGCGTAAAAATGTGCGCCGCATTATTTGTTCGTTGATTACGATTTTCGTTGTGGTATTACCGCACAACACTGTAACGATCGAGTTTGATTCTTGTTTAAAATTAATGTCCTATCTCGTAACACTATTTAATTTGGATTTTATGAATTAAAGCGTGGTTGTAACAGTCGCACTGAAGATCCGCGTGAGGCTCGGCTTGAAACTGCGACTATCTAAGATTGCGTTGAAACCATGCCCTCTGTCTTAGAGTTAGACAAGAAAATGGCCTATCAGTAGATTTGGGCAAACCACGAGATAGCTATGAGTCTAGAAAAAAAATCTTGCACGAACAATTTTTGACGTCAGAAAGCCCTGAGCTAGTCCCTCAATGATGTTGGATGTCCCTCAATTTGCACTGAGCTTAAAATGACGTCGTACCTATCAGAGTCGCCAGATTTTGTCAAGGTTGAATGAAGATGCCTCAAAATTATATGTTTATCATCGTAATGAATTGACAAACCTGGATGTATTGTCTCCCAAAATCTATCGCCAATTTTTGCATACAGAGTTTTTTCTGAAGCGTTATTTACCAAAAGTGATGAGACGGGGGAGTGAGATGAAAAAGACGATTGCCTTTTTTCATAGACGGTCTGATTTTTTGCCACTATTATGATGAAAAATAATAAAACGGTAATCAGAGAGTGGTATGCAAGTATTTTTTGGCCAGCTGCTTAGGAAAAAGGTTGATAACATTGACCTCGCTGCAGAGTCACCCTAGTATGGAGCGCCGCGTAAGCAGACACAGCCAAATGAATAAATGGAAATTTTACATAATTAAAATCTTTATTTTTGTCCCATCTATCAAATAGCTCTACCTGACTCTTTGTTGTTTCTATTCATATAAAGAAAATAAATAAAAACTTTACAGATATCGGATTTTTTGAATGCCAAAAAAGGGGTCGCTGCGTGTAAAAAGACTGTCGGGAAGACCTCTAAGGAAGAAGGCCTCGCAGCTTTACTTAATGGCTTAGCCGTTTGCAATGATGCTTAAGTTGTCCAAATGATCCTACTAAATAACAATAAATAAACAAATAGTTGCTCGCTATTAAAAATTTTGATATTCTAAAAACCACGTAGGTACGTATAATGATATTAAATAGATCGATTACAATAGCAGCTGATATATTTATTCCTTTCAATTTCATATATTGAATAATAAAGCTAAAAATTCAATTCCAACGAGGGAAAATATTAAAAACACTTTTTCATTATATTTGGAAGGTAATAGCTGCTACCTTTATTATAGCTGACTTTCCTTTGGCTTAATTTATAATATCTACAAACATCACTACATATGTAGTATAAAATAAAGTTGCTTTCCGCGTCTGTCTGTCTGTCCCTATATATATATCTTTAAAACTTCGCTATGGATTTTGATTCGGTTCTCTTTAATAGATACAGTGATTTAAGAGGAAGGCTTTTAATATGTCGTAGATTATATGCGTATTATAGCAGAAGAACACTGATAATTTTTTTTAAGCGCGATGAAGTGCACGCGGAGTATAAATATATTGGACAATTTTAAGCCCAAGAGGCGCTTTGTCATATAAATATAGAATGTAGGATTGTGATATTTTGGACTCAATAATTTAATATACATATATTTGAATATTTATTATTATAAGTATTCAAATATATATTATTTTTTTAGACAGTTACTCCCAAATCAAAAGAAAGGGATATTCAAGAGTATTAAATAAAGACAGCCTTCAGAGAGGACTTTGGTGAAATATAAATGCTGAACTTGGCTTAACGCGCTACCGCGTGCTTAAATAGGTTATAAGTAGTTATTATTATAACTTTATACCTTATATAAATTAGGTAAAAACCTTATTAGGGAACCCTATTAGGGAAGTGCGCGAATTAATTTTAATATTATTATTTAATAAATATTTGAAAATTCATAAAATTATTAATAATAAATATTCAAATATTTATTAAATTAAAATTAATTCGCGCACTTCCCTAATAAGGTTCCCTAATAAGGTTTTCACCTAATAAGGTATAAAGTTATAATAATAACAACTTATAAACTATCTATGCACGCGGTAGCGCGTCAAGCCAAGTTCAGCATTTATAATATTTTCACCAAAGTCTGAAGTCTGGGCTGTCTTTATTTAATACTCCTAAATATCCCTTTCTTTAGATATATTTGGTGGTACCTGCCTGCCTTAGAATACTATAATATTGGGTATATTTCCTATTTATTCTATTCTATCATATACCTATGACCTATATGTAATAAATTCGCTTAGACATGTTGTAAAAATGAAACATGTAGGTATTATTGTTGAAATATATCATTGTTTATTTTTTTTTCCCACCACCATTTTTTATATATGCTTGCCCATTAAAATAAATTTCCATAATGTTTGAACATAGTACTTTCTCACTTCGTTTAAAACAGACACAGAGACGATGGAAAGATTATGAATTTTATGAATATTAGTCATACATTATGAAATTAAAACTAAATCGGTGTCCATGGTACAGATTCGCTGTTGATAATGTCGTTTATTCTTGCTATCGCTTGTCTCGGTACTGTCCTGTAAAATAAAACAATAATTAAAAAATAATATTCAATAATTAATTTTGATTTATTATTTATAATTATAAATGCACAACGAAGTCGGGATTGTGTTTGACATATTATATTCACAGCAAAATGCCCGAACTGAGGGCCTATTGGTTATCGCCAAACGACATGTAAAACACTAGAATTCATAGACAAAATTGCGTACATTACTTGCTTAAACCTCCGCATTAACATGAGTAATATAACAAACGCCGCAATGTACATTGATAAATTGATTCCATGGCCAAGGGACAAAATATTTACTAAAAATCATAATAATCTATTTTAGTTACCTTCTAATCAATTCTCACAATCCTGGGAATCCTTTTAATTTTTCTCTTTAAAGGTCCAGATTTATCTTCTGAAAAAGACATAAGATTGTATTTAAAATTGAAAATAAATAAATGTTATTCCTCTATCCAGAGCTTTTGATATTTTTTATATTAATATAATGGGTAGAAGAAGAAGAAGTATAATATATAAATAAATAATTAGCTATTGCCCACACTGTAAAATCCTTTCTGGACGGATGGCCACGTCTCAATAATCTAAAAAAAACGGTTTGAACTGATTAAGCTGAGTGTTAGTAGATAGGTTAGTCACGCTTTCAATATATTTATGAAATATGTACTTTATATTATGTATAAGTTAAATCATTGAATTGATGTTGGGGGAGCCTCCACAGCGCATACGTCCACGTTCGTCTCCCCCGGGCAACGGTACCCCGGTTCTGACCACCGTAACGAAGTGGCAGGGGGTTTTACCGGCTAAAGGGTGTTAGCGTATTTTGAAGTTTTTAGGCCATGCCTAAGAAAACCAACCCAAGGATGCCTTCGGGCGGAAGATGAAGTTACACTGCCGCGGAAAAGCGGTCACGGTGCGGGACGTAATTTTTGTAATGTCACATATAAAGCGGACGCGGCAGGAACAAAATGAAGAACTAACCCACGTGCGTCTGATTTAAAAATTAGCTTATGCTCACTAATTTACCCGCGTGTCATCCTTTCTGAGCGGATGTCTATGTACTAATAAAACCTATCTGTGTGCCAAATTTCAACCCACTCTTTTCTGTTATACAGGGTTATTTTTAAAACACCAGCAACCAGCAACCTCGCAGGACCATGCAGCCAACATCATAAACAACATCTGATATTATGTGACTTTTGATTGTTACATTATTTTACTTTCTGTTTTTTTGAGGTAAATAAGTCTATGTTGCCTTCAGCTGGGCAAGGACCTCCCCCATGTCTACAGATGGAATATTAAATTGATATTTATTACAAGCTTTTATTTACTCTTACTTGTCTGTTGTCTGTCTGTCTGTAATCAAATCTTACAAGTTAAATTTGAATCACTTCCCGGTTTTTGTTTGAGCTGAAATTTTGTATTCACGTGCCTATAAATCGGATGACAATGCAATATTATTATGACATGGAGCTGATCTGATGATAGAGCTGAAAGGCGGTCATAGGAACTCCGTAATAACGCGGGGTTGCGTTATTACGGATATCGAGTTTGGGCTTATTTAATTCGTCTTAACGGGTACTTTTATGCTAGATGGTAATACAAGAATTATTTTTTAAAATTTAACTTTTTTTTTGTATGAAACTATGGAACAAATTATCAAAGTTAATAATCACAATGTTGTTAATGATGTTGGTTGCATGGTCCAGCGAGTTTGCAGTGTTTGAAAATTAACCCTGAATATACTCGTAATATACTCGAAGATAATAATTATGATAACAAAATAACAAAAAGAAATTCGATTTTGTAAAAGATTAATTAAACTTACTAAGAGATTTCAGGATGTTGATAATGCCATCGACGTCCTTGACAAAGGTTGCGCCATATATTTCCTTGAGTACGGCGATGATATCACGGCCAATATTATCAATATCTTTGTGAACGGTTTTAAGATCGATGCATACAAGGTTCGAGTCATCTGATCCGTCACTACCGTCTTCGCCGTTAGTTCCATCACCGCCATTGCCTCCAGATCCGCCATCTGAGCCATTACCGCCAACGCCTCCATTTCCACCTTTACAGGTACCGCTATCTCCACTTTTACCTCCAGATCCTCCAGATTCACCGCCCGTTCCTCCAGAGCCACCTTCAGAGCCTCCACCAGATCCACTACCGTTTGATCCTCCACTAGAGCCACCACCACTTGAGCCTCCACCAGATCCACCACCGCTCGAGCCTCCACCAGATCCACCACCGCTTGATCCTCCACTAGAGCCACCTTTAGAGCTACCACCATTTCCTCCAGAGCCACCTTTAGAGCTACCACCGTCTCCTCCAGAGCCACTTTCAGATTTACCGCCGTCTCCTCCAGAGCCACCTTCAGATTTACCCCCTTGTCCTCCAGAGCCACCTTTAGAGCTACCGCCATTTCCTCCAGAGCCACCTTTAGAGCTACCACCGTCTCCTCCAGAGCCTCCTTCAGATTTACCGCCTTGTCCTCCAGAGCCACCTCCAGAGTTACCGCCTTCTCCTCCAGAGCCACCTTCAGATTTACCGCCTTGTCCTCCAGAGCCACCTTTAGAGCTACCACCGTCTCCTCCAGAGCCACCTTCAGATTTACCGCCGTTTCCTCCAGAGCCACCTTCAGATTTACCGCCGTCTCCTCCAGAGCCACCTTTAGACCCACCACCGCTTGATCCTCCACCAGATCCACCACCGCTTGAGCCTCCACCAGATCCACCACCGCTTGAGCCTCCACCAGATCCACCACCGCTTGAGCCTCCACCAGATCCACCACCGCTTGAGCCTCCACCAGATCCACCACCGCTTGAGCCTCCACCAGATCCACCATCGCTTGAGCCTCCACCAGATCCACCACCGGTTGAGCCTCCACCAGATCCACCATTTGAGCCTCCACCAGATCCACCACCGTTTGAGCCTCCACCAGATCCACCACCGGTTGAGCCGCCAGATCCACCACCGGTTGAGCCGCCAGATCCACCACCGGTTGAGCCGCCAGATCCACCACCGGTTGAGCCGCCAGATCCACCACCGTTTGAGCCTCCACCAGATCCACCACCGGTTGAGCCGCCAGATCCACCACCGGTTGAGCCGCCAGATCCACCACCGTTTGAGCCTCCACCAGATCCACCACCGGTTGAGCCGCCAGATCCACCACCGGTTGAGCCGCCAGATCCACCACCGGTTGAGCCTCCACTAGATCCACCACCGGTTGAGCCTCCACCAGATCCACCACCGGTTGAGCCGCCAGATCCACCACCGGTTGAGCCGCCAGATCCACCACCGGTTGAGCCGCCAGATCCACCACCGTTTGAGCCTCCACCAGATCCACCACCGGTTGAGCCGCCAGATCCACCACCGGTTGAGCCGCCAGATCCACCACCGGTTGAGCCGCCAGATCCACCACCGGTTGAGCCGCCAGATCCACCACCGGTTGAGCCTCCATTAGATCCACCACCGGTTGAGCCTCCACTAGATCCACCACCGTTTGATCCTCCAGAGCCACCTTTAGAGCTACCACCGTCTCCTCCAGAGCCACCTTCAGATTTACTGCCGTCTCCTCCAGAGCCACCTTTAGAGTTACCACCGTCTCCTCCAGAGCCACCTTCTGATTTACCACCGTCTCCTCCAGAGCCACCTTCAGATTTACCGCCGTCTCCTCCAGAGCCACCTTTAGATCCACCACCGCTTGATCCTCCGCCAGATCCACCACCGGTTGAGCCGCCAGATCCACCACCGGTTGAGCCGCCAGATCCACCACCGGTTGAGCCTCCACTAGATCCACCACCGGTTGAGCCTCCACCAGATCCACCACCAGTTGAGCCGCCAGATCCACCACCGGTTGAGCCGCCAGATCCACCACCGGTTGAGCCGCCCGATCCACCACCGGTTGAGCCTTCACCAGATCCACCACCGGTTGAGCCGCCAGATCCACCACCGGTTGAGCCGCCAGATCCACCACCGGTTGAGCCGCCAGATCCACCACCGTTTGAGCCTCCACCAGATCCACCACCGGTTGAGCCGCCAGATCCACCACCGGTTGAGCCGCCAGATCCACCACCGGTTGAGCCGCCAGATCCACCACCGGTTGAGCCGCCAGATCCACCACCGTTTGAGCCTCCACCAGATCCACCACCGGTTGAGCCGCCAGATCCACCACCGGTTGAGCCGCCAGATCCACCACCGGTTGAGCCACCAGATCCACCACCGGTTGAGCCTCCACTAGATCCACCACCGTTTGATCCTCCAGAGCCACCTTTAGAGCTACCACCGTCTCCTCCAGAGCCACCTTCAGATTTACCGCCGTCTCCTCCAGAGCCACCTTTAGAGCTACCACCGTCTCCTCCAGAGCCACCTTCTGATTTACCGCCGTCTCCTCCAGAGCCACCTTCAGATTTACCGCCGTCTCCTCCAGAGCCACCTTTAGATCCACCACCGCTTGATCCTCCACCAGATCCACCACCGCTTGAGTCTCCACCAGTTCCACCACCGCTTGTGCCACCAGATCCACCACCAGTTGAGCCGCCAGATCCACCACCGGTTGAGCCGCCAGATCCACCACCGGTTGAGCCGCCAGATCCACCACCGTTTGAGCCTCCACCAGATCCACCACCGGTTGAGCCGCCAGATCCACCACCGGTTGAGCCGCCAGATCCACCACCGGTTGAGCCGCCAGATCCACCACCGGTTGAGCCTCCACCAGATTCACCACCAGTTGAGCCGCCAGATCCACCACCGGTTGAGCCGCCAGATCCACCACCGGTTGAGCCGCCAGATCCACCACCGTTTGAGCCTCCACCAGATCCACCACCGGTTGAGCCGCCAGATCCACCACCGGTTGAGCCGCCAGATCCACCACCGGTTGAGCCTCCACCAGATTCACCACCAGTTGAGCCGCCAGATCCACCACCGGTTGAGCCGCCAGATCCACCACCGGTTGAGCCGCCAGATCCACCACCGTTTGAGCCTCCACCAGATCCACCACCGGTTGAGCCGCCAGATCCACCACCGGTTGAGCCTCCATTAGATCCACCACCGGTTGAGCCGCCAGATCCACCACCGGTTGAGCCTCCACCAGATTCACCACCAGTTGAGCCGCCAGATCCACCACCGGTTGAGCCGCCAGATCCACCACCGGTTGAGCCGCCAGATCCACCACCGTTTGAGCCTCCACCAGATCCACCACCGGTTGAGCCGCCAGATCCACCACCGGTTGAGCCTCCACCAGATTCACCACCAGTTGAGCCGCCAGATCCACCACCGGTTGAGCCGCCAGATCCACCACCGGTTGAGCCGCCAGATCCACCACCGTTTGAGCCTCCACCAGATCCACCACCGGTTGAGCCGCCAGATCCACCACCGGTTGAGCCGCCAGATCCACCACCGGTTGAGCCTCCACCAGATTCACCACCAGTTGAGCCGCCAGATCCACCACCGGTTGAGCCGCCAGATCCACCACCGGTTGAGCCGCCAGATCCACCACCGTTTGAGCCTCCACCAGATCCACCACCGGTTGAGCCGCCAGATCCACCACCGGTTGAGCCTCCATTAGATCCACCACCGGTTGAGCCGCCAGATCCACCACCGGTTGAGCCTCCACCAGATTCACCACCAGTTGAGCCGCCAGATCCACCACCGTTTGAGCCTCCACCAGATCCACCACCGGTTGAGCCGCCAGATCCACCACCGGTTGAGCCTCCATTAGATCCACCACCGGTTGAGCCGCCAGATCCACCACCGGTTGAGCCGCCAGATCCACCACCGGTTGAGCCGCCAGATCCACCACCGTTTGAGCCGCCAGATCCACCACCGGTTGAGCCGCCAGATCCACCACCGTTTGAGCCTCCACCAGATCCACCACCGGTTGAGCCGCCAGATCCACCACCGGTTGAGCCGCCAGATCCACCACCGGTTGAGCCGCCAGATCCACCACCGGTTGAGCCGCCAGATCCACCACCGGTTGAGCCTCCATTAGATCCACCACCGGTAGAGCCGCCAGATCCACCACCGGTTGAGCCTCCACCAGATTCACCACCAGTTGAGCCGCCAGATCCACCACCGGTTGAGCCGCCAGATCCACCACCGGTTGAGCCGCCAGATCCACCACCGTTTGAGCCTCCACCAGATCCACCACCGGTTGAGCCGCCAGATCCACCACCGGTTGAGCCGCCAGATCCACCACCGGTTGAGCCGCCAGATCCACCACCGGTTGAGCCTCCATTAGATCCACCACCGGTTGAGCCGCCAGATCCACCACCGGTTGAACCGCCAGATCCACCACCGGTTGAGCCGCCAGATCCACCACCGGTTGAGCCTCCATTAGATCCACCACCGGTTGAGCCGCCAGATTCACCACCGGTTGAGCCTCCACCAGATCCACCACCGGTTGAGCCTCCACTAGATCCACCACCGTTTGATCCTCCAGAGCCACCTTTAGAGCTACCACCGTCTCCTCCAGAGCCACCTTCAGATTTACCGCCGTCTCCTCCAGAGCCTTCTTTAGAGTTACCACCGTCTCCTCCAGAGCCACCTTCTGATTTACCGCCGTCTCCTCCAGAGCCACCTTCAGATTTACCGCCGTCTCCTCCAGAGCCACCTTTAGATCCACCACCGCTTGATCCTCCACCAGATCCACCACCGCTTGAACCTCCACCAGTTCCACCACCGCTTGTGCCACCAGATCCGCCACCGGTTGAGCCGCCAGATCCACCACCGGATGAGCCGCCAGATCCACCACCGGTTGAGCCGCCAGATCCACCACCGGTTGAGCCGCCAGATTCACCACCGGTTGAGCCTCCATTAGATCCACCACCGGTTGAGCCTCCACTAGATCCACCACCGGTTGAGCCTCCACTAGATCCACCACCGTTTGATCCTCCAGAGCCACCTTTAGAGCTACCACCGTCTCCTCCAGAGCCACCTTCAGATTTACCGCCGTCTCCTCCAGAGCCACCTTTAGATCCACCACCGCTTGATCCTCCACCAGATCCACCACCGCTTGATCCTCCACCAGATCCACCACCGGTTGAGCCGCCAGATTCACCACCGGTTGAGCCTCCATTAGATCCACCACCGGTTGAGCCTCCACTAGATCCACCACCGGTTGAGCCTCCACTAGATCCACCACCGTTTGATCCTCCAGAGCCACCTTTAGAGCTACCACCGTCTCCTCCAGAGCCACCTTCAGATTTACCGCCGTCTCCTCCAGAGCCACCTTTAGATCCACCACCGCTTGATCCTCCACCAGATCCACCACCGCTTGATCCTCCACCAGATCCACCACCGGTTGAGCCGCCAGATCCACCACCGGTTGAGCCGCCAGATCCACCACCGGTTGAGCCTCCACTAGATCCACCACCGGTTGAGCCTCCACTAGATCCACCACTGGTTGAGCCTCCACTAGATCCACCACCAGTTGATCCTCCAGAGCCACCTTTAGATCCACCTAAACTTCCAGATCCATTAGCTGAACCAGCATTTGAATTTGATCCAGATCCAGAAGAGACATTTCCTTCTCTTGAGCTAGCGTCCGATTTAGACCCAGAAGAAGCATCGTTTCCACTTGCGTTGGCATTGGTACTTGATCCAACGGAAGCATCTTTTCCACTCGCTTTTGCGTCTGAATTTGATTGAGAGGAAGAATCATTTCCACTTGCGTTTGTATCAGAACTTGATCCAGTGGAAGAATTTTCTCCGCTGGCATTTCCATTAGAACTTGATCGAGTAGAAGTATTGTCTCCTCTTGCCCTGCCTTCGGAGTTTGAGCTAGTCGATACATTGTTACCGTTTCCATTTGCCCTCGAATTAGATCCACTGGAAGTTTTACCTCCACTAGCACTTGAGTCAGAATTTGAATTGGCCAAGGCGTTTTCTCCGCTTGCGTTTGCATTTGAAGTAGATCCTGCAGAAGCAGAACTAGATTTACCGCCTCCAGATCCACCACCGGATCCTCCATTGCCATCTTGCGATTTACCTCCTGATCCTTCATTGCCACCTTGAGATTCACCGCCTGATCCTTCATTGCCACCTTGCGATTTACCGCCTGATCCTTCATTGCCACCTTGCGATTTACCTCCTGATTCTCCATTGCCACCTTGCGATTTACCGCCTGATCCTCCATTACCACCTTGCGATTTACCGCCTGATTCTTCATTGCCACCTTGCGATGTACCGCCTGAACCTTCATTGCCACCTTGCGATTTACCTCCTGATCCTTCATTGCCACCTTGCGATTTACCTCCTGATCCTTCATTGCCACCTTGCGATTTACCGCCTGATCCTTCATTGCCACCTTGCGATTTACCGCCTGATCCTTCATTGCCACCTTGCGATTTACCTCCTGATTCTCCATTGCCACCTTGCGATTTACCGCCTGATCCTTCATTACCACCTTGCGATTTACCGCCTGAACCTTCATTGCCACCTTGCGATTTACCTCCTGATCCTTCATTGCCACCTTGCGATTTACCTCCTGATCCTTCATTGCCACCTTGCGATTTACCTCCTGATCCTTCATTGCCACCTTGCGATTTACCGCCTGATCCTTCATTGCCACCTTGCGATTTACCGCCTGAACCTTCATTGCCACCTTGTGATTTACCGCCTGATCCTTCATTGCCACCTTGCGATTTACCGCCTGATCCTTCATTGCCACCTTGCGATTCACCGCCTGATCCTTCATTGCCACCTTGCGATTTACCGCCTGATCCTTCATTGCCACCTTGCGATTTACCGCCTGATCCCTCATTGCCACCTTGCGATTTACCTCCTGATTCTTCATTGCCACCTTGCGATTTACCTCCTGATCCTTCATTGCCACCTTGCGATTTACCGCCTGAACCTTCATTGCCACCTTGCGATTTACCTCCTGATCCTTCATTGCCACCTTGCGATTTACCTCCTGATCCTTCATTGCGACCTTGCGATTTACCTCCTGATCCTTCATTGCCACCTTGCGATTTACCGCCTGATCCTTCATTGCCACCTTGCGATTCACCGCCTGATCCTTCATTGCCACCTTGCGATTTACCGCCTGATCCTTCATTGCCACCTTGCGATTTACCGCCTGATCCTTCATTGCCACCTTGCGAATTATCTCCCGATCCTCCATTGCCACCTTGCGAATTACCTCCTGATCCTCCATTGCCACCTTGGGAATTACCTCCTGATCCTCCATTGCCACCTTGTGAATTACCTCCTGATCCTCCATTGCCCCCTTGCGATTTACCTCCTGATCCTGCATTGTCTCCTTGCGAATCACCGCCTGGTTCTGCAGTGCCACCTTGCGAACCTTTAGACCCGCCATTGGAGTCTTCAGATCCACCACTGGAACCTTTAGAACTGCCACTGGAGCCTTCAGATCCGTCACTGGAACCTTTAGACCCGCCATTGGAGTCTTCAGATCCACCACTGGAACCTTTAGAACCGCCACTGGAGTCTTCAGATCCACCACTGGAACCTTTAGATCCGCCACTGGAGCCTTCAGATCCGTCACTGGAACCTTTAGATCCGCCACTGGAGCCTTCAGATCCGTCACTGGAACCATTAGATCCACCATCGCTTGATCCTCCAGATCCGCTGCTGGAGCCTTCAGGTACACCACTGGAGCCTTCAGATCCTCCACTAGAGCCTTCAGGTCTACTACTAGAGCCTTCAGATCCACCACTGGAGCCTTCGGATCCACTACCGCTTGAGTCTCCAGATCCATCTTTAGATCCTCCTTCAGGTCCACCTTCAGATATATCTACAGGTCCACCCCCGTCTGAGTCTCCAGAACCACCTGTACCGCGAGATCCTTTAGAAGATGCTGTAAGAATACATAGTTATATTTTATTATAGGTAATCGTGATTAAATTTTCAATAATATTATATACGAGTATTATGTTAAAAAGAAAAGAACCAATAATTATTATTCGGCTAATTTGTGTAGCACACAAATAAATGAATATGGGACTTTCATTAATTGTGTTTCCATACCGCCGCTGAACCTAGCACTGCGATGCTTTTCATAACGGAAATGACACAGCAGTGGAGGATGGATTTAAGATAGACAGGATTTAAGATAACAAAGACTTTTTTTGGACCTATAATGGATTCACAATAAATTAAAATTTAAAATATGAAACAATGAAATGTTTTCGATTTTTTCATATAAGTATCACATGATAAATCCTATTTTATGTTAGGAACTTGTTCCTTAAGACAATTTTGGGTAATAAAACTACATTTGGTACTACTGAAATAACGCTGAAATACTTTCCCCAAAAAATTGCTTTTATCTCAATATTTTATTATAAAGATATATTTAACTGTTTCTCACCAGAGCTGAATGACGAAGATGAACTCCTCGCACCACCTCCGCCGGATGAAGCTGCTCGAGAAATAATATACCGTAGATAAAGTGGGCAAAATGTAACTCGCAAGATTTAATTACAGACAAACATCAGGACAGTAGGTCAAACTAAATAAAAGCTTGTTAAAATAGAACATGCTCACTGACGACGATAAAAGCTTACTGGTTATGCACTACATAAAAGAGCTTGAGATATCATAATATTATTCGTAAATGATTTACGTTTTTTCAAGGTCTACAATTATATAGAAAAACCTCACCAATATTAGAGCCTATTATAATGTAAAAAAAACGTTACTTACAAAAGGACTGTGATGACGATCGAGTAGTTACAAATTCTGGAATAATCAATAGGAATCGCTTAATTAATATAAATTGGAATTAATCAAAATTATTAAATCTTAGCACATTTTTTAAATTGCTGTGCTTATAACGAAGACATAAAAAACTATAAATGTAATTATGAAGTTGAAGAAAGTATTCCAAGTCTTATATGCAGCAGAAAATTTATCCCAAAATTCCCTTAGGTACAAAGTCCTGTGCCATTTCATTTGTAATGAGAATTTATGACATGAAATAATAAATATACAAACCGTTTTCATTATCATCGTCATCATCATCATCTTCACCGTCGTCTTCTCCTCCTACTCGTCGATTTGCTTCTTTTTCTTCATCTTTTTGTTCATCTTCCCCTGAACAGATTAGTTTTAAATGAACCTTGGAATTTGTCACCGAGTGTGTTAAATATAAATTGTATAATTGGTTATAATAATAATAGTACCTATTACGAGTATAATCTGTATATAAAAGAACTGTCTGACTGACTGGTATATCAACGCACAGCTCAAACCACTGAAAATATTGGGTTTAATTTAAAGCATATGTAGAGGTAGACGTATACAGTCGCTAAAAAGGATAACTTAGTAGGAGTAAATAGCAAGTATTATTATAATTAAGTATATTGAATTGCTGAAATTGTGTATTATTATTTATACATATTTTTATTTACCTTCTTCGTCATCTTGGTCTTGAAAAAAATCATCTGTAAAATTTTTTGGTGTAAATTTGATAATTTGTTACGACTTTATCTTTGAACCAAACTTTAGTTACTACGTAGTATTTCTAAAGCCATTTACTTTTTCAATGCCTTTCGTTTAACAGATTAAATGAAAGTAATACCGTTATAATATAATAATCGTTATGAGAATTTTGTACCTGTATCCAAATCTGATCCAAATATAATATCTTCGTCTTCTCCACCACCAGCATTCGCGTTTGAATTTGATCCAGAAGAAGCCCTGTTTCCGCTTGCTTCTGAACCGGCACTTGATCCAGCGGAAGATCCGTTGTCGCTTGATTGTGCACCAGAGCTTGACCCAGAAGACGCGTCATCTCCGTTTGCATCTGAACCAGCACTTGATCCAACTGAAGATCCTTTGTCGCTTGATTCTGCATCAGAACTTGACCCAGAAAATGCGCTACCTCTGTTTGCCTGTGAGCCAGTACTTGATCCAGCGGAAGATCCTTTGTCGCTTGATTCTGCACCAGAGCTTGACCCAGAAGACGCGTCATCTCCGTTTGCATCTGAACCAGCACTTGATCCAGCTGAAGATCCTTTGTCGCTTGATTCTGCACCAGAACTTGACCCAGAAGATGCGCTACCTCTGTTTGCCTGTGAGCCAGTACTTGATCCAGCGGAAGATCCGTTGTCGCTTGATTCTGCACCAGAGCTTGACCCAGAAGACGCGTTATCTCCGTTTGCCTGTGAGCCAGCGCTTGATCCAGCTGACGATCCATTGTCGCTTGATTCTGCACCAGAATTTGATCTAGCAAAACCTCGTTTACTGCTTGCTTCTGAACCAGAACTTGATCTAACAGAACCTCGTTTGCTGCTTGCTTCTGAACCAGAACTTGATCTAGCAGAACCTCGTTTGCTGCTTGCTTCTGAACCAGAACTTGATCTAGCAGAACCTCGTTTGCTGCTGGCTTCTGAACCAGAACTTGATCTAGCAGAACCTCTTTTTGCATTTGATCCCGCATCTGATCCAGCGGAATCACCACTCGCTTCTGAATCTGAATTTGGTTCGGCAGATGCATCTCTACCGCGTGTTTCTGCATCTGAACTTGATCCTGATGAAGCGTCATCCTCATCTGCATCTGCTCTGGAATTTGAGCCAACAGAGAGGTCGAGTCCAAAATCTAGAGATGATGCCCTAGAATTGGATCCAGACGATACTCTGCCTCCTTTTCCATCTGATATCGCTGAGAAGGGAAAACACCGTTAAATAATATTCTAATTTTTTAACAGCCTGATTTTGTTTTTTTCTTGGAAGGGATTTTCTTTTCAAACAAAAGGAAGTAGATACTAAGTAGTTACATAAAGTAGAACCATTTCACTTTAGCAGTATATTTTCAGAACTCAGAAGAAAAAAATGTTTAAAATCAGGGACGAAATAATATGTTATAGAATTAGTCTTATTAGTTTATCTAAGTACAGCTTGCTTACCAGAACCAAATGAACTCGACTCGGAAAAAACTCCCTCTGCAATAAAATAATTAAATATAATGCAACTGTGTTCGTATCCAAACCGGGTTTCCAAAAAAAAACCTTGATTTCTATTAGGGTTATTTCTTGTTATGTATTTTAAATAGTTAACGAAAGTTTGACATCTGTCGCCCAGCTGTTCCGGGAAACGGTGCCTACGAGTACATTTCCAAATTGTATTATAGCAATGGACGTCACCACGAATATCCCGCCATTATTATCATTTTTATTTTTAATTCCATTCCCAAACATAACATGTTCTTTATGGGATCACCGATTTAATAAACCACTTCTTACACCTTCTTCAATGAGTAAGAAACAGTAAGGTAGGAGCAAACACAGTAGATCCCAATGGGTACATGTAGTGTATTTCCATTCGCCCTCACACCAATTGACCCCAGGTGGTATCTATACTATTATATAAAACAGTAAACTGACTGACTCATCATCGCACACGGCAAACCACTGGACCTAGAAAGACGAAATTTGGAACATAGGTTCTTTTTACCCTGGAGGCAGGTAATAAGAAACGATTTTTGAAAATTCTACCCCTAAGTGGGTTAAATAGGGGTTCAAAGTTTGTATGGAGAAAATCACATTTTTGAGTTGATTTACTTAAAACTTGGTAAAAACATTCTTAAATGAATATAATTAAACATTTCATGCAGGGTTTTTCGAAATTTAACTCCTGAGTTGAAATATATAGAAAAAGCTAAATAATACGCACATTTCAAAACATGTGCCGCCATCTGTTGATAGTTTATGAAATTGGCGCAATCTGTTGAAATTTGATAGATGGCGCTATTATAATTAAAATTAGCTAAAGTGCTTTTCTCGAAAGCAAAATTTATTATTAATTCTTCATAATTTCTTATATTGATTTTTTTAATTACATAGGTATATAGAAGAATATCTGCAAGATTTTACACTAAAATAAATAAATTATAAAAATATGTACATAATGTATATCATCCTCTCTAACACGTCCTATTAAAATTATTAAAATACTATTATTTCATTTCTTAATTTTAATAACAATTATTGTACATTCTAAATTGCATGTGCCCACCAGGGTCCTTAGAAATACTTACGTGCAAACTACACTAAGACCTTATTATGTACCTAATTCTAAGGGAGCAAATAAAGTATTGAGTATTGAGTATAATCATCAATTATTTAGGATAGGTAGGTATATTGTTCAGTAATCTATCTCTTATATAAAATCGTTCGTACACTTTCGTGCTATCAACGCACAGCCCAAACGGCTGGCCGTATCGAGCTGAAATTTGGACAGCGTGTTCTTTAGAAGATTTCACCGTGCAATAAGAAACGATTTTTAAAATTCCCTCGGGAACAGGAATTGTTCCCGAAAAACGTTTGTATGCAAATCCGTAACCGCCGAACCGATTGAGCTGAAATTTTGTAAAACGATTGTTTGGACGGTGTTTAGGAACACTGAATAGTTTTTATGTCAGAAATTAGCTTTTAAGGGGGTCTAAAGGGGGGTTAAAGTTTGTATAGGAAATTTAGAACCGCTGACCCTATTGAGCTAAAATTTAGTACAGAGGTAGATTTAGTCCTAAAAAATGATATGGGATACTTTTTATCCCAGAAATCAACCTTTAAGGGGGGAAAGGGGGGGTGCAGGTTTGTGTAAGAAATCGTTAATAGCTTCTTTGTTTTAGCTGAAATTTGGACAGCGTGTTTTTTAGATAACGTGAACGACCGGTATGAAGGGATTTTGCAAAATTCCTACGGGAACGGGAATTATTCCCAAAAAATGTTTGTATGCAAATCCGTAACCGCTGAACCGATTGAATTGAAATTTTGTAAAAATATTGCTTGGATTGTGTTTAGGAATATTGAATAGTTTTTATGTCAGAAATTAACTTTTAAGGGGGGGGGGGGGGGGTAAAGGGGGCGTCCAAGTTCGTATAGGAAATTTAGAACCGCTTACTCTATTAAGCTAAAATTTGGTACAGAGTTAGATGAGTCCTAGAAAATTATATGGCATACTTTTTATCCCAGAAATCAACCTTAAAGGGGGGGGGGGAAAGGGGGGGGGGGGGTGCAAGTTTAAGTAAGAAATCGTTAACCGCTTCTTTATTTTAGCTGAAATTTGGACAGCGTGTTTTTTAGGTACTAACGTAAGCGACCGATAAGAACGGATTTTGCGAAATTCCTACGGGGGTAAAGCAGGGTAAAAGTTTGTATGGGAAATTTAGAACCGCTGACCCTATTGAGCTAAAATTTGATACAAAAGTAGATTGAGTCTTCAAAAATTATATGAGATACTTTTTATCCCAGAAATCAACTTTTAAGGAGGGGAAAAGGGGGGTGCAAGTTTGTGTAGGAAATCGTTAACCGCTGCTTTGTTTTGGCTTAAATTTACACAGCGTGTTTTTTAGGTAACTTAAGCGACCGAAAAGAAGGGATTTTGCAAAATTCCCTCGGGAACAGGAATTATTCACGAAAAACGAAACACGTTTGTATGTAAATCCGTAACCGATAGTTTTAATGTCAGAAATTAACTTATAGGGAGTATCAGTATTAAGAGGGGGAGGGAGGGAGGGCCAGTTTAATGGGAATTTAGGAACCACGGTATTGATTTAAGTCACGGGAAGAATAGTGTGAGAAATTATACCAATAATAATTTAGCTTAGGTTTTTTTTATGTGATGAAGTAGAAGACGAGCAAGACGCTCTCCTGATGTTAAGAGATAACGCTGCCCATAATCAGTACAGTGCTACCTAGGATTTCACAATGATGTGAAATTCAAGGAACACTGCACCAACGCTTCTTACTCAAGAGTCATAAGATGTTTAAGACTCTTTAGCCCAGTAATTTCACTAGCTACAGTGCCCTCCTACCGAAGCACAGTAATGTTTGCACATCACTGCTCAGGCGGTAGAATAACTGGCACTTTTGGGCTTTGGGGTACCCACCTAGACGACCTCCTGCAAAGGAAGTCTACTCCCGGTACATTACAGTAGATGTAAGTTAAAGAGTTACCGCTAAACCGAGATAGTTCAACCTCCGGGAAAGGATTTAGGATTGGTTAATACAGTAGCGAAACAAAACTGCATCGAAATACCCAGCCCTATATTCTTCACTACACACTACCCACAGCGGGAGGGTTTAAACAGGCCTATACTTATTTTACGCTCACAAAGTCGCGGGGATGGAAATACAATCATAGTCTAAATGGCAGCACCAAATCTTCGCTTTATTCATTGACTGTCACGCGCAACGAAGTGCGCGCGGGTCAGCTAGTTTGGGTATAAATTCCTAGCTGTCGCAGGGTGATGAGGGGGTTTGCCGACCTACATAGCAGTATAAAGTAATTTAAAAGTGGGAACAATGATATTGTATAAGTGGGAACAATAACTTCTTAGTCGCCATTCAAGGGGAAATCGATATGGCGACCCCATGTCGACTTCCACTGGAAATATACCGTCGATGTGTTGCTGGATTTGCCAACCCCCGTCATAAGATAAGATAACCTGCCATTCTATGATATAATTATAGTGCCTCTATTATAAAGGCTCTTTAATGCAAAAATAACCGTACAGTAATAAGTAACATAAGTATTAAAAGTAATAAAAATTAATACAAGCAAAATACAGAAATAAAAATCTTACCAGGTTTTCTTGCAATACTCTTACTTAATACCTCCAAAGGAGATATAAGCAAGAACGCTAACAAATAAATTAGCTTTAATTCCATCTTGGAGTAACTAGACTGATGAGACACACCAATTTCTCCCTATTTATACTACAAGAAGCTATAAAATCAATCATTTACAGCTAAGGACATTAATTTTTTCGTGATTATTTTAATTTAATACGTTATAAAGTATTTATGTTTAATCGTGATTCGTGACAATCGTGCTGAAGAAATTATTATAATATTAAATTTAATAAATAAAGTGTTATCAGCAGGTAATAATAATAATTATAGGAAAATAATGTAAGTACCAAATTATAGTACCTACCTAACAGGTTATTTTCTAGGTACCACAATGGTAGGATTATCTAACATAATATCCAGATTTGGATATTTTAAAACTCGCGCAATTTCATCACTTTCTGTCCATATTAAGGGGAGGAGTATCATGATCCATGAGCCAAGTCTCCTGTAGTCACACCATATTTGACACTTGAGAAATACTTCTAACTTCTTTAATTATTGACCTTTTAAAAGACTTACAATCAAAACTTGTTAATCTACCTATGTATATTGTCTTCGCTGTCCATCATTATAAAATTAATTGTCGTATTTACCTTAATTTATTAGTAACTTTTTGTATACTTCCGTACAAAAATGGCACAATTAATTAAATTGCATAACTCGTAGCATTGTTATATGTATAACTGACCAACCTTACAGTACAAGTTACTTATAGAAGGTATAATAAACATCGCTTTTCAGTGATTTTCAATCGCTTTCTTTCATTCTTTGCAATCGCTTTTTAGCGATAAGACTGCCGCTTGAACATATTTATATTTTTGTCAATAATGTTCTACTTGTAAAGTATTTCTTTTTGTGTGGTGTACAATTACCTATCTATCTAAACATATATTCGTAACCCCTTGTTCTATACCATTGCCTGAATCTGCATTTCCATTCAATAAAGCAATTCTCCCGGCGATATTGAAGGGAATTGCCTACGTTTCCTTCATTTTCACGTTGACATCTTGTTTTTACGACACTCAACCATTCCCTTATGGACCCATAGGAGTATGTTCTCAATTGCAGTCAATTCATATTTTTCGACAATGACTCTTTTGTATTCCTTACGGTTTAGAACTTGCATCAAGTGATCGGATTTGGAGAGATATTATTGACGTAGATCATAATATTATATCAATTACGATAGACGTTAACAATAATATTTTCTTTCTTTCAATTAAGGTAGGATGTAAGAAGGTTTTATAAATAAAAGACACACATTGTTTATTCCTTCTTCATGAATAAAACACAATTATTTAATGTTTTACATTTTATTTAAATAAATACGTACAGATTTTACCATAAAGTAGCAAAATATCTAGTGCTGAACCACGAGATAAAATCTCAGAATAAAATTATTACTCTTAATTTGTGAAGAAAAACAGCACAGCTTCTCTTTGATATAATATAAGTGAAATGTATACCTACTTATAGAATAGAGAAGATTATTCATATTAGTACATTTTTATAACTAAGTGTAAGCTGTACGCAATAAATTGAAAAATTGGTATGATAAACTGCAAACCTGAAAGCAAAAAGTCCATTAAGTTTGTTATAAATAAATTGTGACCATGTTATTAGTAGTACAACTCAATATGAAAACTAACGAATGAATTTATTATGTTTATTTGATTAATTTTAAATTTATGTGAAATTATTGTTATTTGACATTTTTCAAATGTTTTTTTTATAATAAGTTTGACAAACCCAAATCATATCCATGTTATAAAACTTACTCCACAAAATGTGTCCAGATTCATCACCAAATATCCCTTGGCAGAGAATTTCAGAGGCCTTTGAGCACGAATTAGGAATATGAGTAGCATTTGCTTAGTATCATTATCTGCGTATGGCCAATCGGCAAAATATATCGCTTGTTCCAATTTTGCGCTCTGAAACAGTTGAATTTAACATAATCCAACATACAAATTGGTTTTTGTTTTATTTTCTTCTAAATTACTTTCAGGGACAATAAATATAATGGAATATTATATAAATGTTATTCATCGTGGACAACAGTCCAACAACTAACAAGTTAGAATGTTGCTGAAGAGCTTTTCCATCCAGATAATTATTATCATAATATAGTAATAGTAAGGCAAAGGTCATCCACCTAAACACTTTTCTTTGTGTGGCGTTTAGGGGCCAAACCTTAGGGCAAAAAAAAAATACTGATTGAATTTAGGTTATGATTATAACAGATTCCTTTCACCAGCGGTGAGATGTAACAACATGGTAAGTCAATTATTGAACAGAATCTTACGTGATCAATAAGCAGTTGTCCAATGATACACTGAATGTAAACCTCCACAAGCAAAGAGCAGAAGAAAGAAAAGTACCGCACGCACATATAAACATTATTCACTACCTAAAAACAAATCCTTTATTAAAGTAACAGTTAAGAAACATGGGTTCTTCAATGGTTCTTAAATAACAGTAAAGGAATATACTTCAAAGATACTTTTACATACCGTAGCTGTGAATATTGTCAGACATATGAAAACTGATCCAAATAAATAAATCATAAGCATTCCCGCTCCAAGCACATCTTCTAAATCTGATACCATACTGCAAGTAGAAAATAATGCTAACTTTACATTTTTATGACAATTAGTGACAAGATGAGCAAATAAAAAAATGTATGGGATTAATATCTCTAGAAAATTCCACACAGGTATTATAATATACTATACCTATATTATAGTTTTACCTCACGAGACATTGATGCCGTTTGACGATTTTCTTCAACTTCTTCTTAATCCCATCATGTGTTTCTTGCAAGCATCTTCTTTTTGTAATATTAATAACATCGACGGGACTAATGAGCTCCTCCATTGTAATCCCAAGGATCTTAACCTCCATGCAAATGTACCTCGTGAAGGAGATATGTATCATATTCGCGAATACAAATATGAAAATAACGACTGTAGTCATGAAGGCTTCCCAAGCATACGCTACGTAATACCACTTCACCTTGTTAAAGGGATACCATCCATCAAAAGGATATAAGTACTGAATATCGTTGTTCAAAATGTCCGTCTCATAAAACATTATGATTCGCGGGAAGAGAATCACAATTACTATCAAAATCAAAGTATAGTAGTACTCAAATCGGATAATAATCCTAGAAATTTTCGTGTACCTTTCCAAAGTGCTTTTGTGTTTCTCTGATTCAGTATCAATCATATCCCAAATATCATGTTTGAAATGATTTATGATACTGTCGTAAATATCTCGACGAGTGTGAATTTTGGTGTATTTCATCATGATTAAAATGCAAACTCCCAAATTAGGTGCAATATTGATGACTTCGAACAAATCTTGAAACTTTGAAACAATCAATGATAGACACAACTGAATAATGGTGATAAGGATAAGAGAACAGGAAACGAAGTAACAATACAAATCCTTTCTTGATCTGCCAATAAATGGATAAATAAATACTTTGGATCCAATGTTAGAGACATAATCGATTTCAAATAAGTAATCGTATTTCAAACGCTCGAAAGGTTTAGTCATGTTGGAATTTTCAAAACAAATAATATAATTTTTGCAGAGGCGCTTTTATATAAAATGCTGGAATACTCTTAGCATTACACGATTTTTTTGTATAAATTGCAAAAATATAAATAAATATATCTACATAAAGGTATAGGGTACCTAATTTTTTCACCTCTATAATATTGCCAAGCCTGCCCACTAATGGCCGAAAGATATTTGCAAAGAAACTATAATGCTATGACCCCACCGCGATTGACCTCTTTTCAATTGGCTTAACGATTTGAAAAAGGTATAAAAGGTCTTGTACTTGTGGTAGAGGGAAATGTCCCGCCTTCTAGGTTTATCCACGGCCACGTCGTTGTTTAACATCACGCGAGATCGTGGTAAAACCTATAATGAATATAAAACAAATGAATAAAAAAAAAAGGTAGCACTCCGGGAGTGCCGGCAGAAGTGAAAACTTCAATATTAACGTTGTGTTTAATTATAAGTATAAAAATACTATCATTTATGAGGTAGAATACAATGTTTATTTATTGCGCTATCGTACACAAATATGACAATTTATATGTTGTTATTTATAATATTTTATCGTTATTTATATATAACATTAAATTTTATCTCTCAGAAAAATCAACTTCCATCCATAATTTCGACGACTTTTACACCATCGTTATTATCAGAATCATCATCGCAAATTTTTACAACTGATACAATTGGTTTATGATAACTGAAGTAAGAAACAAACAGTTTTGATTCGAACCTATTTAAGTGTCTAATAAAGACCGCATCAATAGTAGTTTTGTATTTCGTTGTGCTAAAATTGCGATCATTTGACATAGTTAAACCAAATTCACAGAGCAGCACACTCAGGCACGGTAGAAAGAGTGGGAGATACTAGTTCCTCTCCCTTCCCCTCGATCTTACGCTTTTTCGATCAGCATCACGTGACCCTGACGCGAGTTTGAAAGTTTTTACCCATACAAAAAAAAGTGCTCAGCGCCGCTAAAGAAGTTTTCACTTCAAAAAAAACTTATTAAAAGCAAGCTCTTATTATTATTACCATGTAGTACCAAAGTAACTACTCGTCGAGACGAATCAAACGAGCCCAAGCTCGGTGAGGTGGCGTCGTTTAATTACGGAGTTTCTATGGTCACCTTCCAGCTCCATCATCAGATTAGCTCGATGTCATAATACCTAATATTGCATTGTCATTCGATTTATACATACATGCTAAATTTCAGCTCAATCGGAAACTGGGAAGTGGATCAAATTAAACTTGCAAGATTTGATTACAGACAGACAACGGACTGGTGAAAAGCAGTAAAGCTTGTAAAAAGTCGTAACTCCAAGCAAAATGTTAGGGGTCGTCTAGTATAAAACCTGAACATGTCAATCAAAGCTCTAACCACACAGTGGTTTGTATTAATCAGAAAAACTAAAGTGATCATTCCCTTAACTATTTGATCACAGAGGTCAGTGTGACAAGTCCCTATTAACCCTACTACTTTGTAATTTTAAATTGTTATTAATCGGGTCATTTTAAAAAATAAAAAAATTAAAGTGAGTTAAAATATTAGAAATTGTATATAATATATGGATATATATTTATTTATTTATAAGGTTCACCAAAAGTATTTTTTTTCAAACAAACTTAGGTACTTATCCTGCAAAACCCATTAGAGACGATCACACCGTTCTTTATCCTTTATACCTTTTTCTACTTTTATATTATTTTTTCTTTGAAAATATAATATAATAAGCAGTTTTTTTTCATTAGGGCTACCGCTATCTACATATTTGCAACACCAATTACCTTTACAATTAAAATTAATATACAGATATTATGTAGATACAAAACCTAGTTTCCCGCAAAAAAAATAGACCCCATCATGTGACATGTCATTGCCTTTCCCATTAACTATACCTCGTCCTACCTACCTCTATGTACTTAAAAATTCCCTTACCAATCTTATCTAATTTAACATGGAGATATAATTCAGGTCAAGGAGCTCTCAAACGTAGCTATTGCTTTATAATTTGGCTCCCATTGTTTGGGATTTGATTCATGGAAGCACCACTCTGCACGCAGCTTGGGGTCCTTTGACACAATGTATTTCGTATCAGTTGCTTTACTACACAAAAAATTAAAACTGTTTTGGTAAATTTTAAGGATATTTATATAGTTTGGTACTTGTAAATAAAAAACAAAAGAGCCCAATCTTGGTTGGGATTAAGTCGCTTTATTGTAGAGCTTTGAGCAGAGGTAACAAGAATTTTGAAATATTTATTTAATTTACCTAGCTATGAGCAAAACAATAATTATTTATATACGATTTTTTTTTTAATTATTTATATAGTACAATTTTGAGAGAAACTAGGGAGGGATTTTTCAACTTGACCAAAAACTCAACTGCAATGACTGTCAATGCGTCGGCATTACTACTCAAATCATCCTCTAAGCACCACCATCAAAAGCATTTGACTAAATAATATTCCTGGCAAAATGAGTCGTATATGAGTTGTTTCTGAACCAGCTTGAATTAGGTATCGCATTGATTTGTCGCGGATGAGTGCTTCGGCGTACCCGCTGCCCCTATGTCTTCCCGTAGTAACACCCCAGGTTTTTTAGTGGGTATCCTCGCCGCGCCCATCTTCGCTTCGGCGGGGAAGTCCCACATACCGCCCCGCGCCCCCCAGCGTGTGGTGATGATGCTTAACGCATTTTTCCTGGGGTCAAAAAAGGTATCGCATTGATTTACCTACCACTTTTAAAGTAGGTAAGTTGAATAAATCTTCCTATTCAGATAGCAGTATACTTCAGTCACTGTTTCTTCTTATATAGTGACTCCACAATACTGTTCGAAGCTCTTTGATGCATGACTAACGCGGATTAAACTTATGGATGTATGTCATCCACTTCATGCTAATGTGGGGCTTTCTACGGCTTTGCTTGCTCCCTTGCTTTATTGGGAACAAATAAGGAAGTGAGGTTCTGAGATTTGAATGGTCGTTAGTACCCAATCGTATAATATTATACACATATAATATGTATCACATGTACATATTATGTAAGTACAATAGTATAGTTAATAATAGAGTAGTATGTAAATGGTATAATTAATTATAGTATAGAACAGTTATAGTTTATCTCCTTTTACGACATAATATACATATATGTAACTCCCTGTTCTTTAATTTCAAATAGTTGTTTCATGATTAGCTGATTGCCTGGAAGAGATTTCTCAAAGCAATAAAGCCGCCTATAGTGCCGTCCTCAAGGTAGTTTTAAGTCTTTTCTGTAAAGTTTTGGTCTCAGTAAAGATACTGTTTAATCGTATCAATAGAGTAACATTCTTGTATACATTGTAACTTTATCTTTAAGTTTTTATTGTAAAGAGTTATACTCGTATATCTGTACCATCTACTTGCTAAAAAATATATTTCAAGTTATTTTTCTTCCCTTTATCTAAAAAGAATTGCCTACTTACGATTGAATCAAGCGCACCAAATGTTCATCGAAATGAGAATCCAAAAACGCATTCGTCTTCAAATTGTGTTCATTTGCAAAATGTGTTTGAAATCTTTATAAATGCGGACCTATATGGTTTCGATTTAAACAGCCAGTTTAAGAAGACCTACCCCCGCAAGAAGTCTAATAGAAAATTGACTGTTTTAGTACCTTGTCGCAAAGAACTATTGGTAGTTTTATCTTTGCTCAGCTTAAAAATTCAAATATATTTGAGTTGGAGTATAAAATTTAAAAGTATCAAATATTCGGTGCACAAATATTAATAACTTAATACAACATTTTACTATTAAACAGAGAAATTATCTTACAATTACATAATTATATTATACATACACAAAAAATATTAGGTATTAATATATTAAACTTAAAATCATGGTTAGATTTCTAAATGGTATATACAAAATATCATGAATTATCCAATGTTTCAACTGGAACGCTAGTTCCTAAAATTAATATTTTTTATTATGATACGGTTTAGCTTTTTTATTTATTTTTCAATGTAAAGTGAGATTTTAGTGATAATTTTTAGGACTTCGGGATCTAAATAAATTGGTCGTAATTGTTTTTGTGTATCGCTTTTTATTCACGTGCAATGAGATACAATTATTTATCCTTAGGGGATATCTATGGAGAATAGAGACGTTAAAAGAATAAGATACCTAAATAACTATGAAACATACGGTTAATGAAAAATGTAAAGATATTCCACCAAACTTGAACGCAGTTATAGTAGAATAAAATGTAATTCTTTCACATGAGTTCTTAAAATTAATTTATCAATTCTTAATTGTTTAATTTAGAATTTACATAGAGGGGCACTCAATTACACATCAAATTTTAGCTCAATCGGTTCAACAGTTTAGGCGTGAAGAGACAACAAAGACACACATCCATACAATCGCATTTATAATATTAGTAGGTTTTTTTTATTATTCTTTATATGTTAGCCTTTGACCACGATCTCGCCTGATCTTAAGCGAGGATGCGGTCGTAGATGGTAGCAGACTATACCTAGAATGCGGGATAAATCCCTTCACTGAACATCATGCCGGAACACGGTCACAGTGGGGCAGGTCCCCAAGTGCGTTCAGATACTTCCTCGTAGTCTGCCCTGGACCCCATCTGACCACCGTAACGGAGTGGCAGATGGGTGACCAAATCTCGAACGCGATACTTGGCGACAAATTGGCGGATTTAATTATGGCAGAGCATGATGAGCCGAACAGGGACGCCTCTGGGCGTTCCCAGAAAGGTCCTTTTAAGGACCCAAATGACGTTGGTGTTTCGGCATCAGGGGTTAGCCGCGCCCTTTCCGCGGTAAGCCTTTTCAGGAGTGTGGATGGGTCGGATGTTGACGTCGACCCCGAGTCCGCGGGGTTCACCTCGGACTCGGCGATGTCCGTCGACAGCCGGCCAACCCGCAAGAGGGCCTTCTTGAAGGTTCGAGCCGAGGGTAACAGCTCGGACTCGAATAACTCGAAGGCCAAGAAGGTGAAGGGGAAAGGAAAAGGAAAAGGGAAGGGGGTTAAAAACCTCAAAGTCACCACGGGTGTTACCCACGATGTGGGACTAGCGGACGCTCAGGCACACCTCTGTTTGCTTGAGCGTACACAACTCCAGCAAGATCTGGAGGAGGAGCAGGAGAAGAAGATACGGCGCAAAGGGTTGCTGAGTATGAACTACTCAAGTTACTCCAAGGAGGAGCTGGAGCAAATGGCTCAGGAGGATGAGGAGCAAATCCTGCAAATGGTCTCCAAATCCCCGACCATTAGGGGGACTGTCCAAAAGTCCCTTAAATACCGGGCCACCAACATGCGGAGTATTATCCGCGAGCTCATGCAGCGAACTGTGGCGGATGAGACGTCTGAGCTGCAGGAGCAGGTCGCCAATCTGCGAGCTGAAGTCAGCCAGCTGCGGAGCAAGCTGGCTGAAACCACCGCGCGGCCATCACAAGCCGTGCAGGGGACAGCGGTCGAGGCTCCCTCCAACCTTGAGGAGATCATCCGCAAGGTAGTCATGGAGGAGAGGGCCTTCACGAGAGCCTGCCTCGCAGGCATCGAGGACAGACTCCTGCCGGAGAAGCGCATCCGTCCGCCGCTTGCGGCCGATATGAAACGCGGGTTGGTGTCCTCCCAGTGGGAGTCAACGCCGGGGCCCTCTACCCAACGAGAGCCAATGCCGGGGCCCTCCACTCAGCGAACATTGACGCCGGGGCCTTCCTCTCAAGGAGAGCCAGTAGCTGGACCATCCTCTCGGGAAAATCCATCCCAGCGAGAGGACGCCCTTCTCCCTGCCACCACACCGTCCAACTCGTGGACGAAGGTAGTCAAGAAGGGGAAGGGTAAGAAGGCGGCAGCCGCATCTGCCTCTGCTCCCACTGGCCCGCCTCAGGTGAGCAGTAAGGGTAAGGGGGTAGGAAAGAGGTCGGTTCCCAAGCCCTCCACCGCTGCTCCAGCAGCTAAGAGTTCCGGAGCGAGAAAGCGCTTGGCTGCTCCGAAATCCGCGGCAGTCGTGGTGACCCTCACAGAGGAGGCCGCGAAGAAGGGCGAGACATACATGTCCGTCCTGCAGCGGGCCCGCGCCAGCGTTGATCCCGCCCAGCTCGGGATAGAGAAGGTTGCGTGTCGCCGAACCCAAACCGGCGCACGCATTTTCGAGTTCCCGGGGGCGCAGGGCGGTGCCAGCGCCGACCTCTTCGCGTCTAAGATGCAGGAGGCCATCGCGGATGTGGCCAAAGTAGCCCGGCCCGTAAAGACTGTGTCGCTCGAGGTGGTCGACCTCGACGACTCAGTCACCAAGGAGGAAGTGGTAGCGAAAATCGCTGCTATAAGCGGATGTGATGCCGCAGCGGTAAAAGGCCGGGATATTAGACCCGGCCGTGGTGGCTTGGGCACTATTCGCGTGGAGTGCCCAGTCGCAGCAGCCGAAGCCGTCCTTGCAAAGGGACGGCTTCTTATTGGGTTCAGCTCGAGTGTGGTCCGGGCACTTGATGAGCAGCCTATGCGCTGCTATAAGTGCTTTGTTATTGGACACACTCGAGCGCTCTGTCCGTCCAACGTCGACAGGTCGGAGTGCTGCTACCGCTGCGGCCAGAAGGGGCACAAGTCCGCCTCCTGTACAGCGGCCACGCCGCGCTGCGCAGTGTGCGCAGCCAGTGGTCGTCCGGCGGGACATATAATGAAGGGGAGGAACTGTAATCCTCCCCCCAAGAAGGGTAAAACCCAGGTGCCGGTCAGGCCCGCCGCTCCCGTTGTGGGAACCTCGGCGGCTGCGGAGGAGAATGCGATGTCCGAATAATGGATAGAGTCGCACATCGTATTCTCCAGACAAACACCAACCACTGCAGAGCAGCCCAGGACCTGCTAACGCAGTCCATGGCTGAGTGGTTGGTGGATATTGCGGTGGTCGCCGAACCTTACGCGGTGTATGGTCGCTGGCTGGGTGACGAAAGCGACCTTGTGGCGCTTTTGCCGCGGTCCTCCTGCCCTCCTCTCTCACTCTTAGAGAGAGGACTGGGTTATATAGCCGCCGCGTGGGGAGAATTAGCCATAGTGGGCGCATATTTCTCCCCAAATCGCCCTTTTGCGGAATTTGAGGAATTCCTCGACATCCTCACCGCAGTCATCCGAAGGGCGGCGCCACGTCAGGTCCTCTTATGTGGGGACCTCAACGCCAAATCGGAGGCCTGGGGCAACACGGCCGCTACCTGCAACCGCCGGGGTCGTGCCCTTCATATGTGGATGGCCTCGTCCGGAGTGTGCCTCCTTAACAGAGGATCGGTCCAGACGACTGTGCGGCAGCAAGGAGGGTCAGTGGTGGACGTCTCGTTCGCCACCCCTGCGCTGGCCACCCGCGTTGTGAACTGGCGGGTGGAGATGGTGGAGACCATGTCGGACCACCGTTACATACGGTTCGACATCTCCACCCAGGGCCCCCGGGGGACAGTGCCTTCAGGCAGGTCCCCTTTTCCACGGTGGGCCCTCTCTCGTCTGGACCGAGAGGTGGCTGAGGAGGCGGCCTTCCTTCAGGACTGGCTGGCGCCCCATGGTGAAGTCCTGGACGTGGACGCTGCGGCGGTGCAGCTCAGGAGGTCCCTGACAGAGGTGTGCAACTCAAGCATGCCTCGGTCCCGCCGTCCGCCCCCTCGTCGCGCCATTTACTGGTGGTCGGAGGATTTGGCGGACCTCCGATCGGCCTGTGTGGCAAAGAGGAGGGAATTCACGCGGAGCCGTCGGCTCAGTCCGCGAGATCTGGCCAATGAGGATTGCCTCTACGCACTTTATGTGGAGGCAAAGGAGGACCTCAAAGCGGCCATATCAGCCGCGGTCATCTCGGCGAGGGCTGAGATGCTTGAGGGGCTGAACAAGGACCCATTTGGCAGGCCCTATAAGGCGGCACGGAACAAGCTCCGTCCCAGTGGTCCCCCTGTGGCGGAGACCCTTGAGCCGTCTGCACTGGATGGGGTGGTTCGATCCCTTTTTCCTCCCCGGACCGAGTTCACCCCTCCAGTGATGGACCCCCCGCGAGAGGTGGTTCTGGATGAGGAGATCCCTTCAGTCTCACCGGTGGAGTTCGGTGTCGCTAGACTCCGTCTCCGCGGCAAAAAGACGGCCCCTGGGCCGGACGGTGTCCCTGCGCGAGTGTTGGCAATTGCCACCTCGCAGATGGAGGAACGAATTCGGGACCTCTTCAGTGCGTGTTTCACGACTGGGAGGTTCCCGAAAACATGGAAGGAGGGGCAGCTTTGCCTTCTTCGCAAGGCGGGGCGCCCGGCGGACTCACCTTCGGCTTACCGGCCCATCGTTTTACTAGATGAGGTCGGCAAGCTTTTCGAAGCCGTAGTCGCCGCCCGATTGAACCGCCACCTCCGGGAGGTGGGGCCGGACCTCTCCGACGCCCAATTTGGTTTTCGGGGAGGCCGCTCCACAATCGATGCCTTGGCCCGACTTAAGGGGCTGGTGACAGATGCTGTGGAGGCGGGGGAGGGAGTGCTGGCTGTGTCATTCGATATAGCTAATGCTTTTAACTCCGTCCCCCACTCGACGATTTTGGAGGCACTCCGGTTCCACGGAGTGCCTCAATACATGCGGAGACTGCTCGGCAGTTATTTGTCGGGCCGTGCGGTCCTACTCGCGGACAAGACAGGGCGCGTGCGGCGCTATGGGTCTGGGACCGGGGTTCCACAGGGGTCTGTCCTCGGCCCGCTCCTGTGGAATGTCGGTTTCAACTGGCTCCTGCGGGGAGCGCTCCTCCGTGGCACAAGTGTCATCTGTTATGCGGATGACACTCTCCTCACTGCCCGGGGGAGAAACTTCGGAGAGGCGGCCAGGCTGGCCTCGGCGGGCGGATCGTTGATAGCTGGAAGGATCCGCCGCCTAGGATTGGACGTGGCTTTGCACAAGACCGAGGCCGTCTATTTTCGCGGGCCTCGGCGGCGCATTCCCACTGATGCCCACATCATGGTGGAGGGCGTCAGGATTGAGGTAAAGGCTCAGATTAAATATCTGGGCCTCACCATCGACAGCGGGTGGCGCTTCGGCACACATTTTAAGGAAATGTCGAAGCGCCTCGTCAATTTTGCTGGCTCCCTCTCTCGGCTCCTGCCAAACTTGGGAGGGCCTAAAGCGAGGTGCCGGCGCTTGTACGCTGGCATACTTAGGAGTATGGCCCTGTACGGGGCCCCGATCTGGTCGGATTGCCTCTGGAGGCCGACGAACGCCGCCTCCACCGCCATCCGCAGACCCCAAAGGGTCATTGCACAGCGGACGGTGAGAGCTTACCGCACGGTAAGCTTTCAGGCAGCGTGCGCCCTGGCGGGCACCCCGCCCTGGGAGCTCGAGGCGCAGGTGCTCACCAGGGTGTACCAGTGGACGGCGGAGCGCAGGGCACGCGGGGAACCCCCTGCGCAGGAAGAGCGGGAGGCGGTCCGTAAGGAGGCGGAGGAATCCATCCTCCGCCAGTGGAAGGACGATCTCGCCACCGCCACTTTTGGTCGTCGGACGTTGGACGCGCTTGGGCCAGTCCTGGAGGGATGGCGCGAGCGCTCCCACGGCTTCCTTTCTTTCCGGCTGGTGCAGGTTCTGTCCGGGCACGGCAGCTTTGGAACGTTCCTGCACCGGATCGCGGTGAGGGAGTCGCCGTCCTGCATCCATTGTGGCGCGACGGAGGACTCGGCCCAACACACCCTTGAGGTGTGCCCGTCGTGGGCCGAGCTTCGCCTGGGTCTGACCTCAGTGGTCGGACCGGACCTCTCGCTCCCCAGCGTGATCTCAGCCATGCTGGGGAGTGAGGAGGCCTGGGCCGCGGTTGCCTCCTTTTGCGAGGATGTGATGTCGCAAAAGGAGACTGCGGAGCGTACGAGGCAGCATGGCCCCCTCGCAGAACCGCTCCGCAGGTCGAGAAGGGGCTGGAGAAGGCGGCTCTACATGAGCCAACGCCTGCCCCCCGGTGGTGAATAGCGGATGATTGGCGTGAGGGCGCCTTCATCCGCATTGCACAATTCACCACCACCGTAGGTGGGAACGGCCGAGCACTCGGGACCGTTCCCGGGCCCCTCCCTGTTGAGAGGGGCGTGAAGGGCCCGTCTTTATAAAGGCGGGCGGTCGTCGACGGAGGACTGGATGCCAAGGCTCTGCCGATTCCCAGACCTCCGTCACTAAGGCGATGCGGGAGTGCCGCCGGGTTGTTTTAGTGGGTAAACCGTGCAGCTGTCCTGCACGGGAGTCCCACATAACCCTCCCATTCCCTCGATGGGAGGGTATGCGTAATGCATTTTTTCCCGGCGATAAAAAAAAAAAAAAAAAAAAAAACACGGTCACAGTGACCGCTTGGCTACACAGTTTTGTCCAGTGCGTGGTAACTAGCCACGGCCGAAGCCTACCACCAGTATAGCGAGTGGAAAAACCGCATATAAATTAATTAAAGTCATTGGTCGGCGGGCCGGGATTCGAACTCAGTGGTCCAGATTTTCATCCGCACCACATAACCCCTTGGCCACCACCGCTTCAAAATCCTTTGTTAAAACTTTTTACTAGGTTAAGATAAGTAGGCCAACGTTGAGACCTTTATAATTTCTATCTATATTAAATCTTGAGTGATTCCCAGCTCGTCCTACAAGCCTACGGCCCAAATGGGACGAGTTAAAGAAAATCAAAATTAATTCTATTTTCATTGCACAACTCGTCCTACTTATCTGTCAAAATGAAAAAGGTATAATCAGTAACATAAATATCTAAAATAATGATAATAATATAAATAGAATCATAAAATAATGATTTTTTTATGATTCTATTTATAAAAAAAATTAATGTACCCACCCAAGAAGTTTGGAACAATGGAGTTTGCAACGTCAACACTAAACTTAAGCAAGAAAAATGACGTCACAGTTGTTTGCCATCTCACTTACTCATACAGAATACGTGGGCTGACGATAGTATTTTGATTTTAATTTGTATAAGGTAAGTGAGATGGCTGACAACCATGACGTCATTTTTCTTGCTTCAGTTTGGTGTTTACGCTGAAAATCCAATTGAGTGCAAAATTCTTGTACCTCTGTTTTTTGTTTTCTGATCTATCGACCTACTTCCTCAGATGCAGCTAGCCATAAGTACTAGGAGACTAGAAACCATGATGAGGTTAAAGATATGTCGCTCTTTTTGTTTCTTTGTCATTGTTTCTAATAATTCTACTGAACGGGACTGCCATTCCGACAAACTGAACAGATCAACTAGTTTGTCAGAATAGACTCGATTAATGGATTTGTTCCGTTAATTTTCAAATGATAGCTGTCAAACTTAAAATGATAATAACTCGGATATTACTCGTCCTAGAGTGACGCTGTCATGGAAGAAATGAAAGGTCTTGAGGAGACCTTCATTTCTAATGACAACTGTCAAACTTAAAATGTCAATATCTCGGAAAGTACTCGTCCTAGAGTGACGCTGTCATGGAAGAAATAAAATGTCTTGAGGAGATCTTCATTTCAAATGACAGCTGTCAAACTTAACATCTTAATATCTTGGAAAGTACACGTCCTAGAGTGACGCTGTCATGGAAGAAATGAAAGGCCTTGAGGAGATCTTCATTTCAAATGACAGCTGTCAAACTTCAAATGTCAATATCTCGGAAAGTACTCGTCCTAGAGTGACGCTGTCATGGAAGAAATAAAATGTCTTGAGGAGATCTTCATTTCAAATGACAGCTGTCAAACTTAAAATCTTAATATCTTGGAAAGTACACGTCCTAGAGTGACGCTGTCATGGAAGAAATGAAAGGTCTTGAGGAGATCTTCATTTCAAATGACAGCTGTCAAACTTCAAATGTCAATATCTCGGAAACTAATCGTTCTAGAGTGACGCCGTCATGAAAGAAATGAAATGAGGAGGAGATCTTCATTTCAAATGACAGCTGTCAAACTTCAAATGTCAATATCTCGGAAAGTACTCGTCCTAGAGTGACGCTGTCATGGAAGAAATAAAATGTCTTGAGGAGATCTTCATTTCAAATGACAGCTGTCAAACTTAAAATCTTAATATCTTGGAAAGTACACGTCCTAGAGTGACGCTGTCATGGAAGAAATGAAAGGCCTTGAGGAGATCTTCATTTCAAATGATAGCTGTCAAACTTCAAATGTCAATATCTCGGAAACTAATCGTTCTAGAGTGACGCCGTCATGAAAGAAATGAAATGAGGAGGAGATCTTCATTTCAAATGACAGCTGTCAAACTTCAAATTTTGACATCTGTCATTTGAAATGAAGATCTCCTCAAGGTCTTTCATTTCTTCCATGACAGCGTCACTCTAGGACAAGTACTTTCCAAGATATTGACATTTTAAGTTGACACTGGCAGACTAGGACGAGTACTTTCCAAGATATTGCTACTTCAAGTTTGACAGCTGTCACCTAAAATGAAGACATACACAAAAAAAATTTAGGGATCAACAATTGGATTGGCCCTGAATTCAAAAATGCTGACCTATGCCGCAAAGGGTGCAGTTGAAAATTGAAGATTTCAAAAAATCACTGTTCAATACTTAATAGTTTATTTGCCTTCTTAAAATGGAAGGTAGAAACAAGATCTTAGCTAGTAAGTACTAGGAGACCAGAAGTCATGAAGAGATAGCACAATAAATTTAATTTTTTGTACTTCACTATTCGCGCGATCAATACATTAAATTTACGTACCTATTACTACATACCTTCTCCTAGTTTCTATTTTCCTGGTACTTTGTAACTATACCGTTGGACTACTCATTTCCACCTCGTGAATTACGGCATACGGCAGGTTAATTACGAAACAGTGTCACTAAAATATTGTCTTACTGACTGTACTTAACGTCGATAAAGTTCAAAGTTCCACACAAAAAGAGTTGTAGGACGAGTTGTGCAATGAAAATAGAATTAATTTTGATTTTCTTTAACTCGTCCCATTTGGGCCGTAGGCTTGTAGGACGAGCTGGGAATCACTCTAAATCTTTGTCATAAAACGCGTATTACCAACAGTGCGGATTCACCTTACAAAGTCTAACAAAGAGTATTTGAGCCTATCGGGGCTCACACGTCAAATTTCACATCCTGAATGGAACCCTCGAGGAATCTTTATAAATAGTTTGGCAAAGATCGTGTTTAATTTGACGGAAGTTCTTCGCTCTGAATGCGTGCCTTGAACTCGGCGGATTGTTAACTGAATGCCTGCTTAATCTGATTGTAAGGAAGATTTTAAAATTGGAAGGATGAACATTTTGTTGTATTATACACCGTTCAAAGTACAATGTGAGTGAATTTTAAAATGTTAAACTGACGATATTCTGAACTAAATGTTCAAGTTTCGCTTTCAATAAGAAAGGGCGAGTCGCAAATTTTAATTCATTACTGAAAACAGTGAGCTATTTCGATAACATAATAGATTTATTATATTCTTAATATTTTTTTATTTCGTTATTCTGATTTTTGGTCTATTTAAATTTGCAATTCTTAAAAGTGAATGTAAAAGTAGAGATTTTGTATGAGTCATACGAAGTGACATCTAATGCTTTATCACCAAAAAAAAATTCTTAAACCGCATATTATGTACTTATACATTCAGTAATAACATAATTTGCTTTAAAACCAAGTTAATGATCAACTCCAAAACATCTAAAATGTTAAAATACATTTCTTTCTCCGTTGAACGCGAACGAAGCAAAGTGGCTTCTTACGTACTTTTAAAAGCTGTATCTTGTAGAGTACTTACAAGCTTGCAGTTCTACATTCACATTGTACTAATTAAAACGGTCCGTAATGAAGACCTAGGTACTACAGAGTACTTTAGCAGTAAATAAAGCTGAAAACTGAAAATTAGTTACAGTTTCGCTTTGTGAGTGCGCCTCAATAGTCTTGACTTTTTCATATTTTAATGAGAACGTTAGTTAGTGCTTTTGTACGTTCTGTTACATTAAAAAGGCTCTATTTTGGAGCGTAAAGTTTTATGTTTGGTTGTTGAGACGTTGCAGTTTTGTTGAGTTGGTTAAATGGTTGATGATAATATTATGATTTTGTGATTTTTTTTTGTTGTTTAATAATTTTAGTGAGGGAGTGGAGGAAAAGTGAAGGGAGGCCTTTGCCCTAAAGTGGGACGAAACAGACTGAATAATAAAAATTATAATATTTTAATGGTGGTGGGCCTTCGCCATGGCTAGTTATCAGCACGGTAAAGAGATATACAGTAGTTTGACTCCATAGAAACGGGCGGAAAATGGAAGTGAATAGATGTCGGTAGATGTGGGTAGAAGTGGGTATATAATCCAGAAGCGGGTGCCACGCAGCGACGGGCGGACGTCGCGGTAGTTTTTTGCAAGTATTTAGTGTTATTTACGTTATTTACTTTTGACGTATGTATACATACCCCCGACGCAAAATCGACGGGGTGTTATAAGTTTGACGTGTCTCGTCTGTCTGTCTCTGTGTGTGTGTGTGTCTGTCTGTGGCACCGTAGCTCCCGAACGGATGAACGGATTTTGATTTAGTTTTTTTTGTTTGAAAGTAAGGTTAGTCGAGAGTGTTCTCAGACATGTTTGGTGGAAATCGGTCCAAGATGGCCGCCGCTACAAAATGGCGTATTACTTTTTTCTTCCGCGTCCCCCTCAATATGGGTATCAAATGAAAGGGCTTAACTAGTAGAATACAACCCATTATATAAAATTAAAAATCCAAGATGGCCGCCACCACAAAATGAAGAATTGCGTATGGCGTTGGGGGTTTTTTAAATTTTTAATATAATACACTTGTTTATCAAGCAACATGGAAAGGTAATAAAATTAAAAAGGTCAGTTAAGAAGGGGAGGAGGAGGGGGAAGGGGAGGAGGGGAAGGGGGGGGAGGAGAGGGGAAGGAGGGGAAGGAGGGGAGGGGAAGGGGAGGATGGGGAAGGAGGGGAGGGGGAAGGGGAGGATGGGGAAGGAGGGGAGGGGGAAGGGGAGGAGGGGGAAGGGGAGGAGGGGGAAGGGGAAGGGGAGGGGGAAGGGGAGGGGGAAGGGGAGGAGGAAAGGGAGGAGGGGGAAGGGTAGGGGCGGAAGGGGAGGAGGGGGAAGGAGGGGAGGGGAAGGGTATGAGGGGAGGGGGAGGGGTGGAGGGGGAGGGGAGGGGGGAAGGAGGGGAGGGGAAGGGTATGAGGGGGAGGGGTGGAGGGGGAGGGGAGGAGGGGAAGGGGAGGAGGTTGTCTTGTCTTGTCTCTTGTCTTATCTCTTGTCTTGTCTCTTGTCTTGTCTCTTGTCTTGTCTCTTGTCTTGTCTTGTTTTTTGTCTTGGGTTTTAATATACGCCGCCACGACATGATAGGTAAGTAGGTAGTAGGTAGGTAGCTCAAGTAAGTAGATGATATGAAACAGGTAGGTACCTACTGTATGCGGGCAGCGGCTGCCCGGCAGCCCTATGACTTGCGCATGTACCGCGCGACTGTAGGTATTTATGTTCAAAAATCACGCTCAGTCAAACTACTGTATATCTCTTTACCGTGTTATCAGCCAGTGGACAAAAGAGTGTCACCAAGTAATCATTATGTAATCGTTTGTGAATCGTAATTGGAACAAGTTATTGTAGAATAGAATAGAAAACTCTTTATTGTTCACACAAATACAATAATAAAGCTTAGAACTAAGATTACACAGAATAAGTGTTACAATTGGCGGTCTTATCGCGTAGCCGTCGCGTCGCGTACGTTGGTGGTCGGTTTGTAGCGTTAAGTTATAGTCTATCGTTGTGCTGAATAATAAATAAAAAACAAAGGCCGTGATTTTCAATCGTACAAGTCCTTTACGATTACCTGGCAATAAATTATTGTTATTTATCGATTATACATTATCCTGTAACCGAAATCCTAACAAAATAATTCTAAAGCAGCAACTACTCGCAACAGCTTCATTACTTATTTTAATAGCCAATAAAGTTCTCTCAATTTATAGAGACTATTACGTGGGGGAATCAACCGAGACCGTATCCAGTATCCTGGGTATTACTTTACTATTCATACAAGTGCACAAGGCTTGTGTAATACAACGGCTTGGCAATACGGTTTCTAATTGATATTATTAATTTTAAACAAGTGATTAAAAAAAACTGACGTCGGCCTTTGTGATTTGTATGGATGATGTTAAAGTGGGTCTTTCGCTGTTTCGCACCACAGTTAAAGTTGGACTCTTGAGAATGTTGACAAAAATATTCTAAATTAAAAATGTTTAGATTAAACAGAATTAAATGGAGCTGTATTGTATTACAGTTCTCTTAACCTTATGTGATTATTACCTTTATCTGTGTAAAATACAGCGTTCTTGGACTTATAGTTTTGTCGTAAAGCGCAGACGGACGGACAGAGCGAAATTATGAGTGTTCCTCGTTGACTATGAAGCCTTTCAAATCATTTTTTACTAGCACTCCATTTTGAGGTCCTATGTAACACATTTCTATACGGCGCGGCGTATGCAAGTGAATCACTAATCATTATAATCTGATCGTCATTAAAATTTCATTCAACCTAAAATAAAGTGAAAATTCAGTAGAACCCGTCTCGCATGAATAATGAATAATGGGCGTGGACCTTTAAACTTTAATAAGGTCTTCGTATGTGGTATGAGTAACGATAGCAATTTTACAATTTTCTCCTACTTCGCTCGTAACTTATTGCATGGACGGAATGCGAATTAAACAGTTCTCGTGTTTTTCGCTTTAAATTAGGTTTGTTCCTATTATATTCGAGGCTGATGAGATTCACAGTATTTTTATTACAAAATAGGCCAAGGTGGACGACCTTATAAAGGTCACCGGAAGACGGTGGATGCAGGTCGCTTCCAACCGGTACATATGGAAGTCCAAAAGGAAGGCCTATGTTCGGCAGTGTACGTCCTACGGCTGAGATGATGATGATGATGAGTCCAACGTTTGACCAAATCCCAAATTATGGAAAGTGCAAATATGGTCGACGATGGACCATAAAAGATGCCTGTTCGGTTCTGTTTTAATTTTTAAATTAAGCAGTTTAACATAGTTAAAGTTGTTGTTTTTGTCCCATGTTCTATTTTTTTATGCAATCAGATGAACAAGATGAATCCGACGTCCGCTCGATGGTAAGCAATAATGCCTGCCCATCACTATAGTAGTCGCAATATACCCATGTAATTATATACAACGTTCAAGAAACGAAGTCCTCCGAGTTCGAATGAAATCAGTGATATAGAAGTGGTTACAATTTCAAAGTTTCTTTATTTTTCTTTCTCAGTCTATATTTTGAAATCAAGTCAACTTTTAAAATAACTTAAGCAATAATAAAAGGAAATAATGATAACTTAGAAAAATAAAACAAGACAAGGAACACGAATGAAACTAAAGACTCAATCGCCTCAATTATCCCGGTTTATGGTCTTCTCATTACTTAGACTTATTGCGCCAATATATCTCAACGTTTTATGACAGAAATTGTAATAAACTTTACTGAAATCAGTGATAATATAATAACAAAAATAATATTCATTGTAGTTTATATTCTAACAGAACATAACTATAGGTAATGTTAGAGTCAAATTATAATTATAGGTCGTTTGACATGTATTATATTGCAGTTTCAGGCCGCCAAAGTTATTGTGCGCTGAGTGCGGTAATAAGATGTGCATCATGACCTAAAGACTGCCTCCTAAATTTTGATAATGATTATTTTTAGTTATATTTCTAAAAATCTGCCAGTTGAGTTGTGCATCTAGTATTACAATAGAAAAAGTTGTTTTTAAATTATCACAGTGAAAAAGAAAAACCTCCACATCAAACTACCTTCAAGGTTTGATTTCAAAAACGGTCGATCCTTATTGAATTTTTACAGTTTTTTAAAAGTTTTTATAACTCTGGATAATATATTTATATCCATGAACGAAAATAGGGCTTTCTATTAGCTATGAATAAACGATGGATCATAAGATAAAAACAAAATTATATTCATTCGTTTTCAGAACCGCATTCATTTTCAGATTTTTATCAGTCATTTTGCGAACCTAAATTTTTAATTCTTTGGAAAAGGATGTCGGATGGCATAAGCCATAAATTACAAGGGTAGAACCAAATTTAAATTTCATTTAAAAACTAAAGTTCGATGTATAAAGTTCATTTACCTTTGGAGGGCAAGTCTGCGGCAATTCGTTACTGTAATGTTAGCAATATGTCGCTTGCCCAGAGACATAACTCAGCTGTAGGGCTATACTTGTAGTTAATACCTATTATGACGTACTTTGTGTCCCTTTACCTACGTTGCGGTAGCATTGATTGTTATAAAACGTACCTGGGTATAAAATGTTTTAATAGGTACTCTCCTGTTTAATAGGTACCTCAGTTCTATTATGAACTGGCAGTTTTATAATCAAAACATAAAATTAGAGATCGATGAAAATCTTTAAAAAATCTGTAGATTGGTGTGTGGCTGATTTGTGACTAAGTGCTTCTGTTTAAAGAAATTAGGGAACAAAACATTTCCACTGCCACATATTTAGAAAATAAACGATTTGGGCACTAGGGTACCTACCCAAAAAAGATCTTTTGTGTCTATGACGGATCCTATCCAGTTATTTCTGTACAGTACATCTAATCTTTAATGTCATCGACAACTACGTAGAACAAAGTACGAGCATCTAAAAACCGTGTAGCTGACATGTAGTTTTAATTTATCACTCTCAAAACAAAAACATCACCTTGTCCTTGCACAAAATAGCTTTTCAAAACCCGAACCGCAATAAATAAAGTCTTATAGAACAATAAATTTATAAAGGGGCGTCTCAATAAAGAAACTATTTTCGGCATGCTGTCAAAAAGTCATATAATAATTAATTGCTTAAAGTTGCCGTTATCCCCTGAGCGTCGTGGTCAGACAGGGGTGCTACTGAGAAAACACAGAATGAAAACTGTCGAGCTGGGAAAGTTTAAAAATATTATACCTATAGATATACCGAAAAACGTTTTCAAAAAGTAAATTCTACGAATACTCTCTCTCTCTCTCTATCTCTTTACTCTTCTTTTATACTTCAAAATTCTTTGTATCGTGCCAACGAGAGAGCGCATTACGAAAAATAACCATTGATATATTTCGCTTAACATCCAGGAAATAGTATTTTATAAGATGTCCCAAACCTAAAAATAGTATTTATTGAAGTAGATTTAAATAAAATGTAATCATCTTTAAAAAAACACTATTTCCGTAGACTTTTCGCAGTAGCGTACTAGTATAGAATTTATCGTGGAATTATTATTGAAAAGCTCCCTCGGAGCGGGACAAATTGTCCGGTTGCTACCGGCGACTGGCGATGCGGCTTAGTGTTTACGTTGTATGACTTTATTTCTAAAATAATATAAAATTCTTTGTACTCGAAGAAGATTAATTTTCCGAGAAGTGTAGTGTAGGTGTTTAAAATGATCCAGACAGTTTAGTTTTCAGAAAACCGACCATTAATACGATAATCATAATTTTTTGTCGACCTCTGTGGCGCGGTGGGCTAATACCCGCCTGCAACGCAGAAGGTTGCGGGTTCGATTCCCGCACGGGACAAATGTTTGTGTGATCCACAGGTATTTGTTTCTGGTCTGGGTGGTTCAATATCTATTATAAGTATGTATTTACAAAAGAAAAGTATAATATAAGTATTATATCCGTTATCCTAACCACCATATTACAAGCATTAAGTTGCTTAGTTTGGGGTTAGGTGGCGCTGTGTAAAATGTCCTGAAATATTTATTTATTATTATTATTTAATTACGGTACTCTCTTAGCTCGTACCTCTCACTGCAAGGTATAGGCTTTTTTTTCCTCATGATCACGCCACAACTTCAGATCCAGAGCGAGTCTCATCTAGTTCCTTCCAACATACTAGACAATATCGTCTGAACATCAGAGTGGTGATCAGCCTAGAGATCTTTGTCAATGTCTCACTTAAAATTTAAAATAGGAAAGAAAATTTGTTACTTAATATTGTCTAATTAAGATTAAACTTTTGTACCGATTGGGTGATCGTTCTTATATGTAGGAATGTAGATACACTTTTGGTTAACGTACTAATCGGACGCATCTAAACTTTGATAGGCCTGTGTGCGTACAATTTTCGTAAGTTATCTTATTAATGGTCGGTTTTCTGAAAACTAAACTGGATCATTTTAAACACCTACACCACACTTCTCGGAAAAGTAATCTTCTTCGAGTACAAACAATTTTATACCTGGCTCATTCTCATGGAATTGATTTTCATCGTCACCTTCATGGCAATTCTTATTTATTGCTTATTTGTAATGTTTATGTATAATATTGTATAGAGCTGGATAACACGAGTAAACTTTTATATAAATGATTTAAATCGTACGTTTCATTTCGAAGAAAAACAGTTTTGAAATTTTCGACGCCACAAAAGTGATTCAGTAATTATTTTTTCACAACTTTTTCAAGTAAAACCCTTTTAAAAGACTAAATCTACCAAAAATGTACAATGAAACGACATTTTACGTAAAAACAAACCTCACTACAAAAGAAAATATGCGTAATTTGAGATATTACTTTACCATTCACTTTACTTTTTTATTAGTCAGAAATTTTGGTTTGTATGTATTAAAACCCTAACATAACAGATATAGTACTTTTAAGTAGGTAAAAAGGCTATTTCAAAAGAAAACAATATTTAAAAATCACTTTCGTGGCTCAAAAATCACCTTCATGGTAAAAAACGCTATGAAAGTGATGCCACGCTGGTGACGAAAATATTCCTTTTGGTGAAATTCTGGAAAGTTTAGGTATAATGTATAAAGTTAAATACTACATCTTTATCTCGCACATTTTGGCGTTTCGAAAAGCTAACTTTGATTTAAATAACTAAAATGCAATGCATAAAAATGTTGTCCATGCAAGTGATCGATACACCTATGAATAAATTGAAACTTAGCAATTATATTTTTTCCCACGGCTCGATAAGTCCTAGATCCTACTTCTACGATTGCAGAACATGGCCATCATTGAAATGAATCGAACTCTGTATTGGATTGTTGATGTTGTGTTTAACAGCAGCCGTTAAACTACGCAAATCTAAAGCACCTAAAATCGTGTGACCGCCGCATTATATTATTTTAAATTCAAAATAATACTGAAAACTTTTTTTTAGTCTGTAGACCTTAAAGTATATTTGTTTGCGATAATTTTGGTATATGTTACATACAGATACATCAAAATTTATTAAAGCAGTGCCCAAATGTTTAACTGCAACGCAAAGTGTGACACCATGAGAATACGAAAAATACTTTCATGTTAAATTTTAGTATTATTTTTTGCGTCATTTATGGTAATCTTCATTTATTTTGTAGCTTAATATATGTTTTATCTACCTATCCACAATTCATATCTTTGTCTTTAACCGTTTAGGAAATATAACCGTGTGACCATCAAATTTGAGCTAAAATGAGAATGAGCCACCTATTATTTTATAAATAAAGTCATACAACGTAAACACTAAGCCGCATCGCCAGTCGCCGGTAGCAACTGGACAATTTGTCCCGCTCCGAGGGAGCTTTACTATAATATTTTTTTACTGTGGGGGTCAGCAGCAGATATTGAGACTATTTTCATACTGCAAAAACGTGCAATTCGTGCTATTTATGAGATGCGCCCAAGATACTCTTTAAAGGAGCTCTTTAAAGAGATAAATATGCTGACCCTACCATCTTTGTACATTTACGAAAATATTATGTATGTCAGGAAAAATTTAGATAAATTCAAGTTAAATAGAGTGACACTCATAGCTTTAATACTATAAATAAGAATAAGTTAGCTGTACCTCGATTCAGATTGTCCAAAACGAGCCATAAATAATTTTTAGGGAATTGTGTACGTTTTTATAATAAAATTCCTGAGAAAATAACGGCGCTCACAGAAGGTAAGTTCAAAAGCCGTGTTAAAGACATATCACAAAAGAAAGCCTATTATAAAATTTGCCAATACATAGAAGACAAAGATGCCTGGAAACCTCTGCAACCACCTGTAAATAAATTATGTAACCAAGATAAAAATTGTAAACAAATATTAAAAAATAAACAATCCCTATGAGTTTCTTGCTCGTTCTTTTCATAGAGGTGCCTTGCGAATGAGCGGTAGAATATTAAAATAAAATGTAAAATTGACTTGCAAAAGTGCTCCATTGTAGCCTATTTGAATAAATGAAGTTTGAGTTTGAATAATTCAATACATTGATGATCGACCATCAAAGTTTCAATAACGTAAGATATGCGTGTCCGAGCTCCCCCTGACATCATTAAATCATATTGGGCGTACCTGTTTCCCTAATCAAAGTCCGACAGAACAATAAGCGTGTGGTCATCCCTCTCAGGGTAAATTCAATAAATTTCGGACAGCGTTGCGTCTGTCTGAAGAAAACAGTAACGTAACTTTTACATTTTGTTTATTATATGCCTACAATAAACAATAAGTATACCAATAAACTACAATCTAGCCTTATTAGACTAATAAGTAATTTAGTTATAGCTTAAAATGTTAACAAGAGTTAAAAACTTTTACATTGATGCTGGTGGATGTATTTCGAAAGTCACCAAGATCATATTCACTCTTAATATATAGCAAATTATAAGACTCTGTCAAATGTAATGTTCTGTTACAGATAAAATTAGATTTTTTAAAAAAAATTATGGATAAAAATATTCTAAACTTATAAGACATAATATGTACACCAAAAAGTAGATAATATCTTGCAAGCTTTACATAAAATTATAATATAGTAGCCACGGAGAAAGCCTGGATAACCGATTCCTGATTCAAACTTCTAGCATCTGGAAATATTACCGAAAAATATCGCGCTGGATATTTCTTTGCAGTTAGTTTTGTTTCACTGTCATAGGCGGTATAGAATATCGCTCAGATTTGAAGGCCTTTTAAATGTGTTATTAAGTGGAACACCACTAGCTTTTAAGTAATTTTGTACAACATTACGTAGTACGTAGGTATAGTTTTTCGTCTCAATAAAATGTTTTAAAAATCTTACGTACTGTTAAAGTTTCTCCGTTTTTATAGTGGCTGCTACATGCTACATAGACCCGTCAACTGGAAATTTTCAATCGCCGAGAGGCGTCCGACGTCCATCTTCAATGCGAGGCTTCCTTTTGTCCACAAAATTGCCTTATTTCGTGGTCTACCTAATAAGGGTTCCAACTATCCATTTGAAATAGTAATTGAGTCTTTGTAGTCTTTGATGTCGTCTGCATGTTTGATTTCGTAACAAAACCAAACTGTTTTTCGATGATCAGATTGTAAGTCAATTTATTTTGAATTTGTTTTCTTTTTAAACGAGTATATTTTAATATTGTACTAGTTTAATCCCTGGGTTTAACTCGTAAAAAAATATGAACTATGCAGATCGTACTAAATTTATACCCTAAACCTAGATTTATTTAAAAACTATCAGCACTTAGAAATTTCAAGTTAAGCTAGAAGGTAGCTTAAGTCTTATTCTAGCGTAAAAGCTACCTACAAAACAAAGTTCAACCCAATCAACCCAGCCGTATAGGCGTAAAAGACCCATCTATGTACATAATAAACATCCATCTATAATATACAAACTTAAGCAATTCAGCAGAGTAGTTTTGTATTTTTCGTTGAATTTTTTACGTCATACTTATTTTATCACTATCACAATTTTCTTTATAGTATAGAATACATTGATACCCTTTAAACCACATAATGTAGAAAAAGCATCTACCTTTCAGGGCTAAATATACTTTTCAAATGAAATACCAATGACCATGGTGATAATTAAAATTTAATTTATAAGGGACTTGGCCACCCTTAGGGACTGTGGGACTCAACTATGACTAAGTATTGTTTCGCGTTTCATGCATACTTTATTTATCAACATCTGACAGTAGAAATGTGGCCAAAATTATGCAAATCCGATGCCATTGGAATATTTATTGGACGCATCGAATTCATAATTAGATACCCATCGAGTCTCATCTTGTTGAGACGGTCCCTGGGGAAATCGTATCGGTTGGAGTGACGTCGTGACTTTGCATCCATTATTACAAATAGGAAACTTGATTTGTACCTACAGACAACAGAGGTGAACCAAATATACATGAACAACTATGTATGGGTAACTAATCTATCTGTCCTATTGTGTGTTCCTACTTTTCACTGAATTTTATTTACTAAATGCGTACACAGAATTATATCGTCGTTTATTGGCAAACTTTGATGCCATAATGTTCAATTTCAAGTCGCAAAGACTTCTACTACATGACTGTTTTGTAACTCTGATTTAACTTTGGATTGTATTCATATCATTAAAATGCCTTTGGATATAAAAATATCCAAAGGCATTTTAAACGTAAACCATCCAAATGTGGGTAGTCCATGCAAAATCCGCAAACTACCTTCACTTTTATTTCCTCTCGTACAGCGCAGTGTTGGCAACTGTCAGTTGAGTGTCTGACGTCTAGCCGTAGAAGCGAGAGGGTCGAGAGCGCGTTAAATCTCCCCAAAAATCTCAAAAATAACGGATACTGATTAACGTCGGACGATCTACGACTGAGTCGCGTCGCGCATCTTTAATGAATATCATCAAAACCCAAGAAACTCATCGACAAATGTCGAGAAACGGAGTGCCGATACGCAGCGTTCTAAATCAGCTTGCGGAGCCTCAATGGAACAACCAGGTACCCTATATCTTCTAGGTAGGTAGGAATACCTACCTAAATAGTTTCTATCTATGTATTTATGACCTTTCGACTGCCTTGTAAATAACTTATGGGAAACACCCGGAACTCATGGTTTTACGTGTCTTCAGAACCTTAATAGCAACTAGATGAAAAATTGTAGGTACTTATAATAGGTTTTGGGCATAAAGATCTGAACCTAAGGTTGCCGGATATACGCCGAATAATATTTTATATACGGACCACTGGTCCACGAACGATACAATTTTTTTTTAATGTTAACACACTATTTGTTTTTATACCAGTGGTTCTTTTTAAACTGATTCCAGAATTAATTACAGCTTATCGCTTCAATCACAATACCCTTCATTATTGTAGTCCCAAATTACGTTATACTCATCAATGGGGTTTGCGAAATGAACATCAAACATGAAAAGGATGTCCAAATTATTATAACTATTCGAAATATTCCGTCATAATTGGATGGGGTTGGCGGGTCCACACTAATTAGGGATCTTCATATTGGCCCGGCTATGTATTGTTACTTGTAACTGACCGGTAGGATACACACGGCCTTGAAGAATATAATAAAGTTTTATTGCAAACCAAAAATTTACTAAAATAACCTTTTAATTAAATATTAATATTAACTGTTAATTGCGCCCTAATTTCCTAGTCTAAGCTTAAGGAGTGATGAAGGGGTGATCGAAAAAAAAACCATTATAAAATTAGTGCCTTTTAATTCCACCACGCTGGACATTGGATGAAGGTCGCTTCCAACCGGTATGTATGGAGGTCCAAAACTGAGATGATGATGAATTCCACCACAGTGGTAGTAGTGTATTCGATAAACTTACTCATTGATTAGATATTTTTCTATTTAATATTATTTTTTTCCGTATTATCCCGCTACCATCTTTGGCCGCATCAACGCTTAAGATCTGCTGTGATTGTGGTCAAAGGCGAATAAAAAAATGTGGTGTATCAATAAAGAGTTATCATTCCGTCAGACATCATCACCATCATCATCACCTCAGCCAAAGGACGTCCAATGCTGAACATAGGCATCCCCTTTGGACCACTATATCTACCGGTTGGAAGCGACCTCCATGCAGGGTCTTCTGGCGACCTTTATAAGATCATCTGCTCTCCACCTCCATCAGTCAATAGTTATAAATTCTCTCAAAACGGTTTAATATGTTACAAAAAGCATTTTATTTAGAAAGCTAAGCAATTTCAACCGTGTGTCCAATCGAAACGAAACGAGCAACGGCAGCGCAGCGGTAAGAGGCATTGTCCAGGGACCCCTCGATATAATCCCGATTCACACCGCCAAATCCTCGCCTAATGAACAACTGCCTAGCGATGCGGACTCATCATTTGATTGCCATAAATAATTTATTGGTTCGATCATTCGTTAAGGCGCTGTCAATCTTTATTCAATTAATGTAGGTATGCTTGGCTAAAATATGATTGAATTAATGTAGGCGATAGTGATACTCCAACGCAACATGCATTTATTCAAATAGGCTTCAATAATAGGGTAGTTGTAAAAGTCATTTCACACTTTTTTTCTCTAGGTCTCTGTATTGCAGAAACCTTAGGAAATACCATACTTTTGCTAGATATAAGGGTGATTCCTGAGAGTCAAAATTTTACGTGTCTGGGGGAATAAACTACCCGTAACATAAAAATTCTACCTAAAGTTATTTTTTTCCTGTTAGTCTAAGGTTCAATCTACTTAATGCATGATAGACATCAGGTTATATTTAGCTGCAAGTATCTAAAAAAAAATGTAAAAGCCCTGAAATTTGATTACCGTGGGCTGTCCCTTACACATTTTCGGAACAAAATATATTTTTTACACTAATTTATAAAAGGAATTTAATTAATTCCTGTGATCAAAGCTGTAAAGGGTGAACTGTTATATGATCAAAAAAATACGCGAAGGCTGTACTCAGTGTAGTTTTAGAAAAAATAACAAATTTAGGTTTGTCCCCGGACAAAAAGTGATTCCCATGGCGCGCGACATAACTACCCACATTTCACAAACCACAATACTTAGAAGCTTGTACGCACGCTATTGGCTAACTTCGATTGCGCTCTAAACATAGTGAAGAGAGGCTCCTCCTCTCGTTGTTATAAACTGGATTTACGAAGGTGAGAAATTGATTACCGTGGTTTTGGTTCACTAGATCATTGATTACCTTTTCCATGTTTAAAAATATTTTTTTATCCATTACGGTTTTTTGACTAGGGTGTGCAGTTAGGAAAAGGGTATTGTTTATCATATATTTTATTAATTTTGGTCTATAATTATGGTATTTAAAAATATTGACAAAAAACTATACAATTTTGATTTCCATGGTATTGATTCGCATGGCATTTTACCACGGTGATCAATTTTCCCCTGAGTTTTCTTGCGCATTCTTTCACTTTTTATCCAACTACAGCGAAGCCGCAGGTATGGAAGTGATTTTGACAGTTTATATTTGTATATTTCATTATTTCAGATATTTTTTTTATATTGTATACATCAGATTTTTTTATATTGTACTATAGTAGACAGCCGCTCTGGCTTATGCGGCACCATTATATCCCCACATTAAAAAGTCGCTCAGCGAGCTATGGAGAGGGCTATACTCGGGGTTTCTCTACGTGATCGAATCAGGAATGAGGAGATGAACCAAAGTCACTGACATATCTCCGCGGATCAGGAAGCTGAAGTGGTAATGGGCAGGCCACATAGCACGTAGAGCGAATGGTTGATGGGGTCGAAAAGTGTTCAAGTGGCTACTACAGGCAAGCAAAGTTCAGCAGTAGACGTCTTATGGCTGAGATGATGTATGATAAAAAAATAAAACGAAACTATGGGCTGACTGCAACTTTCAGTCCAGATTAACCTAACTAATGATAAATGTACAATCTGATGACAGCTTCTGGAGTGAATCCTGTCAGTGACTGTGACTGAGAACTTAATCTCATATTCTAGGACTATATATTAAATATTTTTACATTGTTTAAGACTGCAATACGTTGATTTTATTTAGTTTACATGATTATTATATAGAGAGCCAATATAGACCTTTTTAATACTTTATGTTTGGTGTATATCTGTTTGGATCACCGTTTTTAATCATTTCTATTTTATATGATTAGTATGTAGAGGTCAATATTTAAATAATAACATAGAATTCAAACAAAATAGTTTTAATTTTGATTCCCATGCCACACTTTATTGATTCCCGTGGCACCAAAAATTTAAATTTAAATATCTTCTAAACAAAACAAGTTATAATGATGCCTATTTGATTGATGTGCTTATAATTATGGGAAATTTGATGTTTTACATGTTAAATGCAATAATACTTTGATTTAAAATCTGCCACGGAAATCACTTAAATACGCCCGATCTCAGGATTTACCCATAAATGCGCCAAGCAGCAATGCGTAGAAAGAAGAAAGAAAAAACTTTTATTTACGGCAAATTACAATTATTGTAGTATATATAAGTAGATGCACTACTGGGCATGATGAGATTAATCACGTAATAATATTTCAGGGTCACATGTACAGTGTAGTGTGTCTTGTTATTCAGTTCGTAGAAAATGAACATAATTTACCCATAGTCCCTACTATGAGCTAAATAACAAGAAAGGTACACCACAACAATATCAAAAACTGTATTTTCCCTATTTCAAATGTGTATTCCTTACGGTCAATCGGCGCATCGTCGGCTATTTATCACAGAGCGGCTCGTTTGTTAGGATATTCGTAAATATTTCAAACGTTATTGCCGCCATCAACATAATGTTATGGGGAGGAATTTTACAAAACGGAAGCGTGGATGGAGTGTGGCGACGTGGCGAGGAACGTTCGCCTGGTTTTCAATTGTAGACTGGGAGATTGATCACAAATATTATTTATTTGTTAAGGACTATTTTTTATTTATGATGTATAACGTTATGGTAGCATTATTATAACCAAAGCGCACTAAGAGTTAACGTATATTATTTGGGACTACTTCTTACTAGTATTTAAAAGAGCAACTCCTACCAGTTTCTGTAGGGCTGGCTAAAATGTGTTAAAAATAATTATGGGGAGCTGACGAATATGGGAGTGATACAAATTATCGAAAGCAGTTTTTGGAAAGGTTGTTTTTGCGAAAAAAATTATCAAGTTTAAGTCGTTTGAAGTACGTACGTTGCTGTCAGCTCCTTGTTTATAATTTTTATATCTATTTCTGTATTAATGTTGCAGATCGGATATAATTTACAATTGGCGCATCATTTCACAAATTTTGTTTTTTGTTGTTACCTTTGTGATCTACTTTTTTTGCGTAGGTATATTATCTAGGACAATATTTGACTTTAGCTTTTTTTAGATTTTGTTTTGTAATTTGAACTTGTGCTGGAACATGTTATTGCCTTGATCCACGTAATGTTCTGTGAAGCTATGAGATTTACTCCGCCTACTTGGCTGACATTGTGTCGGCAATAACCGACACCGAGTCTGCAATACCATTCTTCTCGTCTGTGGCAAGTTCACTATTTGCAGACTACATAATTTATTTATTTATTTTATTATTCAGCACAATGCTAGGACTAGCTTAACACGTTAACTGTGCAATTATTATTATGAAGACAACTCCCTAAGTGCAACAGTAACTTGCGAGGGGCTCATGAGCCAACCATGGGGCATTCACGTACAATAAGTAACCCAAAATGCCCCGTCGATGGGGCATGCACAGGGAACGTGTTAATGCCAAAATAGAATTTCTACCATTGTATACGATGATAACCGCTCAGACAGACTGTCTACTTGTGCGTAGGATACAACCTACTAATCACACTTTACACTAATATTAGGGGAAAGGGGGGTAGCCCCGGCCAATTTTTTTTTTTGTTATTGTGATTAAATTATCAAGAGAAATACAACGAAAACTACGAAAAATAATCAACACTATATTTATTCGTATTAGAATATTGAAAATTTGAGCAAAAATAATATCCAATACTTATCAAACCCACTTCAATTAGTGGTCAAATTTTGGTATCTTTTTAAAGTGGCGGGTAGCTCCGGCCACCTACGTAATTAGTGGCCAAATCGTTTTTTGGCGACACACACATCACAGTTATAGTACAAATCCGATGGACACATGCCTCGTGAGCCCAGTCTTCACATATTTTGCATTGGATCCAGTCCTCATCGAATGTTTCACCACAAATTATGCACTCTGTTTCCTTATTTTCCGGCTCAGACGCAACCTTCTTCGCTTTCACCTGCACTTTCATATTTTTTTTTTACCTTTGCCGCAGCTTTAGGATCTTTGGCCTTCTCCATCATAATTCCTTTTTGTAAGGCGAAGATGTCAAAATTTCGCTTCTTTGTGTTCTTCTTCTCCTAGCTGTTAATAGACGATTAACAGCTTTTTTGCATCTTTGAGGCATCTGGAAGAGGTGACAAAACCTTAAGCACATGACCTTCTTTAATACCTTTGACCCGATCCTGCAGAGAAGTACGTGGAACTTCATACTGATCTGCGGCAGCTCTCTCAGAACATTTTTTCTCAAGCACCGCTTGAATTGCTTTTTTCATGTTTTCTTCACTCCAGTCTCCGCGATTCGTAGTTCTAGTTTAAAATTTCGGCATTGTGACACTGCAAACAAATATTTTTTTTTAAATTAAGACTTAAAATAAAACATCAATATAGAATAATAAACATCTAACATATGGCCGGGGATACCCCCAAAACTAATGGCCGGGATTACCCGACATGACTTTCTTCGAAAAAAAAATTATTTTTAAAAAGCAGCTAATTATACGTTGAAATAAACTTCAAAGTGCAAAATAGAATAGTATTCCATTATGTAAACAAAATCAAATAAATAATTACTTACGTTTATCCAATAGATAATGGTCTTCGAAACAATTGAAGTCACGCGGCCGTCGACAACGAAAAAGAAATTCACTCGATCACGCCCGAACGCAGTAGTCAATCGACTTCCAACTGTTTGCATTTGATGAATTACTCATAAACGCACACAGAGATCACACGAACTTCAACGTCACGCCGCGCGAAGTACTAATATTTACTATGGCCGAGGCTACCCGCCGGCCGGGGCTACCCCCCTTTCTATATCAGAAAAGTTTGTGAGTATATATTATGTGAGTATGTGTGTTTGTGAGTACTTTTTCACGTTTAAACGGGTGAACTTATTGAGCTGAAATTTGGTATAGAGTTTGGACCCTGGAATAACATAAAGGCTACTTTACAGCGGGTTGAACTACTTTACAGCGGGTTTTTCTCCAGTTACAGGGCAACTGGTAGAAAATTTGTACCCCCATTGTGCTGAATAATAAAATAAAATAAATAAACCGCTGGGCGCAACTAGTCTAACATAAAAAATACCTTACCAGGCTTATGTACTGTTAACTATTAATTTTAGGAGTATCGATGTTAATATAATTGCTTCGTTTAAATATTTCAAAATTACAGCTACAACAAACAATGTTCAAATCGAAACTTTAATGTCCATTTTTATCATGAAAATTCTTTGAATTTCTTTTTCTAAGATGCCTTTTTATTTATTTTTTGCTGGTAAATCGGACTACAAAGAAATAGTGTACCTGTGTAGAAACAATAGTAAACCTTTTCTAAAGTGCTCCAGCGAAGTGAAAAAAAGATAACTACGTGTAGATAAAAAGTGTGCGCGAATTCGAATAAATTGCAGGAGGTGCAAATGGAGCATAGTGGGTTAAGATGTTTGTACACTTGTAAAGGAAAAATAGAAAGGGATTTTAGTTTTTGTTTATTTTGTTTTTATACTTTTCGCGGTTTACAGAATAAATAGTTCATAATACTTTTTATGCTCGCGACTTCGTTTCCGTAAAGAAATCTTAGCAGACAGTATTAAACATATCTCTGTTCCAAGTCTTCACCTAGTTTATCAATTTAGGCGTGTCGTTGATGGATCAGTCATCCACACATACCGATTCCCGCTAGATGTATTGTTTAGCACTAAAGTGAACTAAAATCCATACAGCTACCCATTTAAATTAAATGAGCTTATCTAGAAAAGGTCTGTTTCACTTTTCTCGTCAAATAAAAGTGAAAATTTACGCTGATGTATTTGTTAGAAAGTGTAAAAGCTCCATAAGGCACAACTTGTGAAAGAGACAAGTGCAGTCGAAATAGTTTCGCTGGGACACCTGAGGTCTATTCACTCACTATCCTACGCTTTGTTACTCGTATGATATTGCTTTGAAGCCATAACCTAATCCATGGTGTACTATCGTATTGGTACTCTTTGAAGTGTTTGGCATATTGAATTTTGGCACGCGTTAGCTTTGGTAGACATACCTTTGTGTTTTATGAGATTATATTAACCGAAAAACTAGCCAATGTAGACTTCAAAAGTCTCATACTTAATTTTAGACTAATTACGTGTTAAAATTTGTTAAGAATTAATTATTATTACAGTTGCGCTGCACATTTAGGAAGTAAGTTGAAAAATCCAAAAAGCCATAAGAAGACATAAGTACATACACTTTAAGTACTTTAGTATTATTTAATTTACTGCAACAAAACCCACTTTATAATGTTTTAATGTTCGAATAAAAAATATTTCTTACAAGAAACGTTCTAGTAAAAATCTTTACAAAATAAAATCCACCACAGTAAATCTAAACAACGCTTAAATGAAAAACATTTCCCGCTTCATAGAAAGCAATTTTTAATAATTACGTTACGGTACATTTTGCTCTTGTCAGTATCGCGCGTGCTATTACGAGAATCAAGAGGCTTCGACCAAAGCCGGGAGAGCAAATAAACTTGGGCTCCAAGCGCTCTGTAATGAGACTTCATTGGATTATACTGGGCTTATATAAGCCCCAATAATAATAACCAAAAATGCACGTGGACCGTCTATTAAATAACTCACTCAATAACGCTATGTTTTGGTGGACAGTGACTAAGGTCGTCATATTCATTTGGTCAAAAAATTTTTCTTAGTTTAGTTCGTTTTGATGCTTCGCCGGCTGCTACCGCAGCACACTCGCTTCGCTCGCTCGGCTCAACCTAACTTACTGACGTCGGTCTGCCCTGAATTCGTAATAAAAAAAGTAATAATTGTTTTGTTTTTGAGTATGATTATTAATATTTTTTTTTCTCAAAAAAAAAATGTAACTTCACTTAAACTGTTGTGGTCTATGTTATGATTGGCAATAAATGTTTTTTCTATCTTTTTTTCTTTCTTTCACACCTAACTTTAACCGACTGCGGTCGGCTACACCTAGGTTTAACCAGCTGAACCTAGGTGTACTAAGAAAGGATTTAGCCATGTAAACAAAGCCGCTAGCATAAGCTAGTTCATTATATTTCTTTAAATCCGTCAGTTTATCAAATCACATTGATTTTTGCCCGACAACTTAAGCAATCAGTATTTTTTTTTTCGTCAACAAACATAGTGCTCAGTCTACCATTTACAAAAATATAAACCTGAGGTACTGCAATAAACATTGTTCAATAATATACAATTTACGAAATGCCCGTCTGAATTCCGATGCAGCACGGAATGTACCCACTTTTGTATGGGTCTTGTTTATGGAAGCTCTCATTAAGGTAAGCGTTATGGGGGTACTGTATTTATTTTTAAACAAAATTGCTTTTGCGGTAGAACGATATAGAAGCTTTGGAAGCTTGATCTAATTTTGTTTTGGTTGTTTGGCGTAATTTATGCAGTTACTTTTATATAAAGATGTTTTCAATTTTCTACCCTTCCTAAGCCTTCCTTCCTATGCACCTCTATAATTATTATTATATAGTTCTATTGATATTTGTTCTACTTTTCAAGTACAAGTTATAACATAAAATTCTTAAGAATAAGTAGGCAGTACTTTTTCAGAGTATATATTAATTCTCAAATAAATATTGCTGTAATCAACTTTTTACTTAATAAAACTTATGTGCTATTTCTAAGTGCCAAGGTTTATGCTCATATCATTTTAAGCTTTTATAAATTAGCTAAAATATACATTAGCCTTTGTAATATTAGTGGCAGATAGGATTGAATCTCAGTTATATTTTAAATACGAATAAGTTTAGAACTTTCTCTATATTTCACGTCTTAAAGCTAAATGGAAATAAAAAAAAGCTAATTTTAACAAAAAAAATCACCAAGAGAAGCCACAACGCACAGCTAAGTTATATAACAGCTTTCAATAAAATCGCCAGTACACACTTTCCTCAACAAAGGTGGCCGAGAGGCGAAATAAAATTGAGCTTTTACTTTTAATAAAACGGTGTAAATAGAGACGAGGGGTGAGACGGGTTCAGACTGGCCAAACCAGCGTGTTTATGACTTCTATAGGGAAATACGCTAAATGGAAAAACTTTTATTCTCTTACATACTCCTGAACTAGATACGTTTACTGAAAAATGCCAGTACTTTAACTTCTTAAGTCGAATAATATGAAAGATACTTTTGCCCATCTCTATTTGTAACAAAAATACTTTTATTCCCTTGTTTGGGTCAATTATAAATCCTTTAATAAATTTAAAACGTTGTGTTAACTATTTACATAATTATAAAACTTGAGCCTTTATAACAACCAAACCGGGGCTTATTTTACATATTATAATCTTATAAAGGACAGACGAGTTACGCAGTTTTACGTGCATGTTTTTACATTTAACGTGCAAAAGTACAGTTATTTCAATTTCGAAAATATGTCTTCACAAAAAGCAAATTACATATTATGTTTTATCAAATCTTTGCTACTGATGTCAAATATAGAACATGGTATAGGTACCACATTAGGTGTATTTTCATATTTTTCTCTCGCGTTTCCGATGAGTTTTTTATGTTTATATCGTCGTAAAGCAGGCAGTAGTTCGCGACAATGCTACCCCAATGTGTTTACGTCTTTTATATGAAATTTTCAATGTAACGATCGCCGAGTATTTATTGCCCGAGCATGATACAAGTAGATAAGAGGTTTTATGTCGTTTTCGCTTATTTGTTTTCGCTGTTAGTAATAATTTACACGAGTTACATAAATTCCGGTAATAAAGATATGCTTTTTATGGAGCGTGTTTGGGTAACGATTAGAGTTTTGTTTGATATAAAAGGGTATTTTTACACGTGTTCGTGTATGGTCCAGTATTCATTGTAGTTATTATGTACTTCTTTCGTTTTCATTTGTTTCGAAAAGATCACGGTATTTAAAACTTTAATACTTCTTTTACTTTAAATAGTAACTTTTTACTTGTAATCTAGATGGAGAACCGATAGAATTCTCACTTAATTTTTCTAAACGTTAAATTAAATTTTGCTTCAAAAAAGAGCAGGCATTAACAGGCTTTTTCAGGCGCGACTTCGCCTGTCTGTTGAAAAATACCAACTCGAAATGTCCTATCTCAAAGCCCTATCCTCAAAGCTCCAAGCCCAAATTGACAAAACCGCAGCAAAGTCCTCGATAATAATAAATACTGTGACACGAGATTAAAATACCTATATAAGATTTTAAAATCAATTCTTTGTGATATTCAACACAACGTGATAGCAGATTAAAAAATATTTAAGATTTAATCAATGAATAGAAGACCACGCATTCAATCCCTCTCTATTAACTTCCCACTACCCAGTGTCCCCAAGGAGCTCATTGAGGTTCCAGACACATCAACACAAACACGTTTCTAATCAATAGATCAAACAGAACTTAGCCACTACCAATAATAATTAAAAGGGAATGATTACGTCGAATATTTGCTCAGGACGAAGGGTCGCGCCCGCGGCGGTACAGACGTTGCATAAGTAAGACATAGTTGCTGGCTGTAATCCTTTTAGGTTGGGAGCTAGAGGTATGGTTTTATTACAAAGAATTGCAGAATTTGAAAAAAAAAACCACATTCCACTGTCAAAAAAATGGGCTTCTGATTAAGATGATTTTCGTTATAGCTGGAGAGCTACTGAGCCCAAGGAGTAACGGTCACCCTGTAAGGTTAGAAATTTGTATACTTACGATTTATGGCATGCTAAGAGCAATAGCCATGACCTGGCAGGCGTCAGCCCTGCACGTCATCAGCCCCTTTATTTTTTAAACTGTTAAGTAAATTGAGTTTCAAAACTTGTTTCTGTAAATTTGAAAATTTAATAGGATAAAGTTTATTTATTGTACATCTTAAAAAAAAATTGCCAGGCGATTACAATAAGCAGAAGTATATGACAGATCACTTAGAAAACGCACAGTTGATGAGGTAAAATAAACTTTATCCTGTATACTTGAAATTTTTATATGTTTTCAAATAAACGTCTCAGAGTAAGTATGTCACAATGCCAGGCGGTTTTGAACAGCATAAGACCTTGACAGGCGAGGGGACAGCTGCTAAGGGCGTGCAAATAAGAAATGTTACATGAACGCATACAGCAATGCAATGTATTTTATTGGGTTTTATATGCAATCTACATTATTTTTAACATTCATTTTCTTCTTCAGCATCATCCGAAATTTCGCTATCACTGTTTTCATCATCATCTGATTCTTCAACAATGTTTTCCTTATCTGAAAATAGTAAAAAATATATTTTAATGAATCAATAAGGTTGCTAAGAATTAAATATTAAGCTCAATACATAGGACTGCATATTCAATGTTACGGAATAATATAGTTGTATGTTACCTGAAATGCATTCCTCAGTTTCAGTCGATTGCGCTGTGGCAGTATCAGCAGGTCCTTGTAAAAATATGTCGTATATAGAAGATGAAACCGTATTCCCCTCAAACCAATTAATATCGTAACGACTATCAATTAAGTTTCAACCGTTATTTTCAGGTGTAAGAATTGATGGTTCTTTTAGATGACAATTTCGCCATATATTTGCAATGTAGGCAGTTCTCAACAATTGTTGATGTAGTTCACGTTGGCAGGGTGGTAAATTCGATGAATCATAGCTCACTATTTTTTTCACAAACACTTTAGGATTAGTTGTGTTGTACGTAGCAAGGAACTTTTCATAACGTGCATTATTTAATTTTGAATATTTCAAATCATACATTTGGCATACAAATTTCTCTAGTATCCCCTCGCCTGTCAAGGTCTTATGCTGTTCAAAACCGCCTGGCATTGTACATACTTACTCTGAGACGTTTATTTGAAAACATATAAAAATTTCAAGTATACAGGATAAAGTTTATTTTACCTCATCAACTGTGCGTTTTCTAAGTAATCTGTCATATACTTCTGCTTATTGTAATCGCCTGGCAATTTTTTTTTAAGATGTACAATATATAAACTTTATCCTATTAAATTTTCAAATTTACAGAAACAAGTTTTGAAACTCAATTTACTTAACAGTTTAAAAAATAAAGGGGCTGATGACGTGCAGGGCTGACGCCTGCCAGGTCATGGCTATTGCTCTTAGCATGCCATAAATCGTAAGTATACAATTTTCTAACCTTACAGAATGACCGTTACTCTCAGGGTTCACTAGCTCTTGGACTATTAAGGCACCGATGAAATAGTAGCTAATAAATTTCAAAAATATTGTGATGATGTGTTTTCAAGAACAGAACTACAATGTTTAAAATAATTATCTGCATAAATAAAAAAGAAATAGAAAAAAAAACTCCCTTTCTTAGGTCTCAAGTCTCATTATACTTACTTTGATTACAAGATAGCTAACAAATATTAATTTTGTCTATAAGTAAATATGATTTTTAAAAATTATCCAAATCCTAATTTAATCAGTTCAGTGGACGGTAATATTAAGACTTAAAGTTCCATATATTGAAATACAGATGTCGTGAATATTTAACACCGAAATATTTTTTTCTTTACATAACTAGACCATACAGTAGCTTTCAAACTATTCGCACCAATAATCCTCTGCCCCCGTGTAATCCAAGTCCACAAGATGATGATTGCGACCCATTTTAGTTTACAAAAGGTAATCCTCAACTATTTGGAATTTTGATAAGCCTACAGCAGTTGCTTACCATGTAAATGTCTGTAATATCATAAACCTCTTTGATTGGATATGGCCTTTGAAGGGAAACTTTGGAATGTTTTGATGATCATGGGCGTTAGGTACAACTATAAATATGTGTAGACGAATATTGGCTATAGGGCAATTTGTAGTAGCAAGATATATGAAACTGCTAGCTGCCAGTCCTATATAGCTATTGCTACATAAAACAACCTTTAAATTGACAAGATGTACCTATCATTTTAGGTTCAATAGCGGTTTTAGATTTATGAAACAGCTAGTTTCCAGTACCATTTGCTGCAATAGTTCCTCTGCAATTAAGGAAGTTTAACTAGGAAGTAGTATCCAAGAAAAGAGGGTCTACTTACGATTAGCGAGTTGATGGAGGATCCAACATTTCAAATCTCTTTCTTTGTAGAAGGTAAAAACTACATATCAAACGCCGCTTCGGCGATCTATTTTTTCTTTCACAGTAGAAAGCGGACATATTGTTGGTATTTTTGTACCTACTTGGTGTCAAAAAAGAACATCTTTTATAATATATTGCTTAAAATAAAAAAAAAAAAACAAAAGGAACATAATATTTTAAATTTTAGTTAACTTTAATTAAAAATTAGCACAAAAATATCCCCTTCATTTGCATTAAACATTTCCATTGAGACACAACAGCATCCTCATGAAACAAAAGGAAAAAAAGGGTATCTAAGAGCCCAAAAGTGTTCCAGCTTCCAATTGTACGGAACTCATGCGAACCCTCATCAAGAACGTTATAATATCAAAACGCCTATTGTTTACGAGGAGTATCTGTTTTTGTAGGCTGAGTCTACATCACCGAAAACCCCAAACTAATTTCAACTCTATTTTTAAAGTAGTAAGTTTCAAAATCGAGCTGATTTTGTCCAGTCTCTTGACGTATAAAAGAGCATTTCATTGCGCTATGAAAGGGTTTTCACAAAGGGCTTTTTATAATACTTTTGGCAAGCATACGAGCCCTCTCTAGTCTTAATAAACTGAACAACAAGTGTCGATGTAGTCAGTAAGTAAAGTAAAAAACTTTGCTTTTCGGTTCTCTGCTTTTTTGCGTATAATGTCATGTGCTCAACGATCTATACTAGGTCGTTGCATGTGCTCATAAATCTTGTGATTTGTAACAGCTTATAAAAATTGCAGCTAATGACAATAATAATTGTGTATTCTGAGCCTTAGAATAAATTTTGCTCACATACCTATAGGTAGTCTTTCTATGAAGAGAACGGCTTGCTTGATGTCAAGAATGCTTTGTTTATGTAAGTAGGAACTTGTGAATTTTTTTTTAAAAATCAATGTATCTTTAATTAAAAAAAAAAACATTTATAAACAAAAAATGATGCTGCTCTTGTTAGGATGCATTCCTAACCAAAACATAGGCACCAATCTTATTTACATTTTCGTAAGCTAAGTTCCAGACAAAGTTCTATAAACAAACAGAGTCGTCTAAAATAATACAGAAACGTCTAGAGAGTTCGATAAACAGGAAGCGGGTCGTTACTGAGGAAAGTGCGGAACGCGGCGGGAGGTTTAATATCCCACAGGAATATAGTGCAATTTCGCCAACATCAACTCTATGCAAACAAAAATATTATAAACTGGCTATAATAATAAAGTAACGGGCTCTCCAGACTGTGTAGACGGACAGGTAGAGGTTAGTTTTTGTGAGGTGCTTCTTCAAAATATTTTACTCTTTATGGAGATAATTAATGGAACTAGGCGTTACTTTGCGGAAATCCATCACAACAATTATTATTTAATATTTAGTGTTAATTCCGCTCTAAAACGCGTTTGCGTAAACACTAAATATTAAATAATAACTAATAATTCTCTTTATGGAGACTAAAAGTTCGGGATGGACTTAAAAATGTTCATTTATATTATTGTCTAATGGGCGGCCTTGTAAAATAATAGCTCAAGGTAATGTTTAATAACCCTTTTTTCTAATATAGTATAAAAGTCACTTACTGTGTCTGTCTGTCTCTATATGTGCTTAAATCTTTTGATGCGGATTTTTTCATAGGATATGATAATGAGTGATTTATGAGGAAGGTTTATGTAATTTTCTGATAAGCACTACAAAGTGCGCGCGGGTTTACTAGTTAGTTAAATAAATAGCTTCTCGTACGATTGGTTATCATTTTTTTGGAAGCATTTATCTGAATTATGACCTGTATTTTTTTCAACGACGTTCTTCAAAGACAAAATGTACCATAAGACTCCTAGACTATTCAGTATTTCCATAATAGCTACCGCACATCAAACAAGTCCATAACGGTTAGGGTTAAAGGCTAGTTTGCAACGTCCCAGACTGCCTCCAACATGTTAACAGTAGCTCTAACCTATGTTTTAAAAGTTTGATTTAAAATGTCTTTTAGAAGTTTCGTAAATGGACGAGACAAATATTTTTGTTACAAATATAATTTAACGACAATTTTTGAGAGAGAGAATTGATGTAATATTTTATAGTTTTTTAGATTCTATCTTAGATTCTTAACTAGTCAAAATTGTGTGGCTTTTCCCATTTGAAGCTTATATATAAGTTATTGTGATATATAACTTAGCAAACCTGACTTAGTTTTATCGTCCGTACTATTGCTAAGCAATGAGCAATCACATCCCATATGCAAAAAAAAACAGACTAGTTGATGTTTGAAAAAAATAAAATTGCAGCTACACCATTGCACTATGTATCAAAATTTGTCTAATTTAACACACATAATGAAAAATGGAGTAAAGTGTAATTTTATTTCTACATCGCTTTGAAGTTGAGAAAATAGGCATTTTAAACGACATTTTCTCAACTTTCAAGCGAGGCAGAGTCCTCAAAACGACACGTTACTATATTTAGGTTTTCTATAATTTGTGTTATATTACGCAAATTTTGACACCAATTGCAATACTGTAACTCCAAACATGTTTTTTTCTCATGAATCGACGGGACTACTGGGTACCTACACACAAATGATAACATAATATGAACAATCTACTATAACCACGTTCTCGTAGTGTGTTCCAAACACACGGCCGTAAACACAGCGTCATCCGCACCTCATCAAAATATCGCGTTACAGAATCACAAATTCATTCCGGGACGCCAATTATCCGTGAGCGTTCATTTTCCAACTCATTCCCCGGTGTAATGATCACGTGGTGATTTTGACAGTTCCTCTAACGTCCCCCCTTGCCCCCACGGTTAGTGACAAGTGACAACCCACCTTAAGGTGTGACTTTAGATGGCGAATGTTCGCAACTTAGATTCGCAAAATTTGTCCTGTTGCTTTCATGGTCAATGCACTAAGCAATACTTTTAATTAATCAAAATAAATTTATTTTTAAACGGTTTTATAATAGTCTACAATGACGATGAATCTTACTATATCCTATCGTACTAATATTATAAACGTGAAAGTTTGTAAGAATGTATGGATGTCTGGATATCTGGATGTATGTTTGTTACTCTTTCACGCCTAAACAGGTGGACCGATTGAACTGAAATTTGGTATAGAGATAGCTTAAACCCTGGAATAACACAAGTCTCAAGAATAAACAGCATTCGCCGAAGTACCCTCAACGAAACTCTCCCTTAAATCCGTGACACAGGCAATACGAATGCAAATGTCAGTCATTAACATGCATTGCGCGAAGTCGGACGTCTAATTAGGGCCACCTTGACTCAAACTGCAGATAACATTTCGGAAAATTGCCGTGAAAATGTGGATATTACTGCCTTGATGATGACTATGAATTCTATGCTTTTGTCATTTGTTTTGCAGATTTGGGTTGTTGAATAGGTGTATCTTATGCCCTCGTTGCTAAATGAGAATGGTAATTATAATGCCTACTGCCTACTGGCCTACTGGTGGATAATGCTTTTTGGTTACTGTTAATTAAAATATATACAAAAAGAAGAAGTGATTGACGGGCTGATCTAGCAACGTACGGCCCTGACCGCAGAATGGATTATGTTGAAATTTGAAACATAGATAGGTCAACAGCCAAAAAAAGTAGGTTTTTTACGCTAAGCAATGGACAGTATAAAATCCAAGCATAAGAAAACAGTAATTATTAAGCATTAGTAGTATTATTAATAACCTACCAATTTAAAAAAAAAAAACAAAGTTCTATTTTAAAGTTCCAAAGTTTTATTTTACTTTTGAATTCAGACATATAAAGATAATTTTCCATAGTAAGTACAGAACTACGTATAAATTCTTAAAACTCTAACAACTAGGAATATTTTATTCGCTGTATTTTTAAAATTTAAAAATACGCTCAGAAAACTTTCGATTTGAGAAAGTCAATTCAAATATGCTAATTCGCGTGCACTTTTCTAAGCCCTTACAAAGTTCAAGCTTAGAAAATATAAAATAAATATGACTAAGTTAGAATTTATTGGAGTGGCAGTTAAGGGACGCAGTTAAATTAGTTCTTGAAGCCTCTAGAATCGACGCAGCAAGTTTCTATTCACCCCACACATAGGGATGTCACCGATGATATTTAGGAAAATATCGATATCAAGGAAATTTTATGGAAATTGGCTAAACTAAATCAATTATAATAATATGCTCATATAATATGTCAGTTCTTAGTTGCCTAATATAAAAATTAAAAGAAGACGTGATGGACTGATTGATTTATCATCGCACAACTCTAACCACTGCGCTGCTCACATAGGGTTTTAAATTGACACAGTAATCATTTGAATGCATCCGCTAAGAAATAAATTTTTAATGCAGACAAAACCATCAGTATAAGCTAGTTAATGTATTAAGAATTTGTCGCAACGAATAATGAGTTAAATTCTAAAATTCATTGGTCTTTTTCTTCACCATCCACTGGACAAAACCTTTCGCCAAGCAGTCATTATCACCGTTGATGGAGGTATTTAAGCCCTCCCTGGCCCCCCTGGCATCCCTGGCCTTCCAGGTTTAGCCTGCTACCATCTATGACCGCATTGTTGCTTAAGCATGCTCCCGACGTCATGGTCAAAAGCTAATCTTTAATAAATAATAGAAAAATTAACGACTAAACGTCAAACGTACTATACCCCATCACTAGAGAACACCACCCTATTCGCTAGCAAAACGCGCATACATTAAAAGTTTTACCGGCAAAATATCAACATAATGTTCACAAAAAGGCTATTCTATTCTGAATTTATGAATTTTAATTTAAAGTGTTGCCAACAAATAGAGCTAGAGGTACAAATTTGTGTGGTTACAAATGGGTTTCGACAGTAATGAAAACAAGTCATAAAAACGAAACAGAAATTTGCACCGAAGTGTTCCGCCCAAATCATGATTTGTATTTTTGTAAATAATAAATCAGCTACTCGTATCAATCAACACGGCTGAAGCCTTAGGCACGGTTATCTGGAAGATCGCTCTGAGCGATAAGACTGCCAAAATAGTACACCATTAATATTGAGTTTTTGCTGTACCTAAGTTGTTTTTTTCTGTGGTACCAAAAATTGTTATTTATCTTTACCTTCAAATGGATTGAGATGAAATTAAAGGTAGTTATTGTAATTTAGACAACAGTTACTAAGAGGAAATATTTAAATATACATGCCTTTCTTTTTCGAAAAAGCCTTCAAAAAAGGAAGGAAGAATAAAATACACGGAAATGTTCATGGAAAAAATTGAGACAAACTTTCTTCAGAACAAAAACTCTAGTAACTTCATTTAACCCTTTCAGAACTGGCGTGCACAATTGTAGACATAAAATACAATGAAAAAAATTGCATACCTAAATCATAATACTAAGCAGAACAGGAGTCCACATTTACGCACATTAAGAAAAACTAGATTTTCCGAAAAGTTGATGACTAAATTTTTTTTATTTATTTTTTTAATAGTCTCCTTACTATACTTTAGACACACGGAATTTACCAATACCACAGGGTGAAAAAAATAATTCAGGTCTGAAAGGGTTAACGTAAGATTTCACTAGAAAATTTGATTTCCCGTGAAATGCTCCAACATATTGGCAATTTCGCCAATTTATTAGTTTCGAAGCCATGAGAGCTCTTTTACTAACGTATGTGCTCAACTATTCTTAGTAATTGACTTTGGAATAGGGATGTAAAATAAGGAATTAAACCAATAAAGTGGCCGGATGAACACATGAGATATTACGAATTTAATGAATGTTAAGTTCTTGTTAGTACTTATAACTGTCGTCAAACGCGTGAACGGTTTCATTATTTAAGAATTAGAATGTCTCAAAATTTTGTGCATAATTCAGTTAAAAAACAGAGGTGCTCTTCGTATCCAGATTAGTACTTATTGGATCGAATTCATGAGAATATTATTTTGTACCTTGAGTAGAAATTTCGACTTTTTTGTCAGATATAATCAATTATATTTTTTTATTTTTACAAGTTCACCAATTTTGAACGTTATATTAATTAATAGTGTTATAAAGTTTTATCCGGCATATTCATCCGACCAATCCAACATCCACATCACAGCCCTTAAAAACTCTCCGTTGTATTATAAGAGGCAATAGCTAATTTACATTCTCAAATACAGTATAATAACCACGCAATAGGTGGAGCGACCAAAATCCCCTGACCTCATAGTTGAGCGCATTGTTTTGTTGCCGAGAATGTGGGTTTAAAATTCAGTATTAACTGATGGATCAAGTTATTCTGGTCGTATTTGCACCGCAGTACTTGTCTATCAGTGTGAGTAATTAAGTTACGCAGCATAAATGAAGGGCTCGTGCTATTTGAAACAGGTAATTAGTTTATAGATCCACTGTGCTCTTGTTGAGGGAGAATTAAAAATTATTAAAATAAAGTCAACCATGGTCATAATATTATAAGAATATTGTGTATTTTTTCTTTTTATTGTTTTTCTCTGTCTCGTATATTAGAATTTTTATGAGTCCCAAATGAAGTCACTGACGTAACATATGTAGCGGTAATGACTTGGATTAACTTTTCTTTAAAATTTCGAATGTACGTTTGCTTCGTAAGCACTTAAATGCCTTGATACTTATTATGTGTAACTCATAATGTCAAGTAGAGCAAGAAAAGCTATACCATAAATATAATATTATGTATATTTGTATTTTGCAAAGATTATTTCGGAAGTGATCCGAACAAGCTCTAACCAATTTACAATTAATTTCAACGAAATCCCTTTCCCATCTCGATACGGTTGAAAACAATTAATAAGTACCTTAACCAGACAAAGTGGCAGTCAAAGTGGCCATTCTACATTTTGCACATGGTTGCCGACCCTTGTCCAATTATTATAATTAACTATAAGAGGAAGTGACCTCTTGGGCTTTGGGCGAAGACCCTAACTTCTTAATACCTCGCCCATTTGAGAGATTAATGGAAACAAGACAACGGACTCAGTCAATAAGGATGCGTTGTTAAGAAAGTTTGCATAGAGGGGTATCGGAAATCCTGAGGGAACGGATGCCGGCCTATTTATCTGCATAAGGTGATCATTAAGATACTTGGACTAATTTAGATCGAGTTTATTATTACTTCGTGTTAACCTAAATTTGTGTGATCCTGGTTTTTTTTTCAACAGGTTGTCGTATATTATATAGATTCTTAACTGTTTCTAAAAGCTTATACACATTCTATGGTATTTTGCCATTTTATATTAGTTTTAATATTGATAACAGTTGAAAAGGTTTTTCTTATTCTGGATTTATAATTACTTAGTACGTATGTGAACAAATATTATAAATATGTAGAAGATGTTTTCCAAATTTATAAATTCAGAAAAGTTGACATAATATTATAGAAATTAATTTACATAATTTTATTTTATTTCCAAATCGTAAAGTCCGGAGTCCGAAGCAAGACTTCAAGGTAATGGATACTAACTCGAATATCTTACAACAATCAACAACATATAATACAACATCATAGTAAATTATTTGAAAACGAATGACGTACAAGAACGGACTAAGTAGAAAGAAACCGGAAAGCAGACCCTGGCATACCCAGGCTTACCTCCTTTAACCCGAAGCATCCATAGGAAAATAATATTATTACTTGGCAAAGTCGTCATACTACCTATATCATATCAAAGTTTTTTCGAATAAATAACCCTTTCACCTTTAGACCTCAATAAATGTTTGCTTTACTGAATTTATTTAAGCTTTGCAATATTATTTAGGCATGTATCTTGTAAGTTTACAACAAGAACATCGTTACGAAGGGTTTACAAGCACTAAATAAACCTTAAAGTAGGTGTTTCAAACATATTTTAAGATCTAGCATCAAACATTGTTCAAAGAGATTTTCTCGTAGCTCAACCAAAATCTGCAGCATCAACGTAGTAGTTAGAGTTCGCAAACAGTAAATAATAAAATCTGAACAGTAAATTAACCATCTCAAAAATACACAGCGCAAAGTTTGCCCGTGCCAGAACTCGAAGTCACATAGCCAGTAATAATGGTAGATACCGCTCTTTATAGGAAAAACTGACGCTGCGTTGCACAACGCGTGTGTGTAAGAGAATTTTAATATAATGTTCGGGTTAATACGATTTTATTTTCTCAAAAAGAATTTACAATGCACTCATATGAGAAACAGTATTTTAAATTTAGTTTAAGTAATAGGGCTTATAGTGCTAATTATAAAATATAATAGGTAGGTACTTGACAATTTGTGTTAAATCACGATTAGTGCGAGTTTCATTGTAAAGCAACTCATATGTTATGTATCAATATACATCTATCAAAATATATAAATATACTTACATAGTTTTACATTATATTACTTTTTTGTCATGAATAGCAAAATTAGCTTCCATTGTCTTCCTTTAGATAAGTTCAATTTTCCTGCAATGTAATTGTGCTCAAATGTATGCTAAATAATATAGCAATGATAATAAAAATGTTTAATATAATATTATCAACGACTTATTTTTGTGTCAATTAAAAAAATGTCAAATTTTGAGTTTATGGATAGCAGTATCTAACTTGATATTTATAGTCTGTGTCCAGTCATTATTTCGTCTTGTTATTTCCAGACAAGCAAATATTTGCAAGATAAAGTTGGCTCATTACAGTTTTTATTTTCTATTTTATGTGATTGAGTCTAAACAAGAGGTATTCGCTGAGTCGAACACAACCACTATAAAACGGTTTGCCAATCAATGTAGTTCTTACGTCTGAAGCTTGAGTTAGTGAAGCAGAAATAGCTCTTTCCAAATATTTGGTCTAGACGAGCTATTAACTTATCCATACATAATGCATTTCATTCCTTTTATCTTTCGGTTTTAAAAGGACTTAAAATATATTATCGATTTTATGAGTTTGTAATACTGTAGATATTTTTTGTAATAACATTGTAAACGTAGTATATTGATAAATTATTAAAAAATAGCTTGTAAAAAGGGATTTCACTGCAAATTATATTTTGAGAAAACAAATAACTACCATAATACTAAACTTTTTTGTTTGTTAAATCCTACGGGTGTCACAATTTCAGAGTTTAAGCTATACCTACAGGTTCTGTTTAGGCGGGCTAACATAACAAATACACATACAAAATATTTATCTAATGAAACACTAAATTTTATACGAGAATTAATTACCTAAAAAAATTAAATACTTTCATGTTAAAAGTCTATATTTTTCTCAATATTTTCAGTACTTTCATACAAGGTATATAGTTGCTGTAACAAAGTCAAACTTCATAAAGTTAGACAATAATGAATTAACACGGCACTTCACTCAATTCGCCGTCGTCATTTTCTCATGATTACTAGTAATTATTAAAATGGAATTCATTAGAGAGGGTCCAAAGAGTTGAACCGATTATACTTTATAAGTCCTTTGTCTTCAGTTTCAGTGTCATAGTGATAAGTATTAATGCCGGATTGTGCGAGTACGTAATTGAGTCGCTGATGTTTTTTGGTATTTGCATTTTTGATGAGTTTTTAGTCGTAGCCCTATAATTTGGCACTCTATGGCTATGAAGTGTAGGCATTAATGTTTTCTTAACTGAAATACAATGTTACTAGCAAAATTATTGGGCATAATGAGATTTATTAACTAAAATACGAGTAGGTATGTCATCAATGTGATAGGCGCAGTAGAGTGCCGCGCAAAAAAAATGTAATTTTAAAAACTGTGGGTCACACCATCGCATCGGGCCCTTCATCTATTTGTTTTGTCACACATTCTTATTACACATTATTATTTATTGTTGTTAAAAAGATTCCATAATAATATTTTATAGTCATCTTAAAGAATCATGCCATCTTCTTTTAAACTACGGAACGGATTTTAACGTGGGTTGTAATTTTTTAAAATGCGTAATTTTTTGGGTAAAACTAAATTATGGTGAAAAACCTTTATGTGGTCTAGAGGAGGGCTACCGACCACTGACGTATTCAAATTCCTTACCTGATACGCATCCAATATCACCATCCCATTTGACAACATTCTTTGTTTTTCTTTCAAAGTCTCGAATCAAAGGAAATTCGATTTATCGGGCTACGTCAACCTGTAACAAATAAACAAAAAGGGATTTAGCAAAGAATTCAAAAAATAATAGAAGTAGTTTATTTAAAAAAAAAAAAGAAGCACTCACAGTAGGCCACAGTTTTTAAATATTCAGTATGTACTCTCAAAAATTTATCCCAATGCGTTGTAATCGTATAGCTTTTTACACCTACAAAACGAATATTGCCTATTTGTTCTCTGAACTTTCCTATTCTTTAAAACTTAAGTCACGTCTCCAGCTCCAGTTTTTTTAGTAAAATCGCCGAGTTTTTTTTTTAATCACAACATGTTTGTGTTGAATATTTGAACCAAAATAGGAGCTGGAGACGCGGCTAAATATAAATACTTACAAGCATGCCCACGCACGCAAACACGCATGCACTAAAACTGTATGTAATGTAATAATGGTGTTGTGTGCAAACTAATGAGATTATTTGTGGATGCGTCACATCTGTTTTAAAAAAAATCCTTCTAGAAAGTAAGACTATTTAAAACACACAAGCGGTTAAGTTTAATATAGGTGCTTCATTTATTTCCCATCTATCTCAGCCTAGTATTATTCTCGTCCGTGTGATTTAGTTTGAAAGTTTGTGCATAGTAACATATGCAGTTCAGGTATTGGGACTCGGCTGCCCTAACGAGGACCGTTCGCTGGTGGAATACTTGATAGCGGGTTTTTTTAGTTTTCCATTCATGAATAAATCGCTTTGGACGCTGTCAATTCGATTTCGACTTGTTTTGGAAGAAAGTGGGGAAGGACGTGTCTCCTGTTGCTTTCTAGATCAAAACGTCTTCTTCACGACGATTTAACATTATTACTTATTAACACTTACGCTTACACATATTCCTGTGGAAGTAAGGTGCTTCTTTAATATTATTTCATGCAAAACCTTGTCTAAGAATATAATTAAGTTGGTTTTCTAAAAATATAATTTTCCTAGTTCGTATGAACTTTAGCGATGGATATCATAAAATAATTAAGTATAACGCATCTTAATTCAGCTCAAAATATCAAACCGAAGGCTTGAAAATAATGTCGTTTCATTGGTGGTGCAAATGAAAATTTGTTTTTATTTCTTGAAATTTTGTTATTACATAGATAATATTACGATAATATAACATAATAAATTCTTTTGAAATACCATTATGTATAAGAAAAAAAAGCTAAATAAGCCTATGAACCAATAAACATGGAAAATTAAATAAATCCTTAAACACAATGCCTATTTAAAAATGTACATTTACAAATTGACGAGTAACACAACCTTTACTTATTCAAGGCTACTTCATTAAAACCGCTATTCTTAAAACATTTCCTTTCAAAATAAAGCCAACTGGCGCGAGTGCTTCTCAAACGATCCCGGATTTGCATGTAATTATCATTTTTGATTCTCTTTCCTTTTGTGTAAATACGTCTGAAAGGTAACACCGTAAATGACATAATACGAAGAAAGATATGCTGAATAATTTATACGCTAATACGCTGCTGGCTCGTAGTGATGGGATAGTGAGTGCATAATTTGGTTTGTCTATTAAAGGGCGTGGTGAGGTAACTTTATAGTTATATTTTAACTTTTTGCTCTTTAAATTCTATACCTATTGTAGAATAGTGTAGACTGTTATGTGTTTCTTGCCAAATACGTCGCAAAAATTATTGCTGTTTTGTTTTTGTTACAAAAGGATCTAAGGTATTTCCTTGTGGTAATCTAGGGTCAAACTGCTGCATACAAAACGAATTTCGGGTCAAATGTTCCATAGTCGGAGAGCTGGTTATCTGGCTGGCCGCAGGACGTCGTTGTTATTGCGGCTAGCCATATGGTTCTGTTCGCGTTCTACTTACCTCAAGGTTCACCTCAAGGTGTATAAACTATGAGTAAGAACATAATTATGTTTGATTCCGTTTAGAAACTAAGATTAATAAAACAAAAAACTATATAGGCGTCGCTTCGCTATACATTTCTGTCGAATAATATCGATAAACACCGCACAACACTAATCTCCATCTCCTCTTAAATGTTAAATACGCTTCAATGGATATTACTTTCGGGGATTTTTGCCTAAATAAATTATTACATTTGACTAGGAACAAATTTTAATGAATTTTGAGTGGGTGTCGTAGGAGTAATACGATTTTCCATTACTCGGCTGTTGCTTTAACGACATGAAAGAGAATTCACTTGCGGCTGTCAATATGTCGATGATTTAAATTAAAACTCTTGTGCAGTAAATATTTTTGGTGTACGATATATACTTTCGCTTTCTATTTTTGTTTAATTGAATAATCCTACTATACTATTTACTTTATATGTGAATCAATAAAGAGTTTCTTATCTTATCTTAATATTTATCAAGCTAAGTTTATTTTTAAAATCAGAAAGTTAAATAAATTACTGGGCATGACGAACCAATATATTATTGGTAATATCTCAGGGTTATATATGGTACAGTACAGTGTTGGGCATAATTTTGAATTTATTCTTAATTTTTAGCTTACCAGATTTGCGTCTTGTCCCTCATTGTCATAAAAAAAACTAACATAGTAAGTACAGTGGAAAATAATCGGATCAAAATTTTGGATCAGAAAATCGTGATAAAATTATACATATTTTATAGAAGACAGAAAGTGATATACGAGATAAATATAATGTAAAGAGATAATAATAATACCTATATAGGTTTGAGTAAGCATTAAGATCCTCAATAAAATCCAAATTTTATATCAAAACTAGCTGCGTTCAGTGGTTTTACCCGCAGTACTTATGTAGCCTATGTGTTATTCCAGGGTCTATGCTATATCTATACTGAATTTCAGCTCAATCGGTCTACCCATTTAGGCGTGAAAGAATAACAAACATACATTCAGACATCCATACATTCTTTCAAACTTTCACGTTTATAATATTAGTAAGATTGGAGGTAAAGTAGCGTATTTTAGTATAGTACACCTACTCCGTCAAATGTTAAAAGGATTTCATACAATGTAACTTTTGAAGTAATATTTCTCGAGCACGGCATGTTTCGAATGGGATATAGTTTGACATTTCACTCAGAAGTAGGAATCAAGCCATTGTTGTTCCCGTGTTGCGTTTGACAGGAGTATTATTAGTACAACGTCGCGTCGTGTCGAATTTACACCGAAATTGAGTTTTCCAATGGTTTGTTAAAAATAAAATTATTTTTTATGTCTCAATTATTTTTTAAATTTGTGTTTTTTGTTACTTCTCATTTTTTTCATTAAAATAATTAATTACTGTGCTGTGTGTGTTGTTGGCAATAGGTGAAAAGATCCAAATTGGTGAATATATGATAAAGAATATTTTAAACTATTAAATCAGTGCATAATATTATTATTATACACAGTTCTTAATATTAACCTTATAATTAAATGCCTTATAATGTTAATAACAGATATTACTTAACAAAATAAATAAAGTAATGAATTGTTAAAGCCGAACACCCAGATATTTATTTATACCTGATAATTACAGCAACACAAATAAAAAAGTTAACAACATACAGGCAAATTATTATTCTTGCTGTTCCCGGTGGTTTTACCCGCTTAAAATTATTCCAGTGTCTAAGCTACCTACATACAACATCCATAATTTTGTATTTATAATATTGGTTAGTAGCAGAATTGTTTCTATTATCTGTAAAATGAAACGATTTTCTGTAATAAAATGTTACTTCATCCAATGCTTTTCCATTTACCAATAAAAAACTTAGTGAGCGTCGTAAATAACAAATTTTACGCGAATCAAGTACTCGATAGAGCAAAAGCTTTCAGAACGGAAATCGTAAAATAAGTTTTTTTCTACGTCGCCGCCGCCATGATCGGCGACACTGCGTTTGCAAACTTGCAGACATATTTATGGTACCAAACAATGTATTAAATATGGATGTATTTATTCCGAATGACTGATCGATGTATTTATTTACTTGCTACGTCTACAAAATTATCGACATATTTATCGATTTCATTTTGAAAAGTCAAACATTTTGTAAAATTGTAAAAAAATGGCATTATAATTCAAATAGCTGCGCCTAGCGGTTTTACCCGCTGTAGCCTATGTGCTATTCCAGGGTCTAAACTAGCTCTATACCAAATTTCATCTCAATCGGTCTACCCGTTTAGGCGTGAAAGAGTAAAAAACATACATTCAGACATCCATAAATTCTTACAAACTTTCACGTTTACAATATTAGGAAAATTAATATAGGTATTATTAAGATGGTCCTGGATTTGACAGTTTGTGATTTTATGTTTTAGGAAATTTATATTTAAAGCCACACAAACACGGTTCTTGGAGTATGGTTTGTTATTTATTTAAAAAGCGAAATGAAAATAAATTAGGCTTTAAATTTCATACCTAAAACTAATAAATGTATACTCCTTTTTATTTCAAATTTGCCTTATAAGGATCATATTCAATTATTGCACGTCTATTCATCACAATATTTAGCTTTTACGAATGAAATGGCGAATAAAGTATGAATAACTTCATTTTGACTCGAACGCAATGAAAAGTAATGTATTAAATTATTTCTTTATAACATTAAATTCTATTGAAAGGTCTTAGGGCTCAAAGCCTTGGTACTGAGTAGGTGAGTATTCAGTTATTATGTGAAAGGCTTTTTAAAAGGTAAATGAACACAAAGTTAGTTTCAGTCAAATTCACATTTCAAAGACTTAATATCTTAAGTGTTAAAGTAAATTATAATAAAAACTTAAAATATATTATAATATAGCATTATTATTTATGATACTGTTCCATTAACAGACCGTCCGTCCGTTAGATTTAAATTATGCCTATTCAATTTATTATACTTTTTTAAAATTAATTATATTGCTAACTTATTGTAAAATAATTAATTACCTAATGGAACTAGGCGTTACTTTGCGGAAATCCATCACAACAATTGTTAGTTATTATTTAATATTTAGTGTTAATTCCGCTCTAAATTTGTGAGTCTAACTAAGTTTTAAGAGACGGCGAGGAATTCAAACGTTACCAAAATAGAGACTCACAAATTTAGAGCGGAATTAACACTAAATATTAAATAATAACTAACAATTGTTATAAAATAATTGTTTATATTAGTAAATCCCTATCTCCAAAATTTCTGCAAACGCTCTATACATTAAAATATATTATAATACGTACGTAGTAAAATTCCGCTAAAATGCATATTGACCTTTTTCAGTAATATTTGAATAATAAATAGCTATTTGTAGCGTTTAGCTATTAATTTAGCAATTAGTATTTGATAGCGTTTTTTTATTTTATATTATATTATTCTGCGTTAGGTGTTCAAAGTTAAAAATTAACCTTTTTATTTTGATAGACACTGATTAGGTAAACATAGCTGAGATCAGGAGGCAAATTTTCCATGGTATCGCAACCCGTCACATTGACAACTACGTGTTATTTTTAACAAAGGGTAAATCGAGTAAATCCATGTAAAATGACATAGGCTGACAGCATATCAATGTATTTTCTATACGCAGTAGCTGAATTTTATTTTGGATTTGTATTTTTTGAAAATTGTATAGAGAATTAACCGTATCAACATAATTTTTAGATAATGAACATATTTCAGGTTATATAAATTAACTATAATATTTATAATGCAACAGCAACAGTCATGTTACGCGTAAATTTTAAATTCGCTCTTAAATCTAACTTACTTTGACTAACTTCTTGAGCATATATACCTACCTATATATAGCCCATAATATAGTACCTATCTCTACATCTGAGGGTCGTGATTCTCCTCTCACTATATTTCTTTGAATTACGTAATATAATCGGTTTTAATAATTGTTGATGGTATTTTTTATGTATATGATATTATGTATATGTTGTTGTGTTTTTATGTATATGATATGTTATTGTATATCATATTTTTTGTGTCAGACATCGACACACAAGCAGACACCACTTTTAATTTGGATTTTGTGTCCTAACTCTTCTATGAGCTTTTATGCTTAAGCTGCTTAGTACTGAATTAAATGACTATTATGTAAATTATCGGATCAACCCCTGTGAATTTAGATTTCATCATCGATATAAACACAATAGATACATATTTAAATGAGTACGTGTGCGTAGTTTTAGAACAGTTCTTTTAAAGATAAGATGGTATCGTCAGTGCTCGATCACTGCCCTCCACTGCGTCGACAGCATCCAAACGTCGAACATTATCACAAAATACCCTTAACTCGATTCGTTCATATAATATTCATGACGCGGCGCAATCTTTCAAAAATTGACACCTTTTTCCCGGACGAGAGGTTAAAGGGAGGGTCCTCGTTGAGACGAACAAGTTTTTTGTATTTGAAACGGTGAATAAATTACTGGACACGATGGGTCCGTGGTTTACGACCGCTGTTAATTTGTGCCTATAGCTGAAACTCGTCCAGTTTTAAATTGCTCCTATCTAGTTAACACACCGATCCTGATGGGTACTAGCGACATGTAGAACAAAACTGGGCAATTTATACCTTTCTATTTTATTAGTAAAAAGCTGTGTGGAAAAAGGAAGGTGACATAGGGAGGATTGCCACGGTCTGCTGGTTCAGTTGGAAAACATTTGAATTCATGGACGTTGTGTGTATTTGTGTGCCAGCATTTAATTTAATTCTCATAAATGCATATTCAGTAAATGCCACAGTTAAATAATTTGGTTCAACAGGTTAAGCCTGAAGAGGTAACGGACGAACAGACACAGACATACTTTTTTTCTTGCTTGAAAGTTAAAAATTCAAAATCAATGCTGAAAAAAAATTTCTTTGATGAATAATGTTCTTGTTTTGTAAAAAAAAAACAATATTTTATATCACAATGCAATACCCTTGCGTCTACCACAACAAAATTCTTTAATTTATCAGCAAAACAAGCCACGTTTATTTGCTTTTAGTGCTTTCAGATATGCTATCGGTCTCAACGTCGCATTTATTTATAGAAATCCCTTCTGAACCGTTGCTCAAGGGAGTCTGTACGCAAATGAAGGCAAACCAAAGTTCTTATTTAAATAAAGGTATAAAAACCATTTTTAAATTGCATTCACCCGCCGAGTAAAACCTTCGTGACGTGTACGAGATCGACCTGCAATTATAAAATGGTTCTTTACCTCTTATTTGCGTAGATATTGAAGGGATGAGATGCATTAAAGATATTGGTCAACGTTGGTCGTTAAATTTTTAGAGGGTTGACCTGTGCACACATTACTTAGTAATAAAGCTTTAAAACAAATAGCTTGGTCCCTCGAGGACGAATGGTCTACAGTATTAAATTAAACAGTAAGGAAAATTCATATTTTTCTTTGCGTAGTAAGACTGTTACGTGTATATTATAAGTAAAAATATTAGTAATACGTATGCGTTACCACTAATGGCTTGTCCCAAACATCACGACACGATGTCAACGTGGAACGAATGATGCGGTGTCGTGGCGATGGGGACAAGCCCTATAAGCCATTTAAGAGAAAATTTATTTAATTAATACGAGTAGGTATATTAATTTACGAGCACAACTAAAAGGTAGTATAATAAAATGCAATAAGGTACCTACCTAATTATTGTAAAAACAAATGATAAATGCTTTAGCTACTAAATTACAGCTATTATTTTCGTCTATCAATTTTGTGGTATGATCAAAAAACCCTTACTTATATCTGATCAAAGCAGAATGATGCATACGTTGCTCTTAAATGAAAAAAGCAGAAGAAAACTCGGATTTCAAGTTGAATTAATGTTAAATACAAAAACTGATATTTTAGGAATTTGTCACAAAAATCTAAGTTATCGAGCAAAGAAACAATTTAATGTTTCAATTATAATATGGTGTTAGGTTACTATTATACCAAACGTATTGTATCTTAGTATACTAGAGTGGTTCTAAAACAAATGAAGTAAGGAGCCGTACATCAACTCAAAATATTTATTATAAAACTCAAATATAAAATCATTAATTTCTTTGTCAAATTTGCTTTGTTCCAATTTAGGTTACTGTTATACCAAATGTAATGTATCTTAGTATACTAGAGTGGTTCTCAAACAAGTGAGGTGAGGAGCCCCACATCAACTTGGACCACGTAACTCGAGTTGATTGTTTGAACAGTGGACATGGATTTTTCCACTTGATTGTCTGATTTGATTTTCTTGAGGGCCTTCTTCGGTTCCCTTGGTCCCGGCAAACAGAGTAATCGGCTTTCAGCTCCCGCTCAATAATATAAGTATATAAGCTTATATCTCTAATACCTACCGAAAAATATTATATCTTCGTTAAAGCAAAAATTTTATATCTCTTATTAGCCAAACTTTTATGGGTGATTCCTGAGAGTCAAAATTTTACGTGTCTGGGGGAATAAACTACCCGTAACATAAAAATTCTACCCAAAGGTATTTTTTTCCTGTTAGTCTAAGGTTCAATCTACTTAATGCATGATAGACATCGGGTTATATTTAGCTGCAAGTATCTAAAAAAAAATGTAAAAGCCCTGAAATTTGATTACCGTGGGCTGTCCCTTACACATTTTCGGAACAAAATATATTTTTTACACTAATTTATAAAAGGAATTTAATTAATTCCTGTGATCAAAGCTGTAAAGGGTGAACTGTTATATGATCAAAAAAATACGCGAAGGCTGTACTTAGCGTAGTTTTAGAAAAAATAACAAATTTAGGTTTGTCCCCAGACAAAAAGTGATTCCCATGGCGCGCGACATAACTACCCACATTTCACAAACCACAATACTTAGAAGCTTGTACGCACGTTATTGGCTAACTTCGATTGCGCTCTAAACATAGTGAAGAGAGGCTCCTCCTCTCGTTGTTATAAACTGGATTTACGAAGGTGAGAAATTGATTGCCGTGGTTTTGGTTCACTAGATCATTGATTACCTTTTCCATGTTTAAAAATATTTTTTTATCCATTACGGTTTTTTGACTAGTGTGTGCAGTTAGAAAAAGGGTATTGTTTATCATATATTTTATTAATTTTGGTCTATAATTATGGTATTTAAAAATATTGACAAAAAACTATACAATTTTGATTTCCATGGTATTGATTCTTATGGCATTTTACCACGGTGATCAATTTTCCCCTGAGTTTTCTTGCGCATTCTTTCACTTTTTACCCAACTACAGCGAAGCCGCAGATTTGGAAGTGATTTTGACAGTTTATATTTGTATATTTCATTATTTCAGATTTTTTTTTTATATTGTATACATCAGATTTTTTTATATTGTACTATAGTAGACAGCCGCTGTGGCTTATGCGGCACCATTATATCCCCACATTAATAAGTCGCTCAGCGAGCTATGGAGAGGGCTATACTCGGAGTTTCTCTACGTGATCGAATCAGGAATGAGGAGATGAACCAAAGTCACTGACATATCTCCGCGGATCAGGAAGCTGAAGTGGTAATATGGGCATGCCACATAGCACGTAGAGCGAATGGCTGATGGGGTCGAAAAGTGTTCAAGTGGCTACTACAGGCAAGCAAACGCAGCGTAGAACGTCTACCCACAAGTGTGGCAGACGACCTTATTTAGGTCGCTGAAAGACGCTTGAAGCAGGTCGCTTCCAACACCGGTGTTATATATGGAGGTCTAAAGGGGAGGTTTATGTTCAGCAGTAGACGTCTTATGGCTGAGATGATGTATGATGAAAAAATAAAACGAAACAATGGGCTGACTGCAACTTTCAGTCCAGATTAACCTAACTAATGATAAATGTACAATATGATGACAGCTTCTGGAGTGAATCCTGTCAGTGACTGTGACTGAGAACTTAATCTCATATTCTAGGACTATATATTCAATATTTTTACATTGTTTAAGACTGCAATACGTTGATTTTATTTAGTTTACATGATTATCATATAGAGAGCCAATATAGACCTTTTTAATACTTGATGCTTGGTGTGTATCTGATTGGATCACCGTTTTTAATCATTTCTATTTTATATGATTAGTATGTAGAGGTCAATATTTAAATAATAACATAGAATTCAAACAAAATAGTTTTAATTTTGATTCCCATGCCACACTTTATTGATTTCCGTGGCACCAAAAATTTAAATTTAAATATTTTCTGAACAAAACAAGTTATAATGATGCCTATTTGATTGATGTGCTTATAATTATGGGAAATTTGATGTTATACATGTAAAATGCAATAATACTTTGATTTAAAATCTGCCACGGAAATCACTTAAATACGCCCGATCTCAGGATTTACCCTTATATGCACGAGAACATCCTTGTAAGACCTATTTTTTAATTAATTATAGGTTAGTTTTGGACACGATCTCGCGTGATCTTAAGCGACGATGCAGCCGTAAGCAAACTAAGAATAGAAGGCGGGATGAATCTCACCTATAGACTTGGTTGAATAAAATTTAAAAATAAATTTGCGTATTTTGAGCGTAATAATGAGGTACTCAATGTATGAATTGAATAAAATCGGAAGTGTCCTTCTATATACTTATTAAAGTGTATGATATTCGAGCTCTATTCACATAATATGCAAAATTATAATAATCTTTAGTAAATTTTAGCCCCTTCAATTGTAGGTACTTATTTTCACAAGAGATTTAAAAATTGAATTAATATAAACTGAGAAATTCAGCGCGAAAAGTTACGGCTAATTCATGTGTTTGAAGTTCTTGAAAACTGTTGCTTATTCATATTTCAAATAGAAATGGAAACTTTGCGCAAAGTTTTAACTCGTTTCCAAAGTCAAGTAGGAATATATTTAGACAAAATTTTAAACAAAAACTGAACTTTGCAATTTTTAGCTTAGGATCAGATTTTTTACTTAGAAAATATCGATTAAACAAAGTTTGTTATATTAAAGAAACAATATTTATCTGTAGGTAGTTTTTTTTCTTATTTAAACTTGGGTACCTTTTAACTTGGGTAACTTGGTTACTAGAACTTTTACCGCACCGCCTATTTATTTAACTTTGCCGAGTGCCGCCTATTTAAGATATCTAGCTCAGTATGTTTTTTGTAATTTACTTGGCAATAGAGTAATCTGCTTGTTATGTATTTATTTTTGTTAAGTGTACAATAAACTATTATCAAATGTAATCTATAGTTATCTAACAGTATAGATTTAAGTATTCGTGTAAAAACATCAAGGTAAATAAATGTATTGCTCTGAGTCAATCAATAAATTATTATCTATATATATATATAAGTATTAGGTAAACCTAAATTCTATTTATTTCCAAACTTCGACTTATTGTACATGTTTTTCCTTTAACTTTGATTAAGCACTTCTGCCAATCCGACGGCAGTGACAAGCGTTTCGAATCCGCGTCTTTGTCCACTTGTCATTAAGTTTTTGTCTTTCCCCTCTCTTTGCACTTAGATACGGATTATGGAGTCGAGATACACAGATGTATAGGGCGGAAAATAAAGTATTTTCATGAGAAATTGGTAGAATTACTTATTTTACGAAAACGGATTGATCTTTTTTTTAAGTGTAAGGACCCTAGACCTAGGTATAATTTAATGTAATGCAATAAGCCTCCCACATTGGAGTCTTTTTCTGTGTGTAAATCGATGGTTGTCTTAAAAAGTCGCATTTTAGCGATAATACTGCCCTCTGGTACATTTATAAATTGTCAATATTTTTTTGTGTAGTGTACAATAAAGAATTATAATCCAATATAATATATGTATCTAATCTAACAGTTTAAATTTAAGTATTCGTATAATAACATCAAAGTAAATAAATGAATTGTTCTAGGTAACTAAAAGCTTTAAAAAGATGTTCTTCAATTTCAAATTAGTGTAAAAGCTTTCAAGGAGTCATTAGATAGGTACAGTGTACAGTTCTAAGAGAGTCATAGAGACTTGTTTTTGCCGATCTATATGCAAGAAAGATTTCTTAAATATCTTCTTTATGCCTATTCCACTTTAAAGCCGTCGCTCTAGTTAACTCAAATGTTCGCACATAGGTTCTAAATTCTCATTTAAAATGTGTTTTTGATATTTAGGTGATAAGTTGTTTAGTGTTAAGATAAGATAAGATAAGAAACTCTTTATTGATCCACATATAAAGTAAATTTTACAAACAAAAAATTAAAACTAAATGTGTCAATTTGCCGTCATATCACTGAAAGCGATCTCTTCCAGACAACCGTGTAGTGTTGTTTACTATGAGATATTTACGCAGCAGTCGTCATATTAAATGATTTGTTATAAACTGCGTCAAAAAAGTGTAACATACAGGTTTGCCAAAAAATTTACTTGTAATACCTAGAGCTAATCTAGCTAGATATACATATCTAGCTATCTTATTAGATATTATTAGTTTTATAATTTACAATGAAGGGTTATATATCTATCTTTCTATACAATCTAGAGTGCAAGGAACTATAATATATATGCTAGGTGCATATATAGTTCCTCCTATAGGTGCATATATACTAAAATATGCTAAATGCATAAGATATATTTTACCTTTATAAAATTAAACACAGATTCTTTCTCTCAGTCTTTTATACTAAAATTGTAATCATAACCTGTTCAGTTGGAATATCAACCTTTTTTTTATTAAGTCACTAAAGTTAGGGAGCAGTGTGTCTCAACAGTTCACCACTATTGCAGACAACAAATGGTCACGGATTGACGACACATTCATCCAAGTGACGTGCTGTTATTGTGGAGATTTATCTGTTTCCGACACACCAGGATATTCCATTATAATGGTAACGAAATTCGACAGTTTGTTAATGTCTCTGTTTACTAATCATACTAGGATAATTTAGTGATATTTACTAAAATACTAGAAAAATATTCAATTTAATTTGAATAGCGATCCGATTTCCAAATTCAAAAAGTAAACTTCAATTTAATCAAAGTGTTTTTTCTTTAATGTGATCAACTCTTGAGGAATAAATCGTTGGAATAAATGCATATCTATATAAATGTCATTTCTAGATAACTTAGAGTAAAAAGTATGGGCGATAAGACCGCCAATTGTACACTGTTTACATTAAAATTTGTATTTAGTTCTAAGTTCTTGTAAGTCGTATCAATAAAGTGTTATCTAATCTAAAAAGTGGGATAATATGATTGAAAAATCTGAAGAAAAAAACAGTTAAAACATTTATAGCATTAAAATAAAATAATAATATTATTATCACCAAAACACTACGAATTTTTATTTAGTTCTTGAAAATACCTCAATGCATTTTTAAAACCAGACAATAAGCAATAAAATATAATATTTTCTATTGAAACATTTCAAATATAATAAAAATTCGCTGATCATCTCGGCTAACAACCTCATACGGGCGGACTATTCTGAGAGCGATCGGAATTATCTCGTATTCGCAAATTCCGCTGACGCGTCATGCAGAGACAATTTCGTAGATATAAAGTGAACTGGAATAAATGTATTTAGGTATACTAAATATAGTTATTTGTTTCATAAATATAACTAATTTGAAGTAACTTAATGCTTTTTTGGAGCACTCTTATTTTATATTCTCACAATTTATGTATTTTGGGTTTTTCAACTAACCGAACCTGCAAATACGTATAATATCAATCTTTGTACGGACTTTTGCTCTATCTTTATTTTACATAACAACTATTATTATGTGGTTCGATATTCACAACTACAGGCTGGCTACAGAAAATGTAAGCCTTTTCGTATAATTTTTCCAGAGACCACCAAAATTTTAGTTTCCTCTCAGATATCGAGTGTTACCTTTTCCAGTTATATTATAAATCCGACAATCCGTATGCACCTTTGGTCGCATATACCAACGTCTATCTTTATAAATCATCATGATGTAGATGAAGAAACCCTTTTACAACCAGAACTACCAATTTGTGAGTATTTAGATTCATCTTGGTAAATTAACAGCATAAACTCACTTGTATTAGTGCTATCCGGGGCGCGGCGCGTAACCGCAGCAGCTCCCTGAGGAAGATCCTCGTACAGGATCGAAACAGTTGGCCCGAAACCGAAGTAAATACAAATGAGTTTATGCCGCTAATTTACAAAGACAAAACAATCGACTTTAAAATTTTCTTTTTTCAAATCTTCGAAATTTTTGCCAGTGTTAGTTAACATCTTAAGTTTTCTTCTTACAACCGATACCTTTTCCAGTAACATTATAAATCCGCATGCACCTACGTGGTCGCGTACGGTGCTGTAATGATCAGTGTGGAGCCGACCGCGCTAACTTGATTACTTGATACGAGTTTCGCATTGCAATGTCCTGTATAACACTGCATTAGATCATTTTGGCGACATTATGTCGAGTCGTTTAGGGATAACCCTGGTACAAGTCATGTGAATCATTTCATTTTACTGTCCTCAAAACAAAGAGCTATGCTATTTGATATGATCACTAATTAGAATACAATAAAATTAAAAATAAGTCTGTATAAAAAAAAAAATTCGCTTTATTTTTTTTACTTGTTGTTTTTTTTCTTGTTTTATCAACACCATAAATCCAATACAAAAACTGAAAAAGTAAACAATTTAGGCATTAAATTATGGGTCTAAAGATCTTATTGCTAATAGCGATATCTTCCAGGCAAACGTGATTACCCGCTACGGTTGTTGATTGTTTTTTATTCAAAAATTCTTTTGAAATTTGTATGAGATTTTAACATTCGCACGCATTTAGGGACTCTGGGCTGGACGCTAGATAGAGAGAAAAAAAATCTCTGTCTTTAATAATACATTAGTAATAAGATTTTTCTTTTCTAAAATCGCACGATAACAATATTTCTAGCAACGGCCTGGACTAAAATGAGACGTAAACAGATGTTCATTAACTGGAGAGCTGCGACCGCCTTGAGCACGTACCAAACAGATTTGAGAGCATCTGTCTACAGTGGAATTATTGTCAAATAACTTTACGACTATTTCGTAGAAACGGCATAATTTTCGCGTAGTCCACTTGTGACTATAAAAAAATTTGTACCTTAATTTTTAATAATCTTTCTAATAAAAAGGGACGCTTAAGTTACTTAGTTCATTTTAATTTAGTAAAAGTAATGAACAAATTTTGAGCAATCTGAATAACAAATTGTAACATAATAATGTTTCGAAAAAACAATCTAGATGTTAAATTAGTTTTCTCATAATATAAAACTAACCACAGCCATTACCTATTATAAGCAGAAAATAGGGAATGATTTCTTTCAATCAAAAATATAAAATAATAAATTGGCCAAGCGCTATTCAGGCTACGCGCAATATAGGCTTCCGTACATCATCAACGATATCTTTATAACTAATAGTGCTATCTTGATTGCTTTAGTTTTCTTGGAAAGTTCATGATTGCTATAGTTTTCCTGGAGAGTGCTTGATTTTTTCAGTTTTTTAAAGCCAGCAGTTTAGATTTTAGATTTTACACATACACTCAATTTAAAAAAATATATATTATCGAAAAAGTTTCGTAAAGTTTGGATGGACAGACGAAGAGACAATGCGAAACTAGATGGATCAATCAACGCAAAATTAAAACCGTTTGTCAGTCGTACTCAGCTAGAAACTTTGACGTAGACTACTGTTTTTTAAGATTTTTTCTTAATATTCTTATTACATTTCGTTTATCAGGTACATTGGGAATCATTTTCATTTATACAATACAATACAATACAAAAACTCTTTATTGTGACCAAGAAAAAAGAAAGTTAAAAGTAAAGTAAGTAAGTAAGTAAAGTAGTGTAAGTTAAGTTTATAGTAAAGTCTGAAACGCTTAATTACATATCGAAATCCCTACAGTCGTAATTACATCCAATATACCACAGGTATCTAATACCTAAGCTTTAAAGGCGTGTCTGAAACGCCCTGAATTACGAGCGAGCCATAAGAACTACCGGATGCCATCTTACAAAGTATCTTTTGATGGTCGTAAACCCGTCCCTTAACGATCGTCCGATCCTCCCTACCACTGCTTTTATACGATGTAGTCGTCTTAACCCCAATAATAAAATGCGGGTAGTAAATAGATAATGAGGGAGAAATAGTCAGACGGCATTTAATGTCGTTATGTATGTTTGAAGTATGTAAGCGGTCTTATCGATGAGGCCAGCTACTGTTTGCAATTTAATTGTCAACTGCGGGAATTGAATTCTACGGGTACGTGTAAATTTAAAAAATACTGTAGCTGTAGCTTTCTTAAAATAGATAAGGGCGTTATCATAGCTTAATTTATAACTTACAAACTGCTTAACCGATTTCGATAAAATTTAAGTGAAATGTATTCTTTGGAAAAAAAAACTTTAATAAGATTTTTACATTTCTGGGTAACTGGTAGTTTACTAAATTGTATAAAATTACTATAAAATAACGGATACTGCAGCCCTGCAGCGTTGTATAGTAGTAAATTTCGTTCAGCGCTGTTCTACTAAACGACGCGTCCACTTTTATACTGGACAAATTAACGACAGCTACAAAACCTACTAAAACTTTTATTTTAAATCGCATTTAAAAAGTTCGTCTATAACAAAACATATTAAGGCATATTAATTATTCAGAAAGCGTTTTTAATTAAGGAGAGGAAACTGTGAACGCAACATAAAATTTTACAACCCTTTAATAAGACGTAAAAGTGGTATAAGCTGTAGTTTTAATGGTGAATATTAATGGCGTCGGCACCGCATTATGTGTTTGACGCTTTGTTATGGTTTTATTGAGGGGGTCGTCTTATATCAATCCGCAATAATCTGCTATCATCGCTTCGTCGTTCTGAAAGTTTTACTGTCGGTTATATTGATCCTACTTATTTAAAAATGGCTACGCAAGTTGAAGCTACCATGTTTCAGCTCAATCAGTTTGCCTACTTAGTCCTGAAGAGGTAACAAACATAGAGAAATATACGTAGTCCAGTAAAATAAGAATTGTGGATCGAAAAGTCGAAAGCAGAAAAAAACTAACTTAGGAACTTACTTTGGACTAGTTAGGAGATGGACATTCCTGGTCAATCATCATACCCTCGTTATCAAGTGTTACAAAAAGGTCTTATCAATTAGAATGAGCCCAAACACGCCGGGTTTACTAATAGCCATTGAAGAGTTCCAGTAGACACCGCCTGGCTCCAATATCAGATCAGTTCAGTGGGACCAGATTCATGAATTCCACATGCAACTTTTGAGCACTCATTGACTGTACTAATGGGTTTTCACTTCTTATCTGTTTATAATAAGAATTTTACACCCAACTTTTAACATCACTATTTGAAAAAAACTGATTCACACAAATTGGCTTGATCGCAACCAAGTAAAGGTGTAGCAAACATCCTATTTATAAAATAACGCAATTATTGGTTTTTGATATTTTGAAGTTATCTAGGTATTTTTATTTAAAAATCCACCGAAATTAAAAACTTACAACTTATATTTCCCCCAGACATCTTATTTCACAGTATTAGCCAACGAATTAGGGAAAGTATTAGCAGTGACGTAAATATAAATTGTTTACGCTAGTTATTATACAACGTTTTGTAGTTGGCAATTTGCATCACAACGAATAGCGGAGCGGAGTCAAAGGAAATTCAACAGCACTACAATTCAATTTGTCTACCTTATCTATGTTATGTTGAGACTTACAGTTGTCTGCAGAGTTGAGGTCATATTTCAGAGTACGAAATGCTTGGATATAATACTTGTATAAAAGCTCTATAGTCTGATACAGTGACTTAAACCGCCTTATTACAAAACGCGGACTTACGATAGTATTGGGATTAATTCGTGTCAAATGTTCGCTTAGTACCAGATTAGGTTATGTTACAATCGTTAGTCCGCGTTTTGTAATAACGCGGTATCTGTTTTAACTCAGACTCAGTCCAAAAGAAGAGCAAATCATATGCCTGATGGTAAACATCGTAAGTGTCCAGTTCAGGTTGAGTTCCTCCCAGAGTTATGAAATTCTACATTTTGCGCGGTACTGTACTGCGTCTGTCACCCTGGGATATTTGTTGTTTGACTTTATCTAAATATATAAAAGGAAACGGTTGACTGACTGACTGATAATCAACGCACAGCTGTAACGGCTGAACGGATTCGCTTGAAATTTGGAACATTGATAGGTTTTATGGTAAAGACATTCACTAAAAAAGGATTCTACCATGCGGGCAAAGCCGCAACCACGAGTTAGAATAATATTAGCTGGTTTTGTATTATAGAAAGCTGAATTTGAATATTCCTATGTAAACTGACTGTCGAAAAAGTTTTGGATGTTTCTTCTGTGTAGTCACCATGGTAGTATACTTCTACTCCCATTTATATCTACGACGATTTAAGTCGAGATTTATCGTCATCATCATCAGCCTATGTTCGTCCACTGCTGGACATAGGCCTCCCCCATGGCACGCCACTCAACTCGGTCCTCCGTCTTTCTTCTCCACCCACCCCCAGCGACCCTCCGGATATCATCACCCCATCTCGCCCATGGGCGCCCTACACTACGTTTACCGAGATTAATAATAATGCACATTACAAAAATAATGTCAAAAATATATATACCTACCTCAAAATAAAACAGATTAGTTTATAGTTTTAAGTGCCTAACTACAGTGAGAAGTATTTATAAGTGAAAAACAAACAGACTCTCCCGTCGCCCTCAGTAAAGAGCCGGCAAACTTCGGCGATAAACCCACTGAAGCGTTACGGATAAAACATTAGAAAGTATCGCGACAAGATAAAAACTGAATATAATGTGCAGTTCAGTAAACAGGACTTCAGAAACATAAAATAGATAAAGTTGTTCTTTGAATATTGTTTTTAAAATATGTCTTTTGTGAGATGTTTGAATAGCACTCTTAGTTTGAACTTGTTTTATTTTCTGACAGAAAAATAAAAGGCTTGACGAAAATTGAAGCAATGGTAGGTAACATTTTTTATGTTGTTTCTTCCAACTTTAAAGGAATCGTCTTTGAAGTATTTTTAAAGAGATCTGAACTAATATAAAAGAGAATGGTGTCTATTTCAGTCTGTATTGAAACTTGTCTAGAAACGATTTGATTGCTGTCATCACAGCAGTATTCAGCCTCCCCTCTGTGTGGACCAATCAACCTTAGTACCTTGATAAAATCAACCAAATCAACGCAAATAAATACATAACAGAAACCAAAATCTTAAAATGCACTCTCCGCATTTTTTTTGTGTTCAGTTCAGTAGATGAGCTTGTACCCACTTTACTGGATACTGGACGCTTCTTCTCTCTACCTTTAAATTTTTAATTTAGCTTTAAATTATTTCTAGGTATAATTGTGTTTTAATTTAGATTTTTTCTATATTTGTAATCGTGTTTCAACAAAGCCTGATTCTAATAAAGTTAGCTGCCATGACAAAAATATTACCTATATTATATTTTACCGTGACAGAGCGTATCAAGTTATTTTCGTAACAAAAGCTTTTTATTAGCTGCAAATCAAACTGCACTCAGAAACGAATGCAGATTAGTTGGAATAACACAAAGAACTGTCACAGTGGCGGTAAAATACGACGAGACTATGAGATAAAGCTTTAAGTATTCCACTAATGTTTGTATCCAGCTTAATATTATTATACTCGGCTTAATCTCTCGGGCACCTAAAATGATATACAATAGCTGTTGGTAATATACGCCTCTGCTTCAGCCATTAACGTCTGCAAACGACTAAGTGAAACTTGAATTATATGCGTTTGTCTAGACGACCCATTGTAAGAAAAACAAATTAATTTCCCTTTCTATACACTAGAACTAATGTACGTACAAATTTATGTTTGCCATTGAGTTATAGCGAGCAGAAATTGCGAGAAGCGAAAATTAACTAACGCACAAAAAATAGAACGTTTTTCGTAGAAAAAGTTTATTCGAATACATTTAAAAAGTTTCGAGCAGTAAATTCAAATGGAGTTCAGGATTAATAGTCGTAGTTGCGACTAATTCTTTCGAGAGTTGAAAGCAAATTACTTTTCGTACGAGAACTGTTTGAGCTCACGATACTCTGCAAAGAAAGAACCGATTTCCAATAAAATTAAGGTTTTATGGTGCCTATACCTTTAGAATACATAAATCTTGTTGCTAACACGAATCTTACTTTATAGTATAAGTTTATTTTTACTTGTGTAAATACCTACCTATTTAAATTATATAACGATATATCAGTTAACTTAACTAACTTAATAAAGCTGGAATTCTCAAATAAGGAACGAGTTAGCTAAGTGCGTCAAAATGGTCTTTTATACGACATGTATTATATTTTCTTCCTAGTTAGTGGTAGTGGTTTCCTAGTTAGTGGTGGTGGGTGGTGGTGGTGGTGGTTGGTGGTAGTTAGTGGTTCTTTCCTAGTTTATTTGTAGTAGACCACCTGGACACAAAATTATAAACATTTTAGTATTTTAAGCGTGACAACGTGAGGTAGCTTACATATATACACAGCATCAAAAAGTACAACGTAGACATTTTTTCCACATAAAATAGTCTTTTTTGTATTTCCAATACAAAAACCCGGTATTTGTGGAGTTGGGATATATTTCCAATGGCTACCGTACGAGTAATCTGTACTGTCCCTTTCCAGCCAGTTTTATTTTTGTATCGGAAAAACGTTTCACTTTCCGACAGTAAAACCGGCGCTTTTATAACTACATTCAAATTTAATCTCGTTGAGTGCACTGATTGACGATAGGTATGGAATGAGGATAGTAGTACATACATATTTCTATATATAGTTTGTTGGTAGTGAACGGTGGACACTTTATTTACTGGGTTTGGGGCTTGGACCTTAACATCCTCATTCGTTTTAGATTGTCGACCCTTCCCGATTTATGGTTTGTTCCTACAAAATCGTGGGGTATCATTTGCGTAATAATTTGGTGTATTTTTTTATTAACATGCCCATAAAATGGTCTTGTAGCAGCCATTTTTGATATTTCAGAGGTAAAAAAATATTCCTTAAATTTAATAATTTTAAACAGGTGTCTACGCAATAGTATTAAATTCAGTCGGTTCAGTAGTTTCGCAAAGAAATATTAACAAGATGAAAATTTTAACTTAGTCTAAGCAATTCAAATTCTTGCTGATGCAGTTTCTTTAACTTTTGTCCTCTGTAAACTAAGGTAATTTAAATTTAAGAATAGCTCAATTCAATTAAGACTGCATCCAGAAACATATAAAGTAAGCTTAAAATTATTTTGCGCAGTGCATAGTGAAATACATTGTCGGAATACTAATTTAAGTTATGCAACCTCACAAAGGAGAGTAATTAATGAAATAGTGTGAAACCTTTTGCTTCGTTGTGTTTTAAAATTAATTAAAAGAAACACGTTCTGGTGCACTTTTAATAAGTGTAGATATTATTTATTATACCTTATATTGAACTAGAGGACCGTCGCGCGCTTTGTAGCGCCTAACAATAAATTATCATCGTCTCTCTACTATAAAGTATACAACATGTATTATAATAAAACCTATCTCTTGAATGACTCTATCTTTTAAAAATAAACACATCAAAATTCGTAAAAATTAAAGACTAAGCTTTGAATGTAGGCCTACTATTTTAAATTATCAAATTAAAACTGATTAAGGTGCTACTTTAAAAATTGACTTTGAAGCGGTGGTGGGAATGAAGTTATGCACCAATGACTACTTGGCTTCGGCCGTGGGTAGTTACCACCGACCGGACAAAACCATGTCGCAAACGGTCATTGTGATTTTAAAATGATGTCACTTGTAGATCGAAGATGCATGCTAGACCTTGGGTTCCTCCACAAACTTGCTAATGGTATTATTGACTCACCTAAGCTGCTCTCCTCTTTACCCATATCAATGCCATCGCGTCTTCCTCGTGCTTCAACCTATCAACTATTAAAAACACGCCCTTCCAAGTCTAATCTCGGACACTACTCTCCTCTAAATCGACTAATCAGAGAATATATATAATACCTATGCTAAATCGAATAATATTGATATTTATTCCAATGATGTAAGGAAGTTCAAAATTGCACTGAAACATATTTTCCTAATAGTCCAGTAAAAGAAGAAATGTGGATCGAAAAGTCGAAAGCAGAAAGACTAACTTAGTAACTTTGTTTGGATTAGTTAGGAGATAAACATACTAAAAGTCCCCACCCCTCCGAGGTGAGCCCGAGGGGGGGGAGGCCGAAGAAGGTCCCATTTTTAGGTTTTTTGCTTATATGTCAAAAACTGTGCGTTATACAATATTTTGTTGTACTACATTATTAAACCTCATAAAATCCTCATAAAAACCTCATCGATTCGAATGTAATGTGCCCAAACTCGACGGGTTTACTAATAGCCATTGAAGAGTTTCATTAGACACCTCCTGGCTCCATCATCAGATCAGCTCAGTGGTACCAGATTATTAAACTGTCATCAGATTTCTAGACATTTGGAAAGTTTCATTATGATACGACAACCAGAAGTTGGTCAAATTTTATTTGTAAGATTTTTATACCGACTTTGTATGGAAAACTAATTTAAGCGTCTTCAAAATAGACCATGTTTGGAAGCTCATAGCTGCACAACGATTGGAGATACATAAAAAGTGTCAAGGTCGAAGTTGTAGAAAATTTTATGAGGTTTAATAATGTAGTACAACAAAATATCGTATAACGCACAGTTTTTGACATATAAGCAAAAAACCTAAAAATGGGACCTTCTTCGGCCTGCCCCCCCTCGGGCTCACCTCGGAGGGGTGGGGACTTTTAGTATGTTTATCTCCTAACTAGTCCAAACAAAGTTACTAAGTTAGTTTTTCTGCTTTCAACTTTTCGATCCACATACCCTTTTTGAGCACTCATTGACTGGGCTATAAACAGTGATTTCTAATAATGCATGATTTATTTTTGTCTTCGTTATCATTATTATTACTATGTTCAATTTCGATTCTTGATTTTCGCTTTATTTTTGTAAAATGTAAATCAGTAACGAATTGATATTATTATTATTGCATAATATTATGTTCAGTATATTGATCCTAATATTATAGCACTTTAATCTGTGCATGATATTGTATTATTACATAATTAAATTTATCGTTTTTACCTGTTACTCGCTCGCATTATTTAAATGTTGTCATCGACTTTAAGTGCAATAGTATTAAGCTCAATAATTTATGTACCTATAAATGATTTTGCATGTAATATATTGCGTTGTCGTTCAATAAATAAATAAATATGAAGTTCAGTGAAGCCAGTGAGGGATTTATCACAACTTCTAGATTTAGTCTGCTACCATCTACTGCCGCATAACTTATATTGAAGTTAGTCTATATTGAATGTAATAAAAGTAACTAAAACAGGTAAACCGATACAGCTATATTTGGTCTATTATTTATTTTCGAATCCGTATCTTCAAAGTGTGTTGATATCCCAACCCAACACTCGACTATCAAACGGTCCTATTTATCGAAAACCCCTTTGTGCCATCCGAATCCACTCGCTCCTAATGGCCATGTTTTGGTCTGCACTGGCGAGGACGCGCAGTTTTAATTATTTCCCACCAATTTACGAGTGGCCATTAAAGAAGAGGCCCCTTGCGACCCATTAGAGTTCCGCTTATTTGCCAGCCCAGTCTTGTTGATAACTTTACGGCGCTGTGTTTTATCGCGTGTATTCGTGTTAATCTCGCGTGGACCCGATGTGTTTGGAATATTTTATGCTTGCGGTTTACAATTAGCGCCTGCGAGATTATTTTGGGTAGGAGAATAGATGAGGTCACAAATTTTCGCTAGTGCGAGGGAAGAATCGTCAAGGCCCTTACTTTGAGATCTATTTACCTTTCGTCTTTCTAGTAAGCCTATTTTGTGAACGATATCTTCCTTAAACTTTGTCCATAAAAGGCGAAGTCATTACGAATTAATTTGCGTGAATTTACTCACGCATAGGTATATATATAGGTAGGCGTATCGTGTGATTTAAGACAGACATCGCACGGTTCTTGTGGGCGCAATGTACTAGAGGTATAATACGAGTAAATAATATTTGTACTCTTTTATCTAAAAATCTATATTATATTCTCCAAATTGTAAACAAAAAACCAATTATGACATCTCCAATTTGATACACTTCGAAATTGCAACAAACGAACGACCCTCGCTAATCTGACGAATCTTAAAAAGAATCAAAATCGGATGAGAGACAAGATAATCCCGCGACATGGGGACAGGTAAATAGCTATTATTCGCTCCACTGGTCCAATGGAGAGATAAGGTTTGACAAGCTCTGGTAGCGTGACGCATCTTCAACGACCTTTGATTGATAGCCTTGTTGGTAACCATCGGCGGATGACGGCTTCATTTCATGCCTCCTTCTAAATAAAGCACACGTGACCGAACTATGATTGATGTTCTGCTGCGGATTTATTAAATAGATTCGTTTCTTCATGATAAAAATATTGTAGCATGTCAAAGCCTTTTTACCGTAAAGTCTTCGTTTAAGTTTCTCATCTGCATAAAAAGCTGTGAATATGATTCTATAAAAATGACAATATGGTACTTTTATTTGAAATCTACTTACGACTTATCAACCCAATAGTTTTATAATTTCACTTTGTCAACACAATATATTCGTAAGTAGGTATTTAGTTTCCAAATGTATCGCAAATATGAAGAAGCCTTTCAATATTAGGATCGCTTCAAACATTAAAATTACTGTAGAAACAGTAATTTTAATCGGAATCAAACGGAATTTCATATTTTCAAATAAGTATTAAACAGTCAGTCGCGAATTCTAAAGCCCTAAAGAATTCCATCATGCGAAATAATTTAACTTCGTAACGAGAGTTCTTTGAAAAAAAAATTAAAAATACGTCTCCCAGACTCCTCCGATAATTTTATCCTCGACAGAGCGGTGGCTCGAACTCCCTATTGAATTGGGAACATTATTCATTAAATGATACTTTAACCGTTAGAAATTACGGGGCCAAAACTTTACAATTGGTAAATAATTACAATTATCACTGTGGCTCCCTTTGGAGATTCTACAAAAAGGCAAAAGTGTGTACAACTTTTGGGTACGCCCTCCCGGTTATTAAAATTTCTCTAACAAAATGGTCTAAACAAACTTCGAGAAGAAACTTTATGCTCTTTCTCATTGATCATAGAGTCGAGTTTGACAGGAGAGATTTTTCCAGATAACGATCAAAAAGGAGACTGATTTTGCGGCGATAATTGCGGAGAATCCTTAATTATTTTGAGGGTAAACTTTGGTAAAGTTAATTTGACGCTGGATGTTAGATTCCTTTAATGGACACTCTTTAGGTGACTTCCAATTTATTTGGTTGACTGGGATATTCATTAAAAGGCAAGAGCCGATTTAAAAGAGAAAAGCTCGGATGCTTCACTTGGTTCCGCTTTCATGTTACGTGGTTTATACTCGTATTAATTTTAGTACGCTGTATCTCTGTGTATTTATTTTCACAACATTCCCCTGATACTTTTAGCGATTCTGTTTATGTTTTTCTTTCCTTTTAACAAACATTTTAGAACATGTGTTCTTTCTAGAATTCTAAATATTCAGTATTCCAATACCAAAAGCAAACTTTTGAAACGGTTGTCTATCCTGCACCTGCTAAATATAAATTCTCTTGATATCTCATAGAATATTCCACACAAATGCTTGTTCGGAACACAACGTGCAATGCTAAGCTACCAACTTCGTATATGTAGAGGTTTATCAAGCAACCCTTTTAGCATTCCCCTTCTGAAATACATCTGTGGGTCTAGATATATAGAGTGCCTAGGATGTGAAGGGTGAGGGAAGCTCGAGTAATTACAGGGGGAAACATCAAGTATGTCACAGGCACAGTGTAGGAAGGACAAAAATGCAAGGGTTCGTAAGTGTGGCGACGGATCAGTGTGTCACTGCTGATCTTTGAGCATGTGGGTATCTGTGCTATTTAGGGATAGTTTTCTTCACCCTTGGAATGTTTCATAGTAGGGCATTGTAGGATGTTGAATTTATGGTCATGGGAATGTGAAAAAAGGGTGGAGTTATGTAATTTTACGGGTATTTAAAAACATTATTTGTGGCAGTCAAATCAGTCCATCAGCCTTTTTCAAAGTACAAAGTTAAAGAGCAGAATATTTTCAGATTAAAATATCCTTCAATAATTAATAATTCATCAAATTCTTCCTATTATACTTCACTAAGTATTCAGCACTGCGCATTATCATCTTCTTACATTTTGGTTTCCTTTCCATATCGTTTTCCTTATTACCTTTCCACACAGACCTTTCACACCTTAATTATCTTTTCTTAAAAAAAAGTAACACATAGGGCACATAATAAATTGGGAGTGAATCCAAAAAACTACTAAATACAAAATAATTAAGGCCGTCAGTCTAAATTGAAAGTTTTTGATACAGACATGTTATATCGAAGGTATTCATCAGTGTGATTGTGTTCACTGGGGTCGGGTATGACGCAATGTTGCCAACGAGGGGTGCAGCCGCTGCCAAGTACGATCCTTGATGTCTGCGACCTGTAAAATGTTTGGATATGACTTCTATTACGTATTTCACTTTTTTGGGGAAACTAGCAAACATCGTTCTGAATACATATAACGAGGAGATAACGAAGATTTGTGACCATTTCTATTATTAGGTACTTCATATTTTATCTGGAATGTATGTCATTTTTTTTTCTAGAATCACGTAACAAGTAGGTAATGAGGGTTTGCAACTGCAATAGCCAGCGTGTTATAGGTATAGATACATAGTATTGCTCGCGGCTACATAGTCCAATTTTAGTTAGATAATTGTCTCAGCTAATTCGTACTATTATGTAATTTTTGGCGCCGTCGACAGGATCGTTTATTCATATTTTCATTTAACAAACTTTGAGATATTTTGAATAGTCACGGGAATTCAGTTACATACAAACAAACTATATTTGAATCTCACTATCAATTAACAGCTTTATAATTACAATGAAATTCTCAAAGAAAGATATTGGCATTTTTAATGTTTCCCAAGCGGTACAACATCGGCATCTTCTAGAAATGAGTGAATAGAAGACCTTGTGTAGGCATCTTACATTACTCATCGTAGACTGCATCTGCACTTGCTAGTAAGTTTAAATGTGGTCAAACGTAGATTTAGAAAATCAAGAATATCTGCTACGGTTTTTGAATTCCGAGTCCAAAACCTCAACGCAGACACTTTATAGCTCCCGGCCAGAGCTTTGTAGGCGTCCTATAGGTATGATTATCTGCAATTTTGGCTAGGGGATCTGAGTGCGTTGCTAGGTTACCAGGCACCCAAGGTCAAAAGTTTTATAATCATACGTATATAAGCTATCACAACGGAGGGGAGACAAATGTATGTACCACGAATCGATTCATTTGCGAGTGTTTTGGCAAAATATTCTGAATGTTGATTTATCTTGACTGTACGGATGTTTCATTTAGTCGTCGGAATATTCAAAAGCTGACTATTGAAAAACGACGTTATGGTGAGCGGTTTTTGATGGCTTTCAAGTGGAGAGTATTTATGCCGTTCATAAAGGTTTGTGGAGTGAAAAATAATAACTGAAATAACGATATTGGTGAATGATATTGCATTATTTAGTATGTACTGTAGTAAATAATTTTGAATGACGTTTTTGTTTTATATCTATCTAGATTATAAATTAAAGGTGTCCGCTAAGAATTCTAAGCTGTTGAGCTGTTAAGTTATAGGCATAATAGAAAAGAATAGAAAACTCTTCTAACACCACACATATACAGAAAAATTTAAAACTAAAACACAATTTCGTAACTTTAGTGTAACAATTGGCGGTTTTATTGCTAAAAGCTATATTTTCAAGAAAATCTTGCAGGGAGAGTTATAATTATAATGTGTAGTATTTAGATCTTTATTTTAGGTTAATTTATTTTAGACTTAGTTTTGATTGATTGATTTATGGTAATTTTATTTTAACTTTTGCTTCTCCAGGATCAAGCTTGTTGTGACATCATAGGCACGATAATGCTCGATGATGCATATGGCACTGCTGACATGTTGCCGATCCGTGAGCACCTCCTTAATTCAAGAGGCTCTCCTCTCAGAACCCGTTGCCCTGTTAAATAGAGAACTGATGTTCATGTATTAGACCGTTAAGCGAGTAAACGAGTGGTTAACTCACAAATTCATCCAGTTATTTTCACTATCAAAACTGGTAACATTTCCAGGGAGAGGCAACGTTCCCGGATAGCGAAAAGCGAGATATTAATGACGATTTCGCGCTTCGCCGACCACGATTGGAAGCCGTTTTGTATCAGCGGCCGATTCCGATTTCATTACGTGATTTATTTTTAGCATCCCCTGCGATCGAATAAATCCCTCTGGTGGTGAGTTAATTAATAAAAAGCTTGAACTTAATTGCCTAAGTGCATGGAATGGGATGGGCTGATTTTTTAATTAATTTCATATGATTCGTACATGCAAATACTAGCGCATTTGTGTTGAAATGAAAATGAAAAATGAAATGAAAAAGTAATTTATTGACATTAGAAAAACCGAAAAAAGATACACATGAAAAAAAAAAGCATACAATTTTAACAATTCTATTGTCTATTGTTGTTTTATTGTGTTAAGATGAAAACGTATCTATCAGCAGAGTTTACGAAATTTTGAAATCGTAATGAATCAAATTTTATTTGAATCAAGACCATTTTAAACTTCCGTAATTTAAACTAATATCAATTATAATAGTCGGGACTTATAACTACGTGGTCTGCTCGTGACCACGGTTCTTGTAACATAATCAAACATCGAGGTTGGTTTTATAATGTTTTTGTAAAACTAGCATCAAATAGGTACCTACGCTATAAGTTCCGACTAATATAATTAATATGAATCAAGACCATACATACATATATATGAATCGGTGAAAATTTTACCAAATTAGGAAAAGTCTACGGAACATTATTAATTATAATCATGTCACATAAGATATTATTATTTTGTTTTAATATTTTTATTTGTAAAGTCAGACCACCAAACAAGCGAAGCAAGCAATAACATACAACTCGCAGTTTTGCTAAACAAAATAATGTTATCACGATAATTGATAAATAAAAATAACTGTGGAATCAAACGAACTCCCATATAAATATATTATATGTATGGGTGTTAGATTATGTCGAAAATTAATTGAAATTGCAAAAGAAAAATTCAATCGTATTTTTAATTTTCTCCCAAATTAGTATTACTTTTTTCATGTCAAATTACGTCCTCTGTCGTATTGCGCGAGTTATTTATGACCTCAATAAACTGGACCTTAAAATTGTTAATGAAAAGGTATTAAAAGAGAACGCACCCTCGTAAATAACGCGGTGACATCGAGCCAAGAAAAATGCTCGGATTTGAACAAATTGCTGTAGCTTTTAGCTTTAACAGCATGTTACTCGACTGTTTTATGTGAGTTGGCTGCAATTAACGCTATTATAGCACTCTTTTATAGGCCATCTCGAGATAACAACCTTAGGGACAATGCTCTATATTCAATACTTACCTTACTTCCAACTCTTACCTACTAGTAAAAGTCTAATAGCAGGTTTTTTTTCATATATAAATATTTCTATTTATGTCTTGTAATATTATGTTGTTTTTGTGTACCTATCTGAGATGTTTGTACATGAATAAACGTACTTTCATTATTTCATTTCATTTCAGAAGTACGCACCTATCTACACTTTCAATTACTAGCGGTATAAGAGTTTTTATACCGTAGGATAAAAATGTAAAAATAATAGTATTTTCGAAGATTTAATTAGGTAGATTACTAAAGAATAACCTAGTTTTATTTCAATCTAACAGCTAAAGACATAAGGAATACTCACACTCCATTCTTTAGCATTCATAAAATTACTACCTACGATTTTTTTTTCGAAACTTTTTAAAAATTCGATACAAATCTAAGGTTAAATTGCTGTACTCATTAGGTTAAAATTTATATTACGAGTATATGGTCGACCTATGAAATATTATTTCTAATTACTATAGGCAGGAAAGGGAACACATCTGCAGATACGCTTTAGGGCACCTTGCACTATGAATACTGATTGCCCTAACTAGATTTTCATATACGTGATTCTTTCTCTATATAAATGCTATTAATAAAATCGAGGTCCTAAAAATCTGGGACGAATCTGAAACACATCGAAACATAGCCGCATACTACTCTAGTTCTATCGTCAAAAAATATTCTAAAGATAAGATAAAAACAAGATAATTTACTCTTTATTGATACCATATCAAAAAGTTAATTTTACAATTAAATATAAATATCTAGTATTGGTACGTAGATATCACTTATAATCTGAACTGTTTTAAAAACGAGGTCGTCAAACATACTTCTACCTGTATTCCACAGTTTTATTTTTTTCTAAGAAATCAGATATTGAAACGGACACACAAGAATGGTCTATTAAAGTCACAAAACACCATAAATAAAATGGAGAGTCCACCATAAATAGTGTGAAGTTAATCGAATCTTATTTCATAGAGGAAATGTCGCGTGAAGAATACCAAGCCACCCTGTATATCAAGGAGGATATTCTCGCCGGTTACCGCACGAGCGATTCCTGATACCTGATACATAGAAATAATATATACTTACGGGCCAAGCACGGCGTGCAAGGTCTTACGTCATATAAGGACTACAACTGCTGTTATCCCATACATTCTTAACTCCTCAGCTACTAGCGCTTCAATTGTTTTTAGCGGGGGTGGATAGAATTAGTCTAGCATTCTTAAATTAAAGCCTAAATTCAAATGGGGTGATTGCGGCCCGATCGAGCCGCTCGGGGGTTGAAGGGTTAAAAGTTAAAATGGGTTAGAATGTATGAGATAACAGTTCTAGTCTTGAAATTTTTGTGGGATGCCGATAAATCAAGTACGCCATGCACAAAGGCAATGTACAAAGGCTAATGCTTAAAGTAAGCCAGGGAGGAATTTATCCCGCCTTCTAGGTATAGTCTGCTGCCATCTATGGCCACGTCGTCGTTTAACATCACGCGAGATCGTGGTCAAAGGCTTACCTATAGATATAATGATTTTAAAAAAGTAGCACGTCAAAGTTATGAGAGTCTACATTGAAATTTTGTGTTGAGGTTTCTGTTAAGTCTGTCAACTTACTACGGATTGATTTCTAACTAGATACACATGAACGCTAAAACAATTTGTAGATAATTTTCGGGCTTTATGTGTAAATTATGAAATATTATGGATTCTATAGATAAGATAACACTTTTTTGAACACCATAAAAACAAACAAAAAATCAACATTAAATACATTTTATTTAAAGAAGAACTACAATATTATTGTTGTTATATTTTCCTTTAATTATATAGGTACTCGTAGATAATACCTAATAAAAGGAGGAGAAAAAAATCATTGAAATATTTTTAATTTTATAGGTTCTCCATTCTGAGCTCTCTATTTGCGTAAAAACTTTCTGCTGTTATTCATAGTAAAAAATACACCAACTGTACGTAGTTGGTGTATTTTGCCGTCAATAATTTCATCGTAAAAAAAATAGCCTGCAGTACCTAAGTGCGCTAGCCAACAAAAACTATATTAAAATCCCAGACTACGGGCGCGTCCTGTTTACATATCCACTACCCATAATATACGCTGTCCGTCCGTCCGTAGCCGGTCCACTCTTCAATGCATTCGGCTCACGTACACATTCCTTTTTTCAACAGTATGTGCCGCGACTAAAATTACAGTGTTTTCCGTGGAAATTCCCTACGTTTTGATTCGTCCATTGTGTTTTTATGCGCCGCTTGTTACTAAAAATCGCAAGGGACGTCTAGGAGTTTAGTTTTTTGTTGTTAACTTTTTAGCTTACAAGAAAGTTATCTTGTATAAAAGATAGATTTTAGATCTTCTAGACTTCTTATTCTGAAGAAATAAAACTCATCGGCAATTATCTGTGGTTGATTGTAATTGGTCGCATTAAAATTAGATCAATTCAAAAGAATCCGATAGTAAAATAAACCCCCTATAGGTACATCTTATTCCTGAGAATGTTTTTATTTTTCAGGTACATCTTGTATTATTTTTATTACAATTTAAAGTAAGGTAGGTATATAAAGCTTCAATCATGAGTGGAAATTTTGACACTAATAATCGTTTCAAAACTTAGTGACTATTCATAGAAAAAGAGATCGTTCAAAGTAAACACATCAAATTACCAAATAACCTGCGAGATCAGCTAGACGCTAACGCGAACTTTTATTGCATTTATATCTAAAATTTCGATTTTAAAACTTCACTCACACAAACAACTCGTAAAGGGCGGTCATAAACACCGCGCACCTTACTTGATTCAAAGGAAATTGCTTATTTTACGTCGTGACGGGTTTACTCGCAGACTCTTACATTATCCGTTTTTAAATAAAAACTCTTTTACGATCTCTTGAATACTTAAAAAGTAAAGTTAACTTCAAAATGGGGATTAAATCCTATGGGGGCGATCGATTGCGTTAGTCATGAATATCATCATTATTATTCAAGGTGTATTGGTAGGTATGTATATCGTGGATATAATTTATTTATTTTAGGTAATTTGTATGTTTTTTGTGGCGAATGCATTTATTTACAAAAAAAAGGAAACACTTGTGTATTAGCCTCAGATCGGCCACACTCCAAGCTATAGAAAATCCAAGTACTCCTTACACTGTCTGTTATACATATGTAAAAATTACTTATTTGAAAGAAAATTGCAACATACCTAATCTCAACTAATTCAATGTTATATTAAAGTTGTTGCATACCAGTTATTCTACCGCCTGAGCAGTGATGTGCAAACATTACTGTGCTCCGGTAGGAGGGCTCTGTAGCTAGTGAAATTACTGGGCTAAAGAGTCTTAACAACTTATGACTCTTGAGTGAGAAGCGTTGGTGCAGTGCTCCTAGAATTTCACATCATTGCGAAATCCTGGGTACACTGTACTGATTATGGGCAGCGTTATCTCTTAACATCAGGAGAGCGTCTTGCTCGTCTTCTACTTCATCACATAAAAAAAAAAAATACAGAATTTAAATAAAATAGTATTATATCGCAATGAAAATACTCAAAATGTTTGATTGGACAGTAAAACTGCGGTCTGCGGTTCCCATTCATATTCATTAAATTCAATCGAAAACATACAAAATATCAGATGAATGAAAGGAAACCAATAAAACATCAGTAAAATATACCGTCGCTCAGTCCAACTTTATTTTTAGAGAGAAAACAGTAAACAAGTTTTTTGCTGTAAAAATGTTTTAGAAGTAATCTCTAGGGGGCGTGGGAATCGACCAACTTGTGTCTGAAACTGCACTGTTAGCTGTAAGAGCTTATTTTTAAAGGAAATAACAACCTTTTAGAAGTTTAGAAAATTGCTTTTTTAGAGAGTCTTATCGTGTAAACTAATGAATAGAGCTGGAGCTCAAAAGAGTTTTAGTGCTGACTTCATGACTATACATAGGTACTTTTAACAACTAATTGAAGTATTCTAAATAACGGTTTGTCCAAATTTTGTTTGCAGCTTGATGTGAACCATGTTTAAATCTAAAAGTTACACTGAAAACGAGTAAAAAATTAAAAAGCCTTAAGAAGTTTTAAAAAGTTATTTTCTTAGATAAATATATTTTTCTGAATTCTGTAATTTAAGATTTATTTGTATTTTTTTTTTGTGATGCGCTCTCAACCATAAATCCATACTTTTCTTTTACAATTCTCGTACTATCAAATCTAAATTGAGTGCTTTGGTCAGCAGCTTTTGTTAAGAAAGTTTAATTATTTTTATTTCAAATCTAACTTTAATAATTCCACAAAAAGCCATTCAGTTCTCTGAATTCAGGATATACTATTAATAAAACATGCTCTTTAATTGAACGAACAATGTTTACCTCGCTAAAAATGTATTTTTATTTCTTTAAGGTAAGCTATTGTTTCTTGAGAAGACAAGACTTCACTTCGCTCATAAATCATTTATACTTTCCTCTGACTAACTTGTAACAGTATCTTAAGTTCTGTGTCCACGGGTTGGGTAATCCAGTTTACTTACATTCCCGCGAATGAGTGCTTCGACGTACTCGCTGCCCCAGCATCATGGCGTTACCGCAGCAACACCCCCAGGTTTTTAGTGGGTATCCCCGCCGCGCCCATCTTAGACGGGAGAGTCCCACATACCGCCCGGCTCCCTCCGGCGTGGGTTGACGATGCGTTAAGCATTTTTCCTGGGTCAAAAAAAATGGATATTTAAATAGCTGGATGTGTCCGACTACTGGTTAAAATTCTCTCTATCCTCAAACCACTTGATTCACTATTCAATCAGGGTCATATTCATAACTAGCTTATGTTCGCCGTTATACCCGCCTGAAAATATCCATTCATCATCATCATTTCTTATCGTAGACGTCAAAAAATCTATCAGTTTTCCAAATTTCAACCTAATCCCTTCAGCGCTGTAGGCTGTGCTTTGATAGATCATGTCAGTCACGCATTCCTTTTGTATATTTAGATTTTTTGTAAGATCTGTTGTAAGTAGAGTGACTAGCGAAGCCTTTTAAGAATCCGCTCTTGTCGAACGTGCTAGCCCCGCTAGTTCTATGAGCCCTTACTGATACTATAGACATTATCTGAGATTAACAAAACAATAGGTATGACAATCTATCAAAAGGGAGTCCAACAAGGAGCCCATTTAAGTAGACAAAAGCTGAAGCGAGACAACGCCCGCTAAGCGAACCGTTTTATATTATATTTATCCAAACAATACAAAATTTACTAGTAGCAGTTTTGGTAAAATACTAATGACGCACCCATGGTCAGACCGCTCACATTTGTACATACAACTACGTGAAAACACACGCCTGCACACAAACATTCAATTATATTATCAATTTATTTGCGTTAACTACTAGACACAGACCAAACACACTGTTACATAAACCGTAGTAAAGTGTGAGCAATATAGGTAAGTGCGTGCGTTTATGTATATGTCAACGGGCTTACTATTAGTGCCTCATCGGCTCTGTCAAACTTAGTCTGGTAATTATTTCGTCCATGTATTTATCTTTAATTACTACACGACGTGGAAAAAAGGAAAAGTCGATCTGAAGCATAATGACGTGATCCGAGGGAGTGGGAACAAATAGCGATTTTCTTTTGTTGGCTTATTATTCTTTGGGGAATTCGTTATTGAGAACCGCGCTTTGAGAGTTATTTACTATGACGGCAAAGGTAGTACAGAGACGACAGGTACATTATAATTGTATCGTTGGCCATATACTAGTGCTTCGCAACCAAACTATGGTTTACCAACGTTATGATGAAGAAGTTATATTGATGTCACAGCTCTACAGTTATTTAACTGGCTGCAAACAGAGAAGAAAATTATCAGGTAGAGACACAACGTGAAAAAAGAAAAGTAGAAAGAAAGCATTGTTGCTAATTGACATGAAACTTTGTTTGTAGATAACTTAGAGCCCAGAATGCTAACCTGAAGATACACTTACATTTTCTTCACTGTATCTAAGAGAGATATAAGAAAACGAACAAACGTCGGTAGAGTAATTATTACGACAGTTATAAGACGACAGTTTTCAAAATGGTGTACAATGTTTATGACTACGAGTAGCCAAGTTCAACGAAGTAAAATAATCCTAAAGCAAGATCCCTGCAACTGAAGCCTGGAGGGTGCGATACTCGATACGCGTGCGGAAGTCATGTCGCTCATGCGATAACGGCCTTATCCATTGTGATGACGTATGCGGAGATTGAACGCTCTGGTATGCGACAGTGATGAGAAATTGAATGCTTTACGTACTTGTATTGTACTCGTTTCTATGGTATTGGTAAATATGAACGTGGCGTTCGTGATTCGTGACCTGGAATCACAACTGTGGATATTATGCCTTAAGGCTTTAGTTGTTTTGTAAAATACGCAAACTACTATGGAAATGAAAATGTTAAATTCTTTTGTATTAACTATCGCTTGGTGCAAACTTTTTAGAGGATCTACAAGAAATGCTGGCAATACCAAGTCCTTCACAAAATTTAATAAAACTATAATTTCATCGTATAAATTTAATCGCTCAGACGTCAAATCTAAATTAAAACTTTACATCACAACTTAACGATCCGAACATTAAGCTCGAGTAATAAATAGTCGTTCGGGGAGGACAGGACATTATTAAAATACCACATCACGACTGCTCCGACACTCTCCTAATTAAATTTCACACAAGAGACAATGCGAACCGTTAAATTTTACAACCCTTTGAGTTTTCATCAGTGAGAGTTTATTGCTGGTTTATTGTCAAGTGACAGTTTTGGAAAATTGTTGGGCTGTAAACAAATCTACACTGACCTCTACAGTGAGATCTCAAACCTGTACTAGTTATGTACCTACTACATATACATACATTTAATGGGTATCCCCGCCGCGCCCATCTTCGGCGAGGGAGTCCTACATACCGCCCCCGACTTTGGGTGATGATGCGTAACGCATTTTTTCTGGATCAAAAAAAATGGGGTAGGCAGCGACTCCCCCACCCTTCCTCTTCTTCCTCTCCTCTCCTTCTCCTCTTCTTCCTCTCTCTTTGCCTCTACTTGGTACGATCCTGACTCCTGACACACCTCTTTCGTTTCCACAACTCTCATCACATTCTTCATGCACGCTGGCCGGTCGCCGGTTATAAACCTACTTTTTATGTACGAAAGAATACCAATATTATGTACAAGTACTCAGTATTATGTAATATTAATGTTACTTTGAGAGTTTAATGCGTTGCTTAGAACTCACTTAGAACTGTAAAATAGACCATAGACCATACGTTGTGTCGGGTTAGACATGCCATTGACTAACTTAATTGGTTAGCATGAGGAGGAAACAAACACATCCTGTCAAACATCCATAAATTTATTCTTCTATAATTATAGCAACACCCAGCAGTTTTACCCGCTGAAAGTTGCTTTTGTTTTTCTTATTACTAACTCCCAAGATACTAATTTACCAAATTTTAATTCGATCTTTTCAGCCGTGACAAGGTACCTAATGAATACGTCCACACAAGTACTTTTTCATTTATTTGTGACTAGCTTGTGCTCGCGGCTTTGCCCGCATGGCAAAATCCTTTCTTAGCGGAGCTCTTCATCATAAAATCTATCTATGTTCCGAATTTCAACTCAATCCGTCCAGCGGTTTAGGCTGTGTGTTGATAGATCAGTCAGTCAATCAGTCACTCTTACCTTTTATATGTTTAGATATTTGTAGAATGTAAATGTATATTGGATCCTGGATACTCATATTTCCTAAGCCTTATATCAGATATTACACTCTTTTGCTAAAAAAACGGGCACCTAAGGAAATTTACTTTCTAAGGTAAATTTGTGTTAGTTTAAAAATATTTAATTGTTTGACACACTTTGTATACTTATACTCGTACCTAATCGTGTAATAATCATGTGAAATAAGCGTGAATTTTGGCAATTTTGTATTTAAATTGATGATTTTTTTCAAAACCGACGTACACGACCACACAATAACAAGTGGCCGACAATAAAGACAAGAAGATTTTTTACCTTTTTTGTTTAAATAAATTTACAACTGTAAAAACCTAGTAACGAGTGTGACCTCTTCTTGCTAAAATCACAGCTTGAATCCTTCTGGGCATACTCTCTACGATGTTTTTAATTACGTTTTGAGGAATACGTTCCCACTCTTCAGCAATTACTCATTTTAGCTCCCTGATGTTTTTTGGAGCAGGTTGCACTGATCTTACCCGCCTTTTTAGAACATCCCAGACATGCTCGATTGGATTGAGGTCAGGACTGCGAGCTGGCCAATCTAAACGACGGATCCCAACTTCTTGCATGTAAGCTTCCACGTCACCAGAACGGTGCGGGCGGGCATTGTCGTCCATAAAAATGGAATCTTCCCCAAGTGCAGTCAATGCGGGTGGACTTCCATTATGTTCCGGTGTGCATTTAATGTTCCTCTTTCTAAGAAAACTAACTCCGTACGCTCCGTCGAATTAATTGCTGCCCAAAACATAACGGAGCCTCCGCCATAAGGAGTGATTTGTTCGAAACACACTTCCGCATAGCGTTCCCGTGGTCTTCGCAGCACTCGTCGGCGTCGGTCCTCTCCACACAAAGAGATTCTAGCTTCATCAGAAAATTCCAGTCCTCCATAGTCCATGAAGCACAGTTTCGAGCAAACTGAAGTCGAGCAACACGGTGCTCACGGAGTAATTTAGGGCCTCGAGCCGGGCGGTAACTTTTGATATTGGCAGCCAAAAGCCTCCTTCTAACCGTCCACAAGCTTACTTCTACTCCTCTTACTTCTTCAAGGTTTTTTTTCAGGTCCACACTTGACGCCTTACGATTCCGCAACGCCTGACTCACCAAAAAGCGGTCGTCTCTTGGTTCTGTGCATCGTTTTCTTCCCGAGCCGGGTCTTCTTTTAACCGAACCGGTCTCTTGATATCGTTGCCATGTCCTCTGGACAGTTGAACGGCTCACATTTAGCCGTTGAGCCACGTAAGTTTGCGAACAACCTTCTTCAAGTAGGGCTATAATTTTACCGGCCCTTATCGCATTATCGCTCATATCAAAAAGTGGTATTTATTGTGGAAAGAAAGAATAAATTGTTTAATTTGCAGAAAATACTCAAAAAGTTTTAAAATTGTAATAAAATTGTTACAGCAATTCTCATCAATTCGCGCCAAAAAGCAAAGCAATTTCACTATATAATCAGTATTTTTCTTTTTTAATTTCAAATTTTAAATTTGGAACATTAATAATCATGCCAGGATGTTTATAAATGATAAGTCAATGCATCGTCAAATTAATAAAACCTCTTTCTTGTTCTTCTTCATTGAAGCAGAGAAATCATCAAAGTGCCCGTTTTTTTTGCAAAAGAGTTTATATTTTCTTTTCTAAAAGGTAATTTCCAAACATAAAGACAGACGTATCCAAAGGCTTTCAAGGCAAATAATCAGATGAAGCGATATGGAAAACTTATTTCAGTTCCATTCTTGACAAGTCGTAGCGTGAATAATCGGTGCGCGTGTATCATACAAAATGATCTCGACAACTTATAGTATAGTTATAGTAACTATTTGATATTCTGCGGAAGACATCTCTATTTAAAGAGTGATTGGAAAGATGGAAATCTCTTATCTTTTTTTATATAAATCGTTCTATTGTAATAAAACAACAAAGATGTGTAGTCTCTTTACGAAAACCCTTTCACATACATATTTAACAGAGATGCATGGTATGAATGGAATAAGGTTGTTCAGTAGTGGGACGATATGGGATCAGAAATATAATGATTAATAAAAATACATATAAATCTAAAATTTTAAATAATTGATAAAATTGCTTATCTATTTAATTCCAGAATTTGTCTTATGATTTATTTTATATTTTGGTTAGAACTTTCTGGTCGTTAAGTAAAAAAAATCTAATATACCTTTTTTTTCTAACATATCTTTCTCAAAAGTCACTTTCTTCACTATGCAAAGATGAACAGCCACTAACACTAAAATTCATACTATTCAATGAATAAATGGATAAATGGTACTGGACTCCGACTCCATATATTTAGGTATTCACAAAAGGTTTTAGAATACTCTATTAGTATTAATATTTTATCGACCAACGTTTTACAAAATTGTTATGAAAATGCCATCACTACAGAATATAATTATAGGTCGACAATGGGCAGCCTTATCGCCTATCGTAAAAGGTAATATTCATTCATGTTTGTGCAAATTCACATTGTGTTTAATATTCAAATATTTGCGCTGACCATTTTACAAAATAGTTGATCCGAACGATCCTCTATAATGGAATTCAGTTACATTATCATCTCGATAAGGTCCAGTGGATTACTATATTAAACCACAACTATGATGCTACATTCTTGGATGACCCTTGAATTAATAATCATGTCTAATATAGAGATATTTCTTATTATTTTGTTTATCATTTTGAATTCAATCGTACTTTTTTTTTGTTTTTTTTGGTGGTGGCCAAGAGGCTATGTGGTGCAGGTGTGATGATTGTTCACTGAGTGTGAATCCCAGGAAGGTTATAATTACTCTAATAAAATAATTATATCTCCATTATATTAGTTAAGTTTTGGCGACCTCTCAGTATCCTCTGAACAAAATCGTGTTGCCAGGAGGAGACATGGCTTCGTGGATGGTAACTAGCCATGGCCGAAGTCTATCAATATTAATAATAAAATCAAACAATATTATAAGAGTGGATTAAAAAACTATAGAATTCCCGCAAACTGCAGCAGCAGACAAAATTATTACCTCAATAACATTAATAAATCCTTCACCCAATTATTACTTGAACCTCCAAAATACTGGTGCAACTCCGGTGTACTGGGGAATACTAAATAGATACCTATTCTAGTGTTCTGCTAGAATCGAAACATAACCTGCATACAAAATGACACGACTAATAACCCAAGTTTCCCGACACAAGTGCAGTAAACCTTTGAATATTTGGTAACATGCAACTTGTGTAATCTATCTACGTAGTTACTACGTTCCAATAAATATAATAAAGGTTTTATCTTGATACTTTACTGACTGGATAACTTTGAATGGTCTATTGTAACACTTATTTCTGTGTAACTTTAGTTCTAAGCTATATTATTGTATTTGTGTGAACAATAAAAAGTTTTCTATCTATCTATACGTTGAGAAATATTAACAGAATTTAAAAAAATCTAAAGTATTATTAATGCTACCCTTCTATTTGTCAAAATTGGATATTATTATGTTTAATGCTCCGATTTTCACAATTTTACAAGCTACTGACTACTAATAATTATAATTTAAATTATTTGTAAGTTACTTTGTAGTTTGCATAATACACAGACCCTATACAAAGCAAAAAATAATAATTAAAGCAGTTAGTAATTAAAATACTGACTTCCACAAACGTTCTTGTCGTTAAGTGTTAAGGTTTTAAACTTAAATTGTAATCTCTATACATATACATAATATGATAGGATACTCATTGAATAGGCTGATCTTTGTCCCGTGTCTGATAGAAACAACTGATTTTTAGGGTTCCGTAGTCAACAAGGAACCCTTATAGTTTCGCTTTGTCCGTCCGTCCGTCCGTCCGTCCGTCCGTCCGTCCGTCCGTCCGTCCGTCCGTCCGTCCGTCCGTCCGTCTGTCTGTCCGCGGCATTGCGGAGAAACTATAAGTCCTAGAAAAGTGTAATTTTGTATACAGGTAAGTAATAATAAGGGTAAGAGAACGGTGACAAAAAATAATTTTTAATTAATTAATTTAGGCTACCTCCCGTACACGTAAGATGGGGATGATTTTTTTTTTCTGGCTGATACCACCGTGTGGGGTATCGTTGAATAGGTATTTTAAAATGAAGGACGGTTTGCTAAGAAACTTTTTCGATTTCATGTTCTGTTTGAAAGATATTAAAGTTTTAAAAAAAAAATTGAGCGTCCCCCCCCCTCTAAAATCTGAAATACTAGCTTTAAAATTCTGAAAAAAATCAGAGGTATGCTTTCAACCATGAACTTTCCAGGAAAACTATAGCGGTTAAGATAAAATTATTAGTTTCGGTAAAATCAGCAAAATAAGAATACCTAAAGCTAACCTAGCCTATAGTTTATTAATGCATAACTAGATGGCGCTAGTAGTAAAATTAGATCGCGCAAGCGAATAAGTTTTTTTATTATAATTTGATATAGCATGGTCAAGGCTACTTGTGTAAATGATCCGGATATATTTTTTTTAATTTGCGGAGAATATTATGCTCAAAGAATTCCGTTTGAATGTGACAACGTTCATAATTTAGGCTTACAAAAATTACTTTGGATACTCCCTGGAAATTAACGACAAGCCTTGGATTCCCCAAAAGTTATGCAAAACGTGTGTTGAGTATCTACGTTTGTGGACAAATTAGAAAATAAATAGATTTTGGTACGAAACCGCTATAATGTGGAAAGGACTCGAGAACCATCACGATGACTTATTTTTGCTTAGTGTAAACATAAAACTATTGTTTTGATTTTATTAAAAATTAAGTATGCGGAACATAACTGGCTCATAATGTGTTCATTTAAAAATGGTTTACTTTGTTTTAGGCCAATGGTGGTTATATTTTTTTTTTTTAAGTAAGAATTATTTGGACTTTTCTCAACACGTCCAAAAACTAATGCGTCACTTTCAAAGGCTTGAATGTGACATAACCATCAAGTTACACTCTCTCCACGACCACCTAGACTATATTCATGACAATCTTGGGGTACTAAGTGAAGAATTGGGCAAGCAATTCCACCGGAACTTTTGTTCGATGAAGTACTAACGCTATCAAGGCTTCTGGAACGCACATATGATGGCTGAATATTGTTAGAGCATTTAGAATAGCCCTTAGAATAAGAATAGCATTTAGAATAGCTCTGCCTTCAGTTTCAGCAAGAAAATCAAATAACATAAAGAGTTTTTCAACTTAAACTTAAATTAATTAGGATCATCTCTACATTGACCACCCACAAGGTGGACAGACGACCTTATAAAGGTCGCCGGAAGACGCTGGATGCAAGTCGCTTCCAACCGGTACATATGGAAGTCCAAAGGGGAGGCCTATGTTCAGCAGTGGACGTCTTACGGCTGAGATGATGATGATGATGATCTCTACATTTATAGCGTTTTATTACGAAAACAACATAATATGTGTCATATCTTTTTAACTAGAGCTGGTACAGAAATTTCAGTCACAAATTTGAAATCGTCGTCAAAAATCATCCAAAATGCTGTTGTGCAGTGTATTCAATCTACTAGAACTACGGAACCCTACATTGTGCGTGGCCCGACTCGCGCTTGGCCTATTTATTTTATACTAAATAGGCCTACGTTTGACCACATCCCACCTGATGGAAAGTGAAAATGCGATCGACGACAAAGTTAAGTACAACGTGTTCAACTAATATACCTACTAATAAACAAAACTTTCACAAATAACTTACGTGGCGGGTGAAACTGAAGGCATCAACTAATATACTAAGTAGTTGCTGTAGCTTATAACGATAACAGCATAACGTATAGCTTTTGTATGAGGTTTCATTAGAGCTAGGATGTCTGGCGTATATGCGTCCGCTTTACCCTGAGTAGTTTGGCTTTTGTTTTGAATTCATAATGGCTTTTAAATTGCTCACTGCTTAATTTTCTTTTGAAAACTGTTTCTAAAATGTTTGCTTTGCTAACGTGAGGTCAGATATCAAATATTACACATCTATGGCTAAATTACGAAGCAATGAAACTTGTTACCTATAGCGCGTCGACCGTTTCTCCGAAAAATAGACGTATGTTTAATGTTTACCTGCAGGAGAATTACGATATTTACTTGGGAAAAAAATTGGTCTATTAAATTATATATTATGTCTGATTGCATTAGGCTGCATTTTAGCTGTTTAGATGCGGTCTGGAATTGTCCAATCATAGAGCTGGGATGGAGATGTCAAATTACAAGCACTGTTTTTCGATTGTAGCGCGCTCTGTTCAAACGAAAATTTTGCCTTATAACAAAGGAATTTTCATGGACATTATTGATCTCTATAACTATTTAATAAATTTTCGCAATTTGGTCTATATTTTTGTAAAACTAAAATTAAAATAATTACGCGATAAGTCACGACTGATCTCCATTCAATTAATCATTCGGTCAACTTCGGAACGATAAAGTCTGATTGCTAAAAATCCTTATAATACAATGAAAAAACGTATTTTAAGGTATGAATAAATTTAAAGTTAACCAAGAATATTCACGTTAAAGTTCATAGAAAAGCACCTCGTTAGACAGCAAACGCTCCTAAAGACGCTTTTGTTAAATGTTTCTACGTGTTAGACATAGAGTTAACTTTTAAATTTTAAATTATTAATTCAAAGTCATTATTCCCTTCATAAGCATTAATTAAAGTGCAGACTCTAACTAGTTTCTTCAATATTCTTAGACAATCGTCTGGAGACTCGTTTCAATATATTATTTAGTGTTATTTTTTAAGCTTTAGTTAAATTGCTACGTGACTAGGTAGATTTTATAGTCTTTGTCTAGATAAAAAATACTTGTATATACAGTAGTTATAAATTGTTTTGAAATAGAAAGGTTTTCGGGTTTGGACTTTAATAAATGATGTTGCAATTAGCGGTTTGATTTGAAAGCGTATGAAAAATTTATCCAAACACACTTTTTATTATACGATTTTTAACTGCAGGCGTGAACTCCTGATGAAGGACATCGTAATTGTCCGAAACCGTGGTCGAGATATTCTCGACAATATTAGACGTGAGTTGTGCCGTTTTTGTTTTTAGTTACACTTTTTATTATTCGTTATAGAAGTAGTTTAACCTTTGACCACGATCTGGCCTTATCCTAAGGGACGAAGCGGCCGAAGATGACTACAGACTAAATCTAGAAGATAGGAAGAATCCCTCCTATCTCAAAGTAGTAAAAGAAATACTCGTACTTTGAAACTTTTCATTTCTGATGTCATTTAAAAGTTAAATGCTTGTTAATAATTATTGTAATTGAAGGCGAGATAATGGACTCCGCCTTATTTAACGACCGCCGACCATGCGTTGACTATGTTCGACATTGTGTAAAACAAGTGAAATTTTAAAAATACTTTTAAAAAACAAGCTTTAATTATTCTTACCATCTTGCATCATAAAGTACTCGTCAAGACGAATCAAATGAACCCAAACTCGATGGGGTTGCGTTGTTTAATGACAGAGTTCTTATGGCCACCTTCCAGCTCCATCATCAGATCAGCTCGATGTCATAAGAATATTGCATTGTCATCCGATTTACACACGCATGCAAATTTTCAGCTCAATTGGAAACCGGGAAGTGGGTCAAATTAAACTTGCAAGATTTGATTACAGACAGACAGACAGACAACAGACAGGTGAAAGTAATATAAAGCTTGTAAAATACGCCACTTATGTGGCAGACGCCTACTATTAGATAGGTAACCGCTCACCATCTCGGTGGCCTGTCTATTAAGCTGACGCCTCACACAGGCGGAAAAGTGATCGCGGTGCGGGACAGTGTTTTTTTTTAATGTTCGAATTTTTATGTAACCTGTCACATATAAAGTGAACGCGATCGCTCCCGCTTTTCCGCTCCGTCCCGCCCCTGTCTGTCGTCAGCTTTATACGAGTATATATGTCTAACATCTAAAAATCACAATGCAGATAAACTAACACCTTCTTAGTCACAAGTCAAATTCCTCGATCTTTGAACTCGATTCGATTGTTCTTCACCAATATCAAGTATTTCGAATACGAGAATGAGAATTCAGTGTGTTGTATTAATATGTAGGGAGTGGTCCCAATGAATGTGGCCAGGATTAAAACGGAGTACTAATAGACGTAGTTTAGGAGATAATGTTTTAATTTGGTCGGATTTAATGTTGGAATATGCATGGTGAATTTTATATGTTATTTTTATTTTATCTCTGACTAGCGGCCCGTCCTCGCTTCGCTTCGGGTGCCATTATGAATAAAAAAAAAAATGAAATAATAAGACTTACGAAATACCTAAATATTTCAATGACAAATCTACAGATTTAGTATAATACCATTGCTAGAAATAGAAAATGATTACGAACATTAAATTCGCATCTTAACATGAATTTAGTCTTTTACAACTTGTGATCCTATTTATGATATTTCTATCTTAAAATATTCTAGTAGCTTCTGGTGCTTCGCCGGCCACTGCCGCGGCCTTTACAATGTTTGGAGATACTACAAAGATTTCAGGGAAATAAAAACTATCCTATACTCTGTCCCAGGACTCAAATTGTGTTAAAACTTATTTCCCTAATTCGTTGGTTAACACCAAATGAAAGCTACGTCAGTTCGAAGGACACTGATTCCTTATACAAACTCTTAAATCCCTGGTTTCCTATCTGAAAGGGCGGTTTCAGGGATAAAAGCTATTTTGTGTCCTTCCTGGTACTTAAACTAACCTTTGTAGAAGTAAAAAAAAGCTTAATTGGCCTAACGAATATAGATAACTCATACAAACTTCACCCCTGTTCCCCTTCTAAAAGGGGATTTCTAAAATATAAAAACTATCCTATGTCCTATTTTGGTATACAAACTACCTTTATTATACTTACTAAATTTCAGGCCCAGCGGTATTAGAAATTTCAATACAACATTTGCCCCCACTTTTATAGGAGAAAAACGCCCCTCTTTTCCCCCTATAAGAGGGGAATATCTGAGATAAACACTATTTTACATCCTCTCCTGGTACTTAAAAACCTTTGCATACCAAATTTCAACTCTATCAGTTCAGCAAAAAGATAATAAAAATATATATGTTTAGGTATTAAAAAGAACCTATAGGATAGGTATTCCAAATTTTATCATTCTAGGTTTAGGAGTTTCGTCTCTACTGTGATAATGATGAGTCAGTCAGATTACCCTTCAGAGTTTAGTGTAGTCCCACATATTATGTTAGTTAGGTTGGAAAGTATCCACAATGCGCAAATCGAGCGTAGCGAGAATGAGGCGATGCGCTTGAGCTTGGGAATCAAACAACTTTTTTATACCAAATTTCAGCTTAATATTCCCGTTCCCATAGGAATATTGGGATGAATAAACAATCCATTATCGTTTCTTGGTAGTCAAACTACTATTACACCAAATTTCAAACTATTCAGCTCAGCGGTTACATTTTCCATATTAGTCCCGTTCCCGTGGGAATTTTGTATTGAAAACTATCTTGTATTCTTTTTTGGTAGCCAAACTACCTTTGCATTAAATTGCAGCTTAATTGGCCACGTGGTTACAAATTTCTGTATTACTCACGTTCCCGTGGGAATATTGGAATGAAAACTATTTGAACCCTTTCCTGATAGTCAAAATATCTTTATACTAAATTTCAGCGTTATAGGCTTAACGGTTACAGATTTCCATTTTGTTCCCATTCCCATAGGTATTTTGGAATGAAAATGATCTTAAATCCATTCATGGTACTCAAACTATCTTTATACCAAACTTTAGCTTAATAGGCCTAGTGTTTACAGTTTTCCATTTTGTTCCCGATCCCGTAAGAATTTTGGAATGATAACTATCTTGAATCCATTCATGGTAGTCAAACTACCTTTACACCAAATTTTAGATTGATAGACTCAACGGTTACAGATTTTCATTTTATTCCCGTTCCCGTAGGAATTTCACAAAATCCCTTCTTATCGGTCGCCAACGTTACCTAAAAAACACGCTGTACAAATTTCAGGTCAATCTGTCCAGCGATTTTATCCCTGCGATGATAAGTCAGTTAGATTTCTACTTAAAATTTTGGCATAGACATAGATTGTTCCCGTTTCCGTAAGAATTTTGGGTTGAAAACTATCTTGTACTTTCTTGGTAGCCAAACTACCTTTGCTTTTAGTTTCAGCTTAATCGGCCTAGCGGTTACAGATTTTCATATTATTCCCGTTCCCGTGAAGAACCGTTGTGAATCCTTTCCTGACAGTCAAACTACCTTCCAAATTTCAGCGCTATAGGCGTTACGGCGATTTCCATTTTGTTCCCGTTCCCGTAAGAATTTTAAAATGAAAACGATCATGATTCCATTCATGGTACCCCAACTATCTTTATACCAAATTTCAGCGTAATAGGCTAGAGGTTACAGATTTCCATTTTGTTCCCGTTCCCGTAAGAATTTTGGAGTGAAAACTATCCTGAATCTTTTCATGGTAGTCAAACTACCATTATACCAAATTTCTGCTTGATAGACTCAACGCTGACAGATTTCCATTTTTTCCCGTTCCCGTTGGAATTTCGCAAAATCCGTTCTTATCGGTCGCCTACGTTACCTAAAAAACACGCTGTTTAAATTTCAGCTCAATCAGTCCAGCGGTTTTATCCCTGCGATGATGAATCAGTAGATTTCCACTTTAAATACATATTGGTATAGAGTATAGACATACTCGTAGATTGTTCCCGTTCCCGTGACATTTTGGGTTGAAAACTACCTTGAATCCAGTCATGGTAGTCAAACTACCTTTTAACTAAATTTCAACGTAATAGGCCTAGCGGTTACAGATTTTCAGTTTTGTTCCCGTTCCTGCAGGTATTTTGGAATGAAAACGATCTTGAATCCATTCATGGTAGTCAAACTACCTTTATGCCAAACTTCAGATTTATAGGCCTAGCGGTTACAAATTTTCATTTTGTTCCCGTTCCCGTAGGAATTTTGAAATAAAAACTATTTTGAATTTTTCCATGGTAGTAAAACTACCTTTACACGAAATTTCAGCTTGATAGACTCAACGGTTACAGATTTCCATTTTGTTCCCGTTCCTGTGGGAATTTCGCAAAATCCCTTCTTATTACCTGCCTACGTTACCTAAAGAACACGCTGTTCAAATTTCAGCTCAATCGGTCCAGCGGTTTTGTCCCTGCGATGATGAGTCAGTCAGTTTTCTATTTTATATAATAGTATAGATGATTGTATCTCTAATTTGCTTAAGAAAATGTTATACTAAAATTATTTTTAATTGAATGCGCCAAGTCAACTAATGCAGTTCAATTAGATAAATTAGACTTAGGAAAACCGTAGTTCTTCCACTACAAAAAGTTGTGAGATCTCAAAGCGAGAGACAGCTATTTTTAAATAGGTCTATGGAAGTACCTATTCCGGAATTTGATATTAATTATTATGCAATCTGTTTAAAATTTAGAGTGCCTGTGCTGCTCGCAAAATTCTTTCTAAGCCGTATCGACGTACACCATCTATATCTGTGGAAAATTACAATTTCATGCCAGCGGCTTGACCTGTACATTCATAGTCGAAACATGCTCTCGTTCTATATATTTAGATTTGGATATACTTGTAATTATTAATCAGCCTGTTTATTTTAATTTTAATAAAAAATATTTATTTAGCATACGACAGCAAGACTACTCGTTGATTCGTGACTAAGATGACCACCAGCTTCCGTCCTAAAGGTTTTGTGGGAAGGGTAGACTAAGAGCCGCAGACTTTATGTCCTCAGACCGCTCTAGAATTATTAATTAACTGAATGGTGATTGCATTCCTTTACTTGCGGTCCACGCAGTTATTCCGCTTGAATTAATCATTTTAGACCGATGCGGTTTTATTAACCATCGCTATATTTATCTGGGGTCAAAGAGATCCACGAACGTGTAATATAAAGTTGAGAAAAAAGAACTATGGCAAAGACAAAATTACAAAATAGTTTTTCTTATTTAACACCATGCAATTTTTTTCTGTATATTGTCAGTAAAATAATCAGTAGTAAGTAGTAAATCAGTGTATGGGGAATGTGTGAAGGCTCACCGGTGAGTCGGTGAGTGAGAAGTTCTTCCCCACAATTAAATAAAAAAGGCACAGGCAGCAGTTAGAGATAGTTTAATACACAGCACAAACAGAACAGGCTACAAGCAAACTACAAGAAATGCTACAAGTAATCAAAAAATCATATTATCTTACCTTCTAGGGTTGCAAATCATAGAACGTATACCTTATGTTTATATTATAGGTAAGAAAGAGCATAAAGGGGTGTTCAAATTTAATTACAATTCACAATAAGCACTTTCTGATTGAACGACAACTCGCATACATCAAAATGTTCTTAACCTCACAAAGACACCTAACAATGGAACAAAAGCGTTCGTCTGCCGAATTTACATTAATATGAGATTTTCTTATTAACAAATAGGTTCCAGAATCTTCCGCGCCGTCAAACAAATTGTTCGAACGTTTGTAAATCGCGTCTTTCGAATTTAAATTCGCGAATAGGTGAAACGAATAAATATGAATATGAATGGGGAATCAGACAAGTGCGGGAACGGGTTGGAATTATTAACTTTTGGAGTGTACTTCGTGGTACCGTTGGAAGGAAAAGAATTTTCCAGTGCGGTCGGGTTTTAACGAGCTTGTCATTTTCGGCAGCTGATGTTAAAGTGCCTGCTTATCGTCTACTTTGAGATCTCTAGATGCTCTAAGTTTAAAACTTTAATTGGAAACTAAAATATGCTACTGGTAGTATAGGTAATTATTTTCTAAAGTTGAAAATGATGTATTGAGAAGATCTTTTTTAGTACAAGTCTTCTTAAAACTATGTGTAACTCCTTTGTGTGATACTTTTTCGATTTAATATCTAGACCTTAAACCTTAAATACTTTAGACGTAGACCTTAACCTAACCTACCTATACCTTCCTTAGACCTTAAATATTTTATCGTCATTATGTGAAGAGCGATAAATCATAGGCACGATTGGTGCATGGCTGTAGCGATTGGTAGTATTAGAAAGAATAAATATTAGAGCAAACAATACACTTCATAAAATTAAAATCCAAAACACGACGCAACTTCAGTATTATCTCCTTATATATTATAACTTTCTAACTAAAAAAAATAATAACCTGTCTAACCTAAACCTAATACAAATATGACTAGTTTTAACCTAAAATACATTAAACTCAGGTAGAGTTCACCCAATTTTAAATTACACGCATCAGCTAAACAAAATGTTCCTCGCATCTAAAGAAACGATCTCCAATTGAATAGTGGTTGAATACACAATGGTATTATTACAATACAAGCTTTTGTGCAGCCAGTACGAAGGACAGACATCTCGAAATCAACAAGATAGGCCGCGCATAGACAATTTGCCAAAATGTATAATTTTCCCTCGACGCAAGGGTTGACCGCAACGCAAGCTGAATTCTAAGCGTCTATTTAATGTTTTATACTCGTATAAAAAATTCTAGCTTCAGCTTATACCTATGATGATTTGGTATTTATTTTTTTTGTTTTTTATTCCTTTTTATTTTTGTGCCCGTGTTTCTTTACTCAGAAAACAATTTTCTTTCTTTCTTTCTTTCTCAACGCTTTGCTCGCGTGGAGAAATTCTTTCATAGCGGAGATCAACGTCACAATATCTATTTGTATTACAGATTTCAACGCAATCGGTGAAGCAAACTGAGCTGTGTGTTAATAGATCAGTCAGTCATGCTGTCCTTTTATAAAAATAAGTTTTAACTCACGGTCTTCCCGCGTGGAGTAATCCTTTATTAGTGGAGGTCTACGTCAAAATGCCTCCATATCTTGATCAAAATTCGTACCAATCGGTTCAGCTGCTGAACTGTGCGGAGATATTTCAGTCAATTAGTCACTTTTTTCTTTTATAATTACAGACAGATTAGTAGATAGAGATAGGTGACGTTATTGTCTCTTGCTGTAATAGTATCCAAGTCCAATTGTATAAACTTTAAACAATAGAATATTAATAATATGACCAAGGTAAAACCGACCCTTCGCATCAGAAAGGTAAAGTGGCCAGGATAATTACTGGTAAGGCGACATCTTATATCACTGGATGACAAACTCAGTATTGCTTAGGGCTTTGTACCTAAGGTATAAAATACCTAGAACACAGTGATGGGTAGACGTTAACCTTAAATCAGGCGAGCTTCAGGCTTCATCTTTGTAAATAAACGGCATACACTAACTTGTATTGTCTAAATATTCACGAATCGTTTAGTGTAAAAAGAGCTTCAGGCTTATTCCATTCATCTTTGCGTAACAAAGGTGTTTCAATAAAATATAGTTACAAGCTGAATTGAAGAGAATTGAAGGACGAAATGTTAATAAAACAATATTAAACTCTTTCAGGTTATAATATTATCATTCCACTTTTACTTTTCATCTGTTACTATTCGTCCATATTTTCAGCCGTTTCTCCGTCAAAAAGCTCTAAACATACTGACATTTTCAAATTACTTATTTGCTTTAAAAATATAATTTCAAACATTATATAAAACAAATTTAGAGCCGATTAAATATTAACTTTCAAAACATTTTTAAATTAAAAATTGGATAATTCATGAGTTTTAATGCAAACTAATGAACTTTTTAAAATAAAACCGCAAACCGCAGATGCTTTAAAAAGTTTAATTGAAGCTTTTAAAATTCGAACTCTTTATTCATTTTTAATTGGTGGCGGTAACAATGAAGATCGAATGACGACGACTGCGTTGATTAAAAAAAATAAACTGCATAATAAGTTTTGCTAGAGTTTTTGGCGGCAAGCCTTGATCATATCATTAGCTCCACGTCTTTTGCTTAATAATCGTGTAGAATTTGATTGTTAGCGTGTAATAATGGTGGAATATTGCGTGTTAAGTGTTTTTGAATGTGCACAGATGTAGGCAAGTGATATGGTGCTGAAATATGAATTTTGGTCCCCCCTCCAAAACTCCTCCGAACTTTCAGTAAAATTCCACCCATTTTACTGGAAGACTCACGTGACTAGACGAGCTATTAAGCTCACTCTGACTCTGACCTGACTAACTAACTTATTACTTAAAAAATAACATTTAACTTGACACTGGCGAAACACGAAAGTGGAGACCATAATTTAATATCCCGTGAACATTCACGAATTTTACTCGACACTGGCAAAATGCACATGTTGCCATATTATTAAAAAGAAAAAAAAGTTTTGCTATTAAAGATTCAAGTCTAAAATTAATGAAAATGATGTATGAATTTATAAAATTGTTGTATAATGAATGAAAATTTGACGAGTAAAAAAATTGTAGATAACTGTAGATTGTTGATTGTTGTAATTGTAACTGTATGTTTGTGTAATTGTAGTTTAAACGTTATAAAGTCTTTTTTTAATGAAATAATTATAAAGCAAGTCGCTAATTTCATCACATTTTGAACAGTCAACTACCAGGGCACCATAACTTAGAAGGCGCTTGCAGCAGCTGGTACAAATTCTGCGGTAATAACACAGCCGTGCTGCAATAGACATAAAGTTCAAAATTGATTACATTTCAGCGGTTGATGTAGTCTCGAGTTAATTAGAAGCCTTCACACGAGCGGTCAGACTGCGGTTTTAATAATTTGTACGGTCGTTTTGTATTGATATAAATGATTTTGTTGGATAGCACCCTAATTTAGAGTCAGTTGTAGAAGTTTTCCCGAAGGTACTTTCAAATTAATGATCGTTGTGAGGTAAAGTTACATTTTGGTCCGACTAGTGATGCCCTGGCGAACATAAAATGCATCGAATACAATAAAAGCCAACACAAAACCTAAAAAGCATATAACACACCTTTGCGTTGTGTATAGCTACTAAAAAGTTCCCCATTTCCTTTTAAACTAACTACTTACTTTTTGTTCGAAAATTTTGTATTATCATGTCTCTGTTAAAATGGTTTCAATCCAGGGCTTTTGATAGGCGTACAAGGACAAATAAAAATCCAGTGCGCACAGACCTCTTGGACCTTTCAATTTTAAGGTATTTATGAACCAAAATTGGATAATATAATATTATGACGATATGAATTGCAAAAGCCAAAATAGTTCAGTCGTTATGACCATTTAGTCTACCGTCATAGTCTTAGGGAGCTAGCATGGCGTGAGGGCTCTTTTCTAGCCTACAACTGTCATCCCATACATTCTCAAAAGTAGAATGTAGGGGATGGCAGTTATTGTAGTCGTGAAATTTAAGTGGGATCCCGCTAAATACCGCACGCTGTAACTACAAGGATTAGTCTAGTTACTAGTTACTTGGCCACGGATGAGTACTTCAGTGTACCCGCTGCCCCGGCATTATAGCGTCCCACAGGAACACCCACAGGCTTTTTAGTGGGTATTCCCGCTGCGCCCTTCTACAGGGGGGATTCCCACATACAACCCGCGCCCCCCTGGGTCATAAAAAAGTTACTAGTTACGACTTATTAGGTATACCTAATAAGAGTTGACAACTCAGTCTGTTCTGTGCCGTCTCCTGTTAATTTTGATTTCTTCCAAGCTTCAACCAACTCTAAGGGCTTGTTTACAAATGAAGTTGTATGTATTCGATATAGTTACCACCTGTAATACACAACACTAGTTCTAAAGCCAAATTTACGGGCGAGACGTGGTCGGCGGTCAAGCCAGTAACAACGTTTGAATAACTTAAATTAATTGGTCCAGTCCAGACTTCTCAACTTCGAATGGTCTGCGTCTTGATCACGACTTTATTTTCAATGCATTTTTAATACATTTTGAGGATTATGAACCTTAATGGTAAGGTCATAAGCGTTATTGTTATACATAGATTGAAAAGATATTTAATTTTGTAAGTGGATATAGACTCACTACTTCAATACGAGTAATGCGAGGGACCTCTTGAAAGGTAAGTTGTAAGTAAATTTTAAAAACTAGATTATATTAAAACTAGAGATTTTGGGAGTAGGTACACATAATGTAAGGTGATATAGCTAAGGCTTAGAAAAATAATATAAAATATTTGCTATTGGGAAAATTTTCACTTTTGGGACACAGCAATTTAAAGAAAAAGAAGCATGAATTAAAACGTACACCTAGATATAATTTAAAACGTGCATCCATTGAAACCGAGCTTAAAGTTGGGAGAGAGGCGTTTATTTTATTTTACTTGCGTGTATATTAATCGTTTCTCTTATAAATATTGGATATTCAAATGCCTCGTTTCAATCGATGCCAGACCATCGACTGACAGCCAAACTCGTCTGAACCGTCAAACTTATCCCAGCTATTAACAGGCGTGTCTTAATTACTCGATTCGTTGATCACCTGTGGCTGACAACGACCATCGTATCCTGACCCGCAGACTCCTCTTCCCTTACTTTGAATCACTTTAACTTGTCTGGATATTTAGAGATTGCATGGTTCTCCGTTAACTGGTGATGTTCAAGTGACGGGACTATTATGGTAGTGCGTCAAATAAGTTCGAGAAGTAATTAGTGAAAGGACTGCTCAGCGTCTATTGTTTTGTTTTTCTACAGGGATGAATTAAGGACTTTTTATAGCCTATCAGTGTCACGGAAAGGAATCTTTTGAAAAATGTGTTATTATGTCAATATGGAATGTATTTTAGTTTATGTCAATGAGTGACAAGATTATATATGCGTATTTTCATGCTTCTGCTGAGTAGCTTGGACACTAACACTTTATGAAGGGCGGCACTGAAGCGTAGGGTGTTCTGTACGCGAATTTCAATCTCGTCCTCCCTTGTATTGGCGAAAATACGCATATATAAAACTGTTATTCGACCTATTCTTATGTACGAATGCGAAGCGTGGACACTAACACAGATTGGTATTGGTATTGGTATACGGGCTGTTTTCCGCAATTAGGCCGCCTGGCCCATTTTGCGTGCGGGTGGGGTGTTGTGTCACTCGAGCCACCCAAGCTCCCCGACGAATCTCAGCACGCCTCGCGGGTTGCCGACGATCTCGGAGAGCGACCTCGGGGATCCGAGGTGTTGCGCCCTGTATTGAGCCACTCCTGTACATTCAAGAATGACATGAGCCGCTGTCTCTTCCTCCTCCAGGCATGCTCTGCACAGAGGACTGTCAGTAATCCCTATAGTAAAGAGATGCTTATTAAAAGCGCCATGCCCTGTGATGACACTTGTCATCATCCGTATTTGGGGTTTACTCATACGGAGGAGCGCTCGTGTTAGTCGGCTATTTACCTCAGGTAGGGCTTCCTTTGCCTGTCTGCATTCGGTGTGTTCTCTCCAGTTTATGGAGTGCTGATTACGGGTTCTATCTCTAAGGATGCTGCGGACCTGGTTGAAAGGGATCGGAAGTATGGGCTCCGGGCCCACAGCATTGGCATCCGATCCCCTTCTTGCCAGTTCGTCCGCCGCGTCGTTACCTCTTGACCCACTGTGTCCTTTAATCCATTGTAGTGTGATATTGTTTGTCAGACTTACCTTTGACAGTAATTGATGGCAGTTGTGTACCAGCCCTGAGCTGATGCACGTACTGCCTAGTGCCTGTAGTACCGACATGCTGTCTGATAGTATTCTTATTGATTTTTGTGTTACCTTTCTGTTGTCAATGGCTTTAGCTGCTAGGAGTATACCCATGCATTCCGCTTGGAAGACAGTGTTGTGTACTCCTAGGGGCTCGGCGATATTGATGTTGAGATCCTCAGAGAAGACTCCTGTACCCGTACCCGAGCTCGTTTTTGACCCATCTGTGAAGATCCTAAGCTCTTTCAGATTAAGGCCTTCGTATAGGTGTTTATCTTCTGTAAGTTGAATTTTATATTTCTTGTCGAATGTAAATTGTTTAGGTATTCTGTCATTGGCAGCCCTCAGAATTGGCACTTCCTCATACGCCTCATTTAAACCAGCCGTATGTGGCGTGCCATTTGCTGACCATAGGCCTAGTGTGGACAGGCGCAGCGCTGCCATTGTGGCTTCCTGTTTGATAAACAGATGCAGGGGGGGAAGGTCCAGCATTACCTCCAAGGCAGAAGTAGGCGTGGTCCTCATACACCCCGTTGCTGCTAGGCAGGCTAACCTTTGGAATTTTTGTAATTTGTTTATAGCAGAGACTTGGTTTACCTTGGTCCACCAAGCTACCGCTCCGTAGCAAAGCAATGGCCGTATCACCATCTTATAAAGCCACAGTGTGTTATTCGGGGTTAGGCCCCACCTTTTACCGATCATCCTACGACATTGCCATAGGAAGATACTTGATATTTCTATCTTTGTCTCTAGATGTGCGTTCCATGTCAGTTTCCTGTCAAGAATTACACCTAGATACTTTACCTGCTCTGATAGCTGGAGTTCGATGTTTTGGAGTTTAGGTAGTCTATACTCGCCAAGATTTCTTTTGAGCGTAAACATTACTAACTCTGTCTTACCAGGATTTACCGCTAGGTCGTATTCTGTGCACCAGCGCTCCACTATACGCAGCGCCGATTGTGCTAAGTCGCACACAGTATTTGCTAGCTTACCTTGTATCAGGATGGTCAAATCGTCCGCATATCCTATGGTATAGAAATGCTGTGCATTAAGTTTGGTGATTAGGTCATTTATTACCATGTTCCACAGTAGAGGCGAGAGGACCCCCCCTTGCGGACAACCTCTCGCCACTATTGCCACCTGTGACTCACCCACTGTTCGCACGGCTCTCTGACTTAACATGTTCTCTATCCAGGTTATTAGTACTGGGTTTGCTCGATGTCTAGCGAGGGCTGTCCCTATACTTATAAAGCTGGTTCTGTCGAAGGCCCCCTCTATATCTATAAAAGTGCCTAAGCAGATTTGTTTGTTTTGTAGTGCTTCCTCTATTTTCCCTACCACCTTGTGGAGGGCAGATTCTGTAGATTTACCTGAGCTATACGCATGTTGATTGCGGTGCAGAGGTATGTCTATTAGCGCAGTTTCCCTCAAAGCTCTTTCACAGAGCCTTTCTAGGGTTTTGAGCATGAACGATGTCAAGCTAATTGGTCTGAAAGACCTCGCGTTTGTGTAGTCGCTCTTACCTGGTTTAGGCAGAAACACCACCACCACTTCCCTCCATCCTGTTGGCACATACCCATATGCCAAGCAGGCTGTCAGCATCGGTGCTAGTGTGTTTATTAAAAGTGTACCCCCCCATTGTAGCAGTGCAGGAAAGATTCCATCCTTACCAGCTGCCTTGAAGGGTTGAAAGCTGTTTATGGCCCATCGTAGCTTATCCGTAGTCACTACCTTCTTGGCGTAGCTCCAACTTTCACCAGTGGGAACATTGGAGCTGTCATGCCATCCTACTTCCTGTACAAAGTCGCACCCCGGGAAGTGTGTATCCAGTAGGAGACGTTCTGTTTCTGCCGACGACTTCGTGTAGGACCCGTCCTCCTTTCGAAGCGATCCTAGACTGTGTGTGTTTTGAGAGGCAAAAATTTTTCTTACCCTGTTTGCCTGTGCACCAGTTTCGATGCTGCTGCAGTATTTTTTCCAACCTGCAGTGCTTCGGAACCTGATTCGTTTTTTGAAAGTTGACTGGGCCTTTTTGTATTTGTCCCAGTCCTCGTCGCATTTTGTATTCATGGCTCTATTGAAGAGCCTTCTTACCTTTTTCCTTAGCCGGTCCAGCTCCGGTCCCCACCATGGTTGACCACCTGGTCTCTCATCGGCGTGAACTGGAAGTGGACAGGCTTGCTGGTAACACTCCAGGAGTTTACCAGTTAAGTCTATTACCTTTTGTTCTATCTGACTTGATTCCTCCCAGATAGTTGTTACTTCTTCCCCGCCCAGCATTTCTTTCAGTGATTTCTGGTACCGGGTTACATTTGTCTTTCGGGGGTTCCTTTTAGGAGGTGTTTTTTGTATATCTACCTGTAGGTCAAATCGTATCCATCTGTGGTCCGAGCATGATGCCTCGTCCGACACTCGCCAGTTCACAATGTGCTGAGTGATGTCCTCAGTGGCAAGTGTGATGTCGATTATGGTCTCGCTTCGTCTGGTGACGAAAGTTGGTTCCGACCCTATATTGATAATATTCAGGTTGGTTGTAAGCAAGTATTCTACAAGTGTGTTACCTCTATTGTTCGATGGTGTCATGCCCCATATAGGATGATGTGCATTCGAGTCGGCTCCAATGATGAGTTGGAGACCTGACTCCTCGCAGTAGTTGACGAGTCTCGCCAGCTCGTGCGGCGGCAGCTCAAGCCCCTCGTGCATATACACGGAGGCGAGCACCATCTCCGTCGCACCCTGCTGCAGTGTCGTCAGCCTTATTGCTTGCACATCTCTAGAAGAGAACTCAGTTATAGGCTGAGCTTGTATGTCTACAGTAGTGAGAATGCATGCCCTAGGTGAGTTGCCATCACCGTACAGCTTACCTCGTCTGTTCCGAAGACCTTGCACGAAGCCTGTCCTGACCCACGGCTCTTGTATCAGGACGACGGCTGTGTTGTGAACCCCCAACCAGTTCCGCACTTGGGCCGTGGCGGTCTGGCTGTGTTGGAGGTTCGCTTGTAGAATTTTAAGAGGGGAGGAAGGGGGTGCCATCGTACAATGACTTCCCCTCGCCCTCTAGTCTCAGCTCCGACAGCATCTGCCCGGGAGGTTCTTCCTCATCGTCGGTCCCTCCTAGTAGCGCCATCTCCGCGTCGACTTCCTCTTGTTTGCTCGGCTTGCAGGCATCACTGTTAGGCGATGCGGCAGAGCCGGCGTCTCCTTTAGACGTGGAGGGTGTTGGTTCCACGTCTATGGTTTCCATGGGAGAACTGGTCTTGTTTTCTCCCAGTACCGGAGGTTCTCTTACGAACACACCCCACTGGTCCTCGAACTTCACGTAGACAGACCCCGCACCAAAATCCATCTGCCTACGTTTGTCCATGAGGATGGGGATGTGATCTTCCGGCACGGTGAAGATCACGAACCAGTTCTCCTTTTGTCTCCTCGCGTGTTGTAGCAGCCATTGTTCCACACTAATCCAGGGGTTTAGGTATGCAAGGACCCTCGCGATTTTCACGGCGTCCTTCCATACTCCCTGGAGGTCGGGTATCACAATACCGCACCGTACTCGTCTTCGGAGCTCCGACTGGCGTTTAACCACAAGCTTCGCTCCTTCACTTTTGTTAACTCCAGCGACGAGTTCCTTCAGCCATTCGACTGTATAGCTGCTACGGCACCAGAGTTTAAGGGCCCCATCGGCTACCCGTGGTTTGCCTATAAACCCCGGTCGGCCCTCCTTGCCTACGTAGCCCGCTATAGCCTCGTCGCTCTGCTTTTCTTGAAGCTCTTGGAGGACGTGTCCAACCAGCTTCTCACTGATCTGGCCAGTGATGTCGTTAGTGATGGCGACGTCTAGATTAGACTGCACCACACTAGCATAGCTGGCGTTTGGTGTTATGTTCGGCGTCAGGAGTCGTTGCCGCTTGTGCTCGCCCCGAGGCGTTACCGTCTCGTCTAGGCGTGCACGTTTCGCCGCTCTCCGCTCCTTCTTGCTTAGGCGCCTTGGTTTCGGCGGCCCTTGCTTTGGCTCGGCAGAGCCTGAGGAGGTTCCAGCTTGCGGGGTCACTGTGCGCTTCTGAGTTTCCCCAGTCGCACTGCTCTTCCGCTCGCTAGGCCCCCCCTGACCCTCCCTCGCCTGTACCCCTTCTGGCCGAGAGTCTCTGCCTGAGGTGCCGCTTGAGGTCGGGGCCTCCGGTGTCTGCTGAGTTTCCCCGGCTTCCACACGTGGTCGACCCAAGTCATGCACCTGAGCAGAGCCCTCGGCCCGACGGGCCGCGGCCGCCTCCTTCTTCTTGGCAGCCCTTAGCGCTCTTCGTGTCTTCTTCTTGGCCAGTTTCTCCTCAAGGCGAGGATCCACTTTAGTGGGACCTTCAGGGGCGGCTGTTCCTACCTTTGCAGGAGGTCTGGTCTTCCCTTTCCGGCTCACCACCTTCCAAGACTCGAATTTTTCGTCTGGGTCCTCGGGTCGCCCCTCGGAACCATTGTTGTTTGGTTGTGATGATGATGTGGTCGGCTTGGTGTCCATGGTTTTCACCATATCTCCACCTTCCGCTTTGTTCGCAGAGTTGTCGGCCGCGATCACCTTTTCGGGATCTGCAGCTTTGGTTTTATTTAGAGACCTGCTATCCATCTGTAAATATAAATGCGAATTCATCATCCCTAGCTTCCCACCCTCCATGGAGCCCGCACCTTTGGGAACGTCTTACAGACGTTAGGACTACTAGGGATGATATAGGACAGCAAGACGACTCCAGCCAGAGTATCAGTCGCTCGTTCGGGCCTGGTTTCAGTACGGGCAGGTCACCCGTCATCCACCGTGGTAGCCTTCCCTCACGTCCTCAACTTGGCCTTCTGTCGTCCCACCCTCCTAGCTGATGACCCTCTGACGGGCATCATGGCCATTTCCGCACCTGCGCTACTAGGTACGGCCACCGTTTCGCTTGAAATAAGGACCAAAGAGGGAGTGTTGCGTCCTGGTGGTATAAACCCCACCACCATTCAGCTCAGCCCTCCAGGACTCCGTCTTCCCCGCTTACGCCGCTCTACTGCACAGGTCCTAGTGCAGGAGGACGTGATAGTCCACCAGTTACGTCCCCGCTCGCTGGCAGATCCGAGTAGGCATAGGTCCCGTCTCATCCGACCCAGCCTACTGAGAGGAGGAGTTGTATCACTAATAACTGCCTTGACAATTATTAGTAACGCAAAACCTCTGTGCCTTCCTCCTTTTTCTGGGCTTAGGACCAGCACCTAGTGCCTGATGGCCCCCCTCATTCCGACCATACGACACAAAGGCGGCGGAGTTAACACAGAAGGAAGAGAACAAACTTCTTGTTACAGAAAGGAAGGTTTTACGGAAGATTCTGGGACCCATAAATGAAGTACATGGCGAATCAGAAAAAATTTAAAAGTAGAAGAACTAGTGGCTGAGCCTAATATCATCGGCGAGATCAAATCCCACAGGCTTCGCTGGCTCGGCCACGTAGAGCGAATGGAGGAGGATCGGGGAGTGAAAAGGGCGTACTTGGGACGGGCTACCGGCAAGCGGCCGGTGGGGCGTCCAAAGTACCGCTGGAAGGACGAAGTGATGAAAGACCTGAGAGCGCTCCAAGCTGAGTCTTGGGAAGCGACAGTGCAGGACAGGCAAGAGTGGCGTCTTCTTGTGTCGGAGGTCAAGACTCAATTTGGGTCGCTGCGCCATCTTAGTTAGTTAGTTAGTGAGTTAGTGACAAGATTAGCAAATCAGGTGCCCAATAGTAAGCATCTTAATTGCTCTTATAAGATACAGTGCCCAGTAGGATATATAGTTAACAATAAAACATATTTGATTATTGTAAAAATTGCTACTACGAGTATAATTTATGTTAAATGCGAAAAAAAATATTGAGTTTCGCATTTTTATTGTTTTTCGCACTTAATTTAAACTTATGCTACATTAATTTAAGCTAAAACATAATAGGAATAGCCACAAACAACAACAACATAATAGGAATACCTATGAAAATAATGCCTTGATTAATAAATCAAAGTATTTAGTAACACACAAAATACATTAAAATTAGTCTACAGAATCATTCAAAAACATTACTGAATTACTGCGATAAGGTACATAATAGTTAAGGTGAATTTAATACTTTATTCTCAAAGCTTTATTTAGACGAAGCCAATCAAGAGATTTGCTCGAACTCTTGAATTGTGATCCAATTACATGCTAAGGATTATTTATTCAACGTGAATTTGTATTAGCGAAATAATACTAATTTAGGATTATAAAAATTAACGGTAACGAGTGAAATGTGGTTAATTATTTTAGTAATTAAAGTAATTTTAATGGTTGAACGATACGAAATGAAACTTGCAGATAAATTAGAAAAATCGGCATTTATTTGAAGATACACGTATGAACGTCTAATGTAAGTGAACTTTGACCTCTTTATAGTTGCAGGTCGTTTTCATAGATTCTAGTAATATTTAAGGGACGGGGAGTAAGGGGAGAGCGGAACCACCATCCAATCCGGCCCTACTGTCAACCTCACCTGCACGCGCTGGTTGTATCTAAACAACTAGCGGCGGCGATGCCGTGGTGCTCCCTGCCAGACAACAGACGAGGCTCTGGCGACCGAGAAATGGCGGTATAACCATAGACCCAGTTGGGCAACCATCTGGAAGAGGCTTCAGCAGCCTTGGAACCTAAATAGTTCCTAAAAAGTCCTGGTGCAGAAGGCAACGGGAAACCACTGCACTATCTTTCCCTAGTAATCAGCAATGCATAAAGTCCACATGGCCATGGCCCCGAGTGCCCGGCGTCCCTTTAATGGGACAGGGGTGCGAAGAATCCCCGGGCAGAAAATTTTGAAAATTGGAACATGGAATGTAAGAAGTCTCAAGAGTCCAGATAAAATCTATAATGTGGAGAAGGAAATGAAACGTTTAAATATCGACATCCTAGGTCTGAGTGACGTAAGATGGCAAGGATGAGGTAAACATCAAATCAATGACGACTATGTAATGTACTACTCAGGATCAGACGATACATCTAATAAGTATGGAGTGGGAGTGATTGTCAATACTAAATCTATTGGCACATCCATAACTTTTGTGCCTGTATCAAATAGTGTCATGATGCTTCAAATCTTGGCAAAACCTAGAAACCTTAACATCATCCAACTTTATGCTCCTACTACTGAAGGTACAGACCAGATAGTTGAAGACTTTTATAAGGAAGTAGAGCAAGTGCTTAAGGTTACTAAAAGACATGAGATTAATATAGTTACGGGCGATATGAACGCTAAAATTGGAGAGGGTGAAGTTCAAGGAGTCGTAGGAAAGTATGGGTTGGGAGAAAGAAATGATAGAGGAGATAGACTTGTACAGTTTTGTCAAGAGCATGATCTGGTGGTAACTAACACCTTTTTCCAGCTCCCTCCTAGAAGATTATATACATGGACGTCACCCCGACATAAAACCGATCACATAATGCGAAACCAAATAGACTTTATTATGATCAACAACCGCTTCAAGAATGCTATTAAAAGTGCTAAAACGTATCCTGGTGCGGATATTAGGTCCGATCATAACCCTGTAGTAGTTGAATTATCATGTACACTTAAAAAAGTAAAACGGAAAACTGGGCACAAATTTGACATTAAGACACTTAGACATAAAAGTATAGAACAAGAGGTCAAGAAGGAAATCAACGCATGGGCAATAGAAAACAAATTAACACCAACATTACCTTCACCAAGTGTCGAAGTAAGCTGGAGAACACTAAAAACAAAACTCTCCCAAATTAATCAAGAATTTCTCCTGCCAAAAGACCATGAATTTAAGCCAATTTGGATGACTCAAAAGATATACGATCTAATGGAAGAGAGGAGACTTTACAAACATACAGATATTACAAAGTATACATCACTAGACAAAGAGATACGGAGAGAAGTACGGTACGCCCGAGACTCCTGGTACAAACGCAAATGTGATCATGTAGAGATTCTCCATGCCAAGCACTACTCATTCAACTTGCATAAAGAGATAAAAATGATGACCGGCAAACGTCAACATGTCCAAAATCTCTTGGTGGACAACAACAATCTACCGATTCTGGATGTGGCTGAGAAGAAATGTCTGTGGGAGCAATACATTGAATCTATGTTCTCAGATGAACGCCAAAGCTTAATAAGACCGATAGGTCATATCAACGGTAACTCTTTTCTAAAGGAGGAAGTTTATAAGGCCTTGTGTCGTGCGAAAACAGGTAAATCTGCAGGACCGGATGAATCATACATAGAAGTTCTTAAGCTTGTTGAGGAAGAGCATATAGATGGACTGGTGAATTTATTTAACCAGATATATGAAAGTGGAGAAATACCGCAGGATTGGTTAAAATCTATTTTCATTACACTCCCCAAAAAGAAAAACGCAAAAAGTTGCGATGAATATCGAACCATTAGTCTCATGAGCCAAATACTGAAGCTCTTTTTATCGATTATACACGAGCGAATCAAGACTAAATGCGATGAACAGCTTAGCGATAGTCAATTTGGGTTCCGAGCCGGGGTAGGCACACGAGGAGCCTTGTTTGCAGTACAGGTACTTGTCCAAAAATGTCGAGATATGCAGCAGGATGTCTTTCTATGTTTCGTAGACTACGAAAAAGCATTTGATCGAGTACACCATGATCGCCTAATTGAAATCCTAAACGATATTGGATTAGATGAGAGAGACATTCGCTTCATACAAACCCTGTATTGGAATCAACGTGCTACGGTCAGGGTAGATGAGCAGGAATCCGAAGAGATAGCAATAAAACGTGGAGTACGACAGGGTTGCATACTTTCGCCTACGCTCTTCAATCTTTATTCTGAGACAATCATGGCGGAGGCTTTGGAAACACTTGATTGCGGAGTAAAAGTTAACGGGCGACTCATAAACAACTTGAGGTACGCTGACGATACAGTTCTCATAGCATCTACAGAGACTGAATTGCAAAGAATCGTCAATAGAGTTAACGAGTGCAGTCTGAAAGCTGGGCTAACTATGAACACCAAGAAGACCAAGTTTATGATCATTTCAAACACCATCAATATCCAGCCAGATATTACTATATCAGGCCTAAGCCTAGAAAGGGTGAACAAATATAAATACCTGGGTACATGGCTGATAGAAGAATGGGAAAGTGATGTTGAAATTAAAACTCGTATTGAAATAGCCCGAAGTGCTTTTGGAAACATGCAAAAGGTACTCTGCAACCGCAACATAAAGATCGCGTTACGTGTCCGCCTTCTTCAATGCTATATATGGCCCATACTTCTATACGGATGTGAGGCCTGGACTATAAAAGAGCATCTCAGGAAACGAATAGAAGCATTCGAGATGTGGGCCTATAGACGCATGTTGGCAATATCTTGGACTCAGAAAGTCACCAACGAAGAAGTTCTACGACGGATTGGATATAACCGCAAACTTTTGAAAACCATCAAACAACGGAAAGTGGCATATTTAGGCCATGTGCTTAGACATGACAGATATGAGATACTACAACTAATTATGATGGGAAAAGTAGCCGGTAAGCGAAAAGTCGGTTGTAGAAAGAAGTCGTGGTTGCGCAACATCAGAGAATGGACCGGGATAGCGAGTGCCGCCGAACTGTTCCGCCTCGCAAAGGATAAGAAGAAATATGCTGAGCTGACTGCCAACCTTCACTAGTTGGAGAGGCACCGAAAGAAGAAGAAGTAATATTTAGTACGAGATAACGTTCATTTTAAAAATAGTTTTAACTAAAAAATATATATCAAGTTATTTTTTTCAAGTCAACAACAATATATTATGTAAAATATGTACCTAAATACTATCAGTATACAAGATAAAAATAATGCATTTTTGTCAAACAGTTTGGTAACTATTGAATTTATATACCTACTTTTAACAAAAAATACCTAGAATCAAAGACTTTTTAGAAATCAGTTTGTAGCAAGAAAAACCTCGCGCCCCTTAAATTGATTTTTGGTTTTCAAATCAAAACAAACTAAGTACTGACTAACGTAACATCAAGGTGCCAAGTTACAACGTTGTTTCATAACATCAATAAAATAATCGCAATCAAAACACAATAACTTTCACAATAACAGTCATATATGTATATTGTATACATACCTACCTATATATGTATATGGTGCTTCAATAACTCTGCCCCTCATCTCGGCCATACACCGCCATTTTAAACCCCACCCTGTATACAGTATACATACAGAAACATTCAAAACTTTGCAGACAAATTCGATCTGTACGATGCGATTCAGTCCAGCATGCATAACACATCAACAACGAATTTTAACCTTTACCACCATCAAAATAAAGTTCATTGTCCTAGTTCACTAGTCCAGGGAAATCAATGCCGGTATTTCTGTATATGAGATGCAAAGTTTTGAATATGATATGCAAAAGTGCCGATAACAATGCACAGTATCTTAGCAATAGGACTTTACGAATAAAATCTTTTCCGGCGTCTGAGGATTTTTCAATAGTGAAAAGTAGTTTTTAACTTAACATCTGGGTAGCATTACCAGCCTTTGGGGGAATATTGAATCTATTATTACTTTGCTAAAATAAAAACGAAGAGCAAATTGAGTTGGTTTATAAACTAAGAAGCAAAAAAAATGTATACTCGTTTGTAAAAAGCTTTGTCATTTTAAATAGCTATAAATATAATTGCTATTTATGTTATTAAAATTATGTACCTTCTTTCGCACTGATCAAAGATGGACGGCACGTCGCGTCGCTTAGATTATTTCCACTTTTAGAAAATTCCTAATAAAATAATGAGCAGTGACCAGATGGTTTAATAAAATTTAATAAAACAGACATGGAATCCACCGATTTATGAACAAAAATAATAACTTCAAAACAAAAAACGCTGATCCGTTTAACAAGAAAACATTAATTAATAAAACGCAGAGCGATCTTAGCCCTCCTAATCTTTCACACTTCGCTTCCTCCGATTGTAAGGAACAAAGGCGCTTTGATTTTATTGTTATTAATTAAGAATTTCCTGATGAGTATAACGAGATTATCACACGGTATTTGGCTTAGAAGTATTTATACGTTTAATTAAAATTGTTAATGTTTTGGAAGGGGGCTGTTTCTTACATAAAAAAATGTCATGAAATAAAAAATGTTGGCTTTCATTTTCATCTATGGTGAATATTGTAACAGCATAGTAGATATCTACTACTGTTGAAGTATAGAAGGGAGGGCACCATGGAGGGATTTATTTTACCTACCACTGGTGTTGCAGTTTGCAGACGTCTATAGGCGAAGATAACCGTTCATCGTCATGCCGGACATCTTGTTTGTTTCTATAATAAAATAATAAACCTCATATTTTTTATATTGCATATTTCATTTACACGATTTCAATCAGTATCTTTAATGTTTAGTTTGTGTTATCATTATTTAGTCTTGTTGAGATCTCACTCCCTGTCGCATCCCATGACTTTCTCAGGATGACATTTTGTTTATATTTTGAAAACTATTTTCACCAAGAAATAAACTGCACCAAGAAATACGCACAGCGAATCACAGACAATTCCATATCAATTACATAACACATGTGTGGTTACATAATTTGAAATTTCGTGTAGGCAAGATTTTGTAGTATGTTTGCTGCATGTAGTTCTACTGGCTGAATGAATTTGAAGACTATTCAGAACCAGAAGAACGTTTGATTATAATTGTTTCTCCAGAAGCTTCCTCATCCTTCAGGATAGCATCGATCTAGGCATCCAAGAGTCCGTATCGATTCACTTTCGCCATCACTCGAGGTCAGCTGCGCGCGTTGCACTGGGCCACTGGATCAGTTGCACATAGTCAATACCCGGCAGCCTTTTAGCACTAACGTCCTACCTCCATTACCTGGGAAATGTGCTTTAATATGGTGCAAAAATCAAGTGGTTTATGCAACAAACATGAAAGGAATCGCGCGCCGATCGCGAAGTATCGAACCACGCGACAAACTTTGACAGTGCAGTGCCCAATTTTTCTCACTCATTGCTCTATAGGATTATGAATAGAAGAAATAAACCACGTAAAAATTTGATAAAATCTCCGCGTAAAATAGATTTCTTTGCCGGAACCAATCGAGACGCAATTTGCTCGGAATGTTTGCGATAGATTTTTCATTATAACCAGCATAACAAATCGGTTTGAGTAATCTTAAGTTTAAACAAATTTAACGGCCAGTCAAAATCTGTTTATCTAACTGTGGATGATCGTGAAACTAAGAAATAGAATTCCAAGCAGAAAAAATAAGCAAGAACAACATTGGGAAGAAGAAATCTGAAATAGAAGCCAGGAGGGATTCTGCCTTCTAAGTTTAGTGTGCTACCATCTTCGGCCGCAACATAACTTAAGATCGGGCGAAATCGTGGTCAAAGGCTAAATGAAAGTGAATTTTAAAATAGAATTGCCAGCCGAGGAAATAAGAAACTGGGATATTTTCAGAAAATGGTAACACATACAGAAAAGGTATGTAAGCACCTACTCCTTAGCCTTCCTTTCTTCTTCAGAGGTAAGTGTACTATTGTCATATTACGGTGGTTCCGCTCATTCAGCAGTCATCCCACAATTTTCCAGACTTTTCTTTGAAATGTAAATACGATTCAAATCCGATAAAAAGTGCAAAAAGATTAGAATAGAGGTATATAAGAATTCTCACGTCTGCTTCAGTCAGATTCTCAAAGGGGTGTAAGCCTTTTGTGATTAGATGCTCGTAAAAGAATGTTACGGTATGAGATCTTCGTAAATGTTCCTTTATTAAAATGTTTAAAAATAATGCTATGAGAAGCAGGCAAAAATAAGCGTTTAGTTTCGAATCGATATGAATTAAAGTAACGGCTATTTCCTTTAATAGTGTATTGAAACAACAATTTGCGCAATGTTTAGTACCTACAACGAAAGAAGCAAAGAAATTCTTCGGCACCAAGAAAGTCTAATGTCGGAGATTTGCAACATTAGACAGCGCATACATAAAACAGTGCAAAAAGAACTTTAGAAGATAGAGACGGATATTAAGAGAGAGGCGATTTAGAAGTATTGAGTTGTGCGGTTTTGTTATTTTAACCCGTTTTTAACCAAAAATCCCCACCTTTTAACTACAACTCATACTGTTATAACAAATGTAGGTACCTACATATATTACAAGACGAAAGGTACGTATTTATAGGTTCAATATTGTGAAGGAAATCTCGTGCGTAAGATTGGCTGGGGCCCTTTAGGAGCTTATCGTGTAATAATGTTTATATTCCATCATCGGTCGGCACTCGACTATTGGAAATTACGACGGTGCTGAGGATTTAACAGTCTAATCGACTTTTCGGGGCCATTGAAATTTGACTTTAAATAAAAATTTAATATTCGTTTAGAGTAATGTTGTAGGAAAAATATCTTACAAATATTACTAACTAAACTATTAACTTATCATTATTATGGTGTGATTTGAAATTATATTTGATAATGAAAATAGTTTATTTCCTATTTTCCATTACATTTATAGAGACATACATTGTAGCCTGTCAACAATGCATGTCTCTAAAAAACAAATTTCAGTTTTGAAAACAGATATTATCTTTATGTCCATATGTGTATTTGAATAGTAAAATAAAGTAAAAAAATGAAAATTTTTAACAAGGCAGCCAAAGCCAAATATTTTTTCAGTGTCGAATACTCAAAACAAAATGTCATAAGCACTAGCTTTTAATAAGAGTACCTATGACAATTATTACATTGATGCAGAATTCAATAGAAAGCTTGTTATCTAAACAGATATTACATTAGTATATCTAAAACAGCGCAGTGTAAATAACACGTGCACGCCCTACACGGAAATAAACTTCACTTTTTAAACATTCAAAATGCTACAAAAATAAAAAATACCGTCGGATGTACATTTTTATCAGCTCGTGTCCATAAATTCAAATATCCAGTTGAAATAGGTATCGCGGCCGACACGTGTGCTGATGATAAATCTGTGATTCGGGTCCGTTTGTCATTATTGTTTATTAAATGCCTTTTTTTATGTTTGAAATGAAGCGTTTTATGCGTGGGGTCGATATGAATTTTGAGAGGTAACAGTCAGCGTTTTAGGGCTTACCGGGGGTAGACTTCCTTTGCAGGAGGTCGTCTAGGTGGGTACCCCAACAGTGCCAGTTATTCTACCGCCTGAGCAGTGATGTGCAAACATTACTGTGCTCCGGTAGGAGGGCACTGTAGCTAGTGAAATTACTGGGCTAAAGAGTCTTAACATCTTATGACTCTTGAGTAAGAAGCGTTGGTGCAGTGCTCCTAGAATTCACATAATTGTGAAATCCTAGGTGACACTGTACTGATTATGGGCAGCCGTTATCTCTTAACATCAGGAGAGCGTCTTGTTCGTCTTCTACTTCATCACATAAATAAATAAAATATTAATTAAAAAAAAATTTCTAACAAACGTATGAACAATGTAGTGTGTATTTATGCTCCGAACTTAGTTGTAAGGGTGCTGCAATAGCAATAGCAGCAGTATATTTTAAATATTCTATTCCAATAACACCTAGTGTCGTATTTTAGGCGACTATTAAAAAAACAAACAAGTAGCTTTTTTAATTTATTTGCTATGTTAACAATTTCGTATTGTTGCAAATGCAGACAAGTGCTGGGAAAATTTTGCTAAGCTTCTCGTGCCTTAGAGAAAATAAATGTTCATTTTTTTTTTGTAATAATTGTTAATATTTTAATACACTCTTCATTATTATCACTTTAAGGTATGATATTAAATCTGTAACATAAAAATATCATAACAATATTTTAAAAAATATCCACATTTTAAACCTTCAAATGCATAATTTAAAACATTCGTAAAATACGACCATTTTAAAGTGTAATGGCATCATAGAACGCCAGAGAGTTATCGTGCACGTCTTATTTTGCAGCATATGCGCGATACACGAGCGATAAGGTATAATATAAATTATTCATGCCCGCACCGAAATGCAGAAGAGACGTCCAAAGATAATCTCCGGTGATTTACGATGGGAATGCAACGCTAGTCGCTCTTTATTTACATCTATATTGTGGAATAGCTTTGTGCGCTGTGATAAACGCTATTTTGGGAAAGGTTTTTAAAAAAATTACAGTAATTTTTGAAACTAATAATGAATTATCACTCCTGAATTTGCGCATTCTTGTCAACTTATTTAAAAGTTTTTTTTTTTTTTTTTTTATACGAGATAGGCCTACGTTTGACCACATCCCACCTGATGGAAAGTGAAAATGCGGTCGACGATGGATCACGTAAGATGCCTAGAAAGGTACCTATTCACTCGTGCCTTGAAGATACCCAAGTTGTAGTGCTCGGGAAACACGGATGACGGCAAAGTGTTCCAAACGCGACCAGTTTTTTTTTGTTAGAGACTGACACTCAGACATATGGCCCACCTAATGGTAAGCGGTTACCATCGTACTGCACAGTTCTCTTATGCTCATTTTACGCGGCAAACCCGGGCCTATGAAAAGAAATAAAACTAAACTTGAATAAATGCATTTATCTATTAAATCGTCTACAATAATAAAGCACTTTGCAAGCAAAATTTAGGAAGTAATTAATTTTATTTCAAGACCCATTTGGAAAGTTAGCATATCATAGGATTTGGTATGGATTTGGTCAAATAGAGATAGCTTAACCGCTAGGCGCAGCTGGGAATAAATAAAAATAAAATCAGTTAATTCCATTCAGATCATGTATTAATTCAAACACTATAAATTTATGTACCTATATTTTTTTATTTGCCTTTTCTATAATTTTATCTAAAGTTGTACGAATATTACATAACTAAACGCTCAAATCGTAGGTACACAAACTTGATCCCTAAAGACTAGTCTAAACATTTTCCAAAGCAAATTGAAACTAATTAGAAGCGTCATAGTATCTCATTCCAGCAGTTTGCGAGTGTTCTCACGTATATTTGTGGATTTTCATTGTAGAGACTGCGGTGAGGTGTGATTGAATTTTTTCGAGTGGAAACGCCTGAGCTTTCGACTACTCGAATATCAATATTTTGGAAGAGTCTCAGATATTCTATTGTTAACATTACAGTCTATTATATTTTAGATGAAAACATCTGATAAAATCCAGCGGCATAATAATGAAACAGACCAATAATATTATAAGTACAGCTAGGTATTACACGGGTAATACCTAGCTGTACTTACTAATACGGTTGTTAAGATTCTACATAAAATATTGCCAAAATGTTATGTCATTCTAGTAATAGGATACCAACATAGTGGTCCGATAAATATGAAAACGATAAAAAAATCACGTAAAAATGTTTTAATTTCTAAAGGTCTAACTAAAATAACCCATAAGTATATTTTCCACTTTTACCTAGGCTACATTCCGAATTTAAGCTCAACCTTAGGTTCTCCTCCAATTCTCTTCCTCCAATTTAGGTTCAGCTGCTCAGCTGTAAATAAAAAACATTAATTCAAACTTTTTAATTTATATAAGATCATAAAAATTTCATAAAGTTGTACGTATAAACTCAAAAACAGATTTGTATATGACCGCGCGTCTAGCCCTTAAGGGCTCGTATCTAGTAAGTGGGTGCTTCACTCCTAATTTATGAGAGGTTCTGAAAAACTTCATAAAAGCAAGTCACTTCCACTAACTTTAACGCCACTCCCCACTACTTCGGGAGTTCACAGTCTCAGACTATTTTAAATCACGTGGACACCATGCCTTGTTAAATAATAATACGCGGCACGTATTGTCTGGAGATTTATCATCCTACAAATCTGGCCATCAGTAGCTTCAGTTTCGGCTTCACTGTCTTCATAATTAAATTAAGGTTGCCTCCTAAAAAAGTAAATGTAAAGTATGAAAAGGAAACGAAACTGGCGCGGTGTAGTAATATGAAATTATACGATTTCCCGATTAGTGTCGAACATGTCATGCCTTTTGGTCTGGTTTTTTTCCTATCATCTACAACAACAACAGCTTCTACTTTGTAATATTATGTTTTTTTTTTAATTATATAGTGTTGTATTGACTTTAGTTCATGAGGAATATTACTTTCCTTAACAAATAGTATCAGTTAAAATTAGATTCACATTTCTTTCAACGCACGGTATCTGACTTCAATACACAGTTCGTGTTCACAAAAAATATACTACGGAGACATGGCACTGCTGTCTGCGGCGGTGGCAATTGAAATTTTATCCCGGCTTTATATCCATCGGTTACCAATAAAATGGTGTAAAATAAACAAAATACTCGCACCGTTCGATGGAACGAAGATTTCAATCATAACACCCCGAGTTTACTATTACGGTCGAATTTTGAAGTGTAGCGTGGGTGTTTTAGTACTTAGCTTATGATTTTTTTGGGATAAAATCGTCTATTTTAGTAGCTTTGTGAGTACTTGTATAAATGGAGAACTTTAACAAAATATATACAAAAGAAGTTGGGATAACAATTGGGGTTTATACTCTAACACAACTTACCCTGTCAGAGTCAAATCACAATAAAGTTAAAACATAATATAGAAATTATAATAATCTAAGTGCTACAATTAGCGGTCTTATTGCAGACAACGCTACCTTAAGTACCTAAGTAAAAATATTTCCCTGACAAAGCTTTTAAATACAATACTTAGTGTATCCTCTTGCTGATATAATCATCATCATTTACCAATTACCAACTAGCATACCCAGTTGTTAAAGTTCAGGGGCATTAATTTTGCTTATCATGCAATTCTACTATTTAGTTACCTAATTTGTGGTTACATTTTTGAGCCGTTTGGGGTAGAGACATTGGGTCCTCGGGGTCCGGGAGCTCACCGCATTTTCCAAAACCTATCTGAGCGCTTGGTCGAGGCGACATGTGACCAAAATGCTGGGGTATATTTGGCCCAACGTATAAGTATTGCCATTCAACGTGGCAATGCTGCCAGCATTCTGGGCACTCTGCCATCTGACAGTGGTTTGGAGCACTTGGATATTCTGTAGATTGGCTTGTGACCGATCTGTGGTTAATAAAAGTGTTCTCAACTGTTGTAGTTACCTAATTATCTTAAATAGGATATCAGAATCGTAACATCACATAGATTCATCGCCATAAAAAGCTCTGATTTAATACCCTCATTTTGTTTAAAAATTCACGTCACCACATCTAACATTCCCGTATCAGAATTCAAATAAAAATGATAGACCTTCACACCTAACCACAAGTAAGGGTGAAAACAGCAGTACAGTTCGCGACAGAAATATGGGGCCCTCTCTGCATAATGTGGCATTGGGGAAAAATTCTGTTGAATTTATAAACAAAACTAAGAAAAAAGTTATCATTATTACACTCCCGTATTAAATATATTACTTTTTAGTTTTGAAAGTTTCATTTACACTATTCTTGAGAGTAATATCTACTTTTTGAAGACCATTTTCCATTGTTATTCGTACCTGTCGAAAAATAACACACATAAAATTCACTGTACTCGTACGAGTATGTACTGCAACAGAACAGGTCATCCAAATTACACTGAGTCAAAACCACGGTAGCACCAAAATGAGAAAAGTAAATTTAAATTATCATTGCTACTTAAATTATTATTACTTATGGGATCGCACGCTAAGAAACAAATATTTATAAATCTAACATTGTTAATATATTTATGTTCTATTTAACTCATATTTTGTACATTACTTTTCACATTAATCGGAAAATAAAAAATAAAACGATTTTTTTTCCTTTCAGTTAAAAAACATACGCATCCGACTGTACTATCTTCCAATATCCATTATGAAAGAGCCAATACCATCAACGGTGGGCCCGTTGTGAATACAAACGGCTCTTTAGCTCCCATTCATAGAAATACGCTGTAAGCTGCGAACGGTGTGATGCTATCACCATTCACCATTCATGTGATGTACGCTGATGAATTAGCGGCTTTTTTTTATGCTAGCCTTTGAGTTGGTGTTTGAGCTTTGTGTTATTATGTGTAAAATATATTTCCGAGTTCTAAAAAGCTATTTATCTCGCCTTCTCGTAGACCTAACATACCTATATGCGTAGATCAACAGATGCGCGTTCTAATAACCCGTAACCAATTTTGTCTAAAATCAAAATTGTGAGGCGCTAGTTAGGACTTTTGCAGTAACGGTAAAAATCGTTTTCTATCTTGTTATTTATTCGTTACAGATCATATTTGTCTTAATCTCCTTTGTTTCTATACACATAACCTAATTTAGGTTTACTCTGAAACTACATAAAATTATGTAAATAGTTTCTCGCTATATTCGCCGCGCCACGCCGTCTAGCTAGAGTGAATCTCAAAAAAATGAAACAAAATTTTGCCGTTTAGAAGTAACTTTTATTTTATTAAATATCATCGTAATATAATAATAGACAACTACTGCTGTTCTGTATGTTTACCTCAAAATCGACATATGCTCTGCTTAAAAATCACTTCAAAATAAAAACATCTTATTTACATAATATTCACTCAACGCAACGACCTGTCTGAATGAGATGCTAAAACTTTGTCTGACACTTCCAGCATAAATCATGTAAGATTATCTCAGAGCATGACAATAAAGTGCACTTTTGAATGATGTATGAATAAAATAGTGACTATGTGATAGTGGGTTTGATAAAGATATTATTTATTAGCATAAACCATGGTACAATTTATATATAATGCATGGACAATTTGATGATAACAAATAAATTCAGGTCCAGCATGTTTTGCCTTGATAGACGTGCTAAAATAAGTCTGGTAGCCTATCTGAACATTGACCATTAACGTTATAATGATTTGAACGTAGAAAAAATCTTTGACATTAAAAACATCATCATGGCCGATTCAATCGATTTATTTAAAACTTTGTTATAATGTTGTTAGGTTAGCTAGTTACGTAATAACTTAAGTACACAGACAGAAGCCCCCTTAAGTAGGGACTGAATAAATTAACCGACTTGGCATTACATGGATCTCACAACTTTTTACGGTAGAAGAATTGGGTTGCGAGACTTGATTGTAAGTTTTTTTTATGGCATTTATATAGGTAATATACGACCAACACTACTTCGTTTGGACCTGATGATAAAAATATTATAACAATTCTTTCACCCCAGATCACAGATCTACCAAATATATGAATAAACAAAAAGGGTGAAGCTCTTTCGGAATAGTTTGACTTAGTTCGGGCGTTACTTTTATATTATTTTTATGTGGAGAAGTAAGAAGACGAGCAAGAAACTCTCCTGATGTTAAGAGATAACGCTGCCCATAATCAGTACAGTGCTTCCCAGAATTTCACAATGATGTGCAATTCTAGGTGGACTACACCAACGCTTCTTTCTACTCAAGAGTAATAAGACGTTAAGACTCTGTAAGATTATGCAAGTAAATAGTTTTTTAATTCGGTGATTTTGCTAAGAAAATATTCATAAAAAAAAAACAAATACATCCAAAATTCGAAATAAATTAAAATGGGGCAACCTATATAATGTATGCTATGAAACAAGAAGGAATTTTTGAAATGAGAAATTGGTCTCCATTTTCAATAACTTATAAAAAACAAATTAAGTCATAAATCGAATAAATATCTCGCACGCGTCATAAATAATATCGATTAGCAGACAATACCATTTACCATTTTCGGTAATGTTCAAATCGAATAAAAATCTAATTTAGTTGAATCGTATTTGATTTATGAATACTCCGCAAATTGACTATTGATTGGGTTAAAAGAAACGCCGATATTGCCTTTAGTGAGGACAAACATTAATTTTACTAAGTACTTTAGGTAAAGCATTTTTTAAAGCTAGCACTTTAGTTCTATAAATTGTTGAATCGTTAATTTATAGTTTTTGTACTTTGCTAAATTTATCTCAGAATGTTTTAAAGAAATCTATTACCCTTTTTAGTACTTGTAAAAAACTTAAAAGTTTTGTTGAGTCAAATTGGATTCTGAAGGCTTAATCTCTCATAATTAATTTAAGTGCTCTTAGAAAAAAACTATAATTTCTTTAAAAAAAACTTAAATTAAATAAAATTATAATCATAATATTTTTTTAATATACATTTTCTAAGATATGTGACAATGGGCACTCTTTAGTGTAATATTTAATTTCTTAACACATGAATACAAATTGAATAAATATTAATAATACTAGATGCAAGCGTAAAATCTTGCTTCTTCTTTAACCAGAAATACTTTTTAAAATAATAACAAAAAATATCTAGAGCTTTACCAAAAATAATTTTCAAAAGGTAAATTCTACGAATCTATCAAAATTCATCATATTATCGTGCGAGCAATAGAGTTGCACATAAGGACGAAGCTCTTAATGAAGGTACGTGTATTTAGGTAACTATAAAAAAATTGTTCAGTTCAGGTTTTACATAAAAAAATGCGTCGTTTTTATAAATAATAGAACAATATACATATGTAGTATATTATATCAATCTTTTAGTCAGAGTAAACATCTTTCATATCAAGAAATGTTGTTACAGCTAGGTAAGTACGTATTTTCAATTTCCATATTAAAAATGGCATCGACGCTATCAGAGGCGCATTGTGCGCGTGATGTATGTTTTCCTTGCATCAAGTTGTTTAGTGTTGGGATGTAAGATACATTTTGGATATATTAATATCGATGTTTTAGAATAAAAGATCCCATAAGACGTAATGTATAATTCAATATCGATAGATTTGTAGAACTACGTAGTAGGACCACGAGCAATAAATCTTATAAAGAACCCATGTACTCTAGAAATAGTTAATGAAAAATTAGCTGAATCCGTTTTTTTAACACTGACGAGTAGTCCAGCCAATAAAAAAAAAGGAGGAGAGGCCTTTACCTTAAGATACACTTTAAGTCAGCAGGCCAAGCACAGACATTGCGTAGAATTGTCTTGATTTCAAGTCAAACTGGCATCTCATACATTGAACTTTCTTGAATGTAGGGGGCCGGCAGGTTGAATTAATAATTAAAACAACAAGTGAATTAAATTTAAAATTTAAAAAAACCCCCAACGCAATACCTATTTCACCATTTTTTGATGGCGGCCATCTTGGATTTTAAATTTTATATAGTGGGCTGTATTCTACTCGTTAAGCCCTTTCATTTGATACCCATATTGAGGGGGTCGTGGAAGAAAAAAGTAATCCGCCATTTTGTAGCGGCGGCCATCTTGGACCGATTTTCACCAAACATGGCTAAGAACACTCTCGACTAACTCTACTTTCAAACAAAAAAAACTAAATCAAAATCCGTTCATCCGTTTGGGCGCTACGATGCCACAGACAGACACATACACACACACACACAGACAGACAGACAGACAGACAGACAGACAGACAGACACGTCAAACTTATAACACCCCGTCGTTTTTGCGTCGGGGGTTAAAAATATAAACACACATTTCATTAATTAGTCATTGACATTTTAAATTTTTAAAATTAAAAGAGTTTGACTATAGATAAAAAATATAACAAATAGAAACAAATCGATACACACTCGTATTTATCACATCACTAGCTGACTTTAAGTAGAAAACGGGTTATTTTTCTTGAATAAAGTTGAGTGACGGTTACCAGTGCAAAAAATAGGGAGAATAAACTACTTGTATGAGATTCAGGTGACACTGTGATTGATGTTGCCGCTTTATACAAATGATGACGTAAATACCTCTTCAGGAGTTCAAATGTTGTTGTAAGAAGTTACTTCAATGTATCATCTTGTATGATAGAGTATGAGATAAGTTTTCAGCATATCTAAAAGTTTTAGCTTTTTTGTTTTATTTATATGTTTATTTTTCACTCAATACGATACTATCAGCTTTCGATATACATAATAAACTTTATCTAATTAATAGCGTGATCAAGTCATGAAATGAGCTTTAGCATCAAACCTTTAAGACGTTATTTTTTTTTTCCTTATCCTTTTATTTCTCTTTTTGGCTCTTTCTGGCTTTGGCCAAACGATCAACATAATATCAGCCGTGTAAAAAAATGTAGTAGGTAAACATATCCCATTTTTTTATTCTTTATACATTAGCCTTTGACTACGATCTAGCGTGTAGATTGTAGCAGACAAATCTAGAGGTCGGGATAAATCACTCTGTGGCTATATTATATACACAGATTTATCCTACCTAGTCCTTGACAACTAGCAATGTCGAAAAACCACCCCATAGCATCATAGCAACATCGCAATATAGAAATTCGTAGACCGATCGCCTACGTAACAGACTTGTAGAGACATTATGTAGTCTCGTAGCAATTCTACGCAATCACGTAGCACTACAAAAGTGCCAACCACAATCTATAGAAAAACACGGTTATTACAATCCATCAAATTATTATGTTATGACTAACTGTTATTTTACGAGCCTTTAATGGGCGATAAGGGTGTTTTATTATTCCCTAATGGCTTATACCTGTCTGAATGAGTGGAAGGAACGATGCGTTATGACCACGCATCTCGCCGATTTCGCATAATAGACTGTTTTTATCATGATAAGGGAAGGATATTAAAAGGCTATCAAATTATTCTTCTGTCCTAAAGACGGGTTTGGTAATTTCCTGGAAATGTTATAATTATAGGGAACTGTGTTGTTTTATGTTCCGAATAAATGAGATAATTACATAAATGTTTTTTTATATAATGTTACGTAAATAGTTTTTTATGAAAGTAGATGAAATTAGCTTGATGTTAAGCAAATGGCCTGCGTATTACAGACAGTCGCTGTGTAGCCTAGGTATTCAAGAGGAAGTTCTATTCAATCTTTTGTATAAAAAATCCCTGGCCACTTTATTTTTCCATCCAGAGAGAATCGCTGTGATAACTCGGATGGATTTTTGCGTTGAAAAACCCTTCCACTTGAAATGGGTAAATTGAATAGCTTTTTTTAGAAATTATTCAATTATTTCCACCAATTTTTATGTCTTGGCCAGTTTATAACACTACTACATTTTGTAAATTTAAAAACCTATTTGTAATTCTCTACCACTGCGTAAATTCGATCACCCATATAAATATGTAAACGATATATTGCGTAGCTTCGCCTACGCAATACTCTGACCTATATCTGTTGACCTCTCAGCCTCTTGGTTACCGAGGGATTCACAAGGTATTACTGTATAAACAGTATGAGTAAAATCTGAGAAATGTATCGGTAATAAATCTAAATATAATATAAAAGGACCGGGGGTAGACTTCCTCTGCAGGAGGTCAACTAGGTTTGTACCCCATCAGTGCCATTTATTCTACCGCCTGAGCAGTGTTGCAAACATTACTGTGCTTCGATAGGAGGGCACTGTAGCTAGTGAAATTACTGGGCTTGAAGTTTTAACTTTTAAAATCAGGCAGTTAACAAACTTGTGTAACCACTGTAGAGCATTATCATGTTATTCTAAGGTGTAGGTTCAATCAGTTTAGCTTTTTCAGCGTGAAAAGGTATCAAATACATGTCCACACTTATGCATTCAAAGTGTTACATTTAAATATAAGCATTTGTAAGCCTTAACCAAGCGAGTTCATCAATGATCACTAATTTCTTTGCCAAAATATAGATATTTTCATCTGTATCCTTACTATTTATAGAATTATTTTCGAAGGTGCCTTCTACGAACAAAATAACAAGTTTAAATTACGTTGTAAGGTACATACCTACGACATTTATGTAAAAGTTCTTCATGTAGAAAACATTACATTTAATCCTTGTTTTCAATTTCTAATACAAATATTTACTTATAGGAAAATGTTGCAATAATCTCTCGATACAGTTTGATTTCAACAAAAATGAAGAACTTATAGTATACCCACTTGCTTGTTCTCATAATATTATGTCTCATATCTAGTTATGATTGCGGCCTTGCCACCACCCTTTCCTTGACAAATCCTTTCTTAGCAGAGGTCTACGTCATAAAATCTATCCATGTTCCAAATTTCAACCTATGTTTAAACCCGTTAACAATTCCCATTCAGCGGTTTGGGCTATGGCTTGATAGATCAGTCAGATATATAATTAGCCTCTCCTTTCTTTTTGATATTAGTATTGACTAAACACACCTGCACAGGAATACTAACACTGTATTAATAACATGATAATAGCACACAAAAATGCAAACGTGTGCGTACAGCGTACGAGTAAAATCTGAGCTTACTAAGCCTGCCTCATGTATTTTTTCAGCAAGCTCAGTCGCTTATTTTCTCTTATATGCTTGAAGGTTAATGAAAATTTGGTTTGTAATTATATGTTAGACTAGTTTCATACGCTAAGTCCTGTTTAAATATGTTTCAGATCTTTTTCAAAGGGTTTTAAGCTTGTGTTGAAGTACACTGATTTGATATGGATAACTTTGAAGTGGGATTGCAAAATAATTTTTATGAAGTAAGGGATAGATCATATTAATAACAGGCGGGTAGATTTAATAAAATCATATTTCTAAATTTTTTTTTTTCTGTTTTGGTAAGGGGTTCAGTTTTTATTATGTATGCTTTCATCGTCATCGTCATTTACAGCCCTGTACATCCTACTGCTGGGCATAGACCTCCCTCATGTTATGCTTTAAATCCTTAAAATAATACAGTAGCTTTAACTAATTCTTTCCCAACTTGCATTATCTCATTGTTCTCGATTCATTTCTTCTGGCTCAAAATGTATTTATTGAAATAGGCTAAATAATAGAGCACTTTTACTGGTAATTTCTTACAAAGTAATAGTTCTATTCTTTATTCTGTGGCTTGTGTGTTGTGCACCATAAAGTATAGTTATGTAGTTAATTCCATTTTAAGTCGATTGGGCAATAAAATCAAAAGGGGTAAATGATTATATAATGACGAGTATGTGTTTACAATGTTGGTCGTTTTGTTATCGTTTGTTTTTAGAATAAAAAATCTTAACTCAGTTTTTTATTTGTATCTTCGAACAACAACGACCCTTAAATAACTCCTCATCAAACTAGATATCCATCAATTATAATATTTTTACAAACAAATTAAAATCTCAAATTAAACGATGTTTAGTCAATTTGATATTTAATACAGCAAGAATTTAATAAACCATTTTTATCAATTTTATTCTCTTCAAACATCTTGACCTTCGCAAATGAGCGCGTAATATTGTAGCAACGTTTAAAATTGTAAATATTCGAAATATTTCATAAATAAAATTGAAATCAAAAGTTCAAATAAACAGGCGAAACTAAATTAAGACTTAGGTATTGAAATCACAAAGAACTTTATCTTTATTGTACCGTTTCTAAAAAGTTACCGTCGCCGTGGGAATTTTCTTGGAAAGCCACATTACTTTGTTAAAATAACTACTTTCATAAATAAAAAATATAAGAGATTTTTTGCTTTTATTTATATTTTTCTTAGAACTTTACGAAATTTACATCAGTCTGACCGTGATCTCAGTTCTTAATGATTTTTTTACTCCGAAATTGCCGGACCAACTCTATTACTGACATTTGTCTTTCTGAATGCCAGGAATGATGATCTATCATATCAGAACGGAGAAAGTTGGTAAACTTACATTTAGCGTATTACGTATTAATTACCTTTTTTAATTACTATGGGCTTCGATATCGGGAAACGGTACTCATATAGTCGGTACTTAACGCGTAGGTCGTAGGTAAAGAAGCTAGTTTTGCATAAACAGCTAGTGTTACATGAACCGTGGACACGAGCTGACGCTATTACTACTGTACCTATTCGTAAACTTTCATGTCCTGAAATGTAGTTTTTTCAAAATAAACAATATATTGTTCGAAGTACTTTAAAAGGAGGCAAACTCTTTCTTTCACCAACATTCTACAAAGCAATATTTCGCTTGGATTCCGCTTGCGCTTTCATTGCACTTTAAAAGCCGTATTAAAACAAACAGCACCGTTCCCCACGGTCCACGGTCACGGGCGTCCATCACTTTGCATAAATATAGGCACATACTCAGTAAATATGCCTATGTACTACATTTTATATAGAGCTACACTATAGTACTTGTACTAACAGGGCTATCTGATGTGGCATGCGGAAAAAATCCAGAAGCTTTGAGATATTTCTTTTTGTATAAATATTTGTATTTGCTTTTTCCGCGGACGAGAATGTCGGGTAAAATTTTCTGATATAATAATATATTTTATGGCTAAAACAAGAATATGTATTTGCAGAGTTTACGCTATAAATACACCTACCTTAGGAAAACTTAAACACAAATCGTAGGTACGTTTTGTAAAATGCAAATTATGTTACGTACTAAAATATTATTTATACTTTGGCCGTGGCTATTTACCACACACTGAACAAAATCACGTTACAATTTCACTACTACAATGATAAAGTATTCCGTATTCCGGCACAATGTTCAGTGAAGTTATGGAAGGATTAGTCTCGCTTAAGATTAGACGAGATCATGGTCAAAAGCATTATAATAAAATCACTATAGGAGCTAAAAAATAAAAATAAACATAGTATAAACATGACTTATTTTTTCCTAAAAAGCAAAACCCAACTTTCTCCTCCCTGTGTGGCGGCCTCATTGACGGTGAAGTTAGCCTTCCTAATTTTTCTCTTCCTCTGCCGTTTACAAATCCCGAAAAACAACAAAAGAACTAAACGGTCAAAGGAGAAAAGTTCGCGGTCAGTACTTTTACTTTCCCTCTATTCTGAACGCGTGTGTGTGAATTCCGCATTGCGCACCAACGTCGTATCGTTTTATTTTGCATTTACCCCGTTGCAGACGCTATTGATTTTGTCTGTGTTAGGGGGACAGCTTTATAATCATATTATATTGTATTTTAAATGTATCACGTTAGGGTTCTTTATGGCATATACCAGGATACTGCACAGCGATGCAACCTTAGCATCCTTGCAATAAAGACGAAATTGCAACTCCCATTTATTACCAGTTATGTAGGTGATTGCAAAGTCCTGATTTTGACCTTGAAATCCCCTCGCAAATCCGATATTAAATCCCCAAGGGCTTGTAACCCTTCATTGGGGTATATTATTTTGCGCGAGTGTTTTGGTCAGGTTTTTAATGAAAATGGTACATCTGTAGGCAGATGTTATAGTGATTAATCAGCTTGATGACGTATTCAATCAAGACTAGTTAGCTCTATTATTGTAATGAAAATACTGAATCCTTTAATATAATAGTTTAAAAACCCGAATATTTTGCCGCTATTCGCTCCGGTTGGAAGGGTAAGGTGATTTGGAAAATTACTAAACTAAGAAGACTTTTCATTTTATTATCTCTGGATGACAAGCGCAGTCAGGCAAACATTATTGTTTTTAAAAATATAATGATTGTTATTATTTTTAAGAAATCATGTTTTAAACCATAAAAATACGAACCCTAAAACAAGAAATCTAATGTAATGTAATACTCGTCTTAAAGCGTAGTAAGAGATTTATTGTGATGTTTTAAAACTCTAGGCAATTTAAAATACTAAAAATAATATAAATTGCTTGCATTTGTATGTTTACACTCTCAAGATAAAACCCACACTGTATTTTCTTGAAGCCTTTATCGTTTAACGAATTCAAAATGTTTTTGCATGTTATTTGTTCAGACTGTGTATAAAAGGTGGACACCACGTTAAATATAATTTATGTTTATTTTAAAAGTTTAGTAAAACTACCATTCTTCCAGTATTGTATATGTTTATCCTCTCCCTGCACGCGATTTGAGCGAAAGACCTCCAATTGGAACACCATCGGTTGCCATTTTTGTGGTTGTAAAACTTTACTTAAGCTCTATAATATGTGGTATCAAAAAAAGGTTTGTATCTGTTACCATAACAATTCAATTTAAATTAAATAAATAATAATATAATTGTTTAATCCTGATTGCATGTCTTAAGAAGAGTCTTGTAAAGTTTTTCATTAATCCCATACATTTTTTGAACGGACACTTTTGTGAACGGATAAGAAGAAAGTTATTCAACTTGAGAGCAAGACAAAAAGCCGTGCTTGGCCCACAAAACCAAAATGTATCGAGAGTTTCTATGGGATTCAAATGGAGTTGGACCAAGGCCAATGTAGGTGGCTAAGAATGAGTAAACCGAATGTCGATAGTCCAGCAGCCAAATGTATAGGATGATATACCTAGTCAAAACAGGGTTGCACATGGACCAAAGTGGTATATCCAGCAATGGTTTTTTTTTATTAATTATGGCGGTTAGCCTTTGACCACGATTTCGCATGCGACGACAATGCGGCCGTAGATGGTAGCAGACTTAAACTAGAGGGTGGGATAAATCCATGGTTTCACGGAACTTCATTCCAGAACGCGGTTATAATAACGGCGGGCGTCACGGTTTTGTCCAGTGGGTAGTAACTAGCGGAAGCCTACCACCAGTATATATCGTGTTGTTGTAGGTAGAGATGGTTGATGTTGTGTGCTGTGGATGATGAGACTGTGGTGTCTACTTTAATTCTGTCGTCTGGTTTTTGCATGTAATTCCATAGCCACTGAAACTCGCTGCGAACTAAACTCAATTATCAAGAGCAGATTAAATATCTGAAGTCAATGTCCTATCTCACATTCTGGATGCATTAATTTGGAGTCTGTCAGTCGAAGTGTAAATAACTTGTTGAAGAATACATCCATCACTTACGAATACTAGACAGATAACGAGTTTGCAGTTAATAAACATACATACCTATATATGTGCACTATTTTAATTTGTCTAAAGATAAATTGTAAAAAATACTGTTATTTTTAGACTTTACTGTTTTTATTTTAATCTTTGTTACAACTAACAGTTATTGTTGAACGCACACACAATACACCTTATGACGCTTATGTTAACTTGAGGAAAATATAAACAAGTCAGATGTTGGTCAATTTGTTTAAAAAAAAACATACATCAATTAGGGTAATTCCTTGAATGTATTTATAAATTATTATTGACTTAAAAATTAGATCTGTACTTATGTAGGATTTTACGTATAGTATGGGTATGTTTGTTACTTTTTTGCGCCTAAAATTGCTTTTAAATATAGAGATATATTTAAAATTATATCATATATGTACGGTTACATCAGATAATAAAACAAAGTTATTTTTTCAGCAAGTAAAATCGCTATAGTTAGTGTACTACGAGAATTAATTAAAATGTAATTGAACTAACGCCTAAATAAACCTGTCATCACAACGTAAACCAACATGTCTAATCATTGAATTAGCGGTTGAAAATGAAAGCAAAGCGGCTACAAATCAACGCCATTTATGGCACATTTCATTAAATATTAACAAACTTTCTTAGACATGTGTTTCTGACTTACGTGTGTGATTTAGCTAAGTTTATTATTATGGGGTGGAGTTGTAGCGATTAGCGGATAAGAAATATAATTCAGAATAAAAATGACTGCAAATTTAATTTAAAGAATGTACCTACTCGTATGTAATGTGAAGTATAAATAAAACACATTTTAAAAATGATAGACAAATTAATATCATCCTACTTTTCAAAGATTTCTAAAAAAATATTTTTACAAGCCAACGTTAAAAAATACTAAGCACAGGTTCTTTTAATTTTCTATTCTGGAGAGACTACTTAAACAGTCTGATTTTGAATCTAATAATTATTACAATAATAAATGTTTAACTCAAAATAACCACTGCACGTTGCACCCTTAATAATACCGACTTAGTCGAGTACTTTTTATCAAAAATTGGTTATTTAATCATAAGGATAATAAATTTGGATTGTAAATAGATAATTATAAAACAAACCCATCTTATATGTATATTTGTACAAATTAATCAAAATTTCATTAAAAATTATCCGCGCTCACTTCACACCCACACATATCTTAATACAACCCCTTGACTGAACTCCTAATTACTGATCGTGATTACATACGAGGCGTTACACTGTTTACATGGCTATAATTAAGGCAAGTTAATCTAAAGTGTTCTTGCGCTCATACAAAATGCATCCGGCTCGACGCGACTGAAAGGCTTGCGAGGCTCCAAGGCATCTTAGCTTAGCAGCTACTTAGTGTCGAAACACGCTAAGTTGAAGTTGACTTTTGACGTGTAAGGCATTTTAAGGAGACCTTTCAAAATGCTAATACACTATTTTCAGATAAATACCTGTATTTTGTCGTGTCTCTACCTTGACTTTTATTTAACCTTTTGGAAGAAAAATATTGGAAGTTCAAAAAAAATTAAAAAGAGAGAGTCATTACGTAATAAAAATAAGGTACAAGGGTGAATTAGTATTTCTTATTCAATTACGTACATGAACGAGACGAGCTCGCGTGATTCTAAGCGATGACACCTTTCTATTATGTCGCAGTGCTAGCCTAGTTATTATGTTTTAATCAATGTTTAGCACCACTTTATTACATCTATAGATACTCGTAAGCTAAATAAGTTTGCTTGTAGATAAAATAACGCTTTCGAAAATATGCTCTCCTCTTAGGTTTGGTTATCTACCTATATAAAATGTTAAGAACTGTCTTATTTATAAAAAAATGAATTAAAAACGTATAAAACTGGCCTTTATGTCAATTAAGGGTTACGCTTGTAACCTACAGAAGAAAAATATTTTCTTTAGAAATTTCCTTATATTTAAAACTTACAATTGTATCCACGAAAAAAATGCTCCTCAGAGCTATGAAATTACATGCAATTTAAAAGCGGTTAGACTACTTTGTCAATTATTCAAAAAATACCTAATACCAAGTGAAATAAAAAAAAACCTTTTAAAACAAGCTTTTATTATTAGTACCATCTAACATCATAAACTCGTCAAGACGAATCAAATAAGCCCAAACTCAATGGAGTTGCGTCATTTAAATACGGAGTTCCTATGGTTACCTTCCAGCTCCATCATCAGATTGGCTCGACGTCGATAATAATATTGCATTGTTATCCGATTTATACATGCACGCAAAATTTCAGCTCGATAAGAAACCGGGAAGTGAATCAAATTAAACTTGCAAGATTTGATTACAGACAGATAGACATACAACAGACAAGTGAAAGTTAATAAAAGCTTGTAAAAACTCCTAAAGCGCGGTGGGTACGCGCTTTTGACTTAGCTATTTAGAAAGCGTCTTAAAGCGCTGCAAGTTGCAGATATTCTTTCATTATTTAGCGCAGTGGAAGTGCAAGCGCTGGCTTTGAAGGAGCGAATTATTTAATGATGTCGCCTTCAAAATCCTTTACTGGAGTAAAACACGGTATTGTACTTTAAATGGTGAAAGTAAAATAAATCTATTGATAGAATTGCCTAAAAAATACTAGAAAAGTGACTAATTAAAAATTCAGTTTGTTTGGATCTTAGCGTAACATGTAAAAAAAAAAAAAAATTTTGATCAATAAATATTACAACTAACTTACTGCTAACTAAAACTTATTAACAATTCATTAACTATGATAAAAATCAGCTAAGTTTTTTAATACCTACTATTATTAATCTATTATAACTAAATTTTAAGTTCCCATTATGGCAGCACCTATAGAGATCTCACGTCACCTCTTATAAAAAAAACTATGGGTACTACACAAAAGTCAAAAATATTTTGTTACACCATTTTATCCGTGTATATCGCTTTAACTAGGTGCAACACCATATGAGAAAAAAGTTTTCAAATACGTTCTCATATTTACAACAAAGTTCCAAGCTTCACGGTGTTAGCAATAAAAGCTCACCGCAGACGGTGCGAACGCAACGTCGGGGTGTCTTTAACTGTAATTAAGGCTCGACACAGACTCCAAGCACGTGAAAACGCCTTAGAGAAATTAAATTAGCGTAAATCACATCACTGAGTTAGATTTACGGGGATACCACTACGAGCGCTCAACGTGAAATCGAATCAGTGTTGCGCTTTAGTGGTTTCGCTCTATTTTAACGAAGGGAGACGTACATGTTGTTGTTTATGTTATGTATCAACTATCGTTTATGTAAAATATATATATAAAAATATATAAGAGGTAGGTGAAATGAGACTATTTTATCCGTATGGCCTCCAGCAAGTTCATCATCATCAACCAACAGCTCGGACGAAGCGATTTGCTTCGTCTTTCATTATGAGAACTGCGAAGCTATGGAACTCGCTACCACTCTCAGTGTTTCTCGAATGCTATAACGTGGGTTTGTTCAAATCAAGAGTGAATAGGTTCCTACTGAACGAGCGTGCTACAATTTCGACTGCATCGTCACTTACCAACAGGAGAGATCGCGGTCAAACGCTTGTTCAGAAAAAAAACATAATCTAAGCCATAGGACGTCCACTGCTGAACATACACCTCCCATTAGAACTTTCATATTTAAAGGTTGGAAGTGACCTGCATCCATCGTCTTCCGGCGACTTATATAAGGTCATCTGTCCACCTTGTAAGGTGGACGTCCTACGCAAGTTCCAGCAAATTACTTTGTTCATATTGGTTGAAGAAATGTCATTTCTAAATAGAATAATTATCCTTAAACACTTTTCCACAGTATACGAATACAGAGGTATTTTTCATATTTGTACTACTCGATCCCTTCAATGGCTTCAATTTCGTGCAAATATTTGTACAAGGTTAAAATAAAGGTTTAAAAAAACTATAAAAATACAATATTGTTAAAACATAATTTGGAAGTAAAATTAACTGATTTTAGTGTATGTATCGTATTTTATGTACAATTTAACCAAAATTTTATATTTTTTCACACTGTGATAAAAAAGAAAGTAATGAAAACATTTCGTTATCAACAGTCTGGTGAATCTAGAATTTTTCAATAAATAAATGAACCAAAATTGCTTTTCAAATAAAATATAGAGTGTTTTTATAGACTGCGTGTATTTTTAACTTAGTGTTTATCTACTCCTAACAGTTGTTCATATTTATGTCTGCGAGTGTATAAAAATTTAGAAACAAATAGCTTATAATAAAGGTACTTTCTAATATACTACACTTTTTACTTATTTATTATTTTAAATAATAACGGGTAATATTAGCACTTAAAGAAATAGCAAAGACATTTTCAGTTAAACATCGTTGCTTTTCTTGAGCATAAGCCCAAAGCAATTTAAACTTTACCTTATATTTATTTGTGACATTTTATTTGTAGACATACTTACCTACTTATTTATAAACCACTTATATATTCCCCTGCGCGTGGCTGACTGACTGATCAAGTGCGATGTATTTTCTTAGACAAACATAATATACTACTACCTTCTACTGATCCACCAACATGACTCGGTGACTTTTGTGTCGGCGAGTTGACTTTACATATCGTTCGGGAAGACTTGTTGGCGGCACAAATGGAGCAACTTTTTTGTGTTTCTCTTAGCGTCGGCAGAGAGATAAGTACGTATGCAAATTAAAGATATGCTTCCAAAATGTTACCATGTTGTTAGGCTGACACACGATTCTTCTAAATATATAAAAGGAAAGAGTAACTGTTTGACTGACTGATCAATCAACGCACAGCCTAAACCGCTTGACAGATTGGGTTAAAATTTGGAATACAGATAGGTTTTATGATGTAGACCTCCGCTAAGAAAGGATTGCGCCATGCGGGCAAAGCCGCGAGCATAAGCTAGTTTGAAATAAAGTCACCAATCCGCCGATGGCCGGTATATTGACGATTTTGGCGCGTTAACAAACGGTTCTACTCGAACCGAAGAATATGTTTGAGCTCAATCTAACCACAGCTATAAATTAACGTAATTGCAGAGATAGCAAGTGATCTCATCATTTACCATTCCAACTGTAATAATATGCCCAAATCCTTTACCGAGACCGTAACATTTCACAAACGCGTTAATTTCCTCAGGCCTCCGCCGACTAAGTCCTTCTTATCTGGCGATATAAATCTTATAACACTCATTCTGGGATTTAGGAGATCTTGTAGCGAGCTTCGCTTACTCCAACAAGTGCAATTAGCTTCAGTCGCAAATACCCTGTAATCTGCGCTAAAGGACCGTTTGCGATTTAAATAAACGGCAAAATGTTCAAGATTTTCGAGTTGTTTCTTTGAAATTTATAATGAGGGATTTTTTAAAGAAAGTTGTAATTTTATGTTACCTATAAGATAGATGATCTCAAATTGGTTTCCCGCTTTTGACAAATAAATAAATTGTTTCGTTTTTGAGTCGAATCAATTTGTAAACTATACAGTATGTAAATATGCATGTATTTATTTTACTGCAAATAACTAAAACTTTTGAAACGTTTTAGCTAAAATATTTTAACAGAATTAATTTCACTTTTTATTTCATTTTAAATTTAACTTTCAGATTTAACAATGACCGCAATATTTCAAATTCCTATAAATAATGTGAAATCCCATTCAAACCCAAAATTTAAAGCAATAATCGGTGTTATCCAGACATAAATCTAAATTATTGCACACACTTTAGGTCTTAAATTTACACAGCGCTATTGTCTTTAGCGGTCGAAAACTAAAATGTTATTTTCGCTAAAGTTAACCCAAGTTCATTATTCAAAATTAATAATCCGCTAAATTAATTTAAATTCAAAAGTTTGTATAATCTTCGATTGTAGAGGTGAAATGAAATGTACAGGGTGTGAGATTAAACGCGTGATTCTGAATTAAATTTTGACCGCAGGGAATTCACACGTCGGTCTTGCAAATCTGCTTTACCAGGTTCAGTAATTTAATTACATTTGCCGGGACAACTGTGCGCTTCGTAATATTTGACTAATTTAATGTAGTATTTATGATTTTTTTTATGTAATATTTTATGAATGTTCAGTGTCCTCTCTCTCGCCCTGTGTTCTGTCTCTGGGTAGCACTGTACTAATTATGGACAGCGTTATCTCTTACCATCTTGCTCGTCTTCTTACTTCGTAGTATAAAAAAAAATGTCAACCATATTTTGATTAGTTATAAAACTTCAAATTTTAAAATCAAAGTTTTCACAATGATCTGTCACGTTCTTGTTTTTTTATTAAATGAAATGAAATGAAAAATATTTATTCACGTACAAACATCTCAGATTTTACAAGAAAACAACATAATATTATAGAACAACAAAAGAAACATTTATACATGAAACGGTCGCAACTCAGCATGTTGCCGACTATCTAGCCGGCGCTGGTCTTCCGTTGCGGCCGTTTTGGTGACATCAACAAATAAGATATATAAACTAACACACACAAACAATTATGGAGACAACACAGACAATTATTACTGCATTCTCACAGTTATACATTGATGAATGACGGTTTATTCTTAGTCTTAGCAACACTTTATACCTCTTCATGAAAAATTATTTATTTTTTTGAAGGATTTCTCTTGTTTTTAGTAATCACCCCGTTAACACGATCATCCGAAGACGTAGGGTTACGCGAAACGCCGAGTCACCATCCCACCCCTTAAGACAGTTCCCATAAATTTACCTCCACTCGCGATAAATCCTAGTTATACCAACCACATTTTAAACTAAAACAGAATTTAATTATGTAACGCATCGATTGCTTAACGACTTCCCTAATTGAATTGCGAAGGAACTTTATATAATGAAAGGGTTCGAATATGAGATAGTTTTATGTCAAAATAGACAGTATTTATGTTGGTGGTAGAAATAAAATATTTAGTAGAGAAATTAGAAAATATATTTAGACCGCCGCTTGTACATTTAATTTTTAATAGATATTAATTATGCAAGTATCTATGTATTTTCTGTAACATTATGTGATGTACAATAAAGTATTATCTTATCTTACTTATACCAATAATTTTAGTAAGTGTACTACTCCTAGTACATATATATATGTAATAGGCATAATATGTGCGCCTGATAGAAAACGACCATCACCTATAGACGTGGGCAAGCACTCACAGGACTGGCGACATGATATAGATCCTATATATTAGATTTTGATTCCCTAGAAGAAATCTATTTTCCAAAAATTGTATATCATTTTAAAACCTACATCAACTGAATTTAATTATGTGTTCTTGTATAAAATTGAGGTGTTTTAATAATAAGTTTCAACTGTATATTTCTTCTGGAATCTTTTAATTGACTTTAGAAAAGGCTTTAATTTTTCTTTTTCATTATATTTTAGAGCATATTATTTATTTTCTATCTACTAAGTAAATAAAATACCTTGAAAACTTAAGTTTAACACTGCATAATCTCCATAAACATAATAAAACGTATCAGCCAAACAAAACAAAAAACAAACCGCTAGCGCAAAACAAATTCAAATCCAACCGCTAGCGAAGGATTACACCAGATACCATCTTTAAACACCCAATATTATTTCTTGCCCTTGTTTATTTGCCACTGTTCGCAGCATTTTTATGAAGAACAGTGTAAATAGCCATACACAAACATTAATCTGTTTCATACAACAGAGAAGATGTAAAGGGACTGAGCAGAGTCAATATTGTGTTTAGGGGACAACTCGGCTTTCCACTACCTCTTGGCACCAATTAGAGCGTGATATGATTTTTAGAGTAAACTTAATTTACTTGATTGTAGACGTTTTAGAGTCTCATTTTTCTGTTTTCGCTTGGGAAATGTTTGGATTGGCGAGATTAGATCTTTGAATTTGTACAAAATCTAATTTCGCTTTGGGAATATGAAATAATACCTAGCAACAATCTTACTTTAGAATAACCTCTGCCCATTTCAAGTCAAAGAGGACTGAAATAATTAAATTCTTTATTCTTAAATACACCTATCTATTAGTTATGTTTGTTATATTATACGTTTAATGTTTATATTACCAATTATTGATTACTTGTAGCAGATATTTTTTTTTAAAACCCAGAACTAAATTTAAAACTAACTGTGCCCAGAGATTTAACCACTGAAAAGTAAGTGTGCCAAGAACTATGCTTCCTGTACACCCAATTTCGTCGATTCAGTTTAGGCGTGAATAGGTTATTAGGAAAACACGTATCCTTTTTAGCATTTATTGTAAAATTAGTAAAAAATATACTTGCTTTCATATGTTCTAAAATCTACAGTATGTCATGTATGACCTTAAAGCTAAGAGAACCTTATATTAATATAAACCAATTCTTGTTTAAAATTGTCATTAACACCTCATAATAGACGTGTACGAGTAATCTGTCCACAATTCGCTTCTTCTAAAGTCAATAGCTCCTTATCCTTTGAGATTATACCACCTACACACATTTCATTATTACTATCTACCCACAATAGAACCGCTTAGAAGGAGAATTGGAAGTGAATTCCCGAAATCCGCAATAAACCGCTGAGACGGTCCCATACAGCCGGCGGCCACAAGTTCCAATAAGTAATTAAAATCCGGAGATGTTGGAGATTACACTCCAGCGAGTATTTGCTCCGTCCGCCCACTGCACTCCTTCGAGCTTATGATTTCCTGGTACTCGCCAAATGTTTACCGACTCGTATTTATAAATTATTTAGTAGACATTGAATTAAATTAATGATAATGTGTAATGATATAAATTTACTACGGTACCAATTCCAAATTGTTACTTTAATATTAACACTATAAAATAATAATGATAGGGTACATATCACAATTTTGTAAGCAAGTACACGAATAATAGATAACGAACAAATATTTTATTATTATATGTTTAATTAATTCAACCGTTTAGGTGACCGAATAGCTACCAAAAGCACAAAAATATACATACTCACACAAATTCACACCTTCGCTTCATGCCTTCAAATTAGTAGGATTAGTCAAATAATATATTAAAAGGTTACAATTACCAAGCAGGTAAAACTATTTAGATTTAAAAAAAATATTTTTTTATTTAAGAACAAATCAAACAACCATGGGTATTACGGAGCGACAAATTAGACTTTTGGCATCACAAGGCGTTCAAAAATTGTAACTCAACTTAAGGTATTCAGAACTGTGGTATTTATCTGACGTCTGTATCTAACATAATTTACGTAAACCCTCAAAGTAAATAAGCCTGGGTATCTAGTGTCTATATTTAGACATGTAAAGTTAATAAACTTTGGCATTTAATATGCAGGCACATTAGTTAACTTTTGATGTTAATTTTTTTCCTTTGAAAGGAAAAAAAAAGTTAAATAAATTGACATATTCGTAGAATAAAGTTACAACTAAAAAATCCCTAATTTATAGAATAGTAATTTGAAATTAGACTGGCATAAATATTTCCCTAACTATTGACCCTTTAGTAAGACATATTGTATGTATTCAACTACAAATAATAAAACTCCAATCTCAATTTTTATATCACTATCAATCGTATAAAATACAGCGAAAGTTTCATTGACACTCTGTTTTTTACCTTTTAAAATTAATTATATTATCTAATATTATGATATACTCTAATTTGCAAATTTATATTCTGCAACGATGTGCCTAATAAAAGATAAGAATTTCATTTAAGAACCTTCTCTATATGCTCGTGGCTCGTAGATATCGACACCTAGTCTAATTAAATTTACATGCCTGCAACAGCACAGTTCGATTGGCACGTCTTATTTGAACTTAATTAACAGCGTTCAGCCAAAATGAACGTCTTTAGATCAAAGAGACCGAGTTAATATTTGCAAGTTGTGTTGAAAGAAGTCATTGGCACCGAGTAGGTATTTGCGTACCTTGATGTGTGCAATGCAAACAATCTGGGCGACACACGTTCCTTGGAAAATATTTTAAGCGTTATAATATTACAAACACACACACATGGGTGGCTCGCACATGGACCAGATTAGCACAGGACAGGGTTGAGGGTATGTTAACATGAGGGAGACTTATGCCCAGCAGTGGGATGTAGAAGGCTGTGGATGATGATGATGATGACTATTACATATGCAAACATTACACGATACTAATAATAATATTTTGGACCTTTACTCCAATAGAACAAATCACCCTAATTACATTGCTAAAGTCATATCATAAATATTATGGATTTTTCGATGCCACAACTATTATTCTACAGAGCTATGCGTCAACTACAATTTTATTGGTGACATGACAAGTTTTTACAGTTTTATACATAAAAGATACAAAATTATAGATCTACTGTAAGTCCACAATAAAATCCCATGTGTAATTAATTACATTACTACAAGGCGTAAAAATTATAGAGTTTTTTCTACTTTTTAGACTGGAACTGCTGTAAAATCATAAAAACGCGTGTCCAATCTCATAAAAACTAAAATATTAAATTTTCATTACTAATTTTACATAGTATTGTCATGTTAATCTGCAATTTCAGCGTTCAATTTGAAGCTAGGATTTGCTATCAGAATATATCAACAGATCCCATCAGCCATTCGATTAACAAACGAAAACAATGCAGAGCCATCGAATCCGATAGCATTCGAGCATGGAATAGGTAAGCCAGGTGTCTAGTAGGCGATCTCTTTGTCTAATGCAGCCCTATCAGCGTTTGCAGGGATTTCTGCTCGAATGGAAAGAACTGGAGCTTTTTGTTTTACTGCAAATGCATGGGAGAAAATATGTTTTTAATAGGTATAAAATTTACCTACCTTTTATATTCCAGAAAAAATACATTACGAATCGTCATCTTTTCATAATGTACGTACAATACTTAATGTAATCGAGAAGTTCTTAGAAATAAAGCCACAGCAGTTTTTGAAGTGAAAACTTCTTTAGCGGCGCTGAGCACTTTTTTGTATGGGTAAAAACTTTCAAACTCGCGTCAGGGTCACGTGATGCTGATCGAAAAAGCGTAAGATCGAGGGGAAGGGAGAGGAACTAGTATCTCCCACTCTTTCTACCGTGCCTGAGTGTGCTGCTCTGTTTAGGCGGCAGAGGGGGCTTAGACAAGCGCGCGCCCGATATTTTTTTTTTATATTTTATATTTTTTTTATTAGACACTTAAATAGGTTCGAATCAAAACTGTTTGTTTCTTACTTCAGTTATCATAAACCAATTGTATCAGTTGTAAAAATTTGCGATGATGATTCTGATAATAACGATGGTGTAAAAGTCGTCGAAATTATGGATGGAAGTTGATTTTTCTGAGAGATAAAATTTAATGTTATATATAAATAACAATATAATATTATAAATAACAACATATAAATTGTCATATTTGTGTACGATAGCGCAATAAATAAACATTGTATTCTACCTCATAAATGATAGTATTTTTATACTTATAATTAAACACAACGTTAATATTGAAGTTTTTACTTCTGCCGGCACTCCCGGAGTGCTACCTTTTTCTTTTTTTTTTTAGAATTGGGGTAAACTAGGTCAAAATGCATTTCCTAGAATAGTAAAAATCCATGTCGTGTTTTACTGGTTATATATATTTTGGTTTTAAATTTCGTAGTTTTAACAATTATAAAATATAATATTTTAGGGGTAAGAAGCTCTGAGGTAAAAAATAAATTACAAATAGAAAGGAGGAACTAACAAGAAAATTTATAAAATGTTCACTATTTGTACCATACACATCGCCTTATATTTTTAATTTTTAACTAGGACTAAACTGCAGAAACAAACCTTTGGAAGCGTTTAACATATATGAGTTTATCTTCACAATCCCCTTTCGAAACATGAACTGAGAGGTAAAATAATAGCTATACAATTTTATGACCCAACCTAAACTGAACCCAAACTCCTCGATAACACACGCATAGTTCGAGTAGGCGTAATTACAAGTCGCTAAGCTATCGCTCGATAAGATTTTCGGCAATTACTCTAATCGGATCAGGTTGAGACGTCACTACGCAACAACCACTAAACTAATCCGCTGAACATAATTGCCCTCGTTTCACGGCGTTCGGGCCTCTCGGATTTGGAAAATCTGACGTCAATTTTAGTAAGGTTTACTATGACGTGGATTGAGATTAAATTGTAGTTAAGGTAATGATAAATCAGCTTCACAGTCTTATCCCACTACTGGGCAAAAACCTTTAAAAAATCCATCTAAATATTATTTTGCGTTCGGGTCACTAATATGTATCCAATCTTTGTAATAGATAAAAAATAAGTGGTAATATATTTAGTTACAAAGTTAATACACACTAGGGGTTGTTAAGATATATTGACAAGGCTTAGATGCCCTGCAATAAAAACCTAAAATAATAATTAAAATATATAGTAATAATAAATGTGACCAAACGGTATAAAATAATCACCATAATATGCATCGTTTCTAAATCTAAAACTGCTAAAGTAAGAAACAATTTTTAAGACAATGTAATATTTTAACAAACTAATAAAAAGTTTGAAAAACTCAGTATATACCTAGTCAGGTCATTAGTATTGTCACACAGTAAAACTTTTCTTTTAGAATGCTGGCCACAAAAAAGTTTATTGAATTCGAATTTCGAATTGTTCATGAAAATAAAAATGTATACTTTTTAGAATTTTACTCATTTTTAAATATGGAGTGGACGCTTAAAGAAGACCGTGTTGCAGTTATTGCGTTGCATCGTTGCGGTTAGGCGCCAATTCAAATTTTTGACATACTGAAAAATTTGAATATAACCAAAAGATTCGTTTATCGTACCATCAAACGATACAATGAAGACTCTAGTGTAGATGACAGGTCAAGAAGTGGTCGCCCTCGGTCTGTTAGGACTCCAGCAGTGATAAAAGCTGTGAAGGCGCGAATTCAAAGAAATCCCAAACGTAAGCAGAAACTGTTGGCCCTTCAGATGGGGTTAAGCAGAACCACGGTGAAAAGGGTGTTAAATGAAGACTTAGGGCTTCGGGCATATCGAAGAAAAACAGGACATCGTTTAAATGCTCGTCTAATGGACCTGAGACTGAAGAGATGCCGCGCTTTGTTGAAGCGGTACGCGAGAAAAAAATATCGAGAAATTCTTTTTTCGGATGAAAAAATTTTTACCGTAGAAGAGAGCTACAACAAACAAAATGATAAGGTGTACGCACACAGTAGTGAAGAAGCGAGCAACCGTATTCCGCGTGTCCAACGAGGTCATTTTCCATCCTCGCTCATGGTATGGTTGGGAGTTTCTTATTGGGGCTTAACAGAGGTACATTTTTGTGAGAAAGGTGTAAAAACGAATGCAGTTGTGTATCAAAATACAGTCCTGACGAACCTTGTGGAACCTGTTTCTCATACCATGTTCAATAACAGGCACTGGGTATTCCAACAAGATTCGGCGCCAGCTCATAGAGCGAAGAGCACACAAGACTGGCTGGCGGCGCGTGAAATCGACTTCATCCGGCACGAAGACTGGCCCTCCTCCAGTCCAGATTTGAGTCCGTTAGATTACAAGATATGGCAACACTTGGAGGAAAAGGCGTGCTCAAAGCTTCATCCCAATTTGGAGTCACTCAAGACATCCTTGATTAAGGCAGCAGCCGATATTGACATGGACCTCGTTCGTGCTGCGATAGACGACTGGCCGCGCAGATTGAAGGCCTGTATTCAAAATCACGGAGGTCATTTTGAATAAACTTTATTGTCATAAGAATCTATGTTTTGTTAAGTTCATTTTGGTATATAAATGGTTACATAATAAATAAACTTGTTCCAATAATTTTATATTAAACATGTGACAGAATTTATGACCTGACTATAAGGCAAACCGCAACTTTATCGATGTACGAGCTAAGCACAGCAGTTCTATTCACTGAATAATGATATTATATCAAAATCGGTCCAGCTCAATCGATTCAACCGTTTAGGCATGACTTTTTTATTTATAATATTAGCACGTCTTACTTATATACTTTATCAACCATAAGAAATATTTCATGTCTAAGAAAATTACATGACGTCAGCTTGGAGTATGCACCACGACCACAAATAAAATTGCAATATTCTCACTTTTTAAATAAAATCAAAACGCAGAATCACACCAAAACCAATATTTCACGAAAGGCTTCACATGATATTGAATGAAATACAAAAATTAATCCTCGCCAAAATTGTAAAACCCAACTGAAAAATAAATTAATAATCTAAACGGTTCTATCCCAAAGCGAGAATATTTTTGCATTATTGTGAACCTCCTTCGATAAAGGTCGTGGGGCAATACACCTTCAGGATGCCATTGACATTGATATGAATACGAAACCTTTTAGGCCTTTTACAGACGTTGAATAAATGCATTTAACTAACTTAGCTTTTTGATTGTTATACAATAGAAAGTTTTAACAGTTAAACAGGTTTGATATAATATATGTAGAAATATAATAACTGAGTATTTTAAGGTCAGGTTGCTTTGATTTTATATCATCAAACGTTCACAATAAAATCACCACTCACGTCCAACGATAGACCAAATAATGTCATGGAAGTATACCTTTCAAAATAATATTCATAAAATCTAATTTTTTTTAGATATTTTCTGTTTTTTACACTAAAATAGGCTTAAGATTAACTTGATATAAGGTAGATATGCTGAAAAGTTCAGATGCGATACTACCGCTACCAATATAATATACATTGCAAGAATAGAATAGAATAGAAAACTCTTTATTGAAACACTACAAACATACAGAAAACTTAAAACTATAACACAAAATCACGACACAAGTGTTACAATTGGCGGTCTCAATTGGCAAGAGTGCACATACTCTTTTTTATGAAGTTAAAAATACATATGTCATGTCCAATATTTTGAATAATTATCTGTACAAAATACGTTATAGAAAACATAATATTTATTGGTTATACAAAATACTGCCTACGAATTTCGTAGAGGCTCTACGCAGCTACATACAGCCTACGATAAACGCGTATTCAGCAACCAGCCTTATCGTTTGTGTTTTGGATGGGTGAATAATCCTCAAGACGCTACCACTCAATAAAGGCATTATTTCTAAGATTGATCAGGACTTATCTTCGGGAGCCACCTGTGGGTTGACAACTAATTTATTTTATTTTGATATCGCACGGTAAAATATGTTTAGCTTTTACATACCATTAGGCCCTAATTGCCAATGAAATTGATCTTAGAATAAGCTCTAAGATTTTTGAAGTGAAAACTTCTTTAGCGGCGCTGAGCACTTTTTTGTATGGGTAAAAACTTTCAAACTCGCGTCAGGGTCACGTGATGCTGATCGAAAAAGCGTAAGATCGAGGGGAAGGGAGAGGAACTAGTATCTCCTACTCTTTCTACCGTGCCTGAGTGTGCTGCTCTGTTTAGGCGGCAGAGGGGGCTTAGACAAGCGCGCGCCCGATATTTTTTTTTATATTTTATATTTTTTTTATTAGACACTTAAATAGGTTCGAATCAAAACTGTTTGTTTCTTACTTCAGTTATCATAAACCAATTGTATCAGTTGTAAAAATTTGCGATGATGATTCTGATAATAACGATGGTGTAAAAGTCGTCGAAATTATGGATGGAAGTTGATTTTTCTGAGAGATAAAATTTAATGTTATATATAAATAACAATATAATATTATAAATAACAACATATAAATTGTCATATTTGTGTACGATAGCGCAATAAATAAACATTGTATTCTACCTCATAAATGATAGTATTTTTATACTTATAATTAAACACAACGTTAATATTGAAGTTTTTACTTCTGCCGGCACTCCCGGAGTGCTACCTTTTTCTTTTTTTTTTTATTATACCGGGGGTAGACTTCCTTTGCAGGAGGTCGTCTAGGTGGGTACCCTAACAGTGCCAGTTATTCTACCGCCTGAGCAGTGATGTGCAAACCATTACTGTGCTCCGGTAGGAGGGCACTGTAGCTAGTGAAATTACTGGGCTAAAGAGTCTTAACATCTTATGACTCTTGAGTAAGAAGCGTTGGTGCAGTGCTCCTAGATTTTCACATAATTGTGAAATCCTAGGTAACACTGTACTGATTATGGGCAGCCGTTATCTCTTAACATCAGGAGAGCGTCTTGCTCGTCTTCTACTTCTTCACATAAAAAAAAAAAAAAAAAAAAAAAAAAAATTATATTTACTTGTCGTGTTATTTATTTAGTATTAATAGGGTAGATGAATAATAAAAGAAAAGCATGGCGAAATGTTTTAAGAATATTATGTACTCAAAATACAATTTTTATTTGATTTTATCAATGAAATACGATTTTTATTTTTTCAATCATATCAATTCTCAAAAACTTTGTTAAGAACATTTTTTTTTGTTTCAGATTGTGTAATATGCTCCTTAATTTTTTGGTTTTCAACAGCTAAATAAAAAATAGTCATCCCTGTAAAATTCATTTTTGATTTTAAATTTTTATTCCTTCTAAATTCATATGTATATTATCTTTATTTCAGATAACAGTAACAGAAATGAATAATATGGGTAAGTACAAAATAAATTAACAAAATAAAATGGGTAGGCCGAATTAAGGCTAAATAAAAAAAAACTTCAGTAAATATTCGCTCTGAGCGATAAGACCGCCAATTGGTACTATTACCTACTGTTAGCTTTAAGTTTTGTGTTTGTGTTTGTAAATTTTACTTTATTATGTTGAACAACTTATAAAGAGTTAGGTATTTATTATCTCATCTTATTTTTTTAAATGTTAGCCTCGTACGGTATAATCATTTATGCTCTCAAACATATTATATTATGCATCTATCTTAAACTGCCGATAGCAATCTTCACCCTTGACTCACCAACAATGCCAATCACTGAAACATAAAATCCGGTAAGCAGATGCACTGATTCAACCAAATGTTGTAGCCATACTGGTCACACGATTATCCACTTTATGCTTTCGTCTTAAGGTTCAATTTCCTAAGTGCATGTTAGACTATGGGCTCTCTAAAGAGCATTGTTAAAGGGAAACCGGCCAATCAGTTCCATCATCACTTGTGAAACCGATGAAGCGGTAGTAATTCTTTGGTGTTGCCAACTTAAGCTATTAGTCGCAAATTTAACAAAAAAAAAACAAATTTCTAAAAATCCTGGATTTATTCGTGTATTGTTTGAAGAAATTACCAGCTCTGGAATTTTACCTGCCAGTAAACACGCTATTACTATGTGGTCTGAACAAACAATGTATAATATACTTAGGTGATATAAATTGCAGCTCAAAGAGTTCAACCGTTTAGGCATGAAGCAATAGATATATAACAAATACAAAGTTTAGCTTAAAAATATTGCCGCAATTTATTTTTAAAGTTGAAAGGTTTTGTTTTTTTGAAGAAATATTGATAATCTTTAAGGTCATGTCAAAACAAAAACATTTAGGACTTTTACGCTTCACATGTCACGCGTTAAGCTAGATGGACACTTATTATTGACAATGAAAAAGCCTAATCCTTCTAAATCTCATACAATCATATATTATTTGGAGTTAAAACATATTTTGCACCTCACTATCTAAATTTAGCATTTATATCGATTGATTTTAGCCCGAAGCTAAGTATTTGTGCACTCCAAAATCCAACTTTAATTTTTTACTCATAGTATCAAATACCATAATTATTGACCGAGCCACACTATTGAAATTATTTGCAACTACAAAAGTACTGAATTCACAAATACTAAAATTATACAACTGTGGCTGTAAGAAACCATTTTTTTGTAAGAACACACTGGAAAGTAAAAGTAATTTCAAAAATGTAGTGGCAACACAAAGTACGTGGGGTAAGTCTCAACGGTGGTGCTGTCATTTGATCAAGTTTGAAAGTTGAATTGATTTGAAAACAGATATTACGTTCGGTCGAGCGGTCCCTCTAATATCGAGATGACACGAGTAGATTGGGGTCGATTATTTATCGATGGTATCTATCAACGGAGGATTATCTAGACCTTTTTCAATTTCAACGGTTATTACTTTCGCGTGGAATACTGGGATTTTACTAGGTATCGGATAATATTATTTTTTAGTTTTGTGAACCGAGTTTATATTTATTTGACAGCCTTATTTTGCCAAAAAAGTATTGTAATGAACAAAAAATCTTTATTACTTATTACAGTGTATACAGATACTCCCACACCAGACGGTTCTATTCCCGGTTGTCTGTAAGAAATTGCCTAGTGCGATAAGACCGCCGATTGATAACCTAGCATTAAGATAACAGCTCAGTTGTCTAGCTCAGTTAGTTTCTTTGTAATTATTTGATATGCAATAAAATGTAGGGTCAAAGTGGATTAATGAAAACAGAGGTAAATGGTAACGCTGGCCATTATTTCTTCATTTTTACTTATATAGGATTCTGAGTGCATCAGAATTCATTAATAAATTTTTAATTTTTATTTATATATAATATATTGATTTGAATTATTTTGACATTTTTAAATCTATTTAAGTACATTAATTATATAAATGTGGTATGTTTAAATAGTTAAATAATGTGTAATGTGTGTGGGTCTTTAGTTACCTTAATAAAGAAAATTTTAATTTAAATTTAATTAATAGGATTTTATCTAAGAAATGGATTTCAATATTTAAGTGTTAGATGTCAAAAAATATTATTTTGATGTGTTTATTTATTTTCGGCAAAATCCATTAAAATACAGTTTTCAAGTGGTGAACAGTACTTACTTTAGTACGAAAACTATAGAGGTTAGCTATAATGTTTATTAGCTAGAGAGATGAAATTGAATTAAGTGGCACGTTTTAGGTGTTGTTTTCTCTCTATATGATATCCGCAATTTTTTAAATCTGCGTTTACAATTACCTCAATATTTAGTGGCTTGGGTAAAATGTAAACATAATTTGGGGTAATTGGAAACACAATACTTTTTGTTTTCAATATATTTAGTGACTAGCGGCCCGTCCTCGCTTCGCTTCGGGTGCCATTATGAATAAAAAAATAAAATGAAATAATAAGACTTACGCAATACCTAAATATTTCAATGACAAATCTACAGATTTAGTATAATACCATTGCTAGAAATAGAAAATGATCACGAACATTAAATTCGCATCTTAACATGAATTTAGTCTTTTACAACTTGTGATCCTATTTATGATATTTCTATCTTAAAATATTCTAGTAGCTTCTGGTGCTTCGCCGGCCACTGCCGCGGCCTTTACAATGTTTGGAGATACTACAAAGATTTCAAGGAAATAAAAACTATCCTATGCTCTGTCCCAGGACTCAAATTGTGTTAAAATTTATTTCCCTAATTCGTTGGTTAAAACCAAATGAAAGCTACGTCAGTTCGACGGATACTGATTCCTTATACAAACTCTTAAATGCCTGGTTTCCTATCTGAAAGGGTGGTTTCTCGGATAAAAGCTATTTTGTGTCCTTCCTGGTACTTAAACTAACCTTTGTAGAAGTAAAAAAAAAGCTTAATTGGCCTAACGAATATAGATAACTCATACAAACTTCACCCCTGTTCCCCTTCTTAAAGGGGATTTCTAAAATATAAAAACTATCCTATGTCCTATTTTGGTATACAAACTACCTTTATTATACTTACTAAATTTCAGGCCCAGCGGTATTAGAAATTTCAATACAACATTTGCCCCCACTTTTATAGGAGAAAAATGGCCCTCTTTTCCCCCTATAAGAGGGGAATATCTGAGATAAACACTATTTTACATCCTCTCCTGGTACTTAAATACCTTTGCATGCCAAATTTCAACTCTATCAGTTCAGCAAAAAGATAATAAAAATATATATGTATGTGTAGGTATTAAAAAGAACCTATAGGATAGGTATTCCAAATTTTATCATTCTAGGTTTAGAAGTTTCGTCTCTACTGTGATAATGATGAGTCAGTCAGATTACCCTACAGAGTTCAGTGTAGTCCCACATATTATGTTGGTAAGTATCCACAATGCGCAAATCGAGCGTACGATGCGAGAATAAAGCGATGCGCTTGAGCTTGGGAATCAAAAAACTTATTTATACCAAATTTCAGCTTAATATTCCCATTCTCATAGGAATATTGGGATGAATAAACAATCCATTATCGTTTCTTGGTAGTCAAACTACTATTACACCAAATTTCAAACTATTCAGCTCAGCGGTTACATTTTCCATATTAGTCCCGTTCCCGTGGGAATTTTGTATTGAAAACTATCTTGTATTCTTTTTTGGTAGCCAAACTACCTTTGCATTAAATTGCAGCTTAATTGGCCACGTGGTTACAAATTTCTATAATATATTATTCACGTTCCCGTGGGAATATTGGAATGAAAACTATTTGAACCCTTTCCTGATAGTCAAAATACCTTATACTAAATTTCAGCGTATAACGCTTAACGGCTTAACGGTTACAGATTTCCATTTTGTTCCCGTTCCCATAGGTATTTTGGAATGAAAATGATCTTGAATCCATTCATGGTACTCAAACTACCTTTAAACCAAACTTTCGCTTAATAGGCCTAGTGTTTACAGATTTCCATTTTGTTCCCGATCCCGTAAGAATTTTGGAATGAAAACTATCTTGAATCCATTCATGGTAGTCAAACTACCTTTACACAAAATTTCAGATTGATAGACTCAACGGTTACAGATTTTCATTTTATTCCCGTTCCCGTAGGAATTTCACAAAATCCCTACTTATCGGTCGCCAACGTTACCTAAAAAACACGCTGTACAAATTTCAGGTCAATCTGTCCAGCGATTTTATCCCTGCGATGAAAAGTCAGTTAGATTTCCACTTAAAATTTTGGCATAGACATAGATTGTTCCCGTTTCCGTAAGAATTTTGGGTTGAAAACTATCTTTTACTTTCTTGGTAGCCAATCTACCTTTGCATTTAGTTTCAGCTTAATCGGCCTAGCGGTTACAGATTTTCATATTATTCCCGTGAAGAACCGTTGTGAATCCTTTCCTGACAGTCAAACTACCTTCCAAATTTTAGCGCTATAGGCGTTACCGCGATTTCCATTTTGTTCCCGTTCCCGTAAGAATTTTAAAATGAAAACGATCATGAATCCATTCATGGTACCCCAACTACCTTTATACCAAATTTCAGCGTAATAGGCTAGAGGTTACAGATTTCCATTTTGTTCCCGTTCCCGTAAGAATTTTGGAATGAAAACTATCCTGAATCTTTTCATGGTAGTCAAACTACCATTATAAACAGGAAAAGATTTCCATTTTTTCCTGTTCCCGTTGGAATTTCGCAAAATCCGTTCTTATCGGTCGCCTAGGTTATCTAAAAAACACGCTGTTTAAATTTCAGCTCAATCAGTCCAGCGGTTTTATCCCTGCGATGATGAATCAGTAGATTTCCACATTAAATACATATTGGTATAGAGTATAGACATACTCGTAGATTGTTCCCGTTCCCGTGACATTTTGGGTTGAAAACTACCTTGAATCCAGTCATGGTAGTCAAACTACCTTTCAACTAAATTTCAACGTAATAGGCCTAGCGGTTACAGATTTTCAGTTTTGTTCCCGTTCCCGCAGGTATTTTGGAATGAAAACGATCTTGAATCCATTCATGGTAGTCAAACTACCTTTATGCCAAACTTCAGATTTATAGGTTTAGCGGTTACAAATATCCATTTTGTTCCCGTTCCTGCAAGAATTTTGGAATGAAAACTATCTTGAATCCATTCATGGTAGCCAAACAACCTTTATACAAAATTTCAGATTAATAGGCCTAGCGGTTACAAATTTCCATTTTGTTCCCGTTCCCGTAGGAATTTTGAAATAAAAACTATTTTAAATTTTTCAATGGTAGTAAAACTACCTTTACACCAAATTTCAGCTTGATAGACTCAACGGTTACAGATTTCCATTTTGTTCCCGTTCCTGTGGGAATTTCGCAAAATCCCTTCTTATTACCTGCCTACGTTACCTAAAAAACACGCTGTCCAAATTTCAGCTCAATCGGTCCAGCGGTTTTGTCCCTGCGATGATGAGTCAGTCAGTTTTCTATTTTATATAATAGTATAGATAATGAGGGGGTGATTGTAAACATTTCATTTCAAGGCTAAAGTCATATGCGGAGGGCAAATGTATGAAAGAAACTACGTTACTCTCTGGAAGGTATAGATGTTATGACTTATAAAAAAATGCATTTCAAGAAGCCTGCGAGTTTTATGTATTTCCTACTACGGTTATATTTAATTCTGAGTAGGAAAAAATATTTCAAAAGAAAATAAAATCTCTAATTTGCGTCAGGATGAAAAAAGGGAAAATGTTTTAGAGAATAAATGATAAAACTGATAAGGAGAGTGAATAAATTATGAATAACTAAGGGCATTCATGCAACTAAGATCAGGTTTAAGTTAGCATAAGATGAAATTAAGAGTTTATGTACATATTTATGTCCAGTAGTAGTGTAATTTGTTCAGTAGTAGTATTTCTTAATGTTTTTTTAAGTTATTCATATACTTACAGAGACTGTTTACATTTACCTTCTTTTATTAGTTAAAATTATGTAAGAAAATATCTTTATGTTTACATTTACCCCAAAATAAATAATTTTCCTCCTGTTATAGATAAGGACTTTTTACCATTATATACTCAAACCTTGCACCAAATAATCTTTTCTTCTGTGCTATGTAGTAACAGTTAAGAATTGCGTGTTTACAATTACCCCAAAATGGTAGTTTTTGAAATTTTGCAATGGGGTAAATGTAAACTTGTAATAAAAAACAAAATAAATGTGCTAGAAGGTTTTGTTATATATATTACTTCGCATGTCTTCACTCTGAGTCCCTAGAAAAAAGAAATAGTATAACAAGTCGTCACAATTTTTTTTACGATGATGAAAGTACTGCTACCTCCAATTTTTTTTTAAAGTGTTTACATTTACCCACTTTGACCCTATTCTATTCTACCGTTTATTCTCACTAGTTTGATACTTAACCGGCTAAAGCAGTAAAGTCGCTATATGAAATTTAGTTTTTGAAAGTACGAGTACATACATTTGTTAATAAGACATTAAGATTTAATTTTTAAAGCCAAAAATTTAATACAATATTTTACAATAGTGCTTATAAACAGAAAAGACATGACGATGATTATGTTTGCTACCTTTTTACGGCTAAACGTCTGAACCGATCGATCTGAAATTTATCACCTACACATGTCCACGCCTTCGCGTAATATTTGTAATATTATAAGCCCCATATTATTTCATTATATCTAGCAAAAATCCTGTCACCATTCACATAATATGCCAGTCCCCCTACGCGTGCTTTATTTCGTACGAAACAAATCCCATACAATGGAAACATGATATCGCGATTCGTAATAACATGTCGGACAATCGCACCAAAATAATACCAATACTTGTTAAATGTGCTCGGTCTCGATTATTGTGTTTATGACTATTGGGGTGCATATTTATTGTTATAAATGTAGTCATTTCTTTTAGTTATTCGGACATTCTTGATGTGACATTAATCTGTATGAGAATTATAATATTACTAGCTGCGTCCAGCGGTTTTACCCGCAGTACTTATGTTAGCTATATCTATGTATACCAAATTTTAGCTCAATCGGTCCACCCGTTTAGGCGTGAAAGAGTAACAAACATCCATCCAGACATCCATTCTTACAAACTTTTACGTTTATAATATTAGTAAGATTGATGTGTTATGTTAATATTTACGAGTACAATTATTACATTTCATTCTCGCTGCTGTTTTAGTTTATTAGTAATAGTAGATTTTTTTTTAATACACATTCTTCGTTTAACTAATTTGTGTGTTTTTAATACGTAATTAATCAGTATTTCTATGCTAACAGTTTTTTTTAATAACAAATGATGGAGAAATGATTTTTGAAATTAATTAATAAATGAGTATTTTTTATAATCTTTTTTAAAAATTATTATAATATATTTGGTAATTATATGAATAATCCACACTCCCTTTATATAATATTATGCTTACCCTACCTTTGTGCTTGGGAAAGGCCCGAATTCTCTATTACTTGCGATTTTAATACCTCAAGCCACAGAGTAACTTTTAGTTCAACAAAATTAAACTGTGACTTAGCCGCATCGCTACTCAATTGATTAAATTACGTCCTTTCATTATCCAAAGGCTCTCATCGAAAGCCTGCTTATTTGCTTCCCCGTTAATTGTACACAAGTTACCTTTAGACAATACAATTACGGGAACAGGCTCGACCGAGGGACGCTAATGGATGTACCGGTCGGAACTTAGAACTTTAGATGTTCTACTAATATTATAAATGCGTAAATGCTTAGTAATTAAGCTAAGATTTGTTATGTGATTTAACCCTAGAATAACACATTATAGCTACACACACACTGGTATTACACACATATTAGTTTAGTTGTACATCCACACGTTTTATTAAAATTACAAAGAAGAAAAATTATTTTTTTTCGTATGCAATGTTTTTAATAATCAACATTATGAAGTTAAATTATTAATCCACATCCCTATTATCCCTAAGCCATTCCTCCTTTTTTAGAGTCGATAAAAATATAATATTTTTGTATAATAATTTATGTACCTAAGAGAAATGAAAGTATTTCTTAAATTTATTTTTTTATTACTCCCTGAGTAGAACTGGAATAATGTTAATGCAAAAACATACTATAAAAATCATTTTTTTTATAATCCGGTGAAATTAATGAAAAGATGATAATTTTATACCACATAAAAAAAAATTAACTTGAACTACAGAATACCGCAGTCTGCAATAATATAATATGTACACCTACTCGTATACTTGTATAAAATATAATACACAATATTTACCAAACACAATTACTGTCCGGGCCCGTGCAATATGAGATTTAAAGCCCAAATTAAGTGAATTAGAAACTGTGGAATGGGATGTGTGATCTCTGCCCTTTGGTCTGAAAGCTTACACCAAAATTGGAGTGACTTTCTACGGGGGCCAGGGGCTACAATTAAGCTTATTACTCTCTTGGTAATGGATATTTTTGTAATTTAAACTGTCAGAAAAATAAAACGAGTGCCTAGAGTTTTGATATAATTGAAGAATTGCTTAATTTATTCTGTGTTGTATCTTAATTTATTTTTTTAATTCTTTTTCATGATTGTTATTGTAGAAAGTTAATTTAAATTATTCGTTAATAACGCAAAGTACAAGTTTTTAACGCAGTAATGTAAAGACTAGAACTGGAATCCCAGGCATACATACTACTTTTTAGAATTTATGAAATGACAGTTTAATCTTGGCATCTAAATATATAAAAGGAAAGAGTGACTGATTGACTGATCTATCAACGCACAGCTCAAACTTCTTAACGGATTCGGTTGAAATTTGGAATACAAATAGGTTTCATGACGTAGACGTCCGCTATGAAAAGATTTTAGTAGTGACATATAAGAGCCGGCTCGCCATGCTTGCCCCGTTAAATAATTTTATGAATGAATATTATTTTGTAGCTGTATTTTATTCCCTCAACAAAAAGTCTACATTTTCTTGTCAACAAAACACCTAATTAACAACCCATATCAAAATCAGTGTCCTTTCAATAGTTGAAGCACAATACCAAATCAACGGCCGATTATAACCAACAATTTGAGATTCTCCGGTCAGTTTGATACCGGGGATGAGGACAATACTGTCCCGGACAGATCTTGGGACGTTTTAAACAAGGGTTTTTGTCCCAATTACGGACGCGTAATTATTTCCACTAGTGGCTTGAATAGTTGGGGAGATTCTTTATGAATGTGGGGAAAGGTTGATCACAAATTACTATCATACATCTACAATCTACGTACATACATTATAATATACCACATACATAACTTTTTGAAGCAGTGGTGGCAACCAAAAATGGTGTAGTTTTTTCCACTTACTAGACTGGTGGTATAATAATGAATTAAAAAATATCTTAATTTAATAATACCTATTATAACACGTTAGGTGCCTAGAAAGGCACCTTTTAACTCGTGCCTTGAAAATAAAGATAAATAACTACTTATTGGTACCAAATAATAAAGTTCAATTTACACACACAAAACTTAAGACAAGCTATTCCCAAGTTGTATCTCTAGGGATCACGGTTGACGCTGATGTTGTCCTAATGTGATCGGCTCTTATTAAAAAAGTTGAAACAAAACGCTTCGTAAGATTTTTGAATGACCGCGTGCTTATTTACCACCATTAAATAAAGTAAACATCATGAAAGATAAAGTCGTCATGATTTTGCTTCAAAAACCTAAATAAATCTGTTATAGTTCAGAATTAATGATAAGTTCATTATAAACTTTCAATAGTGCGAAAATTAAAATCAACTTTACAAAACGTCAAAATGGCAGGTCAATTCAAACCTAAAACGAACAAAATCAAATTCAATGAAACCGAATTAATTTCGCAAAGTCTGAGTTAACTTTATCTTGAGTTAATTTCTGAAGTTTGAACTCTGATTGAAGCTGACCAATAACTGAGCAAAACGAAGGTAGACTGAAATAAAGGGGTGTTTGTCCATCACACCGATATTTGATTCTGCATTATATTATCGCACCACTATTAGATGACGTGCCCAGAATGCTGCTTGTTGTCGGCAGCTTAGCCTCGTTGAATGCTTATAATATTATGTTGGATTATGATAATTATGTTTCTTTTACTACAGTAGATACGTTGTATGATACAATGTAATGGACGTATGCCTCAAAATGCTTACAACTCAGTGTACAAAAAATAAATCAGCAAACAGCACTAAAAGCGTTGGAAAACTCGTTCCTTTTTCTATTATAAAATTACTATAGGTATGATTATACTCGTATTATTCATAGTTTTATATAATTTACTAGACAAACGAGTAGAACTTCTCAATTAACCGTCGCAAGACAGTGTCTCCATGACTATTATTATTGTACTTATAACTGTATATTATTGTTCCTGTAAAATAACTAAATGAAACACTGGACATGAATATTTAACATTTTTTGTTTTAGATTTGACCTAAATACTATTAAACATTCACGCAAAAAAAGATAAAGTTCTTAGAGTAAATTTTTCGCCTGCAAAAATGTAAAAGTCCAATACTTCCTTCGCAGGAGGTCGTCTAGGTGGGTACCCCAACAGTGCCAGTTATTCTACCGCCTGAGCAGTGATGTGCAAACATTACTGTGCTCCGGTAGGAGGGCACTGTAGCTAGTGAAATTACTGGGCTAAAGAGTCTTAACATCTTATGACTCTTGAGTGAGAAGCGTTGGTGCAGTGCTCCTAGAATTTCACAAAATTGTGAAATCCTAGGTAACACTGTACTGATTATGGGCAGCCGTTATCTCTTAATATCAGGAGAGCGTCTTGCTCGTCTTCTACTTCATCACATAAAAAAAAAAAAAAAAAAAAAAAAAAAAAAAAAAAAAACTATAAAATTGTGATGAAAACTGTCGTCTAGTTCAATAACGTACGGCACGGTCCCCTGCAGACGCCATTAGCCAGTGATGAAGAGGCTCTACATATTAGTGTTTTGTTACACTAATTTACTGTGAGTGCCGCACTATTTTACGAGACTGCGACTCTTGAATAACTTGACGTGGACTTTATGGTGCTGGAGCGTTGTTTACTTTTCTAATAGCAAAGTGGATACTGTTTTTAAGTCACTTGTTTAATTTTAGGTGTAATATCTTTAGATGTATTATTATCTTAGGTTAAATAGTGAAACCAATGTTGGAGACGACATTTATAGGTATGGCAACATGACTTAAAGACTGCCTTCTCCATTTTATCATATGGAAAACAGCCGGGACCCACAGTTTTACGTGCCTTCCGAGACACGGTATCGTCCAGGCGAAAATTTTGCGACACAGAGATTTTAACCCTGGGCCACGGACGCTACTAATAAAGTAACCTATGTGTCATTCAGGATCTTAGTTATCTACCTTTGTGCAATTTCAGCACGATCGTTTCAACGTAACGTCAGACATTGTCTTAGGAGTACGCACACATATACACATTTAAATCAGTATGGTGTTGTCACAGGAACATCGTATTTAGCGTAAGTCCAATTTCACAACTTCTTTTTAATAATAGATAAGTATGAATTTACCAAAGTCTGGGTCCAATTTAGAAAAAATAATATGATTTAATAACGTTTTATTATTCTGTGACAATAAGAATTTATTTGAATTTTTTGATGTACAAAATAACTAAAAAATTAACACAATATAACGAACAAAGGATATGTCAACACATCAGCGCAGCACATTTTTATGACAACACAAAAGTTGAGCAAAGCTTTGTGCTGGTCGCTGCGTTTCGGTCGGAAATGGAAGGGACAGGGCGCCCTGCTTCCGGTCCGACAAAGTGACAATAAGCGAAAACAATATTATAGTACGACTACGTCGATAAAATTATGATCAACAAGCTTATTATTATAATAAGCTTATGCACGCAGCTTTACTTTGGTCTATATGTTTGTGCGTGGAAGAGTAACAAACATACATCCAGATATCCATACAATCTTACAAACTTTCACGTTTATAATAGATATTATAATGGTCTACTTACTATATTGAAATCTAGTAAAATGAAACAGATATTCCATCATAATATCTGTCAATCGAATATCTTATACAACGTTTGCTGTAAGAATAGCAAATATAAACTCATGAAAAATATTATTTCATCGAATAAAAAGTAAAACCTTTCTTATATTAAAATAAATGTTGATATATCCGCGTAAAGATAATACTTTACCAGAATATTTTAAATAATTTTATATATGTAGGTAAGAATAATATTTTATTATTTGCATGTCGACGTATTTTATAAAAAATACTTAACAAAAATTACACTTTATCTAGTGCTACTTATAAAGCTAAGCTAGGGGGAATTATTTAACCTACAGATCCATCTTTTACTCACTCTTACGTTCTATAATTTTCAATCAATTATTTTAAATTATTGTGTTTAACCAGGTCACACTATACCTAAATAAATTCATCTTATAGCCAGTCAAGGGACAGTTGCGTAAATCATTGTAGTGGAATAACATGTTTAACAATTAACTCGGGGTTATTCGAATTAGGATATTAATTAATTGTTTGTGATGATGTCAGAATTCTATAACAGAAATTATATCTGCTCTTTTAACTAATACTTGTGTTTGTACTCATTCGTTTTTTCTGATATTTCAGTGGTTACTCAGAACAATAATAATTAGTCTTAGTGTCAAAATTATTTTATAAGATTTTCGTACGCTAATATCTATGGCATTGGAAGTCATTAAAATCTGAAAGTTCCTAGAAGCTACGGGTTAACTTATAGCTCAAGTGGGCGTCACAACAGATTAGCAATGGTCCAAGCGGCCAAAAATCCCTTGAACTAAAATATGAAACTTTACTACTGATTATATTAATACCATTTTTGGATCTGTGTGAATTCTAATAGTTAAAATTTACTGCTTCCTATTTGATCATAAATACATAATACCTCTAATAATGACATTTCATAAACCTGGTATTCATTAAAAAACCCGAAGATATATGTCGTCTTTCGCACTTTTAATACTTCACTGACGAATATGCCCAACCCGTAATATATGTTACAATCTAACAAAAATATCGCCAAAAAGAAAGTGCCATAAAGCCCCGAACACCCTCACTCTTTCATACGGTAAAGGCTATTGAGCAAAGCTCTGATCTACACGAATAATGTCCGCTATACATCTTGGCTACAAGTTAATACAGTATGTGGAAATTGCTACTGGAATGAGCTTAATAAAAAAGAAATGAAGCAGTGTTGTAAGTCCGCTTAGTCTTACACTCACACAAATGCACTCCTCGCACATTACACTACAACCACTGTAAGTTATTTCATTGTTTTTTATCGCAAAACTATCTGCCTCTTAAGTCTCTTATGACTGCCAATTATGTCACTTTGTTTTATAATTATTATTTTTCCATTCTGTATAAGTAATAGTCACTGGTATACCTACCTAATGACGTTACTGGAGTTGCAGACGTCTATAAGAGACGGTAAATGGTCACCATTAGGCCGTCTGATTGTTTTTTGTGTATTTGTGGCGTCTCAAGAAAAAAACTTTTGTATAAAAAAAAACTTTAAATTTTATTTTGAAGGCGTGCCTATATACAATGGGTTGGACTTACTATGGGTGCTTCATTTCTGATTAAATGATGCTAATTTTAGTCTTTGCATCCTTTTTCCACAAGTTAATACAGTGGACGGATCAAAGGCATACGGGACTGCCGTGAGCTTAGAATAAACCAATTATGAGAGAAATATTAGGGATCAACCCGCACGGACCGTCTTTGATCACACATCGTGGAAAGAAGCCCTGAAAGTGGATAATTTTTTTCGTTAATAATATTGAGGTATTTCTGTTTCCATTTATTAATGGGTATTGAAAGATCATATTGATCATTGTTAAATAGGAAGACAAAAAAACCTACGGGAAAATAATTTGTTTTTTTACTTTACCAGGCCCTGTCGTAATACAATCAATTTTATTTGACCGAGGTCTATAATAAATCGGGTAGTCATTAAAGCACCTTACCTTCGGGGAGCTTACCTTACAGGTACCCCATTACCATTCATGATAATGTTAGTGTACTAAAATCGGGAATCTGGACGTATGTTCTGGAGCACTAAAACTAACACTGATGAAATTATTTGGTCTACATACCTGCAAAATCAACCCCACACACCATTGAATATTTTATGCAAGCACACAAACAGACGGCTCATCTGATTTTATAAGGAGTTACCGAAATAAATAGACCGCTCCAGGACCATAAAATTTTTCTGTAGCAAACACCGTTTATTTCATCTTTATTCCATAGTATAAAACAAAGTTGTTTCCTGTGTCTGTCTACCCGTATGATTAGATACGCAACAGATAGTATAAACCACGCAACAGATTTTGATGGGTTTTTTTAAAGAGATGGAGTGATTCAAGAGGAAGGTTTGTAATATTATGTATAATATAGAATCACTGATACATAAATTTCTGTTAGGCGCTGCGAAGTGCGAGCGAACTGCGAACGAAGAGATAAGGTGTTCAATAGAGTTCAAACATTGGTCTCAATAACATACATCTGTGACATTATAATACTATCCCCATACTTCGTGTGGCGGCCCTGTATTACATAAATCTGTGGCCAGCCTAATACCCTCGGAATGGGAAATAAGCCAGTCATAACGGTGGTTAACTGCGCACGCCGAGTAATCACTTTCGGACAGGACGCGCTTCCGTCTGTTCTCCTGATAAACGGCCGGATCTCTTATTAAAACAAGCCAGGTTCTGTGGCGAAAATCACTTTTCTGTCTGTGAGAATAAGAGTATATTCTAGGGTAGCTTATAGGTACTGCGCGGTGGCTTATATCGTTTGGGAATTAGGTTTTGGTTTGTTTTCTTATAGCTGAGGAACGAATGCTGATAGAATGAATAGATATAGTTTTTTGTTTATAATGAGACACCGACAACCATACTGTCAGCATTTTGGGCAGCAGTGTGCAGCAGAATTTATCAGATGGTTCATTCCACCGTGCTCTGTGGAGAAGCATATCATGTGTGGTTGCGATCTACGATCGAAATCCCGTAGAAAAGGAATGATGAACAAGAGATAGAGGTCTAGAACACAAGTGGTGATGCCAACGTGATGTTGTTGTATCGGTTACGTAGGCAGGGTTAACCCTACCGTGAATATTTTCTTTATGACCCTACTTGGCTTCACTGAACATCGGGCGGAACACGGTCATAATTGTTTTTCTATAATAATATTGGACATATTATAATATATAAATATAGTCACGGTTACTAATCGTATCTTATAGAGTCCTGTATATTGGTCTTCCACGGACTAATTAAATTGTTTATGGTCGGGATCAAAGATGCCTGCGAGCTGAGGGTACACCGGTGGGCGTTAATGAAACTGTTGTGCGAACAAAGTAGCTGAATTTTGAGCATAAATAAATTAAGAGCGATCAGTTCTATACGGGCAAAATGTCCCGTTTTCAATTAGAGTGAAAGCCGGGGACGATATGGATATTTTGCGAAATGGGAAAATAATCGAATTTCGACTGAATAATGAGAGGACCCTCGATGAATGGCGACCAGGAGAGCATGAGACACAAAGGGTATTTAACTCGCACTTAGTACTTTTTGTCCACCGCCCCCTGCTGCGCCACCTCGCCTCTCACCCTACCCCCACGATTATATTGTCGTTATCGCTCTATAACGTATGCGGAATATATGCATTATCTCTATTGCCAGTGTCCATTTACCCGTTCTCGTTCCTAATCCTTTGATTTATAATATCCCGTTGAAATATAGCCGCTGGCCGCAATATATTTAAATTATTCCAACAGTCAATTATCGAGATAGCTTTTGCCGCGATGTAGGTCGCGATGCGTCCGCTCGACCGAACGAATTTGTTCATTAAAATTCACTGGGTTATTAAAGGCGTGTTTTTCACATCAATAAATTGGTAGCAATTTCCAAATTAAATATTTTGGGTGTACACCGCGTGCTCAGGAGAAAAGTTTAATATGTAAAAGTGAACTAATGGGTTCCCCCTGCGGTAGCCCGCATGCTTATTAGTTAAGTTAAACACACCTTTTTAAAGTATGTCCCGGTGAATATTCTACGTATATTTGCTAAGGGAAAAGTGCAAACAGTCTATTGGTACAAATGATTCTGTAAGGGAAAGCGATATTTCACCGTGGGGTCTGCAAAGTCAACTCAGGGCGGTAGAAAGTTTAGTTGGCAAACTTTTTCGCATTTCGTTAAAAAGCTGCTTGGATTAATTTGGGTGTCGACCGTAATACTTATTTACAATAATCCGACTTGTGGGAGCGCTTGAATTGTTGGAATAAATTTCTTTTTCAAACGTGGAGAGAGCTAGGGATGTGCTACTTTTGCGCAATATTTTTGTTATTATGGTTATTAGATAAAGTCTACAAGTTTATCTTGTACCTATAGAAATATTTCAGGCTTCATTAAATAAAAACACAGATCTTTAAATTGTATAAGTTCGGTGTAAAATATAAGTTAAAATATATCTCACAATTATGTTGTTGAGTGTATTGAAAATAGGGAGCATTTTATATGGACAAGAAGCTCTTTGACAAGAAGTCAGAGGGCCTCGGATAAAATATGCATATTTTATGTATATTGCAGCTTGATAATGCTTGATAAAAAGGTACAAAATTCCCTAGATTAAAAACAAAATAATAAAATTAATTATAAAATATCGTAGAAAGTAATGAATAATAATAAAAGATCTCATCCCTACCTCACCTACGTATGCAGATCGTAACAGTACGGTTTAAAAATTAGATACGTGCTCAGACCGCGGCCCTTATAATCCCTAAGAATTCGCTCCTTAATGATGCGCCCATTCGTTTGGATATTTACATTTTATCTGCACCTTTGGACTCTAATTGGGTAGGATTCAGGATAAGTGTTTGTTTTGAACGGACTTATGTTTGGTATTATTTATTATAGCGAAAAATAAATGTTTATTTATTTGAAAATAGAAAAAGATATTGTATTAATATAATATGAAGACGCTTGAAGTACGAATTGAAGGAGAAAACTAAATTTTACGGTTCACAGCGATATCAATAAAATACAATAAAATAAAAGGAAAATCAAAGATCACTGGACTTGACGTGAAACAGACAGTTATACGTATTATAATATTATATTATGTACCTAAAGATTCATGTTTTTGTCTGTGGTAAATTATATATTTTATTTTCAATATTTTTCTCTTTCTTTGCAAAATATATTTTTTTACCGTATTTTTTTCTCTATGTGGCAAATTGTTAATGTTGTTTACAATAAAACCTATTATTTCTTTGCTAAATAACGAATTTGTATCAACTAACAGAAGAGTCACTTGTGCGTATCTATCTAGATTTCATACTTGTTCATTTAGAGTGCCTTGATTGCGTAAGATAGTCGTGATGTTGCCAGCATTTTAAATACCAATCTACATATTTCATACTGCATAATACGCTGTGAAAGAAATTTCAAAAACGTTTGAGTTTTCTAGAAGCACTTTACACTGCATTATTTCTAATTCTATTCAAAAAGCTGTCTTGTTAAAGCAACAAACATGTCTTAGTTAAGACAGTCGGGAATTCACAATATTATTTTGCATATAACAAACATATTCCGTAGCCAATCTTCGCAGGGCGGGTGCTACCATTTGCATAATTCGACGGGAAATCTCATGATTAACATTTTTATTAAACAAGGATTAGCTGTAATCCTTTTTTATTCAACAATTAGTGACGTTATCTAGCGATGGGCGAGCTCGACGCTCGTAAAGAGTTGAAATAGCTATGGAGTCAGTAATTACCCAAATTGCCTCAGATAAACCGGCCCTTTAATTAAAGCACGAATATTTTTTTCCGTCAACAAATTTATTAAGTGCTAATCAAACGATTCATCAGTTAAATGGTATCATAAAAGCGGGGTTAGATTTTAAAGGTGCGGCATTAAATTGGTGTAATTTTATTTTTACTGAAAATGTTAATCTTGTGGGGTTTATTTTCGTTTGCATTCCCATGTCTTTACAACTTGTGAAAACTCGTATCGTCATGCGACACTCCGCGTCGTATGCAAATGTCAAATGCACTTTTTAGGGTTCCGTAGTCAACAAGGAACCCTTATAGTTTCGCTTTGTCCGTCCGTCCGTCCGTCTGTCTGTCCGCGGAATTGCGGAGAAACTATAAGTCCTAGAAAAGTGTAATTTTGTATACAGGTAAGTAATAATAAGGGTAAGAGAACGGTGACAAAAAATAATTTTTAATTAATTAATTTAGGCTACCTCCCGTACACGTAAGATGGGGATGATTTTTTTTTTCTGGCTGATACCATCGTGTGGGGTATCGTTGAATAGGTATTTTAAAATGAAGGACGGTTTGCTAAGAAACTTTTTCGATTTCATGTTCTGTTTGAAAGATATTCAAGTTTTAAAAAAAAATTGAGCGTCCCCCCCCCCTCTAAAATCTGAACTACTAGCTTTAAAATTCTGAAAAAAATCAGAGGTATGCTTTCAACCATGAACTTTCCAGGAAAACTATAGCGGTTAAGATAAAATTATTAGTTTCGGTAAAATCAGCAAAATAAGAATACCTAAAGCTAACCTAGCCTATAGTTTATTAATGCATAACTAGATGGCGCTAGTAGTAAAATTAGATCGCGCAAGCGAATTGTTCATGATTGTATTGTTTACGAGTTATAGCTATCACAAATAAATCACCATATTACAGTGTTACTTAGCTCATGATTTCTAACTTAAGTTTTTTTATTATAATTTGATATAGCATGGTCAAGACTACTTGTGTGAATGATCCGGATATATTTTTTTTAATTTGCGGAGAATATTATGCTCAAAGAATTCCGTTTGAATGTGACAACGTTCATAATTTAGGCTTACAAAAATTACTTTGGATACTCCCTGGAAATTAACGACAAGCCTTGGATTCCCCAAAAGTTATGCAAAACGTGTGTTGAGAGTTGAGTATCTACGTTTGTGGACAAATTAGAAAATAAATAGATTTTGGTACGAAACCGCTATAATGTGGAAAGGACTCGAGAACCATCACGATGACTTATTTTTGCTTAGTGTAAACATAAAACTATTGTTTTGATTTTATTAAAAATTAAGTATGCGGAACATAACTGGCTCATAATGTGTTCATTTAAAAATGGTTTACTTTGTTTTAGGCCAATGGTGGTTATATTTTTTTTTGTAAAGTAAGAATTATTTGGACTTTTCTCAACACGTCCAAAAACTAATGCGTCACTTTCAAAGGCTCGAATGTGACATAACCATCAAGTTACACTCTCTCCACGACCACCTAGACTATATTCATGACAATCTTGTGGTACTAAGTGAAGAATTGGGCAAGCAATTCCACCCGAACTTTTGTTCGATGAAGTAACGCTATCAAGGCTTCTGGAACGCACATATGATTGCTGAATATTGTTAGAGCATTTAGAATAGCCCTTAGAATAAGAATAGCATTTAGAATAGCTCTGCCTTCAGTTTCAGCAAGAAAATCAAATAACATAAAGAGTTTTTCAACTTAAACTTAAATTAATTAGGATCATCTCTACATTGACCACCCACAAGGTGGACAGACGACCTTATAAAGGTCGCCGGAAGACGCTGGATGCAGGTCGCTTCCAACCGGTACATATGGAAGTCCAAAGGGGAGGCCTATGTTCAGCAGTGGACGTCTTACGGCTGAGATGATGATGATGATGATCTCTACATTTATAGCGTTTTATTACGAAAACAACATAATATGTGTCATATCTTTTTAACTAGAGCTGGTACAGAAATTTCAGTCACAAATTTGAAATCGTCGTCAAAAATCATCCAAAATGCTGTTGTGCAGTGTATTTAATCTACTAGAACTACGGAACCCTACATTGTGCGTGGCCCGACTCGCGCTTGGCCTATTTTTTAATTTAAAATTTGACAATGTACGCGAAAATTTTTGCAAAGTGGAACACAGAGGTATTTGTGCATAACAGCAATATCGTAACGGAAACGATACAAATATTAGAGGTATATATTTGGTTTTTAAACATTACATTTTCAATAAAAGATTGATGAAGTGGTAATGGCCGAGGGGTTAAGATCATGCAAGAAGGTGATAGGCTTCATAAATAAAAAATTCTGTCTTTCGACATTTCCTAGCTTCATACTCGTACGTATTTAATAGAAAACAACTTCCTACATACAATTCGTCGCCTGTATATGCAGCCCTTAACATTTTATATTATTATTATTATAAATCTTTATTCAAGTGACATCGTAAAGTGGTTTCCCTTCTCCTATATTACCAATCGTGAAATAACACATAAAATATGGGTTTTCGTCTCGAAATTACCATAAAACATTCGATAACGCGTTATATTTAAACTGTTTGACGACGAGACTGAAAACTGAGGAGATGACACATTTTACAACATTCTTGGATAATATTTCTTAAAAGGACTTACATTAACATAATGGTTACATAAACTATAAATGTTTGCGTTTTATTATTTTTGTTTGCGCCCGTAACCACTAATCATCAGGTATTAGGTATACCGTTCTAAAAACAAATTAATGCCTTCATTGAGAAAAATCAAGGAAACAAAATACTACAGACTACAGGAGGTAAGAACACTTGTTATACCACAGACCGACCTTACGTCAATCTACAAAATCCACGTGCTTCAAACCAATGTCAGATTATGGCAACGTGCCCAGAATGCTGGCAGCATTACCTTGTTGGATGGCAATACTTATACGTTACTATATACGAGTCCCCAGCATTTTGATTTCACGTCATAAAATCTGACTTTCAAGGAACATGTTCAAATTAAAAATATCTACGTATTTAACCATTCCATTTATTACTGTCATCCGTATTTGTAAATGTTTCCACATGGTCGGCATACATCAATCTTATCCCAGTGAATAGTTTCCAATCCTAACTCTATATGCAAATAGTGGCACGTCGATAACCTGATCGCGTCTGATTTATTGCGTCCCACACCTGCACTCGGCACTCCAGTCGCGTAACTTATCATGTACGAGACTTTTACTTTGGTATTCAATCGTAAAGATTCTGGTGCCACTGTTGCTGGAAAATGTGAGAATTTTACTAGATATAAAAAGTAAGATTAGATTTAGTTCTATTGTTCATTTGTTTGTGTTTAAAGTTGCTCAGCGAGCTATGGAGCGGGCTATGCTCGGCGTCTCTCTAAAGGATCGCATCAGAAATGAGGTGATTCGGCAGAGAACCAGAGTTACCGACATAGCCGAAAGGATTAGAAAGAAAGAAACACGTTTATTCGACGGCCCATAAAATACATTTTAAAAGACAAACAAATTACAATAATACACATAGACTAAGCCGCTGAATGGGACCTGCCTCAGCGTTGTGCTGCGTGTGACCAAGCAAGTTGAAGCGAGCGTGTGACCAACCATTAGCAAGTTGAAGTGGCAATGGGCTGGTCACATTTGCCGCAGAACCGATAACCGATAAGGTACACGGGTTCTAGAGTGGAGACCGCGTCTCGGCAAACGTAGTGTAGGGCGTCCTTGGGCGAGATGAGGTGACGATATCCGGAAGGTCGCGGGGAGCGGGTGGAGGAAGAAAACGGGAGAACGAGTTGAGTGGCGTGCCATGGGGGAGGCCAATGTCCAGCAGGACGAGCGTGGGCTGATAATGTTGATGATGATGTTCATTTGTTAGGAGATGATATTTTACTTTCGATTTCAGATAAGTCTATTCAATATGTGGATAGGAATGATAGTGAGTTCCACATAAGGTCTTCAACAAGAACAAGACAAACAGCAATGTAAACATACAATTTAAAAATTACTTACTAGCCCATTAATCTCATAGTGGTTCTTTTGAAATGGGCGGTAGAGCCGTTAAATATACTTTCATAAAAAAATGTCAGAATGAAAGATCATACTTACCAGTCACGAAATCAAATAAATAATTATCGAATTTTAGAAACTCATTTTCAAAGGTTTTTAAATAAGTTACATAAATAGTCCACGCCTGTTTGTTTCAATGTTAAAATATCTTCAAACTTAACCATCTGGTCCAATTGGATAAAAATGTATAAGCGAGTAAATCACATAGTACAACTGGTTTAATAACAATACAATAAACATAGTTTTCCGACCAAGTATACCTAGTTTAATTTCCTACCAATACACCAAAATAAACCTTACACCCAACTTCAAACACATAAGCTTTTATTAAATTAGTACATAAGTAGGATCTCGGGAATACCTCAGTGAGATTAATTAGAATCCACCCGACGGATCGTAGATAATAAATCTTCTGTAATTCGTGTGTGATGGAGAAGGGGGTGATTAGTCTCTTGAAACTGTTTGAGAGGTTTTTGTGGGTAGAGTCGTTAACCTGCACCTTTAAGTGTAAATACAATCGATATTTCATTGACTAGTATTTTCTGTCTGGTACTAACTGGTATTGTATGTATGTAGTTACTTACATCGTAAGAAATACGTATCTATGTATATGTAACTAATTATTTTTATGTACTAGGTGACAAATAATTAGACGGCCAGCCTGATGGTGAGTAGCTACGGTCGCCTATGGATACCTCTGGTATCCATAGGCGCAAGGCGTACCGCTGGTACGTTGCCTACCTTAAAGACTCTGTTCACTTGCCTTTTTAAGTGTCTCATGACAAACTTTCACTTACCTATTAGGCAATAATATTATGTCCGTGTAGGGACGCCTTGTATCTCATCAACGCGCACTCATTTGCCCTTCCTTGACGAGGTCTTAAAGTTTCTAGTTGTTCTAGTTTCTAGAATCTAGTGACCAAGCAAAATACTAGGAACGCAACCTACCTAATTTAGAAGTTGACTGTATTTTAGTGTTTGATATGATGACGAGTGTTACCTAAGTCTTCATAATATTGAAAATGTAAGTAAGTTGTATGTAAGTATACCTTTAATATGTATTAGTTTGGTGGTTTTAATGTTTAGTCTTAGTTTTTCGTCCTTGATATTGTCTGCACTCCTCCATTATCCATGTAAATTTTCTCCAGGAACAGGTCAACTGGTAGAAAATGCTACTTTAGTATTAAGTTAGTCCTAGCGTTGTGATGAATAATAAAAAAAAAATCTAGTGGTAGCACTTAGACTATAAATAACTGAAACACAGGCCGACGTGTCTCTTGATTGCGCTTGACTCATCTCATCTTATTACTTAAACTGAATTACTACTTATAGTAAACTAGATAAAATAATTCTAAAAAACATATAGCTATATTTCTAAAATACGAAAAGTAAACATTAACCCAAAATTTTAAACCTCTATTCTTTACCGTCTTTTGCTTTAATCTCTGAACATAACGGCTATTAAATCCTTCTTATGACAATTAATTATTATAATACGGCAATTCCAGAGTAAAATCTCCCCAAAGTTCTAAATGAGTTATGTTTCTTAAAGAGTTATCATCCTAATTATCGCTGCAATAAAATTAAGAAACTTTGAGAGTTACGCGACTTTTGACTGGGAACTGAATAATTTAGCAGGTATTCTTTATTAAAGACGCCTGACTTTTACACGATGAACAATATTTTTATCTTTAAGTTCTTTAAGTATAAAAATAAAGTAATAAACTATGTATATATATTTATATATTAGCGTTAAAATGTAACAAACTTTACACTGAAATACTTGCACATGTGTATTCACTTTGAGTTTTGTTAAAAATTATCTACACTAGTAGTTCGCCTCGAACTGGAACCTCGCAGCCCAATTTCCGTGGTAAACCTTAGACTTTAGGCCTCGACTAAATATATCCTAATACAAGAACTTTAACATTAATATAAAAACTCAAAATACAAAAATTCAGATAACTTAAAACTCAATAAACCTACGTACCGAGATTTTTAGAATATAATCCTTTTTAGAGTTTCGTTCCTCTGAAGGAAAAAACGAAACCCTAATAGGATCACTTGGTCATCCGTATGTCTGTCAAGACCCATTTATACTCTACATCCCATAGAATTGTATATTTTTACCATAATACACAGGTCTATGGCCGCTTGGTACCCGTAAAATTAAACTTCTAAGTTAACGTAGAAAAAAATACACCCGTTTATCCTTCAAAAACGTACCTATATTTTTTTGACCCTCTGAATAAATCAACATTCATAGGGAACTTGCCGTTACCATATATTTATGAAATTTGGCAGACTATAAGTACATATATTTTAAATTCGGGAAAACTTCTGAAAGCTATACATTTGAATTAATTCATTTAAAAATGGCTCTATTTAAAGTACGTAAACATCGAAGTTAAGCAATATTATGTGCGTACGTATTTGGATGGGCGCGTACGTAGTGATCTCAACATTTTGCTGACTTTTTTGGAGAGAGCCACCAGCGCAGCGGCCCGTGATGCATTATGGTGTGCTCGTGTACCTTTATTGTTGAATATGCCGGCACAAACAATTACTCAAAGTTTTTAAAAAGTTATGCAGACAGACTACTCAAATAACCTTACTGCCAGCGAAAAAGCAGAGGCTCTCAACTCTAAGAGTTCGCTTTGCTCGGTCGATGATATATGTATGTATTCATATAAATTATGTATTTAAATTATATATTATAACAAAACGATTCAGGGAGTTTTTTTTATTCTATCACCACTTCCACAGACATTGTTACCTGCTTATTATTGTTTATGGTCTCCACTTTCGTGTTTTGCCAGTGGCCGTAGCATGCCACACAGAATCCCGACCAAACTTCAAGAGTAGAACTGTCATCCCATACATTCACAAAACTACAATGTATGGCATGACAGTTCTACGCTTGACATTTCAGCGGGATCTCGTTTGGCATGCTACGGCCACTATAAAATATTATTTTACTTGACAGCGAGTTATAGTCAGGTACATTGTGTTCGGGATAATTTATACAAAATTTTAGGCAATGTGACGTAGTTATGTCGTCATAATAATATTATATTATAATTATGCCTATACTACTAAATCCAACTTTGGTTGCTTGCCATTAGCGATGGGCATAAAATAACGCTATTAATAAGGTTTTTATTTTAAATAACTATTTTACTTTATTTTTATTTTACTTAAATTAAAAAACATTATATTTTATCGATCGAGCGAAATGAGGTTTATTAAAAGATTAAAATAACAGCACAAAACGTGTACTTACCTACATGTATGTGACACCTATCTCAATAGCAAACTTTAGGCGGCCGGACTATAATTGATTAATTTATACAATTATTGGTATTACGCAATGTACTAAAAAATAATGTTATTGAAAATAAGATATATTGCTTGAAATTCTCGAATTATTGGACTTTATCGCTATTAATTCTTTAGCTTGATCTACTTGCCTGCTCTTTCTTGCCTGTAGGATCTTTCCCAAACTTAATGTACCTAATGTGTAAGTACTTAATGTACTTAATGTGTGTTTAGGTACCTAACAAATTATGCAAAACATTATAATTTAGTCATCTTTATAACTCTACAACCCTTGGATCGATTTGGCTCATTTTCGAACATGAGAATTCTTTTAGCTCATACTACCTGATCGCAAAGTTCCATTAAGATTGGAACTTTGGTAACGTTGTAATTAAGTATTTTCTATAACTCTAGAACCCTTCGACCGATTTGGCTGATGGTCGAACTTAAAAATTCTATTGACTTAAACTACGTATTTGCAAAGTTTCATAAAGATTGGACCATCGGTATTCAAGTTATCGCGTAACAAACATACATACAAACATACACTTTTGATAATATATTTATGTAGGTTATAAAAAATGTGTGTATATTAGAAAAAAAAAAAAAAGGTAGCACTCCGGGAGTGCCGGCAGAAGTGAAAACTTCAATATTAACGTTGTGTTTAATTATAAGTATAAAAATACTATCATTTATGAGGTAGAATACAATGTTTATTTATTGCGCTATCGTACACAAATATGACAATTTATATGTTGTTATTTATAATATTATATCGTTATTTATATATAACATTAAATTTTATCTCTCAGAAAAATCAACTTCCATCCATAATTTCGACGACTTTTACACCATCGTTATTATCAGAATCATCATCGCAAATTTTTACAACTTATACAATTCGTTTATGATAACTGAAGTAAGAAACAAACAGTTTTGATTCGAACCTATTTAAGTGTCTAATAAAAAAATATATTAAATATAAATATAAATTATAAAAAAAAATATCGGGAGCGCGCTTGTCTAAGCCCCCTGTGCCGCCTAAACAGAGCAGCACACTCAGGCACGGTAGAAAGAGTGAGAGATACTAGTTCCTCTCCCTTCCCCTCGATCTTACGCTTTTTCGATCAGCATCACGTGACCCTGACGCGAGTTTGAAAGTTTTTACCCATACAAAAAAAAGTGCTCAGCGCCGCTAAAGAAGTTTTCACTTCAAAAATATCAGAGCACCAGTTTTGAAATTATCGTCAGACCTATCGTAAAGACTTTAAGTCACCTATATCTCTGCAACCCTAAAGTCTATTTCGCTATTTTTTTCACTAAAATTATTCTATTAATCTATCTAACTTGTGTGTAAAGTTTCATTTAATTTGGAATAACCGTTTTCGAGTAAATGTCGATCAAACCTAAGCGCCAGAGGTCAACCGCTAAACTGGTCGAAACGCAGGCTTTTCGCGGCTCTCGACTCTAAGACCTCGCTTCGCTCGGTCGATAAAAAAATAAAATATATTGTTATTAAAATTGTTAAGTCTAATAAATTTGAACTAATTCAGAAGCAGTATTGTCATCAATAAATGTTATAAACATCCACCATCTTTAGGTATACCATGTTATATGAATAATAACTGAAGTAGAATAAGTTTTAAAAAATAATTTATAGTATACTCCTAAATTTTCTCCGAACCTTCCCTCACCACACATTTAATTTTTAGAACATTTCGCACCGCGTTAAATGGCGTTCAACTTAAAAACGCATTAATATCATCTCTTTATCTCCTAGTTTTATTGCAGCGGTATAATTCGATGCGAAACGCCCACTCTTTTGCGCGCAGACAATAAGTTTTCACGAGCTGAATAGAGGCGAAGATTGGAAAGAATTCAAAGCACTTTTTTGTCGAAATTCGTAAAAAAATGTTTTTGTATTGTGAGTGGCGCACAATGGCGGATGGAGGAAATGAGAGTCTGGGCGTAGCGGTGCTCAATTTAACTGGTACCTACTCGGTCCGCCGCCCGCGCTCTACGCGCCTAGCAGTTCATGAGATGCTTAGAATATACTTCATTTTGTGCATATACCCAGTCATTATAACTAAGAGTTGCATAGTTTAAAGTAAATTGTATTTTTAACTATTCAGACTAAGAATCTTGCAAAAATGTGTATTTTAAACGATTTTATTTAACTTGCCCTGTTTGTGTGTTTGGATAGATACCTATTTGACCCAAACACACAAGTTATTGAAATTATTATTTAGCCTATATTGTTCCACTGCAGGGCAAAGGCCTCATTTTTTCTCTTTCCACTGTTTTCTCTGGGTAGCGACTATGGTCCAATCATTGAGGTAGGTATAAATCTAAGATGGCCACCTCTAGTTATTGGCGGATTATGTTCAACTATAGTTCATTACACAAAGTATAAAAGCAACACAACTATATGATCATTACACAGGTTCATACCAAATGCCTGCATATTGTGCGCGATGCACACAATCAGCTCACAGATATGACACCTCATTGCACTACACTGCTGACTACATTCAACTATAGTTCATTACACAAAGTATAAAAGCTACACAACTGTATGATCATTACACAGGTTCATACCGAAGCCTGCATATTGTGCGCAATGCATACAATCAGCTTACAAATATGACACATTGCACCACACTACTGATTATATTGAACTATAGTTCATTACACAAAGTGTAAAAGCTACACAACTGTATGACCATTACACAGGATCATACCAAAGCCTGCATATTGTGCGCGATGCACACAATCAGCTCACAGATATGAAACCTCATTGCACTACACTGCTGATTACATTCAATAATTTCAATACACATGAGACCGTAAAGTTGGGCTTGACAGCTTTTTGGTATTAAATTATACTATGAATATGAAGTATGAGCTATGAGTTTGAAGCATAATAATACCTGTAGGTACATAGTAGTTAGGACTAAGATGTTAGTGAATAGTGTAGCTTTTTTAATTGCAAATTTATTGTCTGATATTCAATAGATCGAGAACGTTTGACTAATATTGTAGGCTTATTTTAATTTTATTAATCGGGACTTTTTAAAGTGGCAAATGCCTTTATTGAGAAAAACAAACTAACAATACTACAGCTACTACAGCAGTAAAGAACACTTTTATTAACCACAGATCGGCCACAAGCCGATCTACAGAAAATCCAAGTGCTCGGGACTTATCGCATACATATTAATTAACATGAGTTCAAATCGTGAAAGTTTAAAGTGTTATATTGACAAAGTGTGGCTTAGCAACAAAATACAAATAGTTGGATATCCTCATAACATACATCTTATTCATACGAACGTAGAGTTTCCACTGAGATAAATAAATCACCAAATTAGTAAGCGTCGCAAAATTATTAAAGATCCTTCTACTTAAAACACTGAATGTTTTTCCGTACACAATAAGTATAATTATATAAAATAACATAACTTTTAAGAAATATCGTTTATATATTTAACCAATAAAATTTACCAAGGTCAATGCCCCCGTCTGCACGTTAATATTTTGATGTATTCTAACGCAACTATAAAACCACGTAGTCAATTTCCTGCGCACAAAGCGCACGTAACCGTACAGTTTCCTAAAATAGCATAAAAGCATGCTTACTAAAAACAAAACAGACACTTTGTGTATAGACTATATAGTAATAACGGCAGAAACCACATAAAAGTAACAACGTCGTATTTAGTCAATTTTGGAAGCTGTTTCTTAGTCATCATCATTATTTTCATATGACAGGTATAGTACCGGCGTCCGCAGATGTGTGTTTCGGCGTACCCACAGCCCCGACATTATGGTGTCACGCAGGAACACCCCCAGGTTTTTAGTATCCCCCCGCAGCACCCCCCGGCGCGGGGTTATGATGCGTAACACATTTTTCCTGGGTAAAAAAGGGAGTACCGGCGTTGCATTTTTTTTGAGTTGCCTTCTCTGTCAAGACCCACTTCATTTACCTACTATCACTACGGTTAGTTCACTCGGCTAATACTGTCTTACTCAGTTCCATTTTAGTCATATTTTAACTTACCGTAAAAGCGAAGGTGCGAACCCATACGCACGCACTAATACGCACACACTTTACTTTTAATGTAGTTTTTTAAATAAGGAAAAAAAAACTTGTTGCGCAGGTCTCGCGTAAAACCCGTTTGGAGAATAGCTACATTCTCCGAACAGGTTTCACCAAATAATAGCTACATTTTGAACGTGCTTCACTTTAGTCTCTGTAGCTCGGTATCTGCGCCTATTAGTCAGTCTAACCAAAAACAAAACAGCCAGTATGTAATCTAATCACCGTGTGCAGCGTCCGCGCACACACGCTCCGGTGAAATTTAATGTTTCGCCTGTGAAGTCTTTGAACCGGAACACAGATCTAATAAGCTTATTGGACATGCTCTTACTGGGTTTCTATACAAAGATATGATTTTTATATGTCTAATACTTGTGTAAACCAATTAAATGTGTGTGCCAAAAATTTTAGTTTTGAAATTTCGGTTACTCAGATGAAAGTTATATACGTAGTCATTTGGTTTAGAGATATATATAAATATACAGAGTTAACAAATAATATTTATCGGGTTTATAGGTATTTTGTAATTTAAATTTGCTATTATGCTTCTTGCTCGCATAGAAATAAAAGTTGCTAAAATAATATACGACACATATAGGTCATAGGTATATTATTATCATCATACAATATTTTATGACCGATTGATCAGTAAAAGAAAAAGCTCATATTAGTATTCTCTCCATAATAATATTATTTAGAATTGATTATTTTAATTCAAAAATATTTCAAGGCATAAAAGGTAACTCAAATGTTTACCTTAGAGATCCATGAACTGTTTTTATAATTTATTTTTTAAAATGTTAATTAAACGGTCAAGTAAAATAATAACCGCTCCAATGTTTATTAAGTCGGCGTGCTCCTCCCATGTTGCCTTTGAAGCATCGCATATTAGCCTCCGTCTATTAGCATAAAACCCATAATGGCACAACCTAAGCTTTTAATTAATTAGACTTCATACCGGAAACTTCGAACGGCGGTATCTTTTTTAATTTCATTTCCATATTACAAAAACATGTTCACAAAAATTGCATTCAAAACCCGCAATGTAATTAAAACTTTTGTTCAAAAACTACACACTTTTGGGAGGAAAATAATAAAATGTTTACGTAAAAAAGCATTGGATGAGCAAACAATCTCCGGGCGAAACTAATTTGAGCGGCGCATTCGCGAGTTTAGACGCTTGAAATCTCGCTTTTATGTTTTCCAAGGGTTTAATATAAAAATTACTTTTTGCATTATCATGTGTGCCTGGTACTTTGAGAAGGGTAAATCGCAGTATGGGGTGCTTCGCTCGTCGCCGGATTATCTCATGCGTGACAGCTGCTCTCATTTCTGAGATCCTGGTACTTATGGGTTGTGATAAGACAAGGGCGCGGATCTTAATAATTTTAGGGTTCCGTGTATATTACATAACATAATTTTAGCCTGATTAAACAGAGGTAGAAGTAAAAATCTGTATTGCAAAAAATAATATAATTGTCTATGACTCCTAACACCTTCTAGTTTTTGATTAGATCATTCCTCACTATTAGTGATAAGCCCGGCTACTGTTACACTTAGAATAAAAAAAAAAAATCTGCATACTTTAATTACCAGATTTTTCAGAATAAAAATTATTACCTATTCCGTGTTAAAGTGTTTGTAGTGTATAGCTATACTGACAAATGTATAGCCGCTTGACAGTGACAGCGTAATCTGCCATAGACAAGAAAGAAAGTCTGTAATGGCTGCGGAGAGCGGGAACATAAAATGTATATCCGGTGAGGAAAGTGCAATATTATTTGAATATAATTAATTATCTAAATGGGAGATGTGCTACGAGATGATACTACAGTCTTCGATAATTTTGATAATATTATTATTTAAAATTTTGATTTTATATTTATTTTGCGATATCACTGTTAATATGCATTTTTTAGTTTTGTAAGAGTAAGAAAGTAACTTAAGAAAATAATCTTAACATTAGCACAGCCCTATCATGACCCCGTTTCTCAATATTTTATCGCTCCCATATGTAGACGTTTGATTTGTTCCCCCTCATATTCTTTTGATTATTGTATCAAAACGAGGGCAGGAAAAAATCTTATTCGGCACTTTTGTAACGTTATAATCAAATGATACAAACATTACTGGAAGATTTTTCTATAAAATTTAGATGAAGCACCCATAGTAAGCCCACTAGTTAGTATATCTCTACATAAGATAAGTACGCACATAATCACAGGTTTACACATAAACGCAAAGCAGTGAGGGTAAGTATGACAGTAATATTTATTTGATTGCGAGCAGTGCATAATTTGATACGTACCTATTGTATTTTTATAGTTAAAAAACAACAACAGAAAATTATGATTAGCATTATTTATAAGTGAGGGATTTATCCCGCCTTCTTAGTACTATGCATCATCGATTAATATTTCGCGTGATCGTGCTCAAAGGCTAACCTACGTATAATGAATAAAAAAATATTATGATTACCAGTGTGTGTAACACATGGTGTCTCCAAACGAGTGGGTTTACTATAGGTACCTCATTTCTTTGAGCAAATTTAATCCAGTAGTTTCCACCAATGGTTATAATCTATTTATTGTCGGCAGGCCCATAATGAATGATGTTTTGCATCAATGCTGACGTGAGTGTTTTAGAGTGTTTCTGTCATACGAATGCTCATTTTTTCTGCTTGTTAAAGGCATGACATCGCTTTCATGTGAGCGAGCAATCAAAAACGAATTTGAATTATGAGTTTGGGGTTTATTGAGATTTTTGTTTTTTGCCTGGATTCATTTGCGGAGATTGAAACTGGTTTCAACTGGTAATGTGTATTTGAAATGCTGTACTGAATGACTTTACTTTGACGCTGATTTCAAAAAGTTTCAGTGAAACTATATGTATGCGGCTTTGCCTGCGTGTCCAAATCCTTTCTTAGTGGAGGTTTACGTCATAGGACCTATCTGTATTCCAAATTTCAACCCAATCGGTTCAGCGGTTTAGGCTGTGCGTTGATAGATCAGTTAGTCACTCTTTCCTTTTATATACGAGTATTTAGAAGATTTCAAAACTTCGTATTTTGTTGGTGTATAAGAAATGTACCAAAATGATAATACTCGTGTTAAACAAAAGTAAACATATTGATTTCTACAATAAAAGTGCACTTTTATTCTCCAAGTGGTAGCAACTTCCCAGCAAATTTTTGTCAACCATCTCTAAGATATGAACCTAGGATTTCTGAATTGATCCCTGGCATGCAAGCTAAATAATTGGCAGGCAATTAAGGCAAAAGACGCTTTGAATAGATTCAACGTTCCACTGAAATTGATCCATATCACTTATCTAATAAAACCTATCAAGAACAAACTCTCAACATACTTTCATGAACTCAATCTCATAAACAATAATGTGAAAAACTTATAAGAATCGGCCTCAAGGCACCAAATAAACGTCGCCGCTTAAAAACAAATCTATGTCTCGCTCAGATGCACACGCGTGTTTTATGAAGGGGGATCTAAGAAAAAAGCAATTTAACAAAAATATAGCGACCATTGTATTACAGGACTTCGAGTTTTAGAACGAAAATCTCGGTAAGTGTAACTTGTCATTATGACGAAATGAACTGAGTTGGTTTGATTAGTTACTTAAAATTTACGACATTTCAACAATAATAACCTAAGGATACAACGCGCAATTCGAAGGTACACCCTGACTATATTCATCTTAGTCAGAATGCATTTCCAGCCATTAATGGTACTAGGCTAGATCTATTCACAAATCAATTATGAAAATGCTTAAATTGACTTAATACTTTCCGTATACTTCTGTTTAATGGTATAAATAGGATATTTTTTATTGATTTACAAATGAAAACTTACATGCCTTAATTATTATACTTTTTATTAATCATCTAAACCGTACTACAAAAAACTATACTTAAAAACTAAGTTTAATGAACCCTATAACGACAGAGGTAATAAATATTAGACAGTTTTTAGGGCAAAATACCAGAATTCTAAATTTACTAGTCTACTTTTTTTAGTTTGGACATTCTCGAGCGCTATCTATGACGTCCAGGAATGTTTTTACATCAATGCAAAAATAAAAAATGCTATATTGGAATAAGGGAAAGAAACAAATGATACGGGAAATACTTAAATCACTGGCATTGATGCGAAATTGGAAATTGTATCTACAGTTGGATATGAGCACGTGATTTCGAAGTTTGCGAGAGGGGTGAAGACATGACCCATTTGATTATCGTATTTATAAAGCTTTTGTATTCCATGTATAAATTGTATTTTTGCATACCTACAGTTTTAACTGATTTTAAAAATTGAAAGGTGCATTAAAATTATTTTATTTTATGTAATGTTCATCGGTTACTCTAAGACATCCGATCACATTTTTTTAAATAAAAGGGTGTAATTTCCATGTCCCATTATATTTTTATTAGGACAGAGTAAGTAGTTTTCCATCCTCATTTGCTTAATATTTTTTTTATTTTCCTGATATTAACCAATTTTATTAACACAATCATATATTTTATATCATTTCCAAACCAATCGTGCTATATTTATCAGCTCCTGTACTAACTTATTATACAATCTACGAAATAAAAATACAATCATAAAACATTTCAATGATTTGCATGCATTAACATCACCGTTATTGCTACACGCTAAATCACTAAAATGCAAAGTAAAAGCAAAGGTTATGTTAAATAACACTTGAAATAATATCTACAGAGGGCCTGCGTTTGATAAACTGCCTCGAAAATATAAGCCGAATTATTCGTGAATACAAAAATTATGGCCTCCGCTAGTACTTTATCTTGAATGCTATTAAAGCATAAAGTATCTATATCATAGAGATTACTCTCGATAAAAATTGCGCAGTCAACCTTTTGGAAACAATAAATAATTATAATTGCGCATAAACGACGTTCTGTTTAATTTTATTGTGTGTTTTGGCAAGATATGCAAGGTTATGTAGAAAAACTATGACACCAGTGACCTACCCTACGCATAACTTGGACCAGTGGTTTTTTAATTAAAACATTAAACATATGGTTAATAAAAGGGTTCATGTGAAGGTTATACTCGTAGTTCGAGTACATAATATTTTAAACTAGCTGCGCCCAGCAGTTTTACCCGCAGTACTTATGTGGCCTATGTGTTATTCCAGGGTCTAAGCTATCCCTATACAAAATTTCAGCTCAATCGGTCCACCCGTTTAGGCGTAAAAAAGTAACAAACACACATCCAGACATCCTGACATCCTGACATCCAGACATCCATTCTTACAAACTTTCACGTTTATAATATTAGTAAGATTGAACTATCCAAGAATTTTTACGTTGGCACACGATATAAAGAAAACATAATATACTCAAGAGTAGGATGTAGAGGCCTATGCATAATGATGATTAGGTTTCACTTAGCCTATTGATTCACTTGGTTATAAATATAATTTTCAGATTTCGTCTCAAACGGCATTAGTAGGTACTGTTCGTTATCCTACTCAGTATAATAGAGCGATTAAAAATGTCATTTTTGTGTAAAACTACTCAATACAAAATCTTGTAAACATATTACAATAAAAACAATCCTAAAATGTATCACGAAGCTTATCTCAGACAGACGAAGTTGAAGACATAAAGTTTATGCAGTGACAACATATTTCAGAAACGCGAAGCCTTTTATTAGAGCCAGATGATCGTCCCTTCCACGAAACTTTAAACTTCAGCTCGTATATCGTATTGCAAAAGTTTTCGCCTGAACGAAAATACACCGGAACGCTCTCAAAAGAGTAGTGTGAGATTTTTCGAATACACTCTGGGATTAGGCTCACGGTACTTCCAATCAGAGCTTTGGGCTCAGTTTACTTCGGATATAAAAGGTCTGGTGAGTAAAGGTGTTTTAAAAGATTTAGTGAGATATTGTTTCATGGTCAACGAGGAACCCGAGATTTGTCATATTATTATCTCCGTCTGTCTGTTTTTAGATCTCTTTAGAGTATAGCCCTTATAATAAAACACTATGTATACCTATACATTATACATAGTGTTTAATTTTTAGGGCTCGTTCTAAAAAGGAAACTTAAATTTCTACGGTCTGGCTCTTTAGAAAGTTTCATTAGAATCTAAATATACAAACGAAAGGCTTGATTGATCGAGTGATCTGTCAAATTAAATTGTCAAAGCGTAAGTCGAAAGAACGAATTAAACTGATTTAATTTAGCAAATATTTTGAAGATGTAGAAATAAGCTTACAAAGGATATAGCGGCAGTAAGCTAGCGTATTATAAAATAGTTATAATATTAGTTGATTTTCCATCATAAATTACAGAAACACCTTGATCAATTTTAGTGTTGAAACCTCTATAAATTGTTCTATTAGCGTAGCGTAAAACAGCTTCAATACTTTGCCAAAGAAATTACTTCAAACAGCGCACGAAATTGCTATTCGGTTTAACAACCTAAAATAATCTTTACGGCGACCAATATATTAAACTTAAACAAGCAAAGTTGTGTGTATGTTTACGGCTTACAAAAGTGTATTACGGCGTTTGCATTTTACGATTTTCCACAAACAATTTGTATTCTAGTCTCGTAGCGATTGTAAAAGTTCTATTCGTTGTCTGTATGTCCAACGTTCTACCTGAGATGGGCACTACTGCGAAATGATTGTAACATTGTAATTTTAGTATGGATAAAACCCAATATGCATTGAACATGTTTATCGTGGAAGCTCAATTATACCTCTTCACTGCTCATATACAACACTTGATGACAAATAAAGGAATCGGTCATAAATAATTACCAATCAAAAATATTTTCCACTTTTTTTTCCTGGTCCAGCAGAAAAGCTTCCATATCAATCTTGTTTTATCAATCCCTACACACAAAAGTTTTCTTAATTCAAATTCATTTTATTTTCTTATCAGATGTATTTGCTACTCTTCATTTTCTGATGATGTAGTTCTAGTAGAATTCTGCTTTAGCAACCACTTGGTCTGGGTCTCGGGACTGGTTTGTTATTACTTGTCCAGTTTATCTAAGCACTAACGGCTCAAAGTGTTATATGTAATAATAGGTGACAAACAAGCAGACGGCCCACCTGATGGTGAGGGGCTACCGTCGCCTATGGATACCTGCAATACCAGGGGTACTACTGGTACGTTGCCTACCTTTCAAGACTCTATTCACTTGCCTTTTGAAGAGTCCCATGTTAAAGCTCATCGGAAATACCGCGGGCGGAATCTCATTAAGGGTATTAGTTCTAATAAACAACTGACGACCAACGCGTCGTTAAATACAGTAATTATTCGAGTGCTATTTTTAGTCATTCAAAAGTTTTCACAGTAGTGCCACAGTGCAGGTACGCAATCAAATCCACGTCTGAAATGTCTACAACAACAATGCCTAACATCTGAGATTTCTTTGTTCGTGTTCATCTATTGCACGAGTTCAATGAGCTTAATTTTAAAGAAACAAAACCTTGATGACCTTTGTTTTTTATTGTTGTGGCTCCACAATAAAAGTCAATTCAAAGACAAAAGATAATTAGCAAGTCGTTAAAAGTAAGCTTTTTTAAACAAATTTTTATTGATGTAACTGTAAATGACTTAATTTTTTCGGTATTTTGGGGATGTAATTAAATTCTTGGCATCCAAATAAATCTGCTACAAGTATTTTCCTCTAATCCCTCATTGCGAGATAAAGAATAGGGTGTTAATTTTATGCACAGTTTGGGTTTTGATAATCTGTTACGGCCTATATAATATAGACGAAACTATCTGTTAGTTACTTTTAAGTTTAATATCATCTTTCTATAGTATGATACACACTATACAGGGGAGTTTTTTTTTTTTTTTTTTTTTTTTTTTCGCGGGTAGGAGTAACAAAAAAAGACGTGTTTTTATAACTCTTATAATAAATATATTTAAAAAAATATTAATTATCCTTAATATGGTGAAATTATTATGTTAATGCACTTGTGGTATTACAACACCTACCTGTGAGTGTTTTCTCCTGGCTCTGTCAACAACACACATATATCTACAGTTTTCGTCACACTGCACAGTTCAAAGTTCACAACACAATGGAAACAATCCAAGAGAGCTTAAACTCAATGATGGGCATGTTCATGAAGAGGATGGACGCTTTCGAGGAGAGGCAAGCCTCCACACCTGGAAACCCAACTGCTGAAGGTGACACTCTGGCGCGTGAGTTTGCTGATTTCAAGACCTTTGTGCTGACCTCACTGCGGGCTCTTCAATCACAGATTGAGGTGCTGGCCAAACAGGCAGATGAGCTGGAGATGCGTGGGCGCCGGAAAATACTTCTGCTTCATGGAGTGCCGGAGGTGTCAAAAGAAGACACCAATGAGGCTGTAGTCAAGGTGCTGGCTGAGCGGCTCAAGCTTAACACATTCAAGGTGGGTGATATTGGCCGGTCTCATCGGATGGGTCGCGCTGGTATCACAGACAAACCGCGTCCGATATTGGTTAAGCTGCGAGATATGGCTGTACGAGGGCAGATTTGGGCGTCGAAGACATGTCTAAAGGGTTCCGGTATCACAATATCGGAATTCCTAACTAAGACTCGGCACGATGCATTTATGTCTGCTCGTCAACGCTTCGGTGTCACAAAATGTTGGACCCGCGAGGGCGTCGTGTTTGTACTTGGTCCCGATGGAACGCGACACCGTATTAGCTGTAGGGCGGATCTTGAGGCTGTACCCTTGAAGGATAGGCCTAAGCCTTCGTCTGCGACGAGGGTCGCGGCAGTTCCAACGGCAGCAGCTTCAACCAAGACCAAGCGCATTGTCAAGAAGTAAACACGCTTCTTGTGAGAGTATTCGTTAGTATTAGTGTTTACTTTTGTTATTCGTTTTTAGTTTTCTTTTATGTTTGGTAAGTCCTTGTATTTATTTCTGATTGGGCTCATAAATACAGCTAAAGCACGGTGGTTGATGAAACTTGTTACAAATCACACTTTTTATAGGTAGGTACATATTTTTTATATCTTTGAACATTGCACTTTTTATTTTTGTTGTCGGTATTCATTCATTTTAAACTTTTCGTTTTTTATTTATTCCTTAGTTTGACAATCATGACACTTGTATTATCACCTGACATTGACAGCTGAAAACTTCCTTTTGTTTTTCTTAATTTATACGTCAGGCAAAAGTTTCCTTAAGGTAGCAACATTTGCCAAATTTATATTGAGTTTATAATATTTGCCCAATCAGAAATACTTGTTAAAATTTGAAATGTGCTGTAATTAAATAATGATTTTGTTCCTCTTAAACACTTAAACGGTGGGTGGCTTTATGCAACAAGCAGCCAACTTTTAATATTAAAGTTTTTTTTTTATTATTATTATATTATAATTTATTCCATATTAAGTATATTTTAAGTATATTGTATTATTTATTTATATTTGTGTATATATAGGTATAAAATAGTATTTTATTATGAATAATTTGTTTGGAAATTGTGATAGTGATGATGATAGTAATTTTGTGTCCTGTTCATCTTCAAGTGCTGACAGCAGCTCTGAAAACAGTTTTGTAAGTCTCCCTTCTCTCTCCGACTGTTTAGATTCAATCCTAAGCGGAAATTCTAAAAACTTTAACGTCCTTCATATCAATGCACAAAGTATTCCGGCTCACTTTACAGATATGCTAGCGTCTTTTGATAATAACAATATACATGCCATCTTAATTTCGGAGTCCTGGCTAAAACCTTGTCTTCCTAATGCTTCTTACATGCTACCTGGTTTTCAACTCATACGGAACGACCGCACTGGAAGTGGTGGTGGCGGAGTTGCCATTTATCTACGTTCACACATTTCGTTCTCCATCGTGAGCATGTCGGCACAGCCGCCTCCTCCTAGTGCTGGCGAACATCTCTTAATCGAAGTTATCCTTTCACATACCAAAATTCTTCTTGGTGTGTATTACTGTCCTTCTCTACGTATTAACTTCTTCTCCTCTTTCGAAAGTCTGCTCGAGTCATACTGTCCATCTTATGATCACACAATTATCATGGGCGATTTTAATACATGCCTTCTAAAGCAGGACTCCAGATCTAAAACTTTTCAATCTGTTACAAGGGCAAACAATTTATCTATTCTTCCTCTCAATGCTACACATAATTTTCCAAATTCTGTCCCATCTCTCTTAGATTTGATCTTAGTTTCGTCTCCTGATTTTGTCAGAGACCATGGCCAGTGTGCGGCGGATGCTTTCTCCTATCATGATCTCATATATGTCGCATACAAAATCCGCCCGCCTAAATTCAAGCCCACAGTTATTCTGCAACGTAGTTTTGGTGGTATCGACATGGACATATTGCGTAATGATGCAAGGGAGCTGAATTGGTCTGGGATTGTCGAGGCTGAAACTGTCGATGAACAAATCATTTTTTTTAATGCAACCTTAATCGATCTATACGACAAACATGCCCCCGTAAGACCAATAAAGATTAAGCACCTACCTGCTCCTTGGATCAGCAACGAAATTCGTTCTCTGATGCAAAAGAAATTTGTAGCAAAAACCAGATACAGATTGAGACCTACCGACGAAAATAAAAATAAGTACTCCACGCGTCGTAATAATTGCAATAAGGTGTGTAGGGATGCGCAGCGCCGGCATATTCATGACTCGGTCGGAAATAACGATCCCGCCAAAGTGTGGAAATTTCTTAGGTCTTTAGGAGTTGGGAAGTCACGGCAAGATAACTTGCCTAAGGATCTGGATGTAGACCTTCTTAACAGCCATTTCTCTTCTTCTTCTAATTTCAATGGTCCTGTGAAGGCTGCAACGATCTCGAAACTGTCTTCTATTCCCACTTCTGACTGTTCTTCTTTTATCTTTAAGCAATTTTCCGAGATTGATGTTAAGAAAAGTATCCAATCTATTTCTTCTAATGCGATGGGCAGTGATAGAATCAGTCGCAAGATGATTATACTTATACTGGACGAACTTTTGCCCGTTATTTGCCATATACTGAATTATTCCATCACCAATGCTACTTTTCCTACCATATGGAAAGAAGCTCAGATCACCCCACTACCAAAAAAAGCTAATCCAGCCTCTTTCTCTGATTTCAGACCTATCTCTATTCTTCCTTTTCTCTCTAAAGTTCTCGAACGTCTTGTTCACCAACAACTTAACTCCTATCTTATCCAAAACTCCCTCTTAAATCCTTTTCAATCTGGTTTCCGTCGTGGTCATAGCACCGTTACTGCATTGGTCAAAGTTACCGATGATATACGCTTCGGTATGGCAAATGGGCATTTGACTGTTCTATCGCTGCTCGATTTTAGTAACGCTTTCAACAATGTCGATTTTGACATCCTTCTCAGTCTTCTTCGTTCTCTTAACATCTCTTCTACGGCTATTAAATGGTTTCGCAGTTACTTGACTGGACGTCGGCAGCGTGTGCGCATTGATGAAAAGTTTTCATCTTGGTGTAACACTACTGCTGGTGTCCCTCAAGGCGGCGTTCTTTCTCCTCTTCTCTTCGCTATCTTTATAAATTCTATCTCGCATCAATTATCTTCCTCCTACCACCTTTATGCTGACGACCTGCAAATTTACACTCAGGCTCCAATCAATCAAATCGAAACTGCCATAAGCATTACCAATAATGATCTGCAACGGATTCTGCACTGGAGTAAGTCTTACGGGCTTAGTGTGAACCCACTTAAATCCCAGACGATCATTATTGGTAGTTCCAGGATGATTTCAAAGCTTGATTGGTTCCGCTTGCCTCAAGTTATTTTCGACGGTACAATCATTCCGATCAGTAAATCGGTGAAAAATCTGGGAATACATCTCGATACCCACCTGTCATGGGACACTCAAATTACTGAAGTCAGTCGAAAGATTTATGCTTCTGCGGGTTCTTTGCGGCGACTTCGAAATTTCCTGCCGATTACCACTAAAACCGCTCTTGCACATTCTCTATTACTTCCCATACTAGATTATGCTGATGCTAGCTATCTGGACTTGACCCAAGAACAGCTAAATAAACTTGAAAGACTGCAAAATTTCTGTATCCGGTTCATATTTGGGTTACGTAAATATGATCACATTTCCGAGTACCGCAGTAAGCTGAAATGGTTACCCATCAGACTTCGCCGGAATACCCACATTCTCTCTCTTCTGTACAATATTCTATTTAGTCCCTTTGCTCCTCCTTATCTGAAAGAACGCTTTAAATTTTTCTCTAACACTCATTCGCTATATCTTCGTTCCACAAATAATTATCTTCTGATGTCAACTACCCCTACCATCTCTTCTAAATTTACTGACAAATCATTCACTGACTATGCCGTCCATCTGTGGAATGCTCTCCCTGTCCCCATTAGATGTGCAAAAACACATGAAGGTTTCAAAAATCAACTCAGAAACTACTATCTGACACAAGGTTAGTTATTTCCTTTTTTATTTAAAGTATAATATTATGTATTTATATGTAAGTAGTATATGTAGTCTATTATATTATGTATTTATAGATATAATTGTATGTATATTTTTATTTGTTTTGTATGTACGTTATTATGTATCAATAAATTATGTATCTCCTGTATAATATCAGACCCTACTCTTTATATTTACCTCTCCATGCAAAGCCGGTTGCCTGGAAGAGATCGCTCTAAGCGATAAGGCCGCCCATTGTAGACCAAATTTTATACCTACATATAGTTCTGTAATCTGTAAAGATGTTTTCGTAGTTTTATTAATTAATTTTAAGTCATTTATTGTAAAATTATTTCTGGTCACAATAAAGAGTATTTGTTTTGTATTTGTATTGTATTGTATACAAGTTTCTGAGTTTCAAACGATTTTCAAAAAAATTGCACCTTGTATGGTTTGTTAGATTTGATTGACACACTGTGTTTTTTTACATACTAAATAGCTACTATATAACTAGTACATTAACTAAGAGCAAAATAAATTATAAGACCTGGGAATCCAGAGCGGAAATCATACAAACAGAATTTAAAGATTGCCAGGAAAGTCTTCTACCTATCGTCGTTTCTATGTCACCTAACGACTGCCTTTTTTATATACCACATGCTTAATGCAAACACGCAAAAGTAAGTAGAATTCAAATATTCTTTTCAGCCCGCGTTGCTGTGAGAAAGCTTTTTATTACCAACTTTTATTAATCACGCAGTGTCCAAAGCGCTAAGCCAGGCTCAGCGAAATTTCAACTTGGTTCGACCGAAGCTACTTTAATCTAGTAATACCCGACTGGATATGGTCTGGCCAGATTTGGTCTGACGTTGAGTGAGGGACCGTAATTGGGTGGATACAGGGCTGTTTAATGTCATTGTCTGGAGTTGTGATGACGCTGTAAGCTTATTATTAGTTGGTAGTGGTAGAGGGAAATTGGATGAGATGATGCGTGTAGAGGCCAAGTATAGAGGTATATATAGATAGGTACATATTATAGAACTTAATATAGTCTAAAATTTAAAGGCAAGACTTATGTGTAATGATGTAGAGTCACAGGAGGGACGAAAAAGACAAACGGTCGAGTTGAGTACTAAGCAATGGGTCAGGCCAATGTCCAGCTGTGGACTAACGTGGGCTGACGATGATAATGAAGAGCACCATCCTGTGACGGGGGACACAGGGTGGTATGTGTGACTCCTCTGCTGAAGATCGGTGCGGCGGAGTTTACCCACTAAAACCTGGGGGTGTTACTGCGAGACGCCATAAAGCCGGGGCTACACCGAAGTACTACACGTCCATGGCCCAAGCACTTGTCCGTAGCCTATTAGGATGTAGACCTACGCTGAAAAGATTTTAAACAACTGAAACCTAAAAAGAATTAAAGAAAGATTAAGAATTCGAATTTTGTGCGGAGAAAACAGCAAGCTTATATTAAGAGAGAGCTTGAGCTAGTATTTAATTAGGAACTCAAATCGCAGTTACAAAATATGATAGTACCTATTATGCACGTTACAAAACTAGAAATTCGCAACAAGAGTCTCTGGTTACAGTCTAGACAAAGGCGAGCATTACGGTTTGCTGCCAATTGCACCACCGAGCATTCCTGCTTTTTGATCAGGAGATACTGATTTTATTAATTACTTTAGTCAGTGTAAGGATACTCTGATCATTCTTCTCTTACGCCTATTTTACTTTATTAAAAAAAAGAAAAATAGTATTTTTCAAAACGATTCAGGTGCCTATTTAGCCTTCGAGTAATCGGTGAAAATACGAGTACATATTATTTGCAACACATAAGATAAATTACAATTTGTATTCTGATATTTACATTTTCATATTTACACTACTCTTTTGTTTCTTTTTACGTTCTAAAACGTCAAGTAAACAAATCAAGCAACATCTACTCAAACATTTAAAAATTTCCTTGCAATTAATTTAATTTAGTTAACAAAGGGGAACGGCGGAGTGTTCTTATTCACAATTAGTGAGACATAGCTGCAATCCCAACAAGCGAGGTGCTTCTTCAAGTGTTTTGTTAGAATTAAAAAGATTCATTATCTCGGTTATGCAGTTTTGCATTGTTACGTTCGGTGAAGAATTTAGCAAATATAATAGTTTTAAATGTTGTGATGTTTTTATAATGTTTATTGTTTAATGAGTTCTTTTGACATAAAAGGTTTATAAAAATAGAGTCAGTAGAGATTTAAGTGTAACAATTACCTCAATCTCCTTATCATTAAAATGTACCTCAAGTACAAAATACTCCTTTTTTCTGAACTTTGCATGCATGTTCTTCTATTTTCGCTTAAAAGCGAATGCCCATAGCTATCCGGGGTCAGCCGCTGAACACACACGATATGAAATATTTACAAGCATTCAACCGAATTTACAATGCGCCCGGGGATGGGTTTCCCATTGATAAATCCAAATTATTGTTTTGTCCTTTTTATGTTACTGAAGCATGCAATGGATTGGCTCGGTGAGTGTGACTGTGGGATACTTTTTTAAGCTCACTATCAGTCGGCCCGTCTGAAAGCAAGCGCTTACAGTCACCTATATAGGTAGATGTCTGCTACAAAAAAAATTATACAACGTAATAAGAAGGCGAGCAAGACGCTCTCCTGATGGAAAGAGATAACGCTGCCCATAATTAGTACAGTGCTACCAGGATTTTACAAATGTAAATTCTGGGTACACTGCGCCAACGCTTCTTACTTGAGTCATAAGATAAATAAATATAATATAAATAAATATAAATATTTCCGGACATTTCACACAGCGCCACCTAACCCCAAGCTAAGCAACTTAATGCTTGTGTTATGGTGGTTAGGATAACGGATATAACTACGTATATACTTTTCTTTTGTAAATACATACTTATAATAAATATTGAAAGCCACCCAGACCAGAAACAAATACCTGTGGATCACACAAACATTTGTCCCATGCGGGAATCGAACCCGCAACCTTCTGCGTTGCAAGCGGGTATTAGCCCAACGCGCCACAGAGGTTGTCAAGATGTTAAGACTCTTCAGCCCAGTAATTTCACTAGCTACAGTGCTCTCCTACCGAAGCACTGCAATGTTTGCACATCCCTGCTTAGGCGGTAGGATAACTGGTCCTGGTCGACCTCCTGCAAAGGAAGTATTTGTAACGTAGTATCTTTTGCCAAAGATTTGTGACAAGTGGACGGGGTAAATCCCTTCTTGGCTTCACATTTATGTCATAAAACTAAACTCATACAGTGACGATAGTGCTAAGGCAAATTAGCGACTCTCTTTTTTAACCCCCGACGCAAAAACGACGTGGTGTTATAAGTTTGACGTGTCTTTCTGTCTGTCTGTGTGTGTGTGTGTGTCTGTCTGTGGCATCGTAGCTCCCGAACGGATGAACGGATTTTAATTAATTTTTTTTTGTTTGAAAGTAGAGTTAGTCGAGAGTGTTCTTAGCCATGTTGGTGGAAATCGGTCTAAGATGGCCGCCGCTACAAAATGGCGAATTACTTTTTTGTTCCACAACTCCGTCAATATGGGTATCAAATGAAAGTGCTTAATGAGTAAAATACAACGCACTATAATAAATTTAAAATCCAAGATGGCCGTCACCAGAAAATGGTGATTTACATATTGAGCTGAGGGTTTTTTTAATTTTTAATTTAATTCACTTGTTACCAAGGGCTTATTTGAATTTGTGAATGTTCTTGGGCTTATTATTATTTATTGTCCTATTCTGCCGCAGTATCGCGGCAAAAATATTATATTTGGGCTAAATTAAGTATTAAGATATATGTATAATAATTATATTTTACCACAGGATTAAGTTGGTACGTTTATAAAAGGTAGGATTTCACATAAAACAAGAACTGAGAACCATCATAATATTATCCTGAGTTTGATTGATAGCCCATAGTCCATAGCAATGAAGTGTGTAATTCAAACAGCAATGAAGCCAAAATTATTACAAGCACGATAATATTAAATTTTTCAGAAGGTTTTCTATTGATAAATTCTACAGTATTGATGAATATTTAAAACGTTACCAAAACTCTAAAGTTTCCAAAGCAAAATATTTGAGTTTAATTTTATTATTCTTTGGTGAAACTTGCAGTGTTGTAGTGATCCATCAATCAAGAGTAAAACTTTGAGTTAGATTTGTTTTTCAACAGTTATTCTGCTAAAAGGGTTTTTATTGCTTGCTTAAAAATATTTCTACAGCTTATTTTGTTCATAAGTACCACTATAAAGAAGAAGAGGTGGTTTTAGGCACTGTTTAGAGATTAAGTACTAGATGTTTTTGGGTTTCTCTCTGAGATTTCTCAGACTCATTTCTTAATGTTTGAATTTTAATTATACTTTTAGTTTTAAGTACATCTAAGTCGTATTAAAAGTGCATTTTGTAATACTTTTATTTCACGTAAGTGTTAACAAGATTCCTTTAAAGACGTGAATAATGAATAAATGTATATAAAATTCACTGAATCTTGCAAAGTAGCTTTTCCATTATAAAATCACATTATGATCTCTTTTAAAACAATTCCATTATTTAACTAAGAATCAATGAAAGAACTCATTAAAACTTGTTCTAAAATGTTACCCAATCTATCAATTACCTATATAAATTTAATTTAGTATATGCCGCTAATTTTATAGCATATAATTTCAACTCATGAAAATTTTGTCGTTTTTTTTTTTACCTTATAATTTATATTTCTTCTTTTTCATGTTTTTTATTTTAACTTTTAGTTGTAACCGTTAAAATATGTATCACCCGTGATAAATTGAATAATATATTTGCGGCTATAATTCATAGAAACATAAAAATCTAAGCTTTAATAATCCATTGGCATGAATCCTTAGGGAATGAATAATACAGCAAACTTTTATGACACACTCGTAAATGTCGCCACGCTTATTATTTTGATGTCATAAAACAACCAAATAATATTGTAACAATAATTTGGGGCCCTTTAATCTCTGCTACGATTCCCACAACGTAATTTTATTGCAGATTGTAATTCATTTTTATATAACCACATGAAGTCGTTTTATTGTTAAATGAAAGCGAGACGTCTGCAGTTACAGTGGAAATCAGTAGTTAATGCTGAACTATTTAAATAAAAAATGCGTGAATGTTATTTACGAGAAAAATCATTCAAAATTAATTAAGTATATCTGTATGTCACAACTCACATTCAACCACTGCACCACACCTTTCAGTCCTGTTAATAATAAAATCTTGAAAATAATAATATTATATATATATATAGGTATTATATTTTAGTCTAAATTATAAGTAAAACTAAGCCCGGTTTCATACTGCAGAAATGATGATTTTTTTTAAATTAAAGAGTTTTTGATGTTAATTTTAAACTAACTAAAAATATAGATGAGGTGAGGTGGATAAAGCTGCTGCAGAGAACTTTTAAACACAAATAGTTCCCGGTTGGCCTAATTTAATCTTGAGGTCGATCCTAAAAATTCCCACTAATCTGAGTATAGATTTTTCAAATTTTAGGAATGATTTTTCAAATAATTATAAATTTATGTCGGCTTAATGATGAATTGGTTTAATTTTGAAATAGTTTGACATCAGCCCTTGACTGAGGTAGATCTTTGCGCCGCGAATGAGTGCTTCGGCGTAACCGTTGCCCTGGAATTATGGCGTCCCGCAGGAACACCCCCAGGTTTTTAGTGGGTATCCCCACCACGACCATCTTCGGCGAGGGAGTCCCACATAGCGCCCCGCGCTCCCCGGCGTGGGGTGATGATGCGTAACGCATTTTTCTTGGGTCAAAAAAAGGTAGAACTTTCCCCAGCAGTGGGACAAACCAGGCTGAAAATATTAATAATATTTTATAGAGAATGCCTGTGTAAATTAGCTTCCGAATTCGCATGAGTCAACGTACTGATTGACACGTAACAGTGTAACCCTGTCTACCGCAGGGTGTCCTCACAGCGATGACGTAATGCCTTCATAACATTCTGTTACGAGCTGATATTTTACTTTCTTCCTAACTTTAGATGGAAAGGCAATATACTCGTACTAGTCTGCAGTGGTGTTTGCAAAGAAAACTCAGTTAAATTCGCTCGCAATTCTAAAATTCATTTGTAGAGTTAAAATGTTTTTACTTTTAAGTCAGTAGAAAATCTTTATATACCTACCTACATTCTACATATATTACGTGCCATAATAATTGAATCATAATATGGCACATAATAAATGCGATGCTAACCTGATTTATTTGATCGAAATATTCATCATTATCATTCACATCCTATTGTTGGACAATGGCTTCCCACCTTTCGTGCCATACATCTCAGTCGTGAGAATTTTGTATCCATGTATTTCCTGCGATCTTTGTGAAACTTTTTCTGGGAAATTAGGCCTATAAGTCTTACTTTTTGTATTTATTTATTCGTAGCCTATGAAAATAAGAAAAAATGTGTATCTTAATGCGATATGTGTGCGAATTGTGACATTATCTTTACGTAAAATCTTTTTGAAATAATTGAACTAAAATGGATGTACATATAGGTACATACTGAGCTTAGATCGCCCGACCTTCGAAAACTGCAAGGCGCGTTATCTTTGAGTATAATATTTTAAAGTATGTATGTAGAGGTATATTACGTGCAGTATTTTCTAACAATGTACAAAAATATCCCGAACAGAATCTAAACATGGTTGAAATATTCGCAAAGTTCAAAAGTAGTTACAGTTGAAAATACTTTCTCATTCCATTGTTTGCCGCAAGTAAGTACGCGGTACGAGTATAGTTTCCAAACAGAATCTTACAAAGTTTCCGCTGGATTTTGTCTGCATTTCTGTAAATGTTGCCTTACGTCTCGTTAAAGTTCACCTAAAAGTGGATGCATTTTCAAGTGATTTTGTTTAGTGTTTTTCTGCCTTTTGGATATTTATATAGATAGATAGATAACATTGTATTGAAACATTAGTAAACAACTAAAACACAATGAGTGTACGTATTTTTTGTTGAATGTGTGAAATGTTTTTTTTTTTCATTTTCTAATTCAGAGGTATTTTTCACGTTTATTTATTACATTTTTAGCTTTAACTTTCAATGAAAACATACTCCCGTTTTAAAAATGAATTGACCAAAAATATTCAAAAACTTCACTGCGACCGGAGGTCTGCAGTTCTCGTGAACGGTTAAAAATACAGATATAGTAAAAAGCGATTACACAGTTATCTCATAATGTTATAATATGTTATCCCAGAAATGTTAATTTTTCAGAGAAGCTTATTGGAAACAAGTTTTCCAATGTAATGTATGATCAAAGTCCCAAACAAAACTCATATCTAATCAAGTAAAAGTGAATGGATAGCGATACATTTTACAATTTCAAAAACTGGGGAACAGACATCATAAATGTTAATTTCGCGTTGCTTTCTAAAACAGACATATGTATAAAACTGTCGTATGTAAAGATAACATTAAAAGTAATTGGGTTTTTCATCGAGGAAAAAGAGACTTTGTGTAGTTGTGTTTGGGAATAAAATCCGTTGGATTGAAGATAGATTTTGGGGTGCAATATTATCTTATTCACATCCAAATAAATGAGAAAAAAGTGGGGTCCAGCGGACGAAGTTTTTAATTCGTAATTACAGGACAGCGTCCAAGCTTTAAGCACCATTAACTTTTTTCGCAAATGTCTGTCGCGCGGGTCTACTGTGAAAGGAAATGGGGCGGTTCGTTGGGCATTCCGAATTAGTTCCGTCGATGGAGAAAATTAGAGAGATTATTTTGTACATCGGTAGATATCCGTATGTTCACAAGGATGACAGTTACCTTTACATAGATTGAACACTTTAAGAGATTGATTTTATTTTTTTTGTAAGTGATGGAAAGTACGTAAAACAGATTCAAAATGCTATAGTGTATTACATTGTAGCTCGATCCTTAGGTTTTGCGAAGTTCTATACTATTTATTGTACTGCTAGATGTTCATACACTACTCCTTCAATATTATGTTTATAATTTCATCTGAACATTGATAGGCCTGAAAAGATCATTAATAGAAATAAATCATCAATTTATTACTATTTAATATTGTATTACGAGGATGTAAACAATAAACAAAACACCTAGGAGTATGATTGATAACTTATTAATAATTTATTGAAATTTTCATTAAGTTGTTAATAAGTTAATGAAATAGAATAGTTTAATGAAATTTTCATTAAGTTGTTTACTTCTCATTGCATTTGAAACCTAGCAACATCAAGTAGTTACAAAAATAAATATCAACGCCGTCACAATCATTAAATGTTTCAAGAGTGTCATCTCAAAAAGGTGTCTTTACAACGTAACAGACTCGGCACAAGAAGATTCGAAGACCCGCGGATTACAAAGAAGTGATATTACTTTTTAAGTGTCGACGCACTCTACAGTGTTTACACCTCAATCGTGAAGCAAGGAAATCAATGACTGTTAAAAGGGAAGACGAGTGACGAAAATTAAACGGGCTTTGTTCAGAAAAATAGCTGTAGAAACTGCTTAATTGCTGCAGAATTTTCCGGTCTGTCTGTGTCCGGTAATCATGATGCTTACTTATGAGCACCTGATTTGTTCTGATTAATATAAAAAAAAAATCATTTTTTTATGCTCAGTCAATTTCTCAACTTATACGTCAAGATGCAGCGTAGAATAATGTTGTATTCCTGTCCAAAAATATACCCATGCACCCGTCCAGCACGAGGAGTCCCACATAACCTCCCATACCCGTAAGCGTAGCGTGTTCTTTCTCGGCGACCACAAAACAAGTAAAATTAAAAAGAAAAAACCCTTTTTCAAACAAGCTTTGTTATTATTTTTATTCTATCTAGCACCAAAGTACTCGTCAAGACAAATCAAATGAGGGGTCCAAACTCGATGGGGTTGCGTCGTTTAATTACGGAGTTCCTATAGCCACCTTCCAGCTCCATCATCAAATTAGCTCCATGTCGTAATAAATTGCATTGTCATCCGATTCATACATGCATGAAAAATTTCAGCTCAGTCAGTAACCAGGAAGTGGATCAAATTAAACTTGCAAGATTTGACTACAGACAGATAACAGACAGGTGAAAGTAAATAAAAGCTTGTAAAAAAAGTGTCAGTACACTTTGGTAAGACGAGTTTCAGAACGTGTCACTCGTCTTGTCTTTATACGATCATCGAATTGAACTCAAATCTGGGATATGAAACTGCGTCGTTAGCAGACCCACTCGAGGACCTTATTGCTGTCGTATTGAAAGAGCAAGAGCCCTTCCCTCCCTTACGCTAGTTATCACATTTTTGTGATGTGCGTGCGGCTTTCTCAGCCACTTCACGTCTTTTTAACAGCCTTGTGTTATTGGTAGTGGTTTGTGAACTTTGATGTAGTTGAATTTAACTTTTACCGTTCTACAATCAAAATATTGTGTTAATTTTAACATCATTGTATTTAACCGTCGATAGATTTAAACATGACGAATTTCGTTTAATTTCCACATAATAGGAGCGATGCTCGTCTTTGGTTTTCAAAGCAATGTCCCTGGAATTGACCAGTCAAATTAGTAATATAAAGTTTTTTCGTAAACGTAGATCAAAGAAACATATGTAAGCCAAAAATTTGTGTCACTTATTAAAAAAACATGTTTTTAGCAAAACAATAATTAGATCAGGTAGGTAATAAAATATTTGTCCACCTTCTCTATCACCTTCTTATCTATTAAGATTTTTTTTACCGAGAATTAGTGGACGTGGGGTGTAAAAAGTTAGACCTCAATTATCCGTGTCTTGGCCCACAATTTCCCAAATAACAAAATCACTTCACGTCTATCCCTACAGTACAGTCTTAGAAACAAGTTTGTCGTCTCGTCGAGTGTCCGCTTTGATTTTCCTTTTTTCGTCAATTTCGAGGGTCATCCACGGACACGGTTTCTCAATTTAGCGAATAGTTGAGCTCTTTGAAGAGAATTGAGACACTTGTTTGAACTTCGGAAATTCTTTCGTTTCGACAGATTTAGTAATTTCAACAATCTATTAAAGAGTTGATTTTGTTCATTCAAATTCAAATTAAGAAATTAAAAGATTTAGAAGTATTTTAAAAACGTTAACAGTGATCTAAAAGTTGGCGCAGTGCACCTAGAATTTCACATCATTCTGAAATCCTTGGTAGCACTGTATCGATTATGGGCAGCGTTGTCTCTTAACATCAGGAGATCGTCTTGCTCGTCTTCTTACTTCTTCGCATAAAAAAGGGCCCGCGTTGATGCTAACAGCAAAGAACTGTTAACGTTCAAAGGGTCTATGTGAGATTTTCCGGATGATCATTGCACCTAATAATACCTAATTCAAACGATACATTCGCCTTAAAACATTTCGCAGCAAAACCACTTCGATACAGTTGCAACTATTAAATAAATACCTACTTAACTACCTTTATTTTGTAGATGCTTGAGAATTTTGCTTGAAAGTTTTGATTAAGTTATTAACTCTTGAATTTTAATACACCAATCTGAACCACCAACTTACCAAAACCTCCAATACAACATCGAAGTTAAATCAAAAATGAAATTATCGTAGCGTGCACAAAAGCTCATTTTGAATTTAACTATGATTTAACCAATTGTCTAGAGAATGTATTGAAAGGCGTGCGAACTCGGCAAAATGATAATTTAGACAATTTCTATCGAAAACGTATAATTTATTAGGTGAAACTTTACATTTTGCCAACCGAAAATCGCATGATAAAGCAATTTACAACTGAATGGAATTTTAATGTGAATAACTTTTTTGATGAACTCGTATCTAATCTTTTGATAATAAAAACTGAAGCATATAAATATTCCATTAGCGTTAGGCAGGGTAGAGATGGACTATTATAGTAGTATAGAGATGGTTTTAGAGTATATTGTTACCTATTTAAATGTTTGAGTGGAGATCACGGACTAGCAAACGCATCGTAGGACGTCCACCCACAAGATAGACAAATGATCTTATTAATGTTGCCGGAAGACGCTGGATGCAGGTCGCTTCCAACCGGTACATATAGAAGTCCAAATGGGAGGCCTATGTTTAGCAGTGGACCTCCTATGGCTGAGATGATGATGATGACCTATTTAAGAATACAATCAATATTCATATCACACTTCTAATCCAATTTAGTATCTTTCAAAACAAAGGATATTAAAGATTTTTGTGCTGAAATTAATATTTTATAGCCCACGTTATCATAAATTGGACTCATAATGAAATTACTCCGTCTGTACATATATCGGTTTGATATATAAATGTGGAATTTGAATAATACAGCGATTTTAAATCGCTGGAGCACCAACCGTGAGCCACATATTAACATATTACCAGTGACCTGTAGGGATGACAAAATTATTGTTTCCCTATAAAACAACTCTTTACCATTAGATTGGTTCTAGGAACAAGGCTTTAGGTGTTTTATTTATCTTTCTAAGTTATGTTGTAATTAGCATAATGTGCTCGCAACTTTGTTAAGGATTTAGATTAGTACAGTGCTACCCAGGATGTTACAATGATATGAAATTCTAGGTGCACTGCGCCAACGCTTCTTATTTAAGAGTCATAAGATGTCCTCAGCCTAGTTATTTCACTAGCTACAGTGCCCTCCTACCAAAACACAGTAATGTTTGGACATGCCCAGGCGGAAGAATAACTGGCATTGTTGGGGTACCCACCTACCGCAAAGGAAGTCTACCCCCGGTAAGTTTCTTTGTCTACTTTCACTCAATGTACTCAGAATCCTATTTCATTGAGTGTATTTTAATTGCATCTACTTTAAAAAAGGTGTCAACCCTAGCATTTTCATAAATGCAGTTTGCACGTATGTTTTTCTAACTTTTATGGACATTTGAGGGAAATTTATAACAAAAACTTAAGCTAAATCTTTTAGTTTTGAATAACGCCCGCTTAAAGCAAACGTTCAAGAGATTTGCATAAAATATTCTAAATCGCTAATCTTGTGTTGGATCAGAGACATTTCTTTGCTGTATTTATTCAAATGAAAAAGAAGATAGTAGCGAAGAGTTTATTAAAACTATAATGTTCTCATGATTTTGACTAATCTGTGACCTTGTCTAGTAAATTCGCCTTTACAAGATTATAACTAAAAAATATTGGACACGTTTTTTTTTGGAAATTTGATTTAAAACGTACACTTGTAAGTTGTTTTCGTCGTTTTTACTGGTTTGTGACGTAGCGTCTCCCCCCCCCCCCCCCCCCCAAAAAAAAATTGTTTTTATGCGTTATATCTCAGCCATTCTTTTTATTTTAATACAGATTCGTTAAATACTCATATCATTCCATATACCAATTGAACAGCGGATTAGCATGCAAGTTAGACTAAACAAGCGTTTAAACGCAATCTCACCTAGGGGGTTCGACAAGCGAGAATCGCCATTCGCTAACGTTAAAAAACTGTACTGGGATACCAGTCATTTTGGGAAAGCGAACGCTAACGACCGTCATCTCAGTACATTTTTTTAGGGACACTTTTCCTGTTGGTAAGTGACGGTAGGTAAGTAGGAGCACGCTTGTTTAGTAAGAACAAGAACCTATTTCCTGATTTGAACAAACCCACGTTATAACATTCGGGAGATAAAGGATAAAACATATACCACGGGTCTTTCTTTTTTATTAGCAAACTAAAGTATTTAAAAAATAGTGTACATGCCAAACTAGGAAATATCATGTGGTTGGTAATGAAAAAAAAAGTTATTTTCAAAATTCTTTTTCAACTTTAAATAGCAAGAATAAGTAGAGGTTTCTTACCTCTACTTCTTCTTGATTAGGAATAGCTAGATTATTTTTCATGTAGGTAAAAGATTATCAAGGTTAAAACTTAATAAGTAATGTAATTGTATGCTCTAAAAATAATACTTTTTTTGTCTACTTTGTATAACCATCTTAGAATACTTTCAGCAATCTTCATCATCTTCTTCTACTTCTTTTATAGAAACGCTTACTGTATGGCAAGCGACTTTGGTGTTTTTGTCATCGGAAACGCTAAACTCTACATCGTAGTCCCCGACGAATTCTTTGTTTAAATAATCCTTTGCAAAGCTTGAGTCCACCATCAGGTTTTGTACGGGATACTTTGCCTGAAAATAATATTTAATTTTTTTGTTAAAACATGTTCAATAGTATCGATGTATGAGAAAAACAATTTTTGGAGTTACACTATCGTAAAAATAACACACATTGAGAAAAATATTTGTAAAATAGATTTGTCTTATGGGCTCTACTTCGCTTTGAAATTTGGAAAATTTGTTTTTTTTTAACTAGTACTACCTGGCTATAAATAAATAAAATAAAATATTACTTAAAAATAAAATAGTAATTTAAAATAAAATGTTTGAATATAATTTAAAATATTGTTTTTAAAATAAACTACCACTTCTAGGTAGTTTATAGAGAATATAAGAGGCCTATCACCAGTAGTGGGTAGAAACATTGCACATAACTAAATTGTAAATAATTACTTAATTAGGCGTTTTATTTTTTTAATTAATGATGTACTACTATTCATCATAATCACAACTAAGCAGTTTTCATTATGTAAAACATAACAAACAATATATTTTAAATTTTACCCGAGATCCGAAAAAAAATCTGAGATCTAGCGAGATTTAAATAATCATAATCGACTTTGCGATCTCGCCTTGGGATTGCATTTACTTGTCGCGACTCATTTGGTCTTCCTGAGCAATGTTAGTTCTACATATTTCTTACTTCTGCAATAGGGCAGGCAGTTATATTGGCTTCTTCCATCATGGATGCCCACGGTGAATCCTCGTCTTCTATAGCGCCACACAGATCCATAGCACAACTCCACAAAGGTTCGCTACCCACGTCGGTTTCTTTAGCGATGTCGATGCCAACCTTAAAAGTGACATAAAAAATATGAAATGTAGGGTAAATTTTGAGTAAGAGTACCTAAAAACATACTTCCTTTGCAGGAGGTCATCTAGGTGGGTACCCCAACAGTGCCAGTTATTCTACCGCCTGAGCAGTAATGTGCAAACATTACTGTGCTTCGGTAGGAAGGCACTGGAGCTAGTGTAATTACTGGGCTAAAGAGTCTTAACATTTTATGACTCTTGAGCAAGAAGCGTTGATGCAGTGCACCTGAAATTTCACAATGGTGTGAAATCCTGGGTACTGTACTGATTGTGAGCAGCGTTATCTCTTAACATCAGGTCAGCGTCTTGCTCGCCTTCTTACTTCTTTACATAAAACAAACTGTACCCACCATATATCCTGATCCAAATTCTTGTAAACAATCAATAGATCCTGTTAGCGACATGCTGTCTGTTTCGCCATCCGATGATTTAGCCAACTGCAAGGCAGCTTGCACAACATCATTGTCAAAGTTTTTGCAAAATCCAACACGATCAGTGAAGCCCAATATATACTGAAAGATTTGGTAGATAGATAGATAACTCTCTATTGATCACTATAATAATTATTAGAAACAAAACATTAAAATCGTTTTATTTTAAAAGTGTTACAATGGTGGTCTTATCGCTAATAAAAAAGGAAAAATACAAGTAACTTTGGTACGATTTTGTCGTTTTAATGACGACGAGGAGAAAATGGGAATGTGAGTCTGTCTGTATGTTATCTTTTCACAAATAAACCATTAAACCGAATTTTGTAAAATTTAAAATGAGTGCGTGCGAGTCTCGGAAAAGGAACATATTTTGTTCTTTATCCCACGGGATAAAAAAATGTTTTAACGTGGGTAGCACCGCAGGAAAATAATAGTTCAATATTTATTTAATTTTTTTAAGAGAATGACACAACACTACAATTACTACAAATTATTCTCCCTCTCTTCTAAACTTATGCAATGCCCGACAGGGTCCATACTGTTACCTACTATATTTTTTTAACATCTTAAGTTATACACCTATTTATGGAACGCAATAAATGAATAATATGAATATGAATATATTTTTGTGCTTTAAACAACCTTCCGCTTAATATTATTGTTGTGATCTAGTTTAAGGGGTTTTTGCCGCTTCGACCACTGCTGATCTAAACCTTTCGCTTTGTAATAGTACCTATTCTTTGCTTTCGGTTTAGTTCACTATAAAAACAAAACGTAATTAAAGCCGACATGTAAATACGACTATACAATATTATATAATACACTATATAAACGAGTATATAAAAACTACTTACTGATAATTTGCTTCTTGCTCCATTGAAAAGCGCTACAAATAAAATAATTTTCAGGAAAACTCTGTAAGCTGCCATTTTTCCACCCTCTGTAATAAAAACAGAAGATATTTCCATCAGATCAGAATTTTATACGTTAGCTGATAAATATCTATAATGTCTAGAATTATTTTTATGACACGCCGTTTCCCTGTTATGCTTATGTAGATTAAACTAATTCATAATTATTTTCAAATATGCCTTGTTAACAAGCTCATACATACACGCAACCTTATTGTGTGAAAATTGTTAATAAATAATTCTAGACATTATAGATGTTTATCAGCTTACGTATAAAATTCTGATCTGATGGAAATATCTTCTGTTTTCATTATGGAAGGTCGACGAAATGGCAGCTTACAGAGTATTCCTGAAAATTATTTTATTTGTTGGGCTTTTCAAAGGAGCAAGAGGCAAAGGATCTGTAAGTACTGTTTATATACTCGTACACATATTCTTCTCAATACTTAGAGCCATAGGGTCAGATGTCTGATTTTTTCGGCTATAGACTTCGGACCTTATAGGTCAAACATAAGGTCCGATGTCGGTTTTTTTAAGGAATCTGATATCCAATCCTATGGCTCTAGCGTCAAGTATTAGTAGTATATAAAATTACTCGTATTTTTAGTTAAACGAACTTACCTTAGTGAAGTTTGACTATAATTATACGAGACGTTACATTCTCAATATTTAATAATTACTAGATATTGTTGTTAATTAATGTGTAGTTCATAGCTTAATGTGCCAGATATCGTCACAATATAAAATAATAATAAGACAGATACAAGTAAATAATAATAATAAGACGGGAGTCACGGACGTCGGATACAAGTACGCCAAACTGGAGTGGGCGGGTCACGTTTGTCGCATGCATCCTGACCGCTGGGCAAAGATCGCCACGGAATGGGCCCCGCAACAAAGGGATAGAGGATTCCCTGGAAGAAGTCTTCGAGAGGGAAAACCGCAATCTGGTCCGTTTTAACGCCTCTATGACACAAGTATGTGCCTTCATGATGAAAAATTAAAAAACTTGATGTGCTAAACCGGGCGAGGCGATACTTCACGTCACGTCAAAGACTTTTGCTCAGACCCCACGTGGAGTATTGTTCTCACCTGTGAAATGGCGCACCTAAGTATTTGCTACAGCTTCTTGACTCCTTACAGCGAAGAGCCGTAAGAATTGTCGATGATCCCAAACTCTCCAGTCGCCTTAATCCTCTTAGTCTCGCCTGGATCCTCTTAGACGTAGAGACACTCTGCCTATCTTCTATAGACTCTACAATAGGGAGTGTTCCGACGAGCTGTTTAATTTAATACCGTCGTCGCAATTTTATCACCGCACATCACGCATCCGCGCAAAGGCCCATCCCCACATCTTGCAGACCTGGAGTTAGCATACAGTGCGGTTTTCGAACTCGTTTATACCGCGTACATGCAAGGTGTGGAATGACCTCCCACGATGGGTCCCACCTTGATGCATTTAAGAAAGATACAAATTCTTAAAGGGCCGGCAACGCTCTGGTAACACCTCTAGTGTTGGAAGGGTCAATAATAGGCGGCGGTAACCGCTCAACATCAGGCGGGCCGTCTGCTTGTTTGCCGCTCAATTTATATTAAAAAAAAACCGGTCAAGTACGAGTAGGACTCGAGCACCGAGGGTTCCGTACAAACCCGTAAGTTTGTACGGAACCCTAAGGAAAAGTGTGTATAATATTATATACTGTAGGTTTTGATTCTCTTGCGAGTACTTGCGTGTTTGAAAATATGTAGCTAAAATTGCTGTTTCTTTTGATTGCGTTGACATAGATGTTTGATTTTTTTACAGCTTAAAGTTATTATAAAGCTGAGTATTTGGTATGAATTTCAATTTAATACCTGTACGCGTTCTTGAGGAAAGGGGTAGCAAATACAAAATTATTAAAAATGTTTTGTTATATGATGTAACTAAAAATTTACAGTTTTCGCAATTTTTCCTGTGCCTAAGATTTAAGACGTTGCTGCGTACCAAATTTCAAGATTCTGAGTTAACGGCAAGTACCCTGTAGGTTTTGATTCCCTTGAGAGTAGTCGCGAGTTAAAAAATATGGCTAAAATTGCTGTTTCTTTTGAATGCGTTGAGATAGAGGTTTGATTTTATTACAGTTTAAAGGTATTATAGACCTTAGTATTTGATATGAATTTCAGTTTAATACCTGCATGCGTTCATGAGAAATAAGGTAGTAAGTATGAAATTATTAAAAATATTTTTTTATATGATGTAAATAAAAATGTACAGTTTTCGCAATTTTTCCTTTATTTGTGCTCTAAGGAGTTGCTTCGTGCCAAATTTCAAGATTTTACGTTCACGGCAAGTACCCTGTAGGTTTTGGTTTTTTGAGAGTAGTTGAGAGTTTAAAATTGCGGCTAAAATTGCTGTTTCTTTTAAATGCGTTAACATAGAGCTTTGATTTTATTACAGTTTAAAGGTATTATAGAGTTGAGTATTTGATATGAATTTCAATTTAATACGTCTACGCGTTCATGAGAAAAGGGGAAGTAGGTATAAAATTATTCAAAATATTTTTTTCATATGACGCAAATAAAAAATTATAGTTTTCGCAATTTTTCCTTTATCTGTGCTCTAAGGTGTTGCTTCGTGCCAAATTTCAAGATTCTGAGTTCACGAGAAGTACCCCGTAGGTTTTGATTTATTTGGGAATGTCGAAAATTTGCTGAAATTTGCGACATATTCGTCTAAACCTTTTGATTGCGTTGGCCTAGAAGTTTGAATTTTTCACAGCTCTAAGAGGCAATAGACTTTAGTATTTCCTATAAATTTGCTTGTTACCTTTACGCGTTCCTGAGAAAAAGGGTCTTGACAGACAGACGGACGGACGGACGGACGGACGGACAACAAAGTGATCCTATAAGGGTTCCGTTTTTTTCCTTTTGAGGTACGGAACCTTAAAAAGAACTCCTGTCCCACTGTCAAGAGTAAACTGACCTATTATATCTAGACGCTACTTATATGGCTTTGTTTCACTGTAGGTACTCTTCAATTGTTGTTGCAACTTAATATTATTATGTATTTTATTTACCTACAATGCTACCCATAACGAATTGTTTGGAGTTTTTTATTTTTATTTATTGTTCTTAAGAATTTTAATGTCTAAGTTTCAATTGTGATGTCACCACATTAAGGTACCAGCGGAAGACCAGCGTAGGTCAACTAAGATCTACACATGCTGAGCTGGTACCTTTTTGCGGCAGGATGTGATTTTTCTCTATATATTAATACTATGTTTTTTTACCTTATGCTTTGTATATTATTATCATCTTGTGTGCAAATAAATTTATTTCTATTCTATTCTATTCTACTAGTTGAGTTGTAGCTCTACTTCCAATGTCGTTTTTTATTATTGTTATTTTTTGTGGCTTTTCATATCACTGCGGCCAGACCTGACCTATTGTGATCGTTCCAATGTCGTTGTGCTCATACAAATGTTAATTAGGTACTCTTGACAGCGGGATTAGAGCCGCTAGTCCTACGTCAATGTCTCGGTGTGCACAGGCCGCAAGCTAGACTTACAATTCTCCAGTGGCCGTAGCATGACACATGGGATCCCGCAGAAATGTTAAGAGTAGAACTGTCATCCCATACATTGTACTTTTGTGAATGTATGGGAGGACAATAATAATTGACTTGCAAGACAAGTCTACGCGTTGTCTGTGCTTGGCCGGTGGCGAGTCTTGAAAGGTGTCATCGTGCGCTGCAGTCGTAATAATGTTGTTTGGTAGAAACGTAACTTGACTAAATTAAGACCAAAGATACGATTTATTGACTAAATTTAAGTCGAAGGCGTTCCAAATACAAAAACAAAATTCCGTGTTCATGGAATTAATGAGGGGAGAACTTTTTAACTGCTGACCAAAGGGCGGCGTTCCTTGTACCAAAGTACTAATGCAAAGTTTAATTATGCTTAAAAGTCAGTTTCAGAAAAAACCTTTTTCATCCCAGGAAAAATTCATTATGCATCTTCACCATGCGCCGAGGGGCGCAGGGCGGTATGTAGGACTTCCCCGCCGAAGATGGGCGCGGCGGGGATACCCACTAAAAACCTGGGGGTGGTGCTGCGGGACGCCATAATGCCGGAGTCGGAGCAGCGGGTACGCTGAAGCACTCGTCCACGGCCTTCAGAAAAGAGCCCGCTATATTAAGGACTAGCGGACCTGCGTGCACTTCGTAGCGCGTAACAGTCAATTGATATACATAGAAAATTAAATATTCAATCGTTTCCCGAGACTCAATGTATTACTGTGCCAGATTGTAGCCAAAAATTGTCAGTGGCCAGTGGTTATCGAAAGTCATTACAACACTTTCACCCTCTTTTCCCTTTAAGGTTGATTTCGGAAATAAAACTACTACTTGTCTTTTCTCCTAAAACCTTTTATTAGGTAACTTATATTTTTATTAACTATTTTTACACAAAAACTTGGGGGCGGGGGCATTTACCCACCTTGTAGACCGATTTCTGGGGTAAAATAGATCCCACATATTTTTTTATGAGCGTCAAGCTGTATTTATACAAGAAATAGCTTAAAAAGTCAGCGATTATTAATTTTTACATACTTGTCTCTACAACTCCCTCCCCTTTAACCTTCTTATATTGATCTGCTGGGATATACATTATTTAAAATAGTAGTCTATGGTTTGTTGTTTACTTTCCGAGATAATAATTTCAAATTTTATATTATATTATACGTGTTTAAAAATATTTAGACCAACTAAAGAGTTGTTCAATTCAGAAAGAATACAGCTGATCCTGTCAATAAATAATTTCAGTTGGTCCAAATGGAATATTTTTGTCCTAAATAAAATATCCGATCAACTGGTTGGCCCGATTGGAACAAAACCATTCATCTAAAATTTGATTCTGCACACCTAGTTGATTGGTTCAATTGGATCACGGAGAATAAAAGTGCAGTCAGACACACAGCGGGAAGCAACTTTGTTTATACAATGTAATAATAAAAGATATAAGATAGAGACAAAATAATTTATTATTGAAAGTATGTATAAGAAGTTTTAAAAAAATATAACACCTTATCAACCATCTTTAATAACCTTATAAATATACCTTATTAAAATATAAATCTTTATTTTTCTGCTTTGTAAATAACAATACTTTAGTCGAATTTGTGATATTTTAGAATAATTTCAGCAATCTTCAACTTCTTTTATAGCAAAGCTAATTTCATGGCATGCCACGGTGTTCATTTGGCTATCGCAAAGTTTCATCATTCCACAGTACTCTCCTTCCCATTCATGGTTCAAATAATCTCCTGTAAAGCCTAAGTCAATCATCATCTCTTTTACGGGATATTCTGCCTGAAAATAAGATTTTTTTATTTAACATAGATTAAAAAATTAGTAAAATGCGGTATTGATGTTTCTGAACGGACCGCCTTTCCACCAGAGATGTGCTGAGTGCTATTCTAAGATGCTATGGGGATGCGATTGCTGTCCAGTAATATGAATATTTGTGCACATAGCTTAGCACTGGTGGAAACGAATTCACCGAAGATAATGTTGTTTGTATGGAAGGATGCGTGCATCGGATGCATGCTTTGGACGTGTGCTATGGATGAACTTTCCAGGAAAAATATAATAGTTTTAAAGATAATTAGTTACAGTGATATGTCACTGACAAAAATAGCGGTAATATACGATTTGCCAGTACTCTGGAAGCCTACATTACGAGTAGCCCAACTTGGCCTATTTGTTTATTATATCGTTTGACCGCAATTTCACCTGCCGATCAGTTATTATGTGGCCTTAATTGGACACTTTTGGCCTCACTAAGGAATTTTAAACAATGCAAGTTGCACAATGTTGTTAATGTGTTCATTAAGAAATGTGGAATGAGCTTCCAGCTGCGGTATTTCCGTTGAGATTCAACATGAAAGTGAACAAAGCCTTGAAAGGTAGGCAACGTACCAGCGGTACCCTAGGTAAAGCCGGTCTCCATAGGCGACGGTAGCCACTCACCAAAAGGTGGGCCGTCTGCTTGTTTGTCACTTTATTTTATTGTTATTATTCAGCCTATATTGTCCCACTGCAGGGTAATGGTATCCCTTCTATCTTACCACTCCTTTCTCCGGGAAGCGGTTAAGGTCCGATCCTTAAAGTAGGAGTCAAGTTCGTCTCTCCATTGGGTTCTGGGCCTGCCATGTCGTCGCGTCCGGATAGGTGGACTCCACTGTTTGGTAATCCAGGCCCAAAGCTGCTCCGACATGCGGCATAGTTACCTACATATTACATTAAAAAAAGAAAATATTTCTTACTACTGCAACAGGGCAGTTCGTCATATTGGCGGCTGCCATCATGGATGCCAACGGTGAATCCTCGTCTTCCATAGCGCTGCACAGATCCATGGTACAACTCCACATAGGTTCGCTACCCACGTCAGTTTCTTTAGCGATGTCGATACCAACCTTAAACGTGACATAAACTGAACTTAATGAAAAAATATAAATATTAGTCATCTAATTACATCCATGATCCCCATAAAATTGAGTCTTATCAATATACGAGTACAAGGAAAAATAAAAATGTCATAAATTATTTCGGTTTAAAATTTTGTTTTAAAAAATCAAAGAAAAGCGAGACTTAAAGAAGAAAATATATTAAAAAGACGGATATTTAGAGAAAACAAGCACGTAGAGCGGATGGCCCATGAGGTCGAAAAGTGCTGAAATGTAGACCATGATCAAACAAACAAACGCAGCGTAGGACGTCCACCCACAAGGTGGACTGACGACCTTGTAGAGGACGCCGGAAGACGCTGGATGCAGGTTACTTCCAACCGGTATATATAGAAGTCCAAAGGGGAGGCCAATTCAGCAATGTACGTCCTATGGCTCAAATAATAAAAACAACCTGTACCCACCTTATAGCCTGATCCAATTTCATCCTTACAATTAATTGATCCTGTGAGCATCATGCTGTCTGTCTCACCATCCGAAGATTTAGCTAATTTCATTTCTACTTCTACAACATCATTTTTATAGTCTGGGCAACTTCCCACACGGTCGGTGAATCCGGCTATATACTGAAATTAAAATTTAAAGCAAGCGTGACCTCTGGGATATATTTGGTCTGGGATATAGGTACGTACAGAGCAAGATCCAGCCATCAGCAGACCTTCATCATTTCATAAAGGCTGTGAAAGTTTCGGTGTAAATAGCCCCAATAGAGGTAAGAACGAATCCAGATTATGAAACATGGATGGAGATGGCTTTAGCAGATATCGGATAATAAATTGACATAAAATTGGCTGTTGGTTAGTATAAGCTTGTTTTAATATATTTTCTTTAAAATGACATTAAAAATCACGCCCACCATCAGCATACACTTAAAGTTCGGTTCCAACCCACTTTGGGTCGAGTGCCTCCTGCGCTCACCACACGCCCGGTAAAGCTGTAGAGGTCTCAATCTGAGACCAACAGCGTAGGTCATTTAAAAAAAAAAAAAAAAAAAAAAAAAAAAAAAAAAAAAAAAATCTGGTAGTAATATAGTAAAACAAAATACATAAAAGTACTTACTTTTTTTTTGCATTCTTCTTCTCCTCTTGTCCCTTTGAATAGCGCTACAAATAAAATAATTGACAAGAAAACTCTGTAAGCTGCCATTTTGTCTATCCTCTGTAATGAAAATAGAATATATTTCCATCAGATCATATTTTATACGTTAGCTGATAAATATCTATAATGTCGAGTACTATCTAGATATTAATAATATTTTACACAATAAGGTTGCGTGTATGAGCTTGTTAACAAGGCATGTAACACGCTATTTCCCTGTTTTATTATTTTTATTGTCAAGGACATTGTAACAATTTTGCAAACAAAATATTTACTTCAAAGCTGAGATATAAGGAAATTTACAACCTTTAATGCATCTCTATGTGGTAGATCTTCAATAATCCCTTTTGCTACTTCTTAAAACATCTCTTACAAAAATATATAAATATAGGCTCTAAATAAAACTTTCGGCACTTTACAGCGTGTAGCTGTAGAATGTAGCAAATTTTTACTTTTATATAAAATTATCCCAAGTAAGGGTTTTGTAAAGTATTTGTATGACAGTTTTTCGTAAATAAAATTAAGATCATAAAACACACTGATACATTATCCTACTTCCACAAACTAAAAGAATAAATGATTCGAATGATCCGACCAATATCTAAATAAAACACGTATTTCCATAGGAAGCGTGCCACAAGGGGCTCCCATTGCTCCACAATATATCATTTCCGATATAGTTGTTTTATGTAGATGACGCCTACTTTTAAACTGCAGTAATTTTTAGATCCGTAGTTTTCCCCTCTACGTATTTGTTATCTAACTGGGAAACAAATGAATATATTCACAGTTTTGATTTACTGTGTGTTTTCGTATCGATAACTAATTCCACTCTTTCGTTATTATTCGTAACTTTGGGGAAAAAATGGAATCGGCAAAATGAATATGGGTAGTAATAATACTCGTGTTATCTTCAAACCAAAATAGAGGGAAAAGAAATAAGAATGGTTTATTTTCACCTTATGATGTGGTCACCCATAAACAAACAGGCCTTGTCCAGAAAAGTGGCACGCGTGCTCAGATGAGGTACCTGCCTATTAATCATATGACTGCTTGGATGACTTCAATAATTGGTATTTCTGAAATGGTTACTTACCCGTGCTGCTGTTAATGAGAGTTTTTTGGCCGAGTTGTTCTTTTGTCTATCTTTTAGTAGGGATCCCGGAAGATTTTACATTCCTTATCACTTTAATAAGTATATAACATTTGCTTATATATTATATTTCAAGAAAATAGGTTGATTATTATGTTAAAGTAAATCTACTAATTTAAAACAAAATATTTTTAATAATTATATTATGGTAATTATAAGATGTTGTTAGGTTAGCTTGTTACGTAATAACTTAAGACAGTAGAAACTGAATAAATTAATCAACTTGGGCATACATGGGCTTGCATGGATCACACAACTTTTTACGGTAGAAGAACTGTGTGGCGAGACTTGGTTTCTTTTACAAGTTATGTTTTTGGCATTCTGAAAACAGCTTTATACTAATTCGAACCCTTCATTAAATCCACCACAAAACTTACGTTAGGTAGTTAACAAAATGCCAAACCACACATAAATTTAAAAGGGTGAATGATTTAATTATGCCGTAGAATTTTCAGTGCGACACTTAATTTGATTGTCACTGACACCTATATTTGCTTATATGTAAATGAAGCGTTATACGTAATTGAATATCTTTGTTAGGAGCTTGGGGACGGAATTTAGTCCCCGAAGTTGAATATTCAAATTTTGTTAATAGTGCATTGCTTATCCATTTATACGAGTATGGTACTCTTGAGTGTGCCACTGTTTGACTTGTGTAACTGTTTGAACACATAGATATATTTTCATTTATTGTCAATGTGACCAAAAACAGTCACAATGTCTATAGATTTTCTTTCCTTTTCTATCTTGTTATGTCTATATTTTTCTCTGTCTCTTTTCTAGTTCTTTATTCTTGTTAATATTTTGTGCCTGTATCTTTTTGCTCAATAAAATATTTTCTTTCTTTCTTTCTTTCTTTATACACGTATCCGTAAGAGATTATCGATTATAATTGGCTCGTGCCACATTTAGGAGTCTTCAAAGGTAGGCAACGTACAAGCGGTACCTCTGGTATTTCAGGTATCCATAGGCGACGGTAGCCACTCACCATCAGGTGGGCCGTCTGCTTTTTTGTCACCTATTACATAAAAAAACAAATGTTCAAACAAGTGAAGCCTAATCTGGCGCCGGCTACAGAAAATCAATAATATGCGTCTGCATGACACAATAAATAATTTGCATACAGGATCTTAATACAGGTAAATAAATGTCAACAAATCTAGCAAGGTCCAACCTTCCTAGGTATAAAGCGATCGGTAGACCTTCGTCATTTTATGAAAGGTGATAAACATCCCAAATGCTAATGGAGGGCGTGATTTCTAATGTAATTACCAAGAAAAAAAACTAGTTTTTGAGAGCCAATTTCATTATAATCTTTATTTCCTGATATCTACTAAAGTCGTCACCACCTAAATTTATATTTGGGGATAGTTCATAGCTCTATTGGGGTTATCCATACACAAACTTTCAGCTTTTATACAATGACGAAGGTAAAGTGATCACAGGCTCTTTGGCCAGTATATACATAATTGTGTAATCAGAAATTCACAATGACGGTGTAGAATATAAAAAAACTTGGGAAAACCACAGCCTCATTAGTAAATAATACCAGTTTTTTACCATTTCTGTCATCGTTGTTTATTTTGTCGATTCTTTTTAAAGTTAAATTATACTGTACAATGTATCTTAAAATAACAATAAAATGGCAAATGTATGAGTACTAGTGTTACAATTTATAATATTTATGAAAAAAATTGGAAGTCAGTACTTCATAAAAAATCTATAGTGTTAAGCGATTTTAATATTATAAATACACCATCTAAGTAGTAATGGTATAATTTTATTTCTCTTTAATTCTATAACCACTTTTTCTATACATTTTACCTAAAATATTGGTAATATTTAGCATTTCTAATCTCTTGTACTTGTACAATATTACGAGGATTCATCTGTGTAATTATTTAAATTTTCACGCAATACAATGCACCCGTTTTAATTAATTTTAGTGAGTTTGACTTCTTATATTAGATCCTAAAAATTATATCATCTTTCAATAATAATAGAGGTCGTCCAGTTTTAAAATCTCCTCTACCGCTTTACAAAATAAAGTAGTTGATATTTATATAAAACGCGCATTTAAGACTGGACGATGTCTAGATTTCTGATACGTAATTAGAAAGAGTCTATTATCACGGTTCGAGTTCAAATGTCAATCAATCACTCATACGTTGGTCGATCTCATAGTATTTTGTATCCAATCTACGTAGCTAGATACAGAAGTGTAGACTCCGGGCCATCCGTCTCTACCGCAGCCGTGACCAAAGGAAACCACTGCTATAGTCTCCCAAACTCCTTCTGGTCGTCTTCTCATCAAGGGCCCGCCTGAGTCGCCAGTGCACGAGTCTTTGGCGAAGACTCCTCCAGCGCAAAGTTGCTTACTACTAATGGTAGCTCCTAATGTCTGGTATTTGCTGTTGCATTCGTTCTGATCGAATATTGGGAGGCCGAGCTTCAGCTTGATTGGACTGTTTTTACCTGTTGAATTAAGAAGAGGAGTCTTATACTTGTTAAATGAATGTTATGCAAAATGTTTGATTTAGTGACATGTTGACGCTGCGTTGATGTTACCAAACATCTACGCCTCTACATCTACCTAATAATGGTTATAGTATAATTTGTGTGAAGGAATGTTTTCCTGCAAACAAAAAATACTATAGCAATCAATATACAACTGTTTTTTGCCCAAATATGATGACGTTTTGATAAGGAAGTACACTTGTTAAGCTTGTAGTTCATGGGTTCAGCTAAAGTTCAACAACTCAATTTTCCTTATCTAAAAACGTAACAAAAACAGATAAAAATATTAATGGACAATAATGATACCTGGTCGTGAATTCCCTAAAGGACCAATACACCTAATTCTGAGAAAGACCGACATTGTGCTAACAAATCAATACGAACCGTCTAAGGTTTTCCCCCAGCCCGCGACGTAAACATCGTTGCCGACCGCGACTCGCTCGTTGCCGCTCACCAGGCAGATCGGCTGGACGTAATCTGGAACCAAAATACCAATAAAGTTCAACTGTTCAACCAAATTAATGTGCTTCGGTAGGAGGGCACTGTAGCTAGTGAAATTACTGTGCTAAAGAGTCTTAACATCTTAAGACTCTTGAGTAAGAAGCGTTGGTGCATTGCACCTAGAATTACACATCATTGTGAAATTCTGGGTAGCACTGTACTGATTATGGGCAGCGTTATCTCTTAACATCAGGAGAGCGTCTTGCTCGTCTTCTTACTTCTCCACATAAAAAAAAAACATTACCACACATACCTAATTTAAATGTAAAACTAATTTTCAATACTAATTATTAAAATATAAAGCTAATTGTCAATAATAATTATTTAAAAAAGAACCTAAGTTGGCACTTTTTTTTTGTCCTCTTGGCTGGCAAACGCTACTAATGTTATATCACCAATTTAAACACAATTCACTGTCAATAGGTTATGCATTAAATTAGATGATACTAGATCATTAAAGTAGAGTAAGATTAAATGTAATTACTGTTGGTGAACCTAATAAATAAAGTTGTACGAATTTGTATAATAAACAAGATGAGAAAATATGTTGCAATACCAACATATTTACTCGTCGTGCTCCAACGGACTCCTGCAAGTGTTTGCGGCCAGGTTTGATGGACCTATCATAGAGCACTGGATCAGCATGCATAATGGGGTGCTGGTCCACTGCTAAATGAATGGGTAAGCGTATGATTTAGGTAATGCCAATATAGTTCAGGGATCATACTAACATAGGTTGTGTAAGTTAATGTAACTATCACTATAATATGGAAGATTTTCGAAATATTTTTTTTTGAATAATAGCCTATACTACTGTATCCAGTACTGTTGCTCAATATAAATAAACATGAACTTAATTAATAGTTATATATATAGCTTATCTTATCAGAGAAAGATTTTTATTCAATAAATAATAGAATGGGCTCAAGGTCATCTTTGCGTAAATTTAATTAGATCTTTAGATTTACCAGTACTGATGAAGTACATATATAATATCATACATTATATGTATGTAGGTCAGCGATATAAAATATAATTTCATTGATGTAGGTACATCATACAAGCCCATAACTTTCCAGTCGTAAGCAAGTCTCATCTAGATCTTTCTGGCAAATTAGGATGTTGACATGATCGAAAAATTGAAGGTCTTATTAGTGCATCATTTAAATAATAAAATATGAGATACATATTCTTTTGTTTGTGTATAAATTTAAAAATAGCTGAGATATAACACAAAAGCTATTTTTGGGTACCACTTTGTTGTCAAATTAAACCTACAAAGCAAAAAACTATGTCTAATGTTTTTCACACTAGATAACCTTACATATTTAGTTTACTATATTGTTCATACCCTTTAAATCATTTTAACTTACAATATAATTTTTGATCCATTAATATTACTTTAGTTATGGTGCACCGTATATCATCATCCTAAGATAAGCGAAGTAGTAAGGTACTTGCTTACTTACTCATGGTCATATTACTATTTGCAGCAATTGTGAAAATTTGGCTGTTTGGACTTCATGTCAAAAAGATATCGGCTCGGATTCCGCAATTATATAAGCATTATAATTTGACCACGACTCTACCGACGACTCTACCGTCTACGATGCTCTCCGGGTAGCCGGAGATAGGAGCAGATGGCGCTCCATTGTTCGGACTAAAGTCATGGATGGAGGGGGTCACGACCCTCAGACATGAGGAACACGACTGATGGAGGGGGAGGATAATTTGAGAGGGGTTCCTAGTTCACATCTAGAATAAAAAAAAGATGTGAATCTTTTTTTTATTCATTATAGGTTAACCTTTGACCACGATCTAGCGTGATATTAAGCGACCATGCGACCGTAGATGGTAGCAGACTTTAGTCTGCAGGCGGGATAAAACTCTCCCTGGCTTCACTGAACATCATACCGGAACGCAGTCAAAATGGCCGTTCGGCGACATGGATTGATTCTTTGGGTATACAAAATACAACATAAGTATACTCACATGAATAAGTAACACGTTTAGCCAATCTAACGAGTCCGATGTCATCGTATCTATTCTTGTTCTTGTCTTTGTACCCAGGGTGGGCTACAGCCACGTGGACGGCGATCTCCTGATGAGGATCGGCGCAGACGTTGTCTATGCAATCCACCGAGGTCTGGGTGTTGTATTCACCGAGACGGGCTGATGTTCTGAAAATAGAATATGACTCTTGAGATCTCTATATGAATGAAGCATAGTAATGTTATAGTTATGCCATTTGCTGTACCGACTCCTAGGTTGGATTGTTAAAACTGATTAAGAGAAATAGAATAGAAAAGTCTTTATTGAACACCACTAATACAATATGAAAAACATTTAAGAATTAAATAAAGTGTGTGTGGCCCAATCGCTAATAGTGACTTCTTCTAGAGAATTGTGACAGATGCATTTTAGACATATTGTTAACCTAAATATGAAAAAGTTGGCCCTTTCTGACAATCATCGTCTTGAGGCTTTAGATTTTAATAGATGACAATGATGATAATAATATCTCTGTTCCGATTGAAACAGAGACATTATTAGCATAAGATTTTATGCTTCAGATGATGACTGCAGAAAAACGTTGTGTAGTACTTTTACCTTAGCGATGGTGATGAAGAACATAAAAAAATCTTATTATAATAATTTGTTCGCGTAGCATAATTCATAATCATTAAGGATTGAGAATATCTGCACTCTTTTCAATAAGAAAATTTATAGACTCGTAAAAGTTTTAACATTAGTGCAGACTTGCACACTAAGAATAATAAAAGAATTATTACACGAATGATCATAAAGTTCAAATTATCTAGTTATGCTAATCTCAAATCTATAAAAATAATAAATGAATAGTTCGATAAGATGATAAATTTACATATTGCTGAATTATGTCATTAAAAATTGCTTATACAAAATTAAGCAAATATTTGCCTAATCTGATAACAAATTAAGCAACAATTTAGGGAATAGACGTTTTCTGGTTCTGTTTAATTTCTATTATGAATCAGATTACCAGGATATGAGAAAATAGATCCAATCGGAGTTACCAACAAACTTTTATTTTTTTATAAGTTTAGGTTGGCCAGTAAGTGTGCATTTTCAGGTCTTGAATAGTTGAGAAATGAATTTTAAAACAAAGATTTTTGAGGTTTTGAAGTGACATTAATTATATTTATTGTAGTGTTTTAATTATTAATTTCCTTTTATCAATATGAGGAACAAATAAATCTGTGCTAATCATGACGTATATGAATAAAAACCAACGTTAATGTACTCGTGAAGACAGAATAGGAAGTTTTCCTGTTCTTGAAAATAGATTTGTGGTTTTCCTTCTTACGTGAGGTTCATAATAATGAGAAACACGTAAACAACTTGGTAATAATAAACATCTAACCGAAATGAAGGAATATGAAACGTGAATATGATCGCATGTTACCTGCATTATACAACAAAATATATCAGAGATTTAATACATTATCAAGTCTTAAAACGATGCTTTTCTTTCATATATTGCTTTAAACACAATTCAGTTTATGGAGGATTGTGTCCACTACTATTTTAATTTGAACTAAATGTACCACCAAAATTAATTCGAAAAGAAAAAGATGCAAGATACATAATATTACATTCAGCTCTAATTATGGCCAATGGGATTCTACATTTGGTAAAACAAAAAGATTTTAATTCTTACTGACTCATCATCAGATCGTTGTATTCTATAGAAATAAAAATACTTACAATTTTCCAACTTTAGTTTCAATAGCTCCAGTGATACAATGGGCTGCAGTCAACACAAATCTTCTGTTTATGAGCACACCTCCACATTGGTACGTCAACGAACCGGTTCCTGATAAAAATGGTCATTTAAAACAGCGAAACTTGATTTGATCGTATCGAATCTATAAGATGTTCGGATATTTATTTGTTTGTATCAATAATAATCTTCATATCTATTTTATGAACATAAGACTCATCAAGTCCTAAATATTGGGTCGTTTTAAATCAAACTGGTTTGTGTAACATTTTCCTCGTTTTCAAATTTTGTTAATGTTGTAAGATTATTATTTATTTGTCATTATTTAGAATATTACAGTCACATATTATAAACATTTATCTATATATTTTTTAATGGATAGGAACTCAACCATCATATTTAATATCATTTTAACCAAGGGAAATTTCAATTTGTCTCAATAAAATACCAAGTACTTACGTGTAAGATACCCCATCAGTGCCATCCATGGGAATTCGTCTAGGTCTGTAAACTCTCCTCCATAGATTCTATCTCCATTTGTGTCTACTCCACAAGTATTTCTAGATGCTGGACTTGAGTCTTCACTATTTGGAGGATCCACCTCTCCTGGATTCAGGTCAGTTTGTATAGGACGATTTTGTTCCTGCAAAAAATCAGAATAATAAAGTATAGTGGAGACAAAAAAATAACATATTTACTTTCCTTTTATGAACACCGCAACGTTTTCAAAAACAATAGTTTAAAAGAGAAGACAGTTACATGGTAAACAATAATAATAGGTAAACATTCGATGATGAAGCAACAAGGGAATATTATTATAGTAATTTATGTTATGGGAAAACCATTTATAGTATGTTGAATGATAAATGGCATAACGATTTTGACTTGAGTTGCATACAATATAAACTGGTAGCCCTTATTTGGAAAGATCAACATGCAAGTAGTCGAATACAAGGTTACAATGCAAGTAACTGTCCCATAAATTATGGAATTCACGACGAGGTGGATCGGAAGTTTTTTTAAAATATCGACTTCCTTTGAGAAATAATATAGATTGTCTTAAAGGTCGACAAGTACGCCTTGCACCATTGATTGGTACAACATGACAGTTTCCTGTACTCGGCGATGATAAACTGCATCATAGTTACGTTTTCATATACGTAAGGACCTTCATAAAAATAAGGCAATGTAAAAAATTTAAAGGACGATGACCATAATCATGAAACATTTATCAAAACCAGTTTCACTTTACAATAAATCTTATCAGCATGAGTTTCCTGCAGAAATGTGCCGTGGTATTCCGATATCTAAAGAGTCAAGTTCATGATCTAAAGTGCAGCAGTTAATCTGTGCAATAGTTATGGCGTAAGGAGGTGTACAGAATACTAAAAAGTACAAGTAGTGAAACAGGTTATATAAGACATTCAAAGTGTCGATATTGCACATAGTGCGATCTAAATAAAGTGATGACGAATGAAAGACAAAACCAAAAGTAAAAAAAAATGCTTTACTGATCCTTTCTAGTGTGGCATAAGACAAGGATTATGATAATGATCCCAAAACAAATGTAAGAAAAACCTTGTGGGATATGAACAGGAGGGCTATGATTGAATAATATTTACAAAGATATGGATATTGAATATAATATCTCTAAATCTTATTGAAACACTTACCGTCGGTACATTAGGCTGAACATTATTACTGTTCTGTGGTAGTGGACCGCAGCACACCCTAGGCACGTATCCAGCGAAGCCACACTGAGACTGCCTCAGGAAACTGATTACATTACTCTGTAGAGGCCTTGCCTCGAACGCTGCTACCAATTGAGGACAGTCGTAAAGCGAGACACAGTTGCTGGTGACTCCTAGAGGTGTCCGACAGGAGTTCTGTGACACTGGAAGAATAAAAACAATAATCAAGTTAAAAAAATTGTTCTTAATTCATTATTCTCTGGCTCCAGCTGTAGTCAACAGTGGTATAATGTCAGATTTGATTTTTACAAGGCTTTCGACATGATATGACGACTTAACTATCCTTTATAACGAAAACCTTGATTTACGTAGTCTCAATATAAAATGGTAAGCGTACTCGTGATTCTTTCATGCCATTCATTTATGACACACTTTCATTCATCAATCATTCTTGGACGGGATTAAGTCAAAGTTACATTAAAATTTTAAAAATTTAAAGACAACTCAAACTATCACATTAAAAATTGTTAAAACTAGTATTTTAGTGCTAATACGTGGAAAGTGATTTATTCATTATGTTAAGTCATGTCGATAACCCTTGAGATAACGTTGATGTTATGATCGAATAAAGGTTCAAGATCAAATTTATGCGACGAATCATTTCCTTTAAACATTAGAATATTTTTTCTAAAATATAGTTAAATTTGTACTGGATTATTGGAAATTAGGAAAAAGGCTTTTTTGAAACTAGTTCATATTCATGACAATATTTCTCGACTTACCACACAAAATATCAAGTCCTTAAAAGGACTGTACAGAATTACCAATAACCCTGTAAGTGTACTTGCAAAGTTCCTACTTGAAACCATTTACGTTTATAACGTCAGTAGATATTATTTTGAATCTTATTGGTAAACAATCAGGTCATATTTTCATTAACAGTTTTCTTGCACGAGTCATTGCAAGATATTTATTGATTTCTACACATTATATTCCTCAATGATCTAACAAGGACAATAATTATTGTGTTTATACCTACAATGTAAAAAACATAGGACAATGAACCATTAACTACAATCTTTTCCTCACTGGCATGGCTTCATATTTTGACTTAAAGATCTCGATACTTGCCATATCTCAAATCTAAAAGAACTTTACTCATACTAACAGAAACCTGTTCTTTAGACTCCTATATTTAGGTGTATACTCTATAGATGTTTTTATATCTATACGAAGATGTTTTTCCACTTTTTTACCATATTAATGTTTGTTGGCATTGTGGGTAGGTATTTTAACTATTCTATATACTACTAGCTAATGGCTATTATAGATAGGTAGATACATTAATGCATTTGAGTTGGTTATGACGTTTTATCAAACCGGATGAGTTTTTATGAGTTAAGTTGTATGAATATTAATAGCTAAGCAAGAAAACCTGTCTTAAAGGTATCTAAATATATAAAAGGAAAGAGTGACTGACTTATTTATCAACGCACAGCTTAAACCGCTGGACAGATTGGGTTGAAATTTGGAACACAGATAGGTTTTATGACGTAGAACTCCACTAAGAAAGGATTTTGTCATGCGGGCAAAGCCGCGAGCATAAGCTAGTATTATATACATGCAGATATTTATTGTACAGGATTTTCCTTAAATAAAAGGAGGAGTAAATTATTGAGCGAAATATAAAGGTAATAATAAAAAGTTCATCAAGAATTTTCCTTAATACTTATAAGAACTGACTACTTACAAGCATGACTCCAGAAAAGAGATGACACTATAACCACGAGTTTATTCATTTTGATTCCACAACACTGATCAGTCCACTGTCATCACTTCGTGACTAGTTTAAAATTAAAAGACTAGGTAAAGAAATAATATATTATAGACATAAATAAGACTAAGCGGACGCTTTGCCTGGCTTGTACTGGTTGGCGGAGGTCAAGTTCTTACGTTAAATATACTTCACAAAACGTTTTATTGCTCCTAAATGTACAGTTCGCAGAGACACTTAATTAATTTAATGGTTAATATATTTTTTTATTTAATTGTTAATTAAATAAAATCGGTAAAAAAAGTATAATAATCGGCTGGTCACCGCCAAAGAATTAAAGATTCTGTTTCTTTTATTCTTCTTCTGTTAATATTTTAATTAACCGTGAATAAAGTAAAAACTTACCGGTACAAACGGAACATTATACAATAAAACTCACTTTATCATTATCAATTCAACATTTGTACGTGATAAAAAAAGAGAAGCTTACAGAAAATTGGGAATGGACCAGTAATATGGAAGACGTGATGTGATAATAACTATAAGTTTATTTACAAAGACAAATAAAAAAGACGGATCAGCCAAATGCACAAATTTTATTACACAAATAAAAATATTGTGATAGAGTGTGATGGACTTGCTAAGAAATTATTCCTTAATGGGCTTGAAACAAGTTCATGATATTAAAACCTGTAGTAAATAATTTTATAATCAATTATTGATGTTTCTGCTAACCGTACAAAGAGCGTCATGATACATAACTATACACCTATACTATGCCTACGTAAGTATGTATAGGCAGCAACAAGTTTTATGATCCGATCATTAGCGTGAATCACAGAATTACCCGATGTTTGATTAATTTCATTTTGACCATAGAGCGAAAATTCCAAGAAAGCTAAATGTCAGTGCTTAGCATTAAAATTATAATTTAACTTTTCTCGTAATAACTAAGTAATAGCTATATTAAATCACAATAATACGAAAAAGATCTATTAGTTTATGTTTGTTTCTTCTTACTTAACTCTTAAACGGCAAATTACTATGCTCATAGGAAGATAAGAGGCCGCTGCCTATAAATATAGGTTGCATACATACATACCATGCTTTACTAGTTAGTTTATACGTGTATAATTATGCCCTTTAAAATTTTTATTCAGGTAGGTACTCTACTTTTAAAAAAATACCCATATTGGACAGTTGTAGCTCATCAGAATACCGAAGGCAGCCCACTTTCGTTGTTATACTCTAATTTTTTTTTCAGTAAACAAGATATTCTCACAGGATACTCTTGCCAAATCAAAAAAATATGATTAAAAAATAAACATATAGATGAATATTGGCAATCGAGATAATATTGAGTAGGTATATTTACAATACATAAAATAAAACTCACCAGAATTTGACAGAGCGCGTAACCTTAGGTTACTGTGTTAAAAAGATAAAGAAATCAAATTATATCGTAGTTAACGACTTTTTGGAGTCTAGTGTGCATTTTAAAAATTAAATCATATATTTAAACTCTATTATATGGTCCACTATTTCCATCGCATTAAAATTCTTTGAAGAATCGAAAAGTAATATTCGAAAATAAATAAAAATAACAATAAATAAAAAAAAAATTAACGCCTGCCAAAAACCATAATAACTTGCGTATCCAAATCATACGACGTTCTTAGATTTTTATGTTGAAGATGTTTAAAAAATATTAGCAAGTGATGGATAGAGCGTGCTAGTATACCTTAGGTAAAAGTACGAAATGATATAATAAAATAATTAGTACAGTAAAATACAACAAAGTGATATCCCATTTGAAGCATTCTAAAACTACAATAACTGTTGTGTGATATCATGTTGTCATGCCAAAAATGTAACGAAGTTTAAACTCAGCTCTACAGATACAGTCCGACGAAAACAGAGTAAATGAAATCAAATTCCCTCGAATGACATACCTATTTATTGAGGCGAAAATTACTTTTATATCTAATCGACCCACTGCCCAATCAGCTCCCCAAGTGGGGCGCAATTTCCTTGCAATTCGCTTAACGATTAACCACATTAACTTCCAAGTCTCGTGCACTAATTGTATTGGCTCCCCAATTCCAACCAGCGATTTGATTATACACTCGATGAGCGAGCAAAATGCTGTATTATTTTGGATAGAAACATATTAACAATTCTGTAACGAAGATTATATTGAGATCGTGAAGACTTGTTTAATATAATAATGTACCGTCTGTGGCCCAGTTATTGGCTTGTGATCCGGAGGCCCAGGGTTCAAATCTCAGTGTAGCAAAAACTTATCGCCTGGATGCTACCATGTTTCGGATAGCACGTAAAACTCCCAGCTGTTTCCCATAAGATATGAAGATGCAGTCGTCAGGTCACATGCAGGCCCTGTAGTAGGTAATCTCGGTCTGAAACTGACCCATATACACACACACACACACATATTGGTTAGCCACGAAACCTATATGTTGTTTATAAATTGTGATTTGACTCTTCCAGTTTAAGTAGAGCACCTGTTCTGTTGGAATTTAAACCCCAATTATGATTTTTTGTGTTTTTGTGAAGACTTCATTCATCATAATATTATTAGTGTTAAAAACTCCTGTAAAAACATGGGTTCAAAAAAATTACTTCAGAAAAATATGAGATCATTGTTTAGAGGATATCACCATCATCAACATCTTTCACGCGATCATCGGCGATTAAACTTAAGTAGATGAATCAGATAAATTAATTTTAAATACTTGAGATTTATTCAAATGTATTTAATATTATAGATTTCTTGAAATTATTTAATAAGTTAGGCCACGCCAAAATACCAAGAAGATTGGGAAATTCCCTAAGAACAAATTCTATATCGAGAATTGAATAAAAAAGCTTTAAACATTAAATATTAATCTAAGGTAAAAATGTAGTTTTACAAGAAAATTGAGAATGGAGCGATAAAATCGATAAATAGTCTATCTGGAAAGGTTTTGGCCTCTACAATTTTAGACCTCGTAAATAATTCCTCCTAGAACAATGTAGATTTAATGCTGGTATTTTTCAAACTGACCTTAGATAGGTGCCTATTTTTCTAGCTCGGCTGCATTTTCGATCACGAAATCTTTTACAAATAATTTTTCATATAATTTACGACGCTATTTGAAAACCTGTCTACGATAAAAATTGTAGTAATGACTGTTATATTAACTAATAACATAACAAAATAATAATATAACTAATATTATTATATTTATAATAATATGTATGTAATAATATTATGTAGGTATGTAACATGTAAACCATCTTAGGTATATATATATTTTGTAACTAGTCTATGTATACAGATACTGCGCACCACCGTCTATTATTGTAATATCAGTCCTGTTCCATTCCTAGGTTGTCTGTAAGAAATTGCCTAGTGCGATAAGACCGCCGATTGTTTACCTAGCATTTAGATATCTAGCTCAGAATTTTGAAGAATTGGAGCATACCTAATGGTCCCTTATTTTGATATTTTTTTCAAAACCGCGGCCTGAGACGTCTATCTATACTAAAAACTACCTATATTAAAAATCAATAGCAGACTCAATAACAACAATAAACTTACATTTTTAAATCATTTTAAGTGGTGTCATAATATGTGTGTGTCAAATTTTCACCAAATTATTAAGTTTTCTAGCTGTATGTTAAAAAATTAGACAGTAAGACAGTCGTACAGTCAGGATAACTTCAGATTACTATGAACACATCTTCCTTCTCCCATATTTTCCATACATTACATTCGAACTAGGGAATGTTGGTAACCAATTTGAATAAATATTCCACCTTCTGCTGCTTCGAGGCTTTAACCTGGGAATACCACAATGCAACTTACAATCTAAAATCAACATTTATAGTTACTCGTATAATACCAAGTGCTTTTCCTGTACCATAATCATAACTAACTTTTGAGGAAAGATAAAGGCCCTGAACAAGAAATTTTCAAAGAACCTATTTTTAGAGTTCTTCTAAGTTGGATACATAAGCAGATGACCCGCCTGATGGTAAGCGGTTACCATCACCTCTAGACATCTGCAACCCTAGTTGTATTAATGTCGCGGTGTAAAATTCTACCCGGCTGTACTGATCATCGTGCCATCGTGCATAACTATAAAAAGATCACGTCCTCCTCATTGAGTCCTTGGATGAAGCTGTTAAATAAGTATACATTTAGGCGCTATGATGAGTTGCTAAAGCGTGTACTAGTCCATCCTGGCTAGTACTAAATGTTGTCTCTTGTTTACCCTTCGTGCAACTTGAAAAATGTTGACACCATAATTGGCCAAGCATTGGTTCAAACAAAATAACTTTTTATTCGTTATAAAGGCAAATTTATGTATGTCCCCGCCATGTATAAAGATAATTCCAAAAGTAAACATGCCAGAAAATATTGAAATACAGAAAGATAGAGGCAATAGTTCAGCATCAGTGGTGTCGAGCATTATCGATGGCCCCCTATATTATTTATGTGCGACTCTGGGTGGCCAACGCTTGAATTTGACGCTCTCGCTTCGGAAACACCTTCGACTCCTCGTGATTTATGACTGCCTGGTACTTTGAATAACGACGGCGGATATTTTTAAGAAAAATAGTGGATATTTTCTAAACGTTTCGCATGAAATATATGTATGTAGTTGAAATTTAGGAAAGATACGGCATAAAACTATTGAGGAAAATGTGATCAAAATCGGAATTTTTGCTGTTTGAATTTATCCATAATATCATCAAATTATATCATCTCTTCTAATTTGCAAGTCATGAAACTCAATTTACCTTCTGGCTTCCGACAGAGGAAAATCAATACCGAATAATGTAATGTAATGCCGAAAAATAAAAAACCAGCTGTTATGTTGTATTATTTTAGCTTTATTTTCTTTTTACTTAGACTAGGTATCCAAACAGGTACCGTAAATGGGGATTGGGTAAATATAGCATATATGGCATATGAATGTGTGTTGGTTACACAAAATGAAGCTTGTAAAGACTGTCAATACACATAGGATAGTCCTCGAGTAAATGGAATCCCATGTGAATCTACCTAAGACTACAATCAAATCAGTCTTTGAAAACATGCTCTCATTACATCCTAGAATGGTCACATTAATCCATACGCTTTGAACGTTCACGCTAAAAGCTTTTTTCAGAATGGTCGTGTATTGATACAAATGACTCCTGTTGTCGGATCGAACAAGTGCGATAAATCAACGTGACTCTGGTCGAATGAGATTCGCCACTCGTTTGTTTGCTGTCCGTGATAAACGATTGTGGATCACTCATTTTCGCAATTAAGTCTCCGTTTTGGGACTGTGTAGAGCTGAAAAGGACTTGAATCGTTCATCTTATAAATTCGAAATAGGAATAGAAGTTTATAATATAATATTATAGCGTCTATGGACCAGTGGTCGTGCGTTCGGCATGTAATCCATAGGTCCTGACGCTAACAGTGTAAGTAGGGTAACATCTTCTGCAGGAGTATAAAATCCCAGTTATATTATTTATTAATTTTATACAAAGGCTGTCTTATATTCGTTTGATGCAGTTGGGTTGACTATAATTACAAGGGCAAAAGCCTCGAAGCAGACCTCCAGCCTCCAGCACAATTATTGTAAGACGATATAGTGCAATATGTCAGATGGAACTGCATGAGACTCATGAGATAGTTGTGGCATCAATATGTGACTAATTACCGGGGGTAGACTTCCTTTGCAGGAGGTCGTCTTACCCCAACAGTGCCAGTTATTCTACCGCCTGAGCAGTGATGTGCAAACATTACTGTGCTCCGGTAGGAAGGAGGGCACTGACTCTTGAGTAAGAAGCGTTGGTGCAGTGCTCCTAGAATTTCACATCATTGTGAAATCCTAAGTAGCACTGTACTGATTATGGGCAGCGTTATCTCTTAACATCAGGAGAGCGTCTCGCTCGTCTTCTACTTCATCACATAAAAAAAAAAAAAATTGGCCTCATATTTATAATATTATATCACTACATAGTATATGTATAAAGTTGCTTCCCGCGTCTGTCTGTCCCTATGTATGCTAATACCTTTAAAACTACGTAACTGGTATTCATACGGTTTTCATCAATAGAGTGATTCAAGAAAAAAGTTGAAGGTTTATATTATGTAGCTGCGCCCGGCGGTTTTATCCGCTATACTGTAGCCTATGTGTTATTCAAGGGTCGAAGCTACCTCTATACCAAATTTCAGCTCAATCGGTTCACCCATTTAGGCGTGAAAGAGCAACGAACATACATACATCCAGACATTCAAACATTCTTACAAACTTGCTCGTTTAAAATAATAGTAAGATATATGTATATTAAAGTAATATATTATTAAGTAGTATAATGGGTGGTGGTGGATAGATAAAGATACTTCAATATTTCATGATATGACAGTCAGTTCAGTATCTCTATCCACTCAAGCGTCCACGGTGACTACAGTCCCCAGACGACATCGTTCAGTTTAAATGTGTACAGCGCCTAAATCTGGTGATATTAGTTCATTTGAATGTTATTATATGGTGCTTTAATTAATTTGTTATCTGTGGAAGTTGATTTTATTTGAAAAACGAGTTCATTTTAATTAGAAAAAAAAAGAAAATGACGACACAACGCACAAAATGGCAAACTTTTACAGTGTGTGTGGATGGTTTGTGGTGGATCATGTTTTCTATCCATTATTTCTATTGTTATTGTACATCAAATTAATCGTGAAGATATATCCTTTACGAAATATGCAATAGTACAATAATTTCAAAATGTTTACACATATTATTTTAGCTGCAAAAGTTACATGATCAGTACGCGATTATTGGTGGATGATTGTAATGAAACATTATTTTCATCATTTATAATTTATTAGTGTCATTTACTTGTAATTAAATTAAATTCTGGATTCTTTGAGCTTTACGTTAGTATTTTTTATTCTAATGTAGGTTTAGCAGTTTTTCAGTAGTAATCATTTTTGATGAGCGGGTCTCGCGCCGGCGGAAAAAACAGTGATTTTTTTATGTGGGACGCTTGAGTGGCTATACCTTTGCTAGTTTCCATATGTTTTATCGTGCGGGGTAACCTTTCCACAAAAATGGCTGCAAAAAATTTTCAAGACTTGGAAATACCAGCAATGAATAATAAACTGCTTTTAACAAAAAAAAACAAATTTAAAAAGTTTACGTCAAGAAACAATTTTATAAAAATACCCAAAAAAGGAGGAATTAGGAAAGTGAATGGATAGGTAATATATTAATATCCTGTATGTTTAATGATCACTTTCATGACGTTACATTTGTAGTAATTACGTATTCTAATAACGATCCTTGGGTTATTACTTTACGTACTTTCACTAATAAAATAGTTATAGTTAAATTATAATTAAGCATGATGACTATAGCACTGTTCTGTTATGAGTCAACGAACGGTCACCATGGCCAAGCATGATTAATTTTCTGACGATATCAAATTACTAATAGGTATATCATTTTATTGGTACAAATTAGGTCAAAACCTACGTTTTCAATGCAGTTATGTACTACTTTCTCTTTCTGTTTTCCGGGGATAGATTTCCATTGCAGTAGATACGTCTAGGAAGATTTCTCAACAGTGGCATTTATCCTACCGCCTGAGCATTGGTGTGCAAACATTACCGTGCTTCGGTAGGAGGGCGCTGTAGCTAGTGAAATTACTAGGCTGAAGAGTCTTAACATCTTATGACTCTCAAGTAAGAAGCGTTGGCGCAGTGCACCCAGAATTTTACCTTGTAAAATACTGGGTAGCACTGTACTAATTATGGGCAGCGTTATCACTTACCGTCAGGAGAGCGTTTGCACGTCTTCTTACTTCGTTGCATAAAAAAAATTCAGCGATGCCAGGGTGAGATTTATTCCACCTTCTAGGTTTAGTCAGCCACCATGCTCGGCCGCATCGTCAGATCATGGTCAAAGGCTAGCCTACAATGCATAAAAAATTGGATTTACCTAGTACCTACCAATTCCTGAAATCCTTATCACGAGTCGCATCATGAGCCCTTCCTTATAAATAAGGGACTTAACCGATGACTTGTTTCTTACCAACTAAGATAATATTATTAATGAGAACACCTTGCAGGAAATGTAGTTATTATGAAATGATACGACGCAAACTAAAGGTAAAATACATTTATATGTGTGTAGGTTAATCACCTAATAAAGCTTGCTTTGTTGTTATGATTCAGTGACGAAATGGAAAATAAATTGCCGAAAAACATTAATCTTCCATAGTCCATAGTAATAAAACAATACTTTTAATATAGTAAAAATATGTGAATGTTAAAATTTTAATGTTGGTTAATTCCTTATAATATTATTAAGGTTTAATAGGTAGGTACCTAATAATAATTAGGTAATAATATATTATCTTGTTGCAATTATCTGTTTTCGTTCTCTTCCTTTCGGGATATTATTTAATGATCATTAAATATTCTTTAATTGGGTATTAAAATAGTCCAAACTTTATTAATATTTTAATAGATAAACAGTTCATTATTAAAATCCATAACTTCTAAAATCAAGTCACTCTCTCATCTCTTTTTCGTATCCCTGTTAATTAAAGATAATCTCGAAAGCCCTCTCATATTCTTCTAACCGTTTCACATTACATTTTATTACCATAAGAAATATTTTGACCCCAGTTGTGGGGGCACTCGGCATCATTACCGGCCCATTTGCGAGGCCAATCTAGTTAAACATTGACGTTAAATAATGATTCCTTATTTCCTTCTCTTACGGGTAGAAGCTACAAATGAAATTCTGAGGGAAATCGAACTTAGATTAGCACTTAGAACTTTCTGAATAAAGATTTATGTTAAGCGAGTAACGTAACTATAAATTAACTTATTCTACTATATGCTAGATTACATAAAGTATTGAGTACTTATTCTACTTACCTCTATATCTTCAGATAAAAAAAAATCGTGGTTTAAGACCTAACCTTTCTCCTTAAAGAGGCTAAGGGGATGTGTGGTGTTGATATGAGCATTCTTTATACCTTGTTATGAATATATTATTCATTATCAAAATCAGAAACAAAATTTCAACAAGTATGTTTGCCCTACATTGCAGTCAACTAAAACCTTTATCCATACAATATGGCTTGGTATTTCAGACATCTCAAACTGTAGTACTACCTTCTCTGCAATGGAACTATATTATACGCTGCGATAGCTATAACGCTTCCTAAGTGATCATGCCTAATATTCATGTTAAAATATTATAACTAGAGTTCTTAAACCAAAGCAGCATAACATAAACAAATGACGAACAATCGTTATTAAAGAAACCCTTCAAAGTAAAACCAAACAATGGTAAAGAAAACAAAAGCATGTTAAATCAAAAGGGCCTCAGGTGTCGACGTCGCAAGCAATTAAACCAAGTTATTACACAGGGTATCGCCTACTTTATTGTAGCATAAAGAAAAGCTAGCACCATAGTCTTTGAATCGCTTATAATACCGCAGAACAAACAAATAATAAGATTGGACATGATCAGCGTCCAAGTGCGCCGAAGTCGTCGGCCGCACGCTCGGGAGTCTAGTCGTGCACAGTGCACACTCAATGTAAAGACAGTTTTAACCGTGCCAGGAGTTCGTTTAAAATACGTTTAAATGAATACTTCATAACAAGACATACATACATAAATATAATCACGCGTGGTTCCCGTTGGGGTAGGCAGAGACTATTTCCCTCCATTTGGTGTGATCCACGTTTTGTTATCCATCGATAACATGACTTTTGACCATTTTGTAGTTCAGTCACTTACTAGGCGTAAAGAGGGAACAGAAATTACATGTACACAAATCTATGCTTTCAAATTTATAATATTAGTAGAAAATAGTAATAGCAGGATTTTCTACACTTCGGCAGTGATGCTCTTGATATTTTTTAATCAAGTCTATACTAAAATAAATATTTTCCACTTTGATCGTCGTCTATTGCTTGATGTCCCAATTTTGATCTTCCTTCGATTATACATATATATATTTCAACGCATTGATTATAACCGATCTGATATTATAAGTACTCTGCGGTTTATATGGCGTGTGTGCCTCAGACATAAAGGGGAATTAATAAGGCCATTTCGTAGAGCGATTGAACAGACAAATAGCCAACTCAAGCTCGGGCAAAGCTCCTAAGATATATAAGGAGATATTGAAAGTTATCGATTCTAAAACCTGTTTTAGTATAAACTTCAATTTGCGCTTAAACTTTATTGGAAATAGTTTCTCTAACGGCGAAGTTAAGTTTCTGAACACCCTTTAGTTATCTCTTTGGAAGTTCGAACTTTGATTTGTTTCTGAGTAGCTTCGGCTTGATTTTGTTAAGAGATAGCTATTTGGATTTGTTTTGTATAGATTTTATCAGAACCTGCACATAATAAACTGTGCTGAAGTGTGTAAAACGTACCTGTGAGTCAAATTTTATCACAGGTTCAGCGACTTGAGCTGATATCAATAGATAGTCAGTAAATGATCTGTGTATCTAATTTCACCCTAAACCATTCAACGGCTTTAGCTGTATCTTGATAGGCCAGTCAGTCAATCAGCAGGGCGTTTAAACCAACTTACTTCACAAAAAGGCGGAAATGTTACGAATTAATCATAATCTTTTTTATGTATGTATGTCCGCCGATCTTATTAGAAGATGTCTAAACCGTTTTTTTTTTGTTTCATAAAAAGTCATAATAATATATCCTTTTTAAATTTCACTCAAAGTAGGCATAATATTCGATGCCCGTAATATTCACATTTACCCTATTGTTATAAAAACAGATCTTAATAATATACGATCTTTTATAACTCTGTAAAAATAAAAAGAATGTAAACCTCCCATTCTGCACCAGTGAATCCGAACACTTAGATTTGGCCATCAAACTTGTGGGTTCTCAAAAATCCATTCTAAAATATACTCAATTTTATACCTTTAAGAGAATTGGCTATTCAGGAAGGGGCATATTTTGGCGCTATTTTGATAGCTTTTATTGCAGTTAAAGCGGTAGGTCGCATTAGAATTACGAGGCAGAAGTAATGGTTATATTATAATAACAGTTTTACGTTTACAATGTAATGCTATAACAAGTTATATGTGATATAGACATAAGAGTATGAAACATGTAGGTATTGTGTTTAGAGATGTGCATAACTGCTTTTTATGTGAACGGTTTTTATGCTATTAAGTTATTATTTTCTTACTGCTCATTCTTCTACATCCTTTAAACAATTAATTATGCCGAATGTTAACAGAATTTGTTTTCTAGTGATTGATCCTCTATTTCTTTCATACCTACCATTTCATACACATGCTTTCATATATATATTAAGAAGTATGATAATAAGTTTTTAAATCTGTTACATTTTTTATGAATTAATTTATAATAGGTTGCCTACGACCACAATCTCGCGTGAAGTTTTATTTATTTATTTATTTATTTCCACTAAACACTAACATTACAGGTATAACCTAATTCGATAGTGTTCTTACAATACAAAATTCTTAATACAATAATCTAATTATCTAACATCTAATTATCATAATATGTACATATTATGTTATATGCTACTTCACAGACTTCTCTCATTGTAGAAGAAAATAGGTCTACCTTTTCAGCAATCATGTTGAGGACGCGCAGCGTACGCGTGAGTGGTGCGAGATGCATCAGGTTGGTCCGTGCGCGCGGTACCAACAATAGAGGTGGACGGCGCCGGCGCCCCGCGTACTCGTCTGGGGCACAGATACACAACGACTCTAGAAGTCTCGGATTGTGTATCTTGCCTCTCAACACTTTTATTACATAGGTAACTAGAGCTACCTCCCTTCTCACCTCCAGCCTGTAGTATCCCACCATGCCCAGGACGAACAAGGTAGGATATAACAGTGGATAGCCAGGATACACATTGTACTGTTTTTGATAAATGAATCTCAAAAATTTGTTCTGTATGCGTTCTATCATTAACTTATATTTGGCCTCATGAGGTGACCAAATTACTGCGTTACATTCTAAATGGCTCCTGACAAGCGCGTCATACAATGCTCTCAAAGCGGCGGTGTTGGTGAAATTATTTGCCAACCTTAGCATAAGTCCAAGATTACGATACGCTTTTTTACAGATATTAGTGATGTGAGTTCTGAATTGTAAGTCAGCAGCTAAATGCACGCCCAAGTCTCTGACCTCATTCACTCGCAGTAAAGGTATATTGTCTATTGTATATGGATGGTGGGTTTTTTTTTTTTTTTTTTTTTTTTTTGTTAACGCCGGGAAAAAATGCATTACGCATACCCTCCCATCGAGGGAATGGGAGGGTTATGTGGGACTCCCGTGCAGGACAGCTGCACGGTTTACCCACTAAAACGACCCGGCGGCACTCCCGCATCGTCTAAGTGACGGAGGACTGGGAATCGGCAGAGCCTTGGCATCCAGTCCCCCGTCGACGACCGCCCGTCTTTATAAAGACGGGCCCTTCACGCCCCTCTCAACGAGGAGGGGCCCGGGAACGGTCCCGAGTGCTCGGCCGTTCCCACCGACGGTGGTGGTGAATTGTGCAATGCGGATGAAGGCGCCCTCACGCCAATCATCCGCTATTCACCACCTGGGGGCTGGCGTTGGCTCACGTAGAGCCGCCTTCTCCAGCCCCTTCTCCTGCGGAGCGGTTCTGCGAGGGGGCCATGCTGCCTCGTACGCTCCGCAGTCTCCTTTTGCGACATCACATCCTCGCAAAAGGAGGCAACCGCGGCCCAGGCCTCCTCACTCCCCAGCATGGCTGAGATCACGCTGGGGAGCGAGAGGTCCGGTCCGACCACGATGGTGGGTTGGAGTACGACAACGGCTAAAGGATAATACTGAGCATTTTGTTGAATTAAAATAAAGTTTGTTGTCTGTGCTCCATTTAATAATTTTATTTATGTCATGTTGAAGTGAATCGCAATCAGATTTATCATTTATTTTCAGAACTAATTTTAAATCATCAGCAAAAAGTAAGGGTGTGGATCTATTAACTACATTTGGTAAATCGTTTATCATTAAATTGAACAGAAAAGGTCCTAAATTGCTGCCTTGACTGACACCAGATCTTGTGAAATAAGGTTCAGAGACCTGCCCGTTGCAGTCAACATACTGACGTCGGTTACGTAGATAACTGGCAAAAAATGTTAATGTGTGAGGAGTGCAGCCAACACACGCCAGTTTATGTAGGAGGATGTCATTATCGACGGTGTCGAATGCCTTTCTAAAATCAAAATATGCCACATCCACCTGTGAACCAGCATCCACCGTCGGTACAAGGTGAGTCATAAGATCTAATAAGTTTCCTGTTGTCCCACGCCCAGGACGGAAACCGTGCTGTGCGTCCGACAACAGAGAACTCATCTGTGGGTACAGGCAACGATGGATGGCTGCCTCAAATACCTTGGCTGGAGTGCATAATACTGCCACTGGCCTATAGTCACTCGGAGCAGAACCGCCACTTCCTTTCGGAACGGGTACTACTCGAGTAATTTTCCATCTATCAGGAAAGATAGCACTTTTAATACAGGTGTTGAATATGTGTAGTAACGGTCCCACTAAAGTCATTCGAGTATCTCTAAATATAAAGGCTGGTATTCCATCCGGTCCCATCGATCGCTTTGGCGGCAAATGCGTTAGCGCCTGCAGGACGTCTTTAGAGCACAAGGGTGTGAGATGAGCCCATGGACTTGGACGATCAGTCGTTGCTTCCGCGTTTGTCGCCTGTGCATTCAATAGGGGGGGTTCTAAGTTATAAACTGATTGAAAGAACTGCGCAAATTCATTTGCGCATTCATAATCTGATAGAATTCGTCCATCTTTTAAAATGTTCGTTTTAGTTGTGCTACCTTTCCTGGATCGTATGTAATTCCAAAAAGATTTTGGTTCAGACGCTAGATGTCGTTGTACGCGGTCCCGGTACCGGTCGTGTTCTTTAACGGTATCTATTTTAACTATCGATCTGTAACGTGAAAATTCTTGATAGTCACTAACCGAGTTACTTAATTTGTATTTTTTGTGAAAAGAGTGTTTGGTTTTAATGTTTCTAATAAGCTCAGCCGTATACCAAACCGGATAAACGTATCTACAATTTTTAGTGTCAATATTTTTTAACGGAATACATTCATCGAAAACTTTGTATAAATTTTCATAAAATAAATTTAATATCGTATCTGAGTCGCTCAAACTGTAAATATCACTCCAGTCGATCGTTGTCATTTTACTATATAAACATTGGAAATCGGCTTTGTTAAAATTCCATTGATTATGATTTACTGTACTTTGAGAGCAATGTATGTACGCCGAACCTGGAGATGAGGAGGAAGAGGTAGATGTAAGAGATGTAAGTAGATGTAAGTTAAGCGACAATGCGGTCGTAGATGGTAGCAAACTAAATCTAGAAGTACCTTATTATTCTCAAGCTCTTTTTATTGATTAAAATTCTTAACTACTAACCACAGACTACAATACCATTATACTAAGCAGCATGTTGATTTTTTTAAATAAGCACGCTAAGGCACTGCTATAAATAGCATGCTATAATAGCAGCTATTTTAATAGCTACAAGTTTAAGCATTAATATCTGAACATGATTAGCTATAAAGCTATGTTATTGTGTTGCCTCGGGAGCTATTCCCATACAACCGAGTGGTTAGTTTTAATCGCTAGTCGTAACTGTTATACAAACGTAATAATAATTTAATTCTGGTTAGAAGTAGGGATCAAAACGAGATATTAATGTTTGGCTAGGAAATCTTGTTTACATTTTACGTAAATGCTTTTCATTGTTATTTGATTTTCATTCCGGATGGCTGAACTACGAGAATGGGTGTCTTAGCTATAATAAATGATGTTTATATACCTATTATTTTGTTGGATTTACTGCGCATTTGTTTATTTTTTGTTAATGACACATCATGACGCTTACCATCGGGAACCTGATTTATTCATCTTATTATAATATTAATATTATCATACTATCGTCTTTAAAAAAAGTAGAACGTTTATTATGAAGTAGATAAAGAATAATAATTAATACCTAATCCTAAAGCTTTCGTCAAAAATGTTTTGAAAATAATTAATCAACCTCATTTTAAACAAAGTAGAGTAGCTAATAGCTATAAACAGTTGTGTAGAGAATAACTTTAATCGATCAATAAAATAATGTTTTCAATGGAACAAAAAAGTATAACTACTTTCATCACAGAATAATAAATAGTGTTAAAGCATCCATAAACCTTTATCTACGCGTTAAATTCATACGTAAAACTTGCAAAGTGCCTGCGTAGAAACGAATAGCAATCACACTCTCATCTTGGATGATCTCATCCTATAGGGGAGGCTGGATTACGTCATCTCATCCCCTAAAACACAGATTAAATAATAGTTTGTACGTACCAAGGACTTTAGGGTAGTGAGTCAACGGGTCACCCCAAAACATCTTAAATATTTTGGAGGGGAAGCCAATAATTTTCTATTGAATTTGGACGCCCTATAATTTCTATGATTACATATTTCTATTTGCCCATTTTGTTTTTAATATAGATATTTAGTAAATTAATACTTTGTCAATTAATGGATGAACTAGGCTTGATAGATTAATTTTATTGAAATGGTTTGAATTTGATATTTTGTTTACAATCTTTGTAGAAAAACAGTTGCCTGAAATTTGGTAGGTACTTGAGTCGCTTAAAACCTAGAATAACACAGAGTTGAGAGAATACTAGTACCTACTGCTTTAAATATCCAAAACAGAGTGCACTGCAAAAGATTTGAGCGAAACATAAGAAATTACTGTGTTTTCTTTATAGACGTTTCCATCAGATATTTGCTATGAAATAAAATACAGGCGTGGGTGACATTGCAGAGCTATCGATAGAATGAACTGAAGGCCCAATCATGTAGATTAAAGCCTTTTCAAAGGTTTTGATAAACAGAAAATCTTTTATTTGTGGAAGATTTGAAATACTGCAATACTATTGAAAGATATTCTGACTGGATTTCGTAGGTAGGGTTTTATATACCTACCTAAATGCCTAGATGTAGGAACGTGTACCTAACTAACCTAAGTTTTAAAGTTAGGAATTGACTTTAAATCTCATGATATCTAAACATATAAAAGGAAAGAGTAACTGACAGACTGATCTATCAACGCACAGCCCAAACCGCTGAACATATTGGATTGAAATTTGGAAAAATTTATCATTTATCACTAAACAAAATTATCGAACGTATTTTCGATGGACACATTTTATTATTGCTCTTTCCGTCTGCTGACTTTTCTTACGAGCAGATGACCGAGACGAGGCCGTCGCTAGAAAATAACGCCTGCCAGTTGCAGAAGAAGTGTTAACTTGATGTTCAAGGGGTGCGAAATCCATCGCAATCAAGAAGTTTATATAAAACAGTGTTTGAAAGGTGAACACCAAACTGAAGCAAGAAAAATTACGTCACCGTTGTTTACCATCTCACTTACTCATACTGAATACATAGGCTGACGATAGTACTTTGTTTTTAATTTGTATGAGGAAAAAGAGATGGCACTCAACCATGATGCCATTTTTCCTGGTTTTGGTTTTATTTGGTGTTCACGTTGCAAAATCCAATTGAGTGCAAAATTCTTGATAGCTACTCGTCATTCAGAGACATAAAGAGTTTATAAAAAGTAACTAAGCTGCGGCTAAATTAGAGCCGAACGGTATCGCAGGTGACGATGGTAAGCGTCCCGATGGTATGACTTTAATTCCCTGGAGCCGTGGGAGGTCGCTGGTGTGGGACGCTACCTGTGTTGACACATTAGCGTCCTCTCACTTGCCCAAAACTTCAAGGGTAGCTGGAGCGGCGGCTGAGGACGCGGAATGCCTCAAGCGGAGGAAATATGCATCTTTTACTGAAAGGTACATATGTACCTACGGTTGTCTGGAAGAGATCGCTTTTAGCGATAAGACCGCCAATTGTAACACCCTTGTATACTATGTAACAATATTTTTAAGTTTTTTTGTTTTGTGGAGTTTCAATAAAGAGTTGTGTATTGTATTGTATTGTATTGTACCTTTCAGTAAAAGATGCATATTTCCTAAAAAGAAAGAAATATTCAGTTATTTTTTCGGAAGAAATATTTCTTCCGTTTGCGGTAGAGACTATGGGACCTTGGGGAAAGGACGCTGTGGTTTTCTTTAGGGAGCTTTCCAGGCGCCTAATAGTAGCAACCAATGACCAAAAAGCTGGCTCTTACCTCGGCCAACGTATAAGTTTGGCCATCCAGAGAGGTAATGTAGCCAGCTTTTTAGGTACACTTCCTGCAGGTCATGACCTCAATGACGTTTTTTATTTATAAGTAGGTTTTAAAATTGTATGATTGTTTAATATTATTATAATCGTAATTGAATATTTAATATTAAAATAAAATTCCCACTAAGCTTTAAATAAGTTTATTTAGCTCAGTACCTTAACTTTGGTTTATCCTCTGAAATGATTATTTCATCAGCCACTTAAACAAAATTAAAAATTGTTAAACTGAATAATAATAGTAATATCCTAAGTAATTAAAGTAAATGTCTGGAACTTGCTATCCACAGTCAATATTGGTTTTCATATCCGCACACCGAGATCTAATTTCGCAAGGTTCCGCTCAAATTATTGCAATAAAGGAAGATGCCACACATTAATGCAAAACTGCCGCTTAGTTTGATAACCCTACTAATTTAAGTATCTAAATAGATATAGTTAGAAATAAATGCTCTCCGCTGCCAAATCCCTAACTTTTGTGTAGTAATCGGTGGTAGACGATGTGGGTGGCATAGTAATTTAAGTTTCTTTATTATTTATAAGTACATAATTACTACATACTATGTCATTGTTGGTTTACCTAAATAAATTAAAAAAAACCCAGCCATATTTCTACCACATTTTTACGCGAAATGTCAAATTCAACAAATTTTCAAACAAAATAAAATGGAAAATCCTTCTTGAATGAGACGCCGGCTTCATACTAATAGTAAGTTCGATATATTTCTTAGTAGCACCTCCCCACGATTTCACCTGCATAAATACAGATACGGTACTGTAGTAGGTAGGTACTGATAATTATATGAGGATAAAAATTATGTCAAGGTCTTAACCCTCTGATAACATAATAATATAGGCTTCTACCTACGTATCAAATTTTAGCTTAAATGTTTCAGCTGCTGCGCGAAAGAGCAACGAACATACATATAAAAAAATCAATTTTAGTTACGAGTACATAGGTTATTATGTTAGTCAGTTCACTAAATTCGTTATTTTATACTAATTAGGTTTTATAATAGACAAGGTTATATACAAATATGGACTAAGTAAAATTTGCCTATTGTTTTGTACAACTTCATCTCACAAGGACCTATATTTTTGAAGCGCGACGTCTGCCTTTACAATAGTGAACGGTTCCGCTATTTAATTTTCTAGCCCCTTATTCTAAGTCGAGAGCAAAGTTCTGCGGACTCCGTAGATACGTAACCTAACAGGCTCTCCGTTAGATTGCCTGTCTGTGTTTACAGGTTCTTGTGTCGTACATAGGTAGATATTAGAAAGAAAGAAAGAAAAGAAAGAAAGAAAAAAAGTTTTATTTACGACAAATTACATTATTAAGGTACATAAAACAAAGTATATAACATTTGCCGCAAAAAGGCCCCAGCTCAGCATATGTAGGTTCAAAAAAAGGACCTACGCTGGTCTTCCGCTGGCACCAAAGGCAGTGACATCACGGCCAGGTTAACAATTAACATAATGACATAAGAAAACAATACACATAATACTCTACATACAAAATTAAGACCAAAAAACATTTTTATACATATATATGAAATTACAGAAAGAAAAACTTAATTAAAAAAAAAAAAAAAAACGGTAATAAAAAAATCAAAGCCATGTTAATATATATATATATATATATATATATATATATATAATATAAAGTGACAAATGCGCTAATAAAATGATAATATTAAGTAAAAGATATAGTAGTTTATGGGTATAGTTTTAGAAAATAAATAAATAGAATAACTGTAGTGTCATAAGTAAATTATACTCAATTAAATATTTAAACATTATATATACCTAATAAATAATATAATTACGAAATCGATTATTATAAATGTAGCTCCGATTCAGATTGCACTCGTTTCGAGTCTCAGGTTTTCCTGACTTGACTGGTGATCCTGAAGGAATTTCTTCAGTTTCACCCTGAAACTATGCAGACTATGAAGGATCCTTATAGGCGGAGGAATATTGTTCCAGCATTTAGATGCAGCATAGCGGAAACTACCCCTAAAAGAGGCTGAGCTGTTGCGTGGAGTAGCAAGTTGCATCACGTACTGCGATCGCTGTCTTATTAAATATTTATAGTTATTTATATAACATAATAACTGGTTTTAACTCCAACTCACAGTTTTACCCGTCCAATTCCTAACCCCATAAGACAATAGGGATAAAAATAATAAGATTTTATGGTTTTCTAAATTTACAGTAGGTTATGCAGATAGCCATAGGCGGATTTAGGGGGGGGGGGGGGCAGGGGGCCAAGGCCCCCCCCAGAAGCATTGTAGAGGTACGAATTTTGCACATATTTCATGGTCAAGAATATAATTTTATTCGCGGCGCTCGCAGCAAACTGCTCGCGCACTTATTATTAAGGATATTTGAACTTTCTAACTGTTCAGAGCGAACTAAACACAAACTTTTCGTAGTAAAAATTATAATATTTTTGCCCGTCTGCACCTTGCCCCCCCCCCCAGAACCAAATCCTGGATCCGCCAGTGCAGATAGCGTAATAAGTTTTATCTCAAACTGATTTCAGATCAGTTTATTTAGCGTGAAAGAGCAAAAAACATAAACACTCACATGGTTACATACAAACTTAATTAGTTTAATATTGAAAATTAGGTTTTTACGTTAAAGAATAAGAATAACATACCTAAGTATTCCTAGGTATGCTAGTTAGAGCCTACTTGACTTAAAGTTTTTATTAAGTCAAATTATTTTAAATTTTTACTTTTAACTGACATAAAAAAGGACAATCACAACGCATCGGACTCTTTTTTGTTACCATGTTTTTAAAACATAGGTAATTTGTTACCGCTGAGTGTTTTTGTGTATTCCCAATGCAACATTTACACTTACCAAAATCCAAATAAATACAGTGAAAAGTTTGAAAACATTACTCAAGTCTCACAATATACTGTACATTTCGAAAGGATTTTCGCAAGCCGGCTCCATGTAAATATTGGCACTGACTGATCTCATCGCGGTTATGAAAGAACCCACAGAATGAGGAGCTTTTCGGGGATGTATAGCTTCAAATCCTGGCTGGGACATACCTATATTTATACCTCTACCTCGCCTCTACATAATATGAAGGCGAGGTATAATAATCTAAATATTATTATAAAAAAATAATCATTTTTTACAGGTAGTCACGATGGTCACCTTATTGAAATTGATTTGAGTATCTCGTCTTTTTTTAGAATAGAATAGAATATTATTCACAGCTATAACAGAGAAAAAAAAAAGGTATCTCACTTAGAACAAACTAAGAATAGGTAATAAACTAACTTATTACCTTTTACTGACAACAATATGAGTAAATCAGGTGCCCGATGCGTCTGTAGTGACGATAACCATCAGGCGGATCGTCTGCTATTGTATCTGTCTCTAACATAAAAAATTCTAAAATATTTTGAAAATAAAACTACTACCTAAGTTGAAATTATTATTGTGGTCTTCAGACAAGTTTTTATACAGCAATGAAACAGAAATCAATAAAACTTATTCCGCTGCAGGTATCGTCTAAAAATGTTCTATCAGTAAAAGTTCCGAAGCTGCAAACAATCCGCAGTAAATCTCCAATCTGAATAGCGAAGTTAAGGTACCAACTGATATTAAGGAACTGAAATCTATTTAGGGGTTGTTGGTGGAAAATAAATCAGAGACGGCGACGACCGAGGCCGTTCGACGAACTCTGCAGTTGGGAACAATTGGTGCGGAGATGTAAATTAAATCGAGTGCCTCTGTCGCAGACTGCGGCGTATTTGCTAAACCTATTCAAGCTACTACTAGTTGTCTTTTATATTATTCATTATAAGTTAGCCTGTGACCACAATCTTGGTGCTTCGGCGTACCCGCTGCCCCGGTATCCCCACCACGCCCATCTTCGGCGGGGGGGGTCCCACATACCGCTCCGCCCCCCCCCCTGGCGTGTGGTGATGATGCGTAACGCATTTTTCCTGGGTCAAAAAAAAATTACCACAATCTCGCGTTATATTAAGCGACGATGCAGCCGTAGATGATGATTATTTATGTACGACCGCATTGTCGCTTGACATCACGCGAGATCTTCGTCAAAGGCTAACCTGTCGTGAATTAAAAAATAACAACTAGTGGCAGACTAAACCAAGATGGCGGGATAAATTCTGGCTTCACTGAACGTCATGCCGAAACACAGTCACAATGACCGTTTGGCAACATAGTTTTGTTCAGAGGGTGGTAAAAATTTGGAAACAAACAGTCCAAAAGAAGCGCTGCATTTTTCAAACTAGATTTAAAAGTACCAACTAGATTTAATAAATACGCGTCCCGAGTTCACAAGCACCGGCCTCGAGTCCTTAACGTCTTCGTAGGGAGTTCTTTTTACTTTTCTAACAAGTTTCAACCGAGTCCCAAACGTTTGTCAATTGGAGTGGACGTGAAAATCTCTAGTTACCAACTTTCGGATATCTACTTACTACGCACAGACTAAACCGAACCCCGTTTATGTGATTTTAAGATAAGATAAGAAACTCTTTATTGATACCACTGATAAAGTAAGATTTTATTATACAACCACAATAATTAAAACTGTACGAACTGGCGGTCTTATCGCTCAAAGCGATCTCATCCAAACAAGCGCTCAAGCGATTCTCCGTAAGAAGATAAAATTGTTAAAGTGTGGGGGGTTGCTGGGACTTTTGATTGGCTCTTTCACAGTAGAAACTCTTTGGTTTAAAGACATTCATAACGAAATAGACTACATAGATGGCTACATTTTATTGGCGCGTTCAAAATAGATTCTTTGGTTCAAATACATGTGATGTTTTTTATGCAGCGTCACTGCGTATCGTAGACGAGAGCATACCTTCGGTAATGCGTACTCTAATGGTTGAGTTCTCTACTTACTACGCGTAGGCGTAGGATAAAGCCGCGCGTGAAGCGCTTTAAGCGATTTACTTAAGTATTTGTAATTAGGTTTTAAATTAGTTGCATTTGGAACTAGTTTAAGTTGGTTCAATTTATTCGCTGCAGCACGTTTTGTTTCGGTTTCTTTATTTAGAAGATTAAGACTGTAGGTTCTAGACAAAACTGGTGTAGTATATAAATATACTATTTTCGATGTTTCGTTCGCGTAATTTTTGATCAATGGTAAAAATTAGCTATGTGTTTTTCCAAGTTTCCAAATTTCTACAAACAGAGATTTATAACAATTAGTTCAGTGCGTCAAAGAGCAACTAATAAACTATAAACAAACTTTCACCTAAAGTGATCTGAGAAGGGCTAAAAATGATAATGGGCTCCTTCATAAATCGATGCTAATAAATATACAAATCAGCGCCGCGCCATCATGACTTTTCAACGGATAGCCAATAAAATTAAACCTTATATAAATCTAGTTTTAAAATTAAGCCTTTAGAGTTTAAATAACTTGTTTTTACTTTACCAATAAAAACTCTCTTAAAATAATTCAAATCCCCAAAATTTTAAGTTTCATAGAACTGAAAACAGCTTTTCCATCATTGTGATCTTTAAAGTTATCTTAAATTTTATAAAGCGAAGTAACATCGCGTCAATTAGTGTCTAGACTTCGCAAAAATTTACAGCCTATTAAAATTATCACAGAAACCTTGTTTCGAGAACAATATTGATGTAGAGCAGCTACTAAAAAAGTTTAAGCGACCAATTTACTAATGAATAATTTTGATCGATTCCCAGTTTTTACCCAAATAACGATCGCACGTCTTAATGGTAAAATAAATGACAATTTGATTTTGCTTTGATATTATTTTGTGTGGCAAAGAAGATTATAATCTATACAAGTATATTTATTAAAGAAAACTATACCTCTACACAATTTTGGAAAACACTATAAAAGGGTAATTATGCTAGCAAGTACATCATATTATTATGTATTTCCAAAATTAAAAAACTACTTGCGGTGTGTTGTCTTTTTAGTGTCTAGTCTCGACATTGGGGACTACCAGCGTGAACTTCTGATGCTCTGTGGGAATCAAAATTATCCGAAACCGTGGCAGCTGGAAACAACAATAAATATTTGGCGTGCATACTACCTATTCATTTATTAAAGAAGTTTTGATCTTGATGAAACATCTTTTTAACACTGGTATTCATTTATGGCGTCATTTTTGTATTTGGTTTGTGCTATCTGCCATTATTGCAATAGTCTGTGATAAAAGCATCAATATGATTGAATTAGGATAAAGTGCATCTAAATGTATTAAGCTTTTAAAATTTTAAGATTCTCTTGAGAGAGAATTCTGCGACAAATGTCAGAAGTTTATCAAATTGAAAAGCAAAACATAGATACTACGAGTTGAAGAAACGTTCATTTAAAGTTTAAGGTCCCCTTGGCACCGATAGATTTGTGCGAGTCGATAAAAGTATCTAAATTTAGATTGACGATAAGTAAAATTAATCATCATGTATGTTACCGGGGTAGACTTCCTTTGCAGGAGGTCGTCTAGGTGGGTACCCCAACAGTGCCAGTTATTCTACCGCCTGAGCAGTAATGTGCAAACATTACTGTGCTTCAGTAGGAGGGCACTGTAGCTAGTGAAATTACTGGGCTAAAGAGTCTTAACATCTTATGACTCTTGAGTAAGAAGCGTTGGTGCAGTGCATCTAGAATTGCACACCATTGTGAAATTCTGGGAAGCACTGTACTAATTATGGGCAGCGTTATCTCTTAACATCAGGAGAGCGTCTTGCTCGTCTTCTTACTTCTCAACATAAAAAAAAAAAAAAAATTGAGCTATTTTGAATAATTACTTAGGTACCTACACACGGCTGAAAAAACTAAAGTAGGGTAAATCAGGTACGCAGTAATCTAGCAAGGAAGAAGGGGTAGATATTCTGGTTTCTTACCACTTTTCAAGTAAGTAGAAGCGTTGGCGCAGTGCATACAGAACCTTTGTAAAATACTGGGTAGCACCACGGTAAAGAGATATACAGTAGTTTGACTGAGCGTGATTTTTGAACATAAATACCTACAGTCTCGCGGTACATGCGCAAGTCATAGGGCTGCCGGGCAGCCGCTGCCCGCATACAGTAGGTACCTACCTGTTTCATATCATCTACTTACTTGAGCTACCTACCTACTACCTACTTACCTATCATGTCATGGCGGCGTATATTAAAACCCAAGACAAGATAAAAGACAAGACAAGAGACAAGACAAGAGACAAGACAAGAGACAAGACAAGACAAGAGACAAGACAAGAGACAAGAAAAGAGACAAGACAAGAGACAAGACAAGAGATAAGACAAGAGACAAGACAAGAGACAAGAAAAGAGACAAGACAAGAGACAAGACAAGAGATAAGACAAGAGACAAGACAAGACAACCTCCTCTCCTTCCCCTCCTCCCCTCCCCCTCATACCCTTCCCCCTCCTCCCCTTCCCCCTCCCCTCCTTCCCCATCCTCCCCTTCCCCTCCCCTCCTTCCCTCCTCCTCCCCTTCCCCCTCCCCTCCTCCTCCCCTTCCCCTCCTCCTCCCCTTTTTAACTAACTGACCTTATTAATTTTATTACCTTTCCATGTTGCTTGATAAACAAGTGAATTAAATTAAAAATTTAAAAAACCCCCAACGCAATACGCAATTCTTCATTTTGTGGTGGCGGCCATCTTGGATTTTTAATTTTATATAATGGGTTGTATTCTACTAGTTAAGCCCTTTCATTTGATACCCATATTGAGGGGGTCGCGAAAGAAAAAAGTAATCCGCCATTTTGTAGCGGCGGCCATCTTGGACCGATTTCCACCAAACATGTCTGAGAACACTCTCGACTAACCTTACTTTCAAACAAAAAAAACTGAATCAAAATCCGTTCATCCGTTCGGGAGCTACGGTGCCACAGACAGACACACACACACACAGAGACAGACAGACACGTCAAACTTATAACACCCCGTCGATTTTGCGTCGGGGGTTAATAATGTTATTTCTGGATTTCCTGATAAGTTCAATGATAAGTTCAAGCTACCAAAAACAGCATAACATAGTATGCTATTTTTTTGCCATTTTTATATAATTTTATATAATTTATTATATTATGTATACATACGTCAAAAGTAAATAACACTAAATACTTGCAAAAAACTATCGCGACGTCCGCCCGTCGCTGCGTGGCACCCGCTTCTGGATTATATACCCACTTCTACCCACATCTACCGACATCTATTCACTTCCATTTTCCGCCCGTTTCTATGGAGTCAAACTACTGTATATCTCTTTACCGTGGTAGCACTCATATACAAGAGAGATATATACCGCGCTTAGGTCATTTTTTGTATGAAAACAAAGTCACCAAAACATGGTGGGGTGCGGGGGATGGGTGGCTAGATTTGATTGGCTCGTTCAAGGTGACGTCACAGTTACGGCACAGATTAGGTAATAGTTAGAGGCATAACATGACTTTCTAGTGATGTGGTAAAGTCGCTATATCGTATCGATAAGAAAATATAAGTTACTGTTATTCTTAAGTTTAATGAGAAAGTTCGTTGTATTGTATACGAGAGATATTTTAATATAACTTCAATTATTGTTTTATTATAGCTTAAATGTTTTCTCATCTCTATTACCTCCCAAAGTACCCGAATAAACATTTTATATGGTTTCACTAAAATATAAATAGGTCCATCGCTCGCATAAAAATTTTAGTCCTAATTTTAAAAAATATGCGTGCGAATACGCACCCTATAAGAATAAACAATAAATGTTAGATAGCGAATTATTTGTTTTTAAATTAGTGACAAATTTAACATTATGTATTTTAAAAGCTTCGTTTCACTTCTCTTATTATAAGCTTCATAATAACCATTCATGAATTAAATACCAGTACCTAACCCTGTATAATATTAAACCCTGATAATTTTGGTACCTTAATATACCTAATACCTACCTACTTCAAAAATTTCAATAACATTTTTGTCGATAAAATTTGTGGTGTAAATTTAAATTTGTGTCTTATCACTAGTTTATCCGGGCGTAAGAGAGAACGAGATAATGTTATACAAATTTACCAAGAAAGAATGAGACGAAAAGAAACTTGGCCATTTTTATATTGCATTTTATGTTAAACATTTTTCAATGATTATTATCGGAATAATAACTTGCCTGTGTAATAAGATTTCGTCTTTTGCGTAACTGAATGTAGCGCTAGTCTTTCCGCGCCTTTTTATTGAACAATACGGCATTTTTATTAATTATTTTTCATTAAGTATGTGAATGTGACGCTGTCAATGTCGGCCGTGGAATGAACACGAAAAATAGGCGGAGCTACGAGCTTATGTTGATTCAGGCATATGACTTGGCGACTGTTACCTCATTTTAGCTTCCATCTCTAGCTTTATGATCTGTGGTAGCACTGTACTAATTATGGGCAGCGTTATCTCTTACAATCAGGAGAGCGTCTAGCTCGTCTTCTTACTTCCTTGTATTGGTATAAAATAATTTTACCTTACATATTGAACGTAGAATAGCTTCAAAAGAACTTGTGGGAGAATGAAGCTAACAAAATGAGGGCTGAAAAAGTGTTAAGTTCCCACGGACTTATTCTAATGGGCGGGATGAAGTACTTATCTATGTAAAGAGAGTAATTTCTTTTTTCTCTTACTTTTTATATACGGTTTTTGTTCAAACTTATAAACAAGCTTATCAGACACGTTAAGGAAATGACAAAAATCAAGGCAAATAAAGGTTACCAAACCTAACTCTGTATTAATACCCGAAGCACGATCGTTGTGTCATTTTGACACATGTCTTACAGCACGTTGCATTACATTTTTAGATCTCAAGTTACTGATTGAAGATAAGCATTATTCTTGGCTTATGGTTTGTCACGCTTTGTCATCATGTGAGGTTTATTATCATTTTCAATATAGCTTACTGTGGCGGTAGTCCTGCTGTTACACAGTACCTACCATAATATCATGTCCAGAATTTAAGCAACGCTGCGCCAACGCTTCCTACTTAAAAGTCATAAGATGTTAAGACTCTTTAGCCCAGTAATTTCACTAGCTACAGTACTCTCCTACCTAAGCATAGCAATGTTTGCAAATCAACCTCCTGCAAACGAAGTCTACCCCCGGTCTACGTACCAAAATATTACTTTTTTACTTTTCATTTAGACGTGACGAGAAATAAACTGAGAAGTAAGATTGTTTTTTTTTTATGTGGAGAAGTAAGAAGACGAGCAAGACGCTCTCCTGATGTTAAGAGATAACGCTGCCCATAATCAGTACAGTGTTACCCAGAATTTCACAATGATGTGTAATTCTAGGTCCACTGCACCAACGCTTCTTACTCAAGAGTCATAAGATGTTAAGACTCCTTAGTCCAGTAATTTCACTAGCTACAGTGCCCTCCTACCGAAGCACAGTATGTTTGCACATTAGTGCTCAGGCGGTAGAATAACTGGCACTGTTGACTGCCTTATAAAAATTAAGTTACAATAAACTGATTGTGACTGTCCTGCTTGGCAAATCCGTCTCCTAATTTCTTCCTTATACTAGGTAAGTACATTACTTTCCTATGCCTCAGCTCAGTTGGAATGATACATCGTATCACCACCTTTTTCTGGGCCAAATTTGAAGAAGAAAAACTAATTCGTACTTGACTTTTTAAAAGCAATCATTCCTCAGCCTCATTCTGATGGCTGAACTAAGCCCTTGCCAAGTCGAACCTTTTAAATCGACTGAACGTTACGTCGTACCTAGTTGCGGTTACAAAAGATTACTCGGTAACTCAGTTATGTCATAAGACCATTGCGTGGTTTTCGGCAAAAAGATTCATGGGATTTTCAGTTTGAATTTTTCTTAACCATCCTAAAGTTTTTACCACAGACACATTAAAACGTCTTGAGTATTTTACGTCGAACTCATTATAAAACAGTGAGTTAATAACTCCCACTTTTGTAATAAACAAACCACAAAGAACCTCAGACAACTGTGTTTTAACGAGCGCCTCCGAAGTCCGAAGTTCGAACTAATTCCTACAGACAAATTTACTGAAGACAGATTCTGCGCACCAAAAACAAAAGTGAAGGTATGGTTAATACTAATTATGTCAAAAACAGATTTCAACCACATAAGACGTAGGTGTACCAGCAGGTACGTGTAAGAGTCTCAACTCTCAACAATAAGTTTGGGTTTGATTAACACTAGTTATACCTTACCTTCGTTTTTAGGGTTCCGTACCTCAAAAGGAAAAAACGGAACCCTTATAGGATCACTTTGTTGTCCGTCCGTCTGTCTGTCTGTCTGTCAAGACCCTTTTTCTCTGAAACGCGTGGAGGTAATAAGCTGAAATTTATAGGAAATACTAAGGTCTATTGCCTCTTAGAGCTGTGAAAATTTCAAACTTCTAGGCCAACGCAATCAAAAGATATAGTCGAATATGTCGCAAATTTCAGCAAATTTTCGACATTACCAAATAAATCAAAACCTACGGGGCACTTCCCGTGAACTCCGAATCTTGAAATTTGGCACGAAGTAATTCCTTAGAGCACAGATAAAGGAAAAATTGCGAAAACCAAAATTTTTTTTTTGCATCATATGAAAAAAATATTTTGAATAATTTTATACCTACTACCCTTTTTCTCATGAACGCGTAAACGTATTTAATTGAAATTCATATCAAATACTCAAATCTATAATACCTTTAAACTGTAATAAAATCAAACCTCTATCTCAACGCATTCAAAAGAAACAGCAATTTTAGCCCAAATTTTAAACACGTAACTACTCTCAAAAAACCAAAACCTACAGGGTACTTGCCGTGAACGTAGAATCTTGAAATTTGGTAAAAAGCAATTCCTTAGAGCACAGATAAAGGGAAAATTCCGAAAATTGTACATTTTTAGTTACATCATATAAAAAAATATTTTTAATAATTTCATACTTACTACCTTATTTCTCATGAACGCGTGCAGGTATTAAACTGAAATTCATATCAAATACTAAGGTCTATAATACCTTTAAACTGTAATAAAATCAAACCTCTATCTCAACACATTCAAAAGAAACAGCAATTTTAGCTGTATTTTTTAACTCGCGACTACTCTCAAGGGAATCAAAACCTACAGGGTACTTGCCGTTAACTCAGAATCTTGAAATTTGGTTCGCAGCAACGTCTTAAATCACAGGCACAGGAAAAATTGCGAAAACTGTAAATTTTTAGTTACATCATATAAAAAAATATTTTTAATAATTTTGTATTTATTATCCCTTTCCTCAAGAACGCGTACAGGTATTAAATTGAAATTCATACCAAATACTCAGCTTTATAATAACTTTAAGCTGTAAAAAAATCAAACATCTATGTCAACGAAATCAAAAGAAACAGCGATTTTAGCGGCATATTTTCAAACTCGCAAGTACTCGCAAAGGAATCAAAACCTATAGTATATAATATTATACCCACTTTTCCTTAGGGTTCCGTAGAATGTCGTAGGTTTATACGGAACCCTCGGTGCTCGAGTCCTACTCGTACTTGACCGTTTTATTTTTTTTTATGTGATGAAGTAGAAGACGAGCAAGACGCTCTCCTGATGTTAAGAGATAACGGCTGCCCATAATCAGTACAGTGTTACCTAGGATTTCACAATTATGTGAAAATCTAGGAGCACTGCACCAACGCTTCTTACTCAAGAGTCATAAGATGTTAAGACTCTTTAGCCCAGTAATTACACTAGCTACAGTGCCCTCCTACCGGAGCACAGTAATGTTTGCACATCACTGCTCAGGCGGTAGAATAACTGGCACTGTTGAGGTACCCACCTAGACGACCTCCTGCAAAGGAAGTCTACCCCTGGTAAAAGTGGAAAGTAAACAAATATACTCACTTAATCTATCTTTCGCATTCATAATATTTCAAGAGCACCTAAATACGAGTACTACCAGTCTTGAGAGCCTTAACGTTATCTGTATTTACTTCAAATAGTCTGTGTTAATTTCTCGAAGTTTGCCTGCATGCAATAAATCGTCGAAACAAAGAATTGGAAACAAAGAATTAGTTCACAGTTCGAGTTGAACCGTACGACTCATAAACATGGACACGGTTAATATGTCTTTCACATTTTTCTTCGGAATCGAGGTTGAGTCGGCTATTACAGTTTCAATAATAACACCTATGATTCTAAACATGTTAGAAAAGTATTAATTTTAAAAACATGACAGCACCAAAGCCAAGGCATTTTATTTTACCTCAAATTTTTGAAATCTGGCACAGATATATTTATTTAACACGATGCTTATTTAAAAAATAATAAGTATAAAATAGGTGGTGGTAGGTAGGTAGTATTATGTTTAATAGAAAGCTTTTCATTTATAGGCTAGCCTAAGACCACGATCTCGCCTGATCTTAAGCGGTAATGGTAGAAACCTAAACCTAGTAGGCGCTGCGATATAAATCCGTCCTTGGCTTCACTGAACATCATACCGGAACACGGTCACGACAGCTTTGCGACACGGTTTTGTTTTTAATTTGTGCTTCTTGCCAACGTAAAATTCTAAAATTTCCTCAGCCATCAAAGTTCTTCATTAATCTAGCATCACCTTTGAGAACCACAGCTTTGACGGCTCATAAACGTTTGTCTATTAATTAGTGGTATTTCGAAACGACGATGACATCACGCTGCCGCGATTTTGGACAAGGTTCCTTTGTCTGAAGTTTTAAATCGGGCAGATACGGCTTAAATCACTACCATGTTGACAGCTCGGCGCAGCAAATGTTATTCCTTTGTGGCGTAATTTCTATATCGCTTCACTGTTGGGGGAGACCGTCAAGTTTAGCTGGTGGTGATGATTTTCAGTGGTAGAGTTATTGTTTATGTTTTTTTTCTTAAAATTCTGTTAGCAGTCTCAGAGATAAATGGTATGTTGCAGTACAACGTTTTTAATTCAGAACCTTAACATTTCTTCGTTGTTGATTTCTCAAGTTAATAGAATTTATCAATAATAATAATATAAATAAAATGACATCTATCAGCGAAAAAATATCTAGGATCCAGTAAATAAAATGTTACGCCTTGCCACGATGCCTTCAGACTTCAGGGTCCAATTTGATTAAGCGGGTAAATTAAGCTCAGATTTCAATAATGCAATAATGTTTTGCTACCAGTTCAAAATACTACATTATAATATATCTCTCAAGTTGTACTATATAAAGTTATCCATTCACAATTTGCCTATTTTGTTTATTTTTTCATCACTATCTACTCGTACGAAGCACCATAGGCTATTTACTATCGACTATCAACAAATGAACGTGATTGGTTTACATTTCACACTCCAACATCTCAACAATGTGTTGATGTGCGATGAATTTGTTTCGCGGCATTGTTTTTACAGGCGTGATCGAAACTCAAGAGCGATTTGAAACTCAATACAATCTCACTTGATGATGTTTCCAGCCGACGAATCAAGGTTTTTGTGAAGTCAATCAAGAGACTATTGTCAAGCGGATCGTATTAGGCCTAGGACTCACAGTGCAAGGAACAATGACGATACTTCAAGTGTAACTTTTGATTTTTATAGTTTGTTTCCAAACTTCATTACAAAAAATACTTTAAAATGTGTTTTTACACCTATACATTATTTAGTAATTAGTATCATTGCTGTTTCATCACCTGAAGGAAAATGTTTACGAGTTGGATGTTCATTTTCCAGTCCGAAACATAATATTATTTTGGTGACTTCTTTGGCAGTCTTGGCTTTTTCACAATTAGTGTACATTTCAAGCATTTCAGCGATATCAGTTATCCTGACGACCTCTGTGGCGCGGTGGGCTAATACCCGCCTGCAACGCAGAAGGTTGCGGGTTCGATTCCCGCATGGGACAAATGTTTGTGTGATCCACAGGTATTTGTTTCTGGTCTGGGTGGTTTTCAATATGTATTATAAGTATGTATTTACAAAAGAAAAGTATATAAGTATTATATCCGTTATCCTAACCGCCATAATAACAAGCATTAAGTTGCTTAGTTTGGGGTTAGGTGGCGCTGTGTGAAACGTCCTGAAATATTTATTTTATTTTTATTTATTGATTTAATTACATAGCGCGTCATCATCTAGGTCTTCCTCGTCTGTAAAATTGTCAACAGCCCGTGTAATGGTACATCTTTACCTCTTACATACATATAATGTAGGTCAACTCAGAGTTTCTTGAGAAGATAATGGTCGCCTACCAAGCAATTATGTAACAACTTTTTACTTTGTATTTACTGCGCTCTTTGTACGCTCAGTTATTACTATCTATTTTTTTTTTAATAAGAATTACAATAGGACCCGGTCAGCTTGACGTTTTAAAACAAAGTGACCCATAAAACAAAAGTGTTTGTTCTTATTAAATACCGAGAACCTATTGCTTACAATAAATTTTTAACAGCAATGGCAAGCAGTATTACAATAAAAACTGATCGCTGTTTGTCCCAAAGTGACACACGTGCAACACTCTCTGTAAGTCTAAAATAAACAAAACGTGTATTTTTTTCTTAAAAAAGGGTTTTTATCGTAAAAAATTTATTGTTCAACTTTTATACAGTGTAAAAAGTATAGCTTTATTCCAAAAAAAATTATGATTTGATGAATCTGTCGATGTTAAGATGAATCAAGTAGCAGTTATTGAAAAATAAAAATAAAATGTATTTGGTTTTAAACCACCATTAAAAAAAATCCATCTCTTAGTTCTTCTTTTTGAGATTGGCTTACATATCATAGATTTATTGACGTATTTTAAAACAAAAAAAATCAAATCTGAACTGTAACACTCGCGGAACGTTGGGAATAGATGGGTTATAGTAACTTAAAGATACAGTTCTTTATCACTTCATCCATGTGTTCTGCCCCTTAAAGTAATGTATCATATTAGATACGGCTCACAATTTGTGAAGATCGAACGGTGAACGACCGATGTAGTGCTTTGTTTAGATTTTGGGCATGCTGATTCTCCGTTAGGACTCTTACAATGATTAGAGAATGGTCTTATTACAGCAATGTGTTAGCAATTTGTATTGCACTGAGAATCTTTATATAAATCCAGCCAACATCTTAGAATAAATTATATAACCTAGCTCCGCCCAGACTGCTAAAAAGTAGGTTATTCTATTAAAGTATAGTTTGGTCGTGAAAGGCATTTTGTAAGACAGATACCTAGTCATTTTGTAAAACATTTTAATCTGGGAAATAAAAAAAATCTAAACTTTATAAATACCAAATCTAAATTTAAATCAAATAAACCTATGGTGGAGGTAATAAACCTAGGTAGCCAGAAGGCGGCATTGCCCCGCTGAATGCAAATACAATACCTACTTATTTTTTGGGCAAAATACAAGCAAGCATTCAGGTCACCTGATACCTCCACCAAACGTTTGGCCAGTTCTTTGTACAGCTCCCAAGCTGCCGGTCCCCATTAAATTGTATAAGAATTATCTCCCACAGAACATCTAAATATATATAGGTAAAAGGAAAGCGTGACTGACTGACTGATCTATCAACGCACAGCCTAAACCGGTGAACCGATTGGGTTAAAATTTGGAATACCGATAGGTTTTATGACGTAGACCTCCGCTAAGAAAGGAACTAGCCGTACGGGCAAAGCCGCGAGCATAAGCTAGTAATATTATAAAAAAGTAAAAAAATAAAGGCGTGAATCTCCGGATTAAGGCCGGTTTTTTATTATACTATATTTTCAACCCCAATATTTACACTAGTACTTTCTAATACCATACTATTTACAAGATTGAAGCCTAAAGGCAGTATTTAACTTCCTCCCTCTCCAGACGTGTTAATCACTTCACTACCAGACAGATGCGTAACTAATCGCGACACTGCGTAATATGCACAGATCACTTATATATTGGATCGGCCATTATTCGATTTTTACAAGCTTTTATTTACTTTCACCTATCTGTTGTCTATCTCTGTCTGTAATTAAATCTTGCAAGTTAAATTTGATCCACTTCCTGGTTCCGATTGAGCTGAAATTTGCATGGATAAATCGAATGACAATGCAATATTATTATTACATGGAGCTGGAAGGTGGCCAGGTGGTTTTCTAATAGCTTTATAGCTTTCTATTAATTATAATCAATATTAAAGTATAACAAACCTAATTCAAAATTCAGTCAGCTAGTACTCACTATAATAAACATACAAATATATTATTTAAAATATATTATTTGTGGGAATCGAACCCGCAGAAGGTTGCGGGATTCCCGCATGGGACAAATGTTTGTGTGATCCACAGGTATTTGTTTCTGATCTGGGTGGTTTTACAATATCTATTATAAGTATGTATTTACAAAAGAAAAAGTATATAAAGTATTATATCCGTTATCCTAACCACCATATTACAAGCATTAAGTTGTTTAGTTTGGGGTTAGGTGGCGCTGTGTGAAACGTCCTGAAATATTTATTTATTTATTATTGACAAACTTATGACATAAAAGCTTATCACGGCCGTTCCGCTTCCTATTAGCTCTATCGTAAAGCGTTACTGAAGTAATTACAACCAGTTGCATGTCTTTAACAAAGACGCGTCTCGGGGCGGTGTCAAGCACAGGAATAGAATGCCCCCGACCGAGGTGTTTCCAATTTACGTGTAGTGATGGGAATATTTCATAAAATATTTTTTTTTTATACGGAGTTGGTCTGTTTTCGGCAATAAAATTTGTACATAAATATATTTTTTTCTAAGAAAATTATATAAAAATGTTTGATGCAAGCATCAAATACTTCTGCTGTGCTTCGGTAGGAGGGCACTGTTGCTAGTGAAATTACTGGGCTGATGAGTCTTAACATCTTATTACTCTCAAGTCTCAAGTAAGAAGCGCTGACGCAGTGCACTAAACTACCTGCTACCTTTGTAAAATACTGGGCAGCACTGTACTAATTATGGGCAGCGTTATCTTTTACCATCAGGAGAGCTTGCTCGTCTTCTTACTTTGTTGCATAAAAAAAACTTCTAAAATCCGCGCCGTTTGTCAATTTCCTTTTTTCAGTAAATTATGTCGTTTTGATATTTTGTTATCTATAAGAATATAACACTTCGCGCTACCGTTTACGCGAAGTGGGGCTAGCCTACAAAAATCACATCTATGTGTTTAGCTTATCTAAAAAAAATCATTATACACACTTTACACCTCACCCATTGAAATATACCAAAATAAAAAAAATATCACAATTACATTATCTTGCCAATAAGCAATAGTTTACAACTAGATACACAGTCACAAATGTTTATTCTGTTATTCGGCTATCCGGCATAAACTTAACTGGTGACTTCCCTACAAACGACAACGCGAGTGCGACAAGATTTACAATCGGTATTAATTTTAAAAATCATCTCACGGTGACATAACGCGCTATATTTGTAAATCTCATTTGAATCTTGCCACCAAGGGCGTATTTTTATTATAAAATCGCAGAAGCATAAATATGGCTATATAATAAAGAAAAGTTCGAAAAGTTCCCATGTTAGGAAATTTTACCAGTCTTTTGTCCAAATCTGTGACGTCCTCATATTTCTTTTCATTTTGATAAGAAGCTGTCAAAATACAATTTTCCGTGAATTTTAACGTGAAGGTGAGATCCATGATCCAAGTTTCAACATTGTACCGTCAGGTCATAAGTATTGTCACACAGTAAAAACTTTTCTTTTAGAATGCTGGCCACAAAAAAGTTTATTGAATTCGAATTTCGAATTGTTCATGAAAATAAAAATTTATACTTTTTAGAATTTTACTCATTTTTAAATATGGAGTGGACGCTTAAAGAAGACCGTGTTGCAGTTATTGCGTTGCATTGTTGCGGTTACGCGCCAATTCAAATTTTTGACATACTGAAAAATTTGAATATAACCAAAAGATTCGTTTATCGTACCATCAAACGATACAATGAAGACTCTAGTGTAGATGACAGGTCAAGAAGTGGTCGCCCTCGGTCTGTTAGGACTCCAGCAGTGATAAAAGCTGTGAAGGCGCGAATTCAAAGAAATCCCAAACGTAAGCAGAAACTGTTGGCCCTTCAGATGGGGTTAAGCAGAACCACGGTAAAAAGGGTGTTAAATGAAGACTTAGGGCTTCGGGCATATCGAAAAAAAACAGGACATCGTTTAAATGCTCGTCTAATGGACCTGAGACTGAAGAGATGCCGCGCTTTGTTGAAGCGGTACGCGAGAAAAAAATATCGAGAAATTCTTTTTTCGGATGAAAAAATTTTTACCGTAGAAGAGAGCTACAACAAACAAAATGATAAGGTGTACGCACACAGTAGTGAAGAAGCGAGCAACCGTATTCCGCGTGTCCAACGAGGTCATTTTCCATCCTCGCTCATGGTATGGTTGGGAGTTTCTTATTGGGGCTTAACAGAGGTACATTTTTGTGAGAAAGGTGTAAAAACGAATGCAGTTGTGTATCAAAATACAGTCCTGACGAACCTTGTGGAACCTGTTTCTCATACCATGTTCAATAACAGGCACTGGGTATTCCAACAAGATTCGGCGCCAGCTCATAGAGCGAAGAGCACACAAGACTGACTGGCGGCGCGTGAAATCGACTTCATCCGGCACGAAGACTGGCCCTCCTCCAGTCCAGATTTGAGTCCGTTAGATTACAAGATATGGCAACACTTGGAGGAAAAGGCGTGCTCAAAGCCTCATCCCAATTTGGAGTTACTCAAGACATCCTTGATTAAGGCAGCAGCCGATATTGACATGGACCTCGTTCGTGCTGCGATAGACGACTGGCCGCGCAGATTGAAGGCCTGTATTCAAAATCACGGAGGTCATTTTGAATAAACTTTATTGTCATAAGAATCTATGTTTTGTTAAGTTAATTTTGGTATATAAATGGTAACATAATAAATAAACTTGTTCCAATAATTTTATATTAAACATGTGACAGAATTTATGACCTGACTATATAGTGATTAAAAATTGATAATTTAGAATGAGTGCTTGCGTGTAGGTACTAAATTATGGTCCATAATGGGCAGAATTATCGCTTGGAACGACTCTTCCAGGCAACTAGCATAGCATGGAGTGTTTAAAATTAAAGAGGAGTCTATACTTATCTACCTACATATAAATCATGCAAATGTCGAGCGAAGGAGTTTCAAATTGCGCATACTATAGATGCTTCATTCCTTCTTTCAAAAGGTTACATCCAGTAGATTTCTAGGTCCATGCTTGCCACGTGATTGCCGAGAGTTACGAGTATGTCTGACTGTTTTATTAGTGTTTATGGCAACTTGAAATATATTTTTATATGGATAAAGTTTTAGAAACTGTTAGTTATGAGTATTTTGAGAATCACAAGTATTCAGGTATTATAAAGCTTCGCGTAATATATTACCACTTACTTAGCTGGTAACATTATGGTAGAAATGAAGAATTATCTGTTTGTTTTCTGGGTGCCGTAGAGGAAGAATTGATAACCCTGCGAAATATATGCCTGCGGTTTGCTGCGACCAGTGGTTCTTTGACCAAGGAAAAATGTGTTACGCAACGTCACCCTACGCCAGGAGGAGCATATAAAGTATGATACGCGCGAAGTGGACGCAGGTATGTGCAACTCCCCGCTGAAGATTGGCGTGGCATGGATACCCACATAAAAAACCTGGAGGTGTTACTGCGGAGACGACATAATGGCGGCATTATGTCGGCTGGTACGCCAAAGCACTCATCCACGGCCCCGACGGCAACGGCAACGGTTTTAAGTACCCCCTAAAGTTACATTACTTATTATGTGTTGAACCAGACTTTATAAGTTACCTAATCCTTTCATCCCAATTGGTCAAGCTATTTAGGTGTTAAAGAGTAAAAAACAACTGTCAAGGATCTCTTTATTATGGCATTCTCTTTACAACTCAAGGGTGGTTTTCAGGATAATTTGAAAAACTCCTCGTGTTTCGTTGTAAAATATAAAAATAGTGTTTATTTTAGCACTATTTTTAAAAGCATACATCTACATTGTCGCTGCAAGCTAAGACTAAACACACCTCAAACTATAGAGGTTGGAGTAGACTAAAGCTTAACAATGTAATTAAACGTTCCTGCGTAAAAGATACAGACTCAGTTTCCAAGAGCTACTTCATTTCCCTACATCTTAACATTTTAAGTTAAAAAAAGCGTTTATTTGATAAAAATAACAATAATGAAGCTAGTGGTAATTCGTATAGCAAATAGGGATGATCAAAAAAAAACCGGTCAAGTACGAGTAGGACTCGAGCACCGAGGGTTCCGTATAAACCTACGGGTTTCTACGGAACCCTAAGGAAAAGTGGGTATAATATTATATACTGTAGGTTTTGATTCCCTTGCGAGTACTTGCGAGTTTGAAAATATGCGGCTAAAATTGCTGTTTCTTTTGATTGCGTTGACATAGATGTTGGATTTTTTTACAGCTTAAAGTTATTATAAAGCTGAGTATTTGGTATGAATTTTTAATTTTAATAACTGTACGTGTTCTTGAGGAAAGGGATAGTAAATACAAAATTATTAAAAATATTTTTTTATATGATGTAACTAAAAATTTACAATTTTCGCAATTTTTCCTGTGCCTGTGATCTAAGACGTTGCTGCAAACCAAATTTCAAGATTCTGAGTTAACGGCAAGTACTCTGTAGGTTTTGATTCCCTTGAGAGTAGTCGCGAGTTAAAAAATACGGCTAAAATTGCTGTTTCTTTTGAATGCGTTGAGATAAAGGTTTGATTTTATTACAGTTTAAAGGTATTATAGACCTTAGTATTTGATATAAATTTCAGTTTAATACCTGCACGTGTTCATGAGAAATAAGGTAGTAAGTATGAAATTATTAAAAATATTTTTTTATATGATGTAACTAAAAATGTATAATTTTCGCAATTTTTCCTTTATCTGTGCTCTAAGGAATTGCTTTATACCAAATTTCAATATTCTACGTTCACGGCAAGTACCCTGTAGGTTTTGGTATTTTGAGAGTAGTTGCGTGTTTAAAATTTCGGCTAAAATTGCTGTTTCTTTTGAATGCGTTGAGATAGAGGTTTGATTTTATTACAGTTTAAAGGTATTATAGCCCTTAGTATTTGATATGAATTTCAATTTAATACGTTTACGCGTTCATGAGAAAAGGGGTAGTAGGTATAAAATTATTCAAAATATTTTTTTCATATTATGAAAATAAAAATGTATGGTTTTCGCAATTTTTCCTTTATCTGTGCTCTAAGGAGTTGCTTCGTGCCAAATTTCAAGATTCTGAGTTCACGGGAAGTGCCCCGTAGGTTTTGATTTATTTGGTAATGTCGAAAATTTGCTGAAATTTGCGACATATTCGACTATATCTTTTGATTGCGTTGGCCTAGAAGTTTGAATTTTTCACAGCTCTAAGAGGCAATGGACCTTAGTATATCCTATAAATTTCAGCTTGTTACCTCTACGCGTTCCTGAGAAAAAGGGTCTTGACAGACAGACGGACGGACGGACGGACGGACGTACGGACGGACGGACAACAAAGTGATCCTATAAGGGTTCCGTTTTTTCCTTTTGAGGTACAGAACCCTAAAAAATAGCTGAAATGTAACGCCCATACGTTTCTAAGGGCGCGTTACGTCGCACTTTTCTCTAGAAAAAGAGCTCTCAAGAAACTTTAGTGTGTTTCATCAGTTTCATCCCAGCCATTCGACGTATGCTGCTCTCGCGTCGTATTATTTCTTTATCCATTTTGAGCCCTGCACCTTATACTTTTGTAATATTTCTGTACATGCATATTAAAAGCATGCATTGCATTCGGATGCAGCCCTTATTTGAGAGAGGCATGCTTAAAAATAATAATATCATTAAGGATTTATCGAAGTTCTGTCACAAGTACATGCTCTATTTTGTCCCTACTCATCGTAAAGCAAACAGTCTTTCAGAGTAAGTACAAGACAGTAGTCAGTAGGTACAGCCTCTAAAGTTGCTTAGGTAAGGCGCCATAAAATCGCACTAACAAATACATTACCAGCAAAGCATCCAGACGGATCACGTATCTTAAAACTACCATCGAGTCGTTTAATTAGTATCAAACACGCAATCTTGGCTTCAGTACTGTTACTCGGTTGTAAATAAGGTTATGTATTGGGACAGATGCCGGGAGTTAGCCTTTTTGCGTGACTTACCCATAATAATATATGCCCAGAGATATTTAAATGACCGATTTAAATTAACTTCTTCTAATATTCAGTTTCAGTATATTCATTTAGATCATTATCAAAAATTTAAGCTTGGGTTGTTTTCGACCTCTTTGGCGTATATTAGCTAAAGAAGTGGAGCCATGCTTCCTATGACACTTTCATTTCGGGCCGTTTTTGTGGTACTTATTTTACTTACAAATTATGTGTAATGGTGGCACTTCACAATATTCGGTGTTCGCGTTTTTATTGGCTATGTTTGCTACATTGTGTTAAAGTTCAAATAACTTTGTTGGGAATTGGCAAATATTATATTATAATAGACGAATTGATTTATTTAAGCGAATACGCGATAACGATGTGAAGCGCCACTATAGTACGAGTATTGTTAATCTTAATAGGTAGGTTTTGTCTACATTTAAGATTTATTTATTGATATCATGAGCATAATTCAATGGGTTTCTAGATGATAACGAAACACAGTTGGCCCTGATAGATAGGACGGTGCGGGTGTGGAGCCGGAAGAGTTATAAGTACCTAATTGTAGAAGTAAAATTGTGTGTTGTGAAACAAATATAAACACAAAAGTAAATAAAGGATGTTTTTTGTTAATTATTTATAATTATTTTGTTCAATGTCAGTAAAAATTATATAATCAGTAAAGACCAGATGGTTTTCCCCCTTCTAGGCTTAGCCTGCTATAAATCCCTTACAAAAATTAGAGATTCTATTTAAATAGGGCTTGATCGAGAATAAACTGAACCTGAAAAATGCGTCATTTTCATACAAGTTGGCGTCATCTAACCTATTACATATATCTGGTTGTAAACGAAGAGTGCCCGCCATCACCGATGCTCGTAAAGTGGCTGCAATGAAAAAACCGTAAAACAAAGGGAGAGCGGAAGAAATATGATTTTTGCACGTTAAACATAATGTGTGCGTAAAAATGCAGCGTTGACTTTGAGATTTACCTTCAGCTTTTATTTTGCAAGATTTGAACTTAAAAAATACATTTTTAAAGTGATGAAAACTTTACAGCTTAAGTAACAGAAGTTACTGGATTAAATCTATGACGAACTAACGTTTATTTAGACCCAACACATAAATTGGATTTTATAATAATATGGGAAGAGCTTTTCCATACTATTTATTACCTGCATGATCAAACACAGATGTTGCTAAGGCATCTGAAGCGTCACAAATATAGCCGAATTTGATTTTCCTTTAGATGTATGTCGTCCATTGAAAACCTTTCACCGAATGGTGGTATTTTGAATAACGTAGTTTTCTGTCATCAAACCCAATTTTCCCAAAAGTTACTTTTTACAAATCCTATTGGCTCCTTGTAAGTCTTTTTGACATGACATCAAAGGAATAACTGATCCTTTTTCCGGCCTGATACCTTCTATCATTGTCAACTATACATCGGTGTAGCCTGAGACTTTCATTGTGCCTCTCCCTCATAACTTTTATGAAAAGACCGATTCTTATTACGCACAAATTCTTTTCTAATTCAATGTTCAGATCCAACAGTTCATTTATTTATACGTTTCAAAGTAATTCGGCGGAGTAAAAGGAGATCTTTTTTCTTATTAAAATAGTAAAAGAGGGCGTCCCTCAGGGAGGGCATTGTTGGACCACCTGTATTCCTTAAGCTAAGTCAAACATGAGCAAATCTCATTGTGTCGTTCAATGGGCATCCGGTTTCTTTAGGGACGAGTTAATTTCGTATTAATGATTTTTGTAAATGCTTCGAGCATTTTGCTTTTTACGATAAGTTATTTTGAGTGGACGATAAAAATTAAAAATTGTAATTTGAGTTTTTATTGCAAGCGGGTTTATTGTAAGGATGTCACGTGAAGGTTTCCGCGTTCTAATAACTTCGATTACTTAAAATAAATTCGTCGATTTAATAAAGAATAAGTAAAATTGGTATTAAATAAAGCGATGTTTAATAAAAGCTTGCAAACTGATTACGGCCCCTCGTATGCTCCTCCATAGATCTAAACATATCCTATGGGGGCCTTTATTTCACCCCGCTAAGTACACGTTTACGACAACCTCGTAAAATACGGATCACTGAAAATTTTTGATATGTTACTTTCCTATTCAAATGTAGAGTTTACGAGTCGGCCCATTATAATTTTTACTGTGATCATATTTTTCCCGTGTCGTTAAGAGGACGGTGTATCAAAAGGGATTCTTTTATTAAAAGATGTTATGTCTTTTTAATCACTTCCCTTTTGTGACTTTTTGTGCTTATTCAATGTGGTGGCACGATGAAATATTTTATTAATGTTTTAATATTGAGATTGGGTGGCAATTTAATTTTGATGGCTGTGCATGCAATCGTCTTTTAGCATTGTAAAGTTGAATACGTTTCCTTACTGCATTTTATACTGGTCTGTATAATTTAAATATAAACTACTTTTATAATAAACTGGCATGAACAAACATTACGTGTTTCGTATAATTGTAATGTTATTCTGATAAAAGTATTTACTCATAGCTTTTAATAATATGTATGCATGTGATATTATGTAGGTGTATATATATTATATATAATAGCTATATGTGTCGAGTTTACTTACTCTGTATTACCCATGTGTTTACAATTATTTTAAGATATTCACCGGATTCACGTCATAAAATCTATCCGTGTTAAAATTTCAACGCAATTCGTTCAACGCAGCTGATTGGGCTGTGCGTTTATAGATCATTCAGTCAGTCAGTTAATCATTTGCTCTTTTCTTCTATTCTATCCCATCAGATATAAAGCATGTTCAAAAACTACCAATTCATTTTTGCAATCCTTTAGGATATGTGTAGTATGAGAAAAATCTAACAAAGGTGATAAAAAAGGCCAGTAGAAAATGATAGTCTAAAAGTACCTATAGCAACTAAATGTAATTGATATCATAAATTAATTAAGTGGTTAGACCAACTGGTAGCATATTTATTAGTTTTTACGTCCAAATAAAAAAGCTTATAAATCAAACATTACGTAACACCATTAGACTGCACTATACCTATTCTTTTTTCCTCAGCCATAATAATATTCATCTGTTTGATAAACACTCGCATTCATTACTCTATTCTCGCAACATGGTTATATTATAAAACTATTTTAATAAAAGAAGACACCACGCAGCTAATGTTAAACTGAAGACAACTTTTATTAATATTTATTTTGGTCTCTCCAACAGATGCGCAAACGCCGCTCTTCTTTCCCTTCATTATTATTCTTCTCTGATAACTAGCTGATGTGGTAAATTACGGATTAAATGTAAGTTTGTAAATAATGTAAGGTAAATACATACTTAATTCAATAAAAATACATATCATTAATAAATACAGTTTCCATGATCTATAAAGCTCTTGTAGAAATAGTAATAGGCTTCGGTGACCGCTCTTCATAAGGCGGGCCGTATAATTATTCTGTTTGCCGTTCGTCATATTTTAATAAATCAGAAAGCACATGAAATTCAAAACTAGCGGAACAAGAGACCTACAATAGGTACACAGTTTATTGTTAAAACGTATTCTTTTAACAATAAGTCGTCAATTTTGTGTCTTTATTACAGTAGTCTGTGAATCGTGTAGAAAAATAAACAAATTTAAGTTTTATTACGAACACGGGTTGATACAAAAATTGCTCCAAATTACGGTCACATGATGTCATGAGCATACTTTTTAAGTATATAAGTAGGTATGTTGGTAAGTCTGTCTGTGATTTGTAAGTCTTCAATGATGCGAGTTTTAAAATTTAAGGTAATAGGCAAAGCCAGTGGGACCCTACGGGTCTACAATGCCTTCTCTGTAAGAATATTTGTTTGAAAGTATAGAATAGATTAATAACTCTTTAAAAAACACCACACACAATTTTAATAAATAAACTAAGTCTAACAATTGGCACGGTCTAATCGCTAAAAGCAATCTTTACCGGACAACTTTGTAGGATAAGGGAAAAAATATTGGATAACTTTGGAAATTGAACGGCTATAATGAGAGATCATAGGTAAAATTCAAAAAGTAACATTTTCAAACTGACCCATTAGACACATCAAAAGCTAAAAAAAATTCACAGATATCTATAATTATCAAAACTTACCGTAAAGATTTCTTCATTGTTTAGAATTCGTAAAGGCGATGACTCTCAAATAAAATAATAAGCAAAGTCAGATTCGAGCCAATATGAAAGATCATAAATACTCACTGAAAGAAACATGTGGCCCAAAGCCGTGTGAAACTTTATGCCCAATAGGATAAAAAAGACAAACATGTCTTTGAAGCGAATGTTTCTTTTTAATCAACACTGATCAACATCGAAATTGATATCGTGATATTTTCTTTGGAAGATATTTTAATAATTTTAATGTTACAAATGTGACAATTATCTTCTGTTATTAAAAGTGCAGGATATTCTTTTCCTCATCCATATTAGAATCAAAATTTACCTGTATATTTCAAGGTGACAAAACTTCTTTTCAAAGGTTGCAACAGAATAAATTACATCTGTTTCACAACGAAAATTAGACCAGCAGTTTTAAGTAAACTGGCACTAAGAACGTTTCAAATATAAATTTTAATCTCCTTGTGTTGGCTTTTCTGATGAAAAATATTCCAGGTTAACTCTCCCATATCAAAAATATAAAGTAATTATAATAGTTAATAATATTTCTAACAAGGAACGGCTAAAACTAAAATTGATTTAGGTTAATTTTATAACTATTGTACATACAAGTGTATACTTTGAAGAAATATCTTTCTAACTGACCTGAAGGGCTTTGAAAGGCATCTCATCAACACAAACGATAAACAAACATTTATTTACTATTTTGATTAAGGCCGGGTCAATAATCCTAAACAATGTGATGCTTTGTTCATCAAGTTATGCAATAATAGATTAGGTAACAGTTCGCCCGTGGCCAGAGTTGAAACTTAAGTAGCGATTGAATACTTCCAAGAAACGTGCTTTGTAGAAAAACAGCGGTTCGTTCAAAACACGATATGGGAACATAATCGAAATTCAACGCATAGTTTTCGAATGGTTTAAAAGTTTGGCGATGATTGGTCTTTGTGAGAATTCTTAGTAAGAGAAAGTCTAATAAGAACGTCCCATTTAAGTAAATTGTAAGCTTGATAATGGAAATGAGATTTATGAAAATTAGCATGTCTGAAAATAATTACACTGTTTAGTAATTTGCTTCAGAGTTAAAGCACAGTGAAAGCGTTGTTCTCAGTTTAGTTATAACATCAATGAGTACATGAATTTAAATAATACTCATAAAAACAAATAACACTAATTTCTTAACTATTCTTAGCCATGACGCCTTGACAGTCATTTGTTTTCTTCTCGAAACTAGGGAGCGTGTGTCGCTAATGTTGCTTTAGTGCTACACAGCCCTTGTCTAGGAATCGATTATCTATCAGTCATATATTCTCATCAGTACCTATCGTTTTGTATTTTGCTTTTATCAATAAAAACATCTACCACAAAAAAACTAAATATATAACGACATCACTAAATTCCAAACAAAACAAGATCCAAGATGAACAAAACAACGAGTGCTATTAGCGAACAAGTTAAACTGGTTTCAGGTATTACCGAAGTGTCCTTTTTATACAATATCCAATTTCTTTCACTGCACAAACAACACAATAAACCGGGGGAAGGAACGATGTTGTGATACTACCAAAGCTACCATGAATACTTATCGACTACATGAGTTTATTCTCACTCTTATGGACACTAAATGAACTTAACTACACGTAAAAGGTAAACAAAGTACCCAAAAACCGTGACCAATGAGAAAACGCATCGTTTTCGCAGCTGTTCCATATTCGGAACATCATCGTAGCGGCCATTATTACGCACCATAAATAATACAAAAAGCGCTAACCCTTCATTGCCTCTTCCTTTTACGATTCGCAGGAAAGAAATAAAATATTCCAAAACAAAGGGTACAAAAAGAAAATGACAGGGCCACACGCTTTTCAAGGAGAACCAAAAGGAGAACTAAAATTTCGCATTATGTAATACTCGGAAGGAGTCGTTTGGTGGGATTCGAATGCAAGCTTGGTTTAAAAATAACTCAAGGTTAGCTCGCCGGCATATTGGCGAGGGTCCCTTTGTGAGATCAAGGCCCACCGGTTCTGCAGGATACCTATAGGCTATAATAACCACTTATTTGTGTATGGAATTTTGTTGACGGAGCAATCGCGTGGGTCGCATCGAAGAAATTCTCCGGTGCCTCTGCAATAAATATCAATGTCGGCTGTCTACTTGCTTTGAGGACTTTTAATTGTGAACAGTATTTTACGAATGCTTTTTAAGGAGTTCGACGCTTAAATGGATTTATTTAATCAACCTTGTGGATCGTCTGCTCGCACTGAAATGTCAAATTGTTCAATTTAAAATGAATCTGCAGTAAGCACTATGTTGAGATGATTAGCGCCTTAATTGCAGGTTGCACATAATAATGGCGAATATTGTAATATACATAATAATTTTATTTGTTAACAACATCTGTTAACGCTGAAATATTTGTTCTAAAAAGAGGTGTCACTTTTTTCTTTGTTTTAATTCAATTCAATTTCAGAACAAAAAAACCCTGGGTTTTTTAAGGAAATGCTTAAACAGACGCTTGTCACAGAAACAGCGCGCCCTGATGACGTAATTTCACCTCGAAAAAGAAGGTAAGAATCTAAAAAAAAACATGACCAATCTTCATTAACAACAGCGGAGCCAAGAGAAGAAACACTAACTACGCAGTAAGTACAATATTTAATTTATATCAAAATCCGCTAGCACCCAATTAGCTAAATAAAGAATATTACAATACGATCAATAAAAGTATTTCTCAAGTGGTTAACGAGCATTAATACGGTCCTTTTAATAATGTAGTACGATATTTACAATTCACAGATGGCCATACTTGAGGAGTCTGTCCACTATATCAATATCATAATATCATACTCGACTCTTGACAATGCTCGTATTGTTTCAGACATAAAAAACTTCTTTGCACAGTTTTTATATAGGTCCACAAGCAGATCGCCAGCCTGATATTGAATCGCTTTTAATTAAATCTTTAACACAAAATGTGTTGTGGTGTGTTGTTTCATTTTTTTAACTATGTTATATCTCCAAATAACAAATTCTGTGTCAATTCTGTGCCATTCATGAAGTGCCGATACTGGCACCAAAAAAAGGCAGACAAATTATTTTTATTATAGAAGGTCCGATTCGTAATTGAAAGGTCTATAATTTGTATTTTTGAAAACTTACGTGAATGTATGGCGTAAGCTCCTGATGAAGGATATCGTTATTGTCTGAAACCCAGGGTCGAGTCTAGCTTCGACCATTATATCCGTGAGCTTAGTCGTTTCTTTACATGGTCTATAATTTGGCTATAAATAGTGGGCATACCGAGCACATTTCCATGGCTGAGCATTTTCAGTGCATGATCATAGTGAGGCGTTTAATGCCTTAAGACTGGTGCTCAGTAAGTATACTGCTTCTACCACTGCAGCATCTTTAAAAACGTGAAGGTTTACCCTTGAGACGGTGTAGTGGGTAGAATCCTTTATACTTTAAGCCCTGGCATGACTGACGCATCTTTTATTTTTAGCCGTAACAAAGACAGTAGGTTCCCCAGTAACATTTGAATTTGCGTTGTAAAACCACATTTTGCCAGACCTTGAACAGCCCTCTGCAGGTGCATGCTTCGGTGCACCTGCCACGTTATCCGCTGACCTATAAAAGTAATAATTAAATAATTTATTCCCCAACAATTATGCCTTAGATGTGGGTCAAATAAAAAGGAATAGGGTACCGTGAAGGAAGCAATTAAAGTAAGACTTGTAGGGTGATAGTGATGACTTATAGTTTGGGGTGGGTACAATGGGAACTGAATTGTTTTGGCTCGCTTTGTTTATATAATACAGTTTTCATAATAGAATTATAAATAGAAGAGGTCTAGTTTTAAATTGCTACGTTATCACGAATGTGTCTTAACAAGGTTCTATTTTGTATCATTGTGTTTGGATCTTGCTCGTCATATATATGTATATGTGGAACGGCGCAGACTTTCTTTCAGAAGTCTTGGTGATCTTTGACAAATCAAAAAGTTCCACAGCAGAAACCTTACACAAGAAATACCGAGGCGAGGTCATAAAATAGACAAAATATATGTGAAAGATGCACATTATGACTTCCCTTCTGAAGAGAACTGCAATTAACCTAAATAAATAATACATTTTAATATATTCATTATTATTATGTGTCGGATTTATTGTAGCATACAAGTCACAGCGGGTGAGTTTTAATTAAGATCGTAGTTAATTATTATGTACAATTTTATTGAGAGATAGCATCTCTTGTACAAGGTTCCCAATAACAACTCATATTGACGTAACCTTGTTGTCTTCCTTTTTCCTTAGGGACTTGTCCAAAAGTGCAGCAATAAATGTTGGTGAATTTATAAATAGTTTTGTCTTTTACTCAAGGAGCTTCCGTGTGTTCTGTTTTTCTCGTGCAAAATGTGAATCTTATTTTTACTATTAAAGATGCATCTTTTTTTTACTTCTTTTGGATTTTTGCGATACTTTACCGACCTTCACCACTTTAGCCATGATTAGTTAGCTTGCTGGATGTTGGACAATAAAACAAGAGAAAATAACTGATCAATCCTTCAGTTGCCTAATGCTGGGAATAGGTCTTCCTTTGGTTTGCCAATCTCACCTGTTTCTTGCTAACCCTAACTAATATATGTTTCATACATTCAAAGTTAGAGATTTTCATATTTTTTCAATCAAACCAAACGAGAAAAAAATTTTTTTTTATGGCAATAATAATGTCAGTGTATTTTGCTATTTTTGTTGAAATCGTGATTGAGAGTAAAAACAGTTTTGTTTGTAACGCAGTTTTTTGGGGTTTTTTATCCGCTTAAGTAGAATCTGAATAACTAGCACTGTTGGGTTACCCAAATAGTCAACCTCCTGCAAAGGAAATCTACCCCCGATTCAGCCATTTAGGCGTAAAAGTATATAACAAACATTTACTTATACAAACTTTCAATTTCATAATATTAGCAGGATGATATCGCGATTAAAATCACTTGTAAGTAAATTGTGAAACGCGGTCTCAAAGCTCGCGTATAACGCCTGTCATGGGAACTTACCTTATCGTTTAAAAGAAGACGATGTCGTCATTGAACTTATTCATTTTGAACGGAACCGCAACCTTCGATGAACAAAGGGTGATGTAAGTACCTACTTAATTGACTAGCATAATATAAGTACTCAAGTTTTTGTACCATTTTAAGGTGGCTTTCCACAGGGGTAAGCGAAGCTATATCATGTAGTTATCCTTCATTTTACACTTTAGTTCATTACTAGTTAAATATTTAATGGATTTCCGCAAAGTAGGTGATGTTTAATTTTGATGATTGATGATGAAAATCACTTGTCCGATTTCGAAAAGAAAATTGGGGTCTGTGTCCTTCATACTTGAAAAAATATTTTACAATTTTCGGCGCAGGCGTTCGATCTTTTTAGGAAATAATTGAACCTCAGGATTTCTTTGAACATTAAAAGCGGTTTGATTTTTGGTTTGTGACTATTTACAGGTCTTTTTTGATTTGATCCCATAATTAGATAAAAGTTCTATGGTATTCAGCCAAATATGGAATCAATTAATAAATCATATTACTTTCAATATAATTTATATAAATCCAAAAAATTCCTACACATATTATTCAATGTTAAGTAAAGTGCGAATTCCTTATTGGAACTTTACCTTTACCTGCGCCTGCGCTTTTAACTTACTCGAAGGGAAATGAGGTATTCATGTAAAATTTTACAACTGCTGGTTTTTTGGCCCACATTCTTACATACGTAATACGTTACAACAAGGCACTACACTAGCTACGATAATAATAAAATTTAACTAAGTGTCAAAAAAGACTATGAACATGGTAGCTAGTAGGTACCTACCTAAGTGAAAATGTGGGAATAAGTGTTCTTAAAAGGGTTTGGACGAACTGTGTGAAAGAGGAAATGCGTGCCGGAAGAATGAATGAAGATATGACAGATGGATAGAGTGGAATGGTAGAGAAAGAGTTGTTTTCAGTGAGTCGACCCCACCTAGTGCGAGCAAGAAGAAGAAAAATAGAATTATTTATACCATCATACTGAGTGATTAAAACACCACGTATTAAATAAGGAAAGGGAATGGACGTGATAAGCTAACTATGATTCGTCTTGATGAGTACTTCGGTGCTAGATGATAATAATAATAAAAAATTGTTTTTAAAAAGTTTTTTTTATTTCACTTGATTATTAGTTACCTATCAAGTATCAATATTCTCCTAAAGGTCAATTCATTAACTGAAGTTAACCTACTTTGAAATTTATGTGGGGAATTGCATTAACGGTATTTTATCCGCCATTTGGATGAAACAGCTGATTAAATAAATTAATACGATTATATACTCGCATTCTTCCTTTTACTTTACGTTAGTGAGTAATTAAATATTGGTACTTTGGTATCTTTCTTAAGTAATAATATTACCTGCCTAGGTGTATACATTCTAAAATCTAGATATAATTAAGTCTGTTTATTGTTGACTAGCTGCGAGCAGCGGTTTTTCCTGCTGTAAAGTAGTCTTTTTTACAAGTTTTTATTTACTTTCACCTGTCTGTTGTCTGTCTGTCAGTCTGTCCAACCAATCCGCCAATTGTTACACTTTTTAAATGAAATGTACCTATTTAATGTTAACTGTTTTGTTTGTAATTATTGTATGCAATAAAGAGTTATCTATAATTCTCTTCTTTATAACCACCGTCGCTATATTTTATGTATTTCCTTTCCCCGCTTGGTTGTCTGGAAGAGATCGCTATTAGCGATAAGACCGCCAATTGTAACACTTCTTTGTGTGTAATCTTAGTTCTAAGTTTATATTGTTGTATTTGTGTAAACAATAAAGAGTTTTCTATTCTATTTTATTCTAATTAAATCTTGCAAGTTTAATTTGACCCACTTCCCGGTATCCGATTGAGCTGAACTTGCATGTATAAATCGGATGACAATGCAATATTATTATGACATCGAGCTGATGATGGAACTGGAAGGAGGCCATAGGAACTCCGTAATTAAACGACGCAACCCCATCGTGTTTGGACTCTTATGATTCGTCTTGACACTTGACGAGTCTTTGGTGGTAGATGGTAGTAATAATAAAAACTTGTTTTTAAATAATTTTTTAAATGTTACTTGTTATGGTTCTGTATTTAAGAACATTTAATTTAGTTGCCTTATATAGCGACCTTTACCGAGTTTAGCCCCCAAAAGTGTGTAGGTCTTTCAAACAATAGCCAGATCACGAACGAATTCAACAATTTAAAATAGGAACTAGACTTCGCAAAATAGTCATTTCGCTGGTTTGCGACCAATTAGTGGAGTTCCCCACTTTAGGCTAGCTTATTAATATGAAAAATCTTCTTGACAGTTATGAAAAATCTATCTTGCGGATCTATACATGATCAAGTTTTATTTAAAAAATTAAAAAGTAGTAGTAATGGTATTAAAATTTGAAGAAAAAAAATGTTTTCTCCAAAAGTAGCTATTTCACTAGTTTGCGGCCACTTTTGTTAATATGCGACCACCCTCATCTTAGTTTACGGCCACTAAAATTCTAACAAAATGTCGATAATTATTTCATTTAATAAAATAGAATGAATTATATCTTCATTTATAAACTCCCCCCTCTCCTCTCCCTTCTTTTTGAAATGTTCTATTGTATTTTTTTCCATATTATTCAAAATATTTTATTTTAAAAACCATGCTTAAAATCGAGGAACCTCATCATGATTGTCAAGCCATATCGTCCCACTGCTGGGCAAAGGCCTCCTCCCCTTCGTGCCATGAAACTCTATCCTGAGCAGTTCGCATCCAAGTCTTTTCTCCGATCGCTGTGATGTCATCAACCCAGTGTCGCCAGACTGTAAAATCCAGCAACGCATCGACGCATTGGGATCTATGGTGCTTACCCCTGCTTTATCATTTCCTACTCTTCGAAGAAGTCGATAATTAAAGCGGTGACCCCACTAAGTTCTTCTTCTCTCTCTATGCTGGTTTTTGATAGTGCATGCTGACAGACCCTAACTTGGTCGTTTGCTGATCCTCTTCTGAGAAGTCCATCACCCTTCTCATTCTCTTATTTACCAACATAGCCCGGTACCCAAACTTGTACTCTGTTGCTGCAGCCTTCTTTGTTCAGAGCCTTCGCAGCATCCAAGACTAGTTTTGAGCTGAGGAATGGGGAGTCTGCAGAAACTTAAGGCCTTGACTGTTACTGAGAATATAGATATGATCTTATCTTTCACATTCCTCTTTATGTTTTCTTCAGCGCATGTTATAATGGCATATATCTCCGACCAAAAAACGGTAGTGTATAGACCCAGACTGTTATAAAGTTTTCAAGTAGATACCTGATGCTGTACCGGATCCCGTTTTTTAATCATCTGTATACCAAATGCGACCTGCGGCAGTCTGCATCTGGTTGCACTTGGAGTATGTAAAACGCTTTCATCTCCAGTTGCATGTAAGTTCGGTTCTAAGCCAGCATGACACGCTGCCGTAGGAAAGATTGGGCGTATCATTGAAGTGTAGATGAAGACGAAGTCCCCGGGTATGGCATACGCTGACCAACACATAGTAAAACCCTTATAGCTTTTTCTGTCACCTTCTTGGCGTGCAGATTCCATGTGAGCTCCTTCTCTAACGTACTGGGATATTTCACGTTTTGTCGTTACCCATAGATCATTCCAACTCTGTGCCGAATTAAAGTGACTTTTCACTTTCACCATTCTTCCATTATCTTTAGAGCCTTGTATTGTAGCAAAATTCTTGATACAATATCTAGAAATTCGTCATTGATCATTACCACTATAATATCATCTGCGTATCCCACAACATATCATGTTCCACTGTTTAATTTTGTAAGGAAAGAACCATTCACCTTTTTTTTATACAAAATAGGCCTACGTTTGACCACATCCCGCCTGATTTAAAGTGAAAATGCGGTCAACGATGGATCACGTATGATGCCTAGAAAGGTACCTATTCACTCTTGCCTTGAAGATACCCAAGTTGTACCGCTCGGGAAACACGGATGACGGCAAAGTGTTCCTAATGCGACCAGTTCTCATCAGAAACGACGAAGCAAAACGTTTCATGCGGGCTGTTGGTAGCGCGACTAAGTAGGGATGCCACATTGCCGTCTGCCGCATTGCCGTCTGCCGTGACGTCCGTCGATAGAATGGGCGTGGAGGAATTAGTGCGTGTAATTCCTGCGCACACTCTCCAAAATGAATCCTATAGAAGACCGATAGCGAAGCGACCATTCTACGACGTTCAAGGCTCTGCAGCCGAGATTCCGTAAGCTTTTGGTCACCTACTAGCTTTTTGGCACGTCTCTCAATTGACTCCAGTGCCTGAAGCTGGTACTTGCAGCACCATCCAAAAGATGAGAACAGTACTCCAAATACGACCGGACTTGTGCTTGGTACAGCGTTAGCAGCTGTCCCGGTGTGAAGTATTGCCTCACCTTTGCTAGAATACCCTAAGGTAAGGTAGAATACCCTAAGGCTCAATTGGCCGCCAGGAAGCTTCCTGGCGGCCTAAGATTCGATGTAACTCCCAAAATTAAGGTCAGGCGTGAGAGTAACTCAAGCTGGTTAGTTATTGGTAAAGAAACATTTTGGAAAGAAGGAGCTTCAATGAATCGACTTCTTTTAGCGGTAAATAGACACGCCTGGGTTTTTGTAGCATTAAACTTAACCAAATTAGCTGCTCCCCAATCGGAAACAGCTTTTAAGGCCAAGCTCATACGCTCAACCATGGCTTCCCTGCATGACTGGACTTCATCTCCGTTGGCCTCCCTACCTATCACCACCAACCCTCCCTACCTATCACCGCCAACCCTCCCTACCTATCACCACCAACCCTCCCTACCTATCACCACCAACCCTCCCTACCTTTTCACCTATTAGTTTCTCCCCGTCTTTCCCTAGTCCTCTTATATTTAAATTCGTCAACTCTTTTAACCTTCTACATATTTTTTCTTATATCGAATCCTCCTGCACGGTTATCTCTCAGAGCTAATTCGTATTTTAACTCAGTCTCCTTTTTCTTAAGTGTTGAGCACATTCTTTAACACAAACTGCAACAATATGAACTTAATTCAAGTGGTCGTATAATGAAGGCATCAAATGACCACATTCAGTAAGCGGTCATTAATTTCCCATACATTTTGAGGCGGTCGCAAAATGACGTTCATCCAAGTTGCAAACTAACGTCTTGACGTTAGTTTGCGACCTGGATGTGGATGTGTGGAGTATTTGTACTATTTACGAATATTTAGATGGCCGCAAACTAATGAAACCAAAGAAGCCATTTAGCAAATGTGAAAAAGGTTAACTGAATTATAATACCTTCAATATTATGGAAACCAGAAGGAAATAAAAAAGTAAACCGAGTAGTCAGTTTGCGACCATATGGCCGCAAACTAAAATTTCATTTATAATTATATTTTAGTTCGCGACCACTCATTATTTTACCTATTTGTAAATAATTTTGTTTAAAAAATTGTTAAAATACGTTAAAAAACTATTATTAAAGCAATTTAAACACTATCACTCAGTAATACATGGATAAATCATGATATACTTACTCCGAATGCATCACGTGCTCACTATTTTTTTTGTAATTTTGTACGAAACTAAACACGCTTAGTGTAGACACAAAAATCAAAAGTGATTTGTTAAAATTCTGATAATGCTATACGATCGTTATATGTTGACAAGGATTAGCCGTCTATCCCTCTCTGTCAAGGACTAAATTTTATTTGAAAAATAGAGATAGACGTCTTGTTTTCTAAGAATTTCTGAAGCTAAGTCTCCGATTGGCCGCAAACTAACGCTGGCCGGAAAACCGACGAAATTACCCTAGTCTGGTACAATTTATTCCTGATAACCTTGCTGATACCTGTAAGAACTGCCGCATTATTTTACATAATACCTGTATGGCCCCTACAAAAAGCTGTAAACAAAACGACCCAGCAAAAAATGGTAGGTAGTAAAATTGTAGATGCACTGAATAAATAGGAAAGGGTAACGGCCTTGATATGATTTCAACTGGGTCATTAGTACAAACTATGTAAATAAATTCTTGAATATTATTAAATTCTTAAATATTATTATAAAAGCCTTCTGGATCCCGCTGCAGAGCAAAGGCCTCTCTACCCATTCCAAATGTCTTAGTCCAGGACTATGGATTTCCATACAAGTAACAAGTTAATAAAGAAAAAATCCACGACGCGCATTACAACCACTCCATTGATTTCGATAAAATTAAAAAAAGACCTAGAAATAAAATACCTACTTCCTTGAAATAAAAAAAAAATTCCAAATCGGTTGGTTCACACCGACATTTTCCGCGGGTTTTCTTGGGCGGGTTGACTCTAATATTTTGTTAGGTCACACTGTTCCTTATTTAAATTCTGTATTTCCAGCCCTTCTTTTTTATATTCGAGACAGCACATGGCCTCCTGATGGTACGCGATCAAAGTCACCTAGGCATTCAGACGTCCGCATCACCAATGGCATTGCTGACACGGTGTCAGTCGGATCGGTCATCAGATCTAATGTTATTAATTATATGGGTTTATAGGAGAGTATCACATAGCACTAGCACCAAATGCGTCGTAGATTTGCAGCGTATTTAAATTTAACGTCCGGCTGACGGTAAGCTGACATAGTCGTTTACAGACGTAACAATGCCAATGGAGGACTAACTAGGTTAAAAAAAAGACGTGTGGCACTCGGAGACTGCCGCGGTAAAGCTATTGCATAGCATTTTTATCTATAGATGGAAAAACAAAAAAGCATCACCGCTGTGCCGGACGGAGTGGGGGGTGTTAGGTTTTTTTCGTTACGGAATTTCTGGATTCGGTCCCCACGCTCAAGGCCCGCGATAGCTTAAAAAATTATTAAGACTCAATATTATACATATTGACAAACTAACATCAGAAAACATAGAATTATGTAAAATAAAAATATAATAGACGAGATAGTATAAAAAATGTAATAAATTAATATTTTAGGTACATATTTAGAATAGACTCTGAAACTCTCAAAGGTTAGACAGAAAAACTAAAAAAATTACACCAGTGGAGGTACCATTGCTAACGCAGTGTCGGTAATTTCCAGTGCATGACGACCGATCTGTTTTAAATTTATCTGTGGGTTTATAGGTAGCACTAGCGCCAAATGCGTCGTAGATTTGCAGCGTATTTAAATTTTAAATTGAATGGACCATTGAGAGGTCGCGCAGATGGCCTCACAATCGATCACATAACCCTCCTGCTGAAACTGGTTTCATTTGAGACGCAGTTTCCCATTTTTTGTGTTTTCTTTCTTTTGTTAGAAGTGCTTCGTCCTTGGAGACACGTTTTAAGAACCATAGAAATGTTTATTCTTAGATTTATTTATTGTGGTCTTTGATATACTTAGTCTCTTATATATTATAGCCAACTGCCAACACTAAGCCAGCACCAAAGAATAAAAACTACTCTACTTAGCGCAAATATTCACGCGAAGAGTCTAAATTCTCGTTAATTTCTATAATAGTGCTTTTGATTTTTTCGTTTTCTTTAAGATTTTGACTCCGGTCTGGTTTATAAGATGAGTCCATTGAAATATAATATTATGTTTACACAGAGTCAAGCTTTTTTTTTTGCTGAAATCACGCTATAAGTTGTTAACTTTGGCTTTATCCTCTGTCTAAGGAACAACAAATTTCAGCTCATTAGGTTCAACTATTTAGGCCTAGGCATGGCGACGTAACTTAGGCAGGTACCTACTCTTACAAATCCATACTTTCGCAATTATAATATAAGTAGGAAGGACATCAGAGAGATTAAAAGAATTTAAAGGGAATTTAATTTATATTATTATACTTGGCTGAATATAGTTCCTAACTTCAGATTTAGTCAGTTAAAAACGATAGATTCTTTCCTACTTACTTATGAATTTAGGATGCTAACTTGCTAAATGTGATTGACTTAATTCAGTAACGACTGAATTTAGGACAAATTCAACCAAGTGTAACAAGCACTTTAGCCGGACCAAGTCCCATTGTCTTTTGTTTTTAACCAAAATTAGGGTGAAAGTAGCGAGAGGGCAACACTGCACGTGTGCGATCTCCCCTCGAAGGAATGCATCCACCTGGCCGAGAGCCGAGAAGAATGAAGGAATAGAATTGGGTCACACGTAGCCTTTATGCCTCCCCGCTGAACGTATCTAAGAATTAAGACCGGTTGGAGTGAACTTGTTCTTTTCATACCTCATCCCTATTTCCACACGTGCGCATGAGAATCGCCCAGTGAATGGATTCTGAATGCTTTGATTCGGCTCTGTTTTTCGGTCTTTATTGTGGATTAACTGGGGTGATAAGCTTTTGTGCCCGCCTACTTAGTGGACTATTTTTATGATGAATTAATATTTTTTTTTTTATTTTTTTTTTTTTTTAAATATTTTTATGAATTAGGAAGTACTTTGGTACACCTGAATTATTGTGGACAGATGTGTGTACATAGCTACGTATCTACGTTACTCATCTTACTTTTTACAATATCTTACTTCTTACTAATATTATAAACGTGAAAGTTCGTAAGTGTATGGATGTCTGGATGTATGTTTGTGACGCCTAAACGGGTGCACCGATTGAGCTGAAATTTGGTATGGAGATAGCTTAGACCCTGGAATAACGCATAGGCTACAGTGGAGCGGGTAAATCCGCTTGGCGGAGTTAGAATGTATTAAAAAAAAATAGTGGATCCCCACGCACTCCCCAACGCCTATCAGAAAATTACCTAGTCAGGTCATAAATTCTGTCACATGTTTAATATAAAATTATTGGAACAAGTTTATTTATTATGTAACCATTTATATACCAAAATGAACTTAACAAAACATAGATTCTTATGACAATAAAGTTTATTCAAAATGACCTCCGTGATTTTGAATACAGGCCTTCAATCTGCGCGGCCAGTCGTCTATCGCAGCACGAACGAGGTCCATGTCAATATCGGCTGCTGCCTTAATCAAGGATGTCTTGAGTGACTCCAAATTGGGATGAGGCTTTGAGCACGCCTTTTCCTCCAAGTGTTGCCATATCTTGTAATCTAACGGACTCAAATCTGGACTGGAGGAGGGCCAGTCTTCGTGCCGGATGAAGTCGATTTCACGCGCCGCCAGCCAGTCTTGTGTGCTCTTCGCTCTATGAGCTGGCGCCGAATCTTGTTGGAATACCCAGTGCCTGTTATTGAACATGGTATGAGAAACAGGTTCCACAAGGTTCGTCAGGACTGTATTTTGATACACAACTGCATTCGTTTTTACACCTTTCTCACAAAAATGTACCTCTGTTAAGCCCCAATAAGAAACTCCCAACCATACCATGAGTGAGGATGGAAAATGACCTCGTTGGACACGCGGAATACGGTTGCTCGCTTCTTCACTACTGTGTGCGTACATTTTGTTTGTTGTAGCTCTCTTCTACGGTAAAAATTTTTTCATCCGAAAAAAGAATTTCTCAATATTTTTTTCTCGCGTACCGCTTCAACAAAGCGCGGCATCTCTTCAGTCTCAGGTCCATTAGACGAGCATTTAAACGATGTCCTGTTTTTCTTCGATATGCCCGAAGCCCTAAGTCTTCATTTAACACCCTTTTCACCGTGGTTCTGCTTAACCCCATCTGAAGGGCCAACAGTTTCTGCTTACGTTTGGGATTTCTTTGAATTCGCGCCTTCACAGCTTTTATCACTGCTGGAGTCCTAACAGACCGAGGGCGACCACTTCTTGACCTGTCATCTACACTAGAGTCTTCATTGTATTGTTTGATGGTACGATAAACGAATCTTTTGGTTATATTCAAATTTTTCAGTATGTCTAAAATTTGAATTGGCGTGTAACCGCAACGATGCAACGCAATAACTGCAACACGGTCTTCTTTAAGCGTCCACTCCATATTTAAAAATGAGTAAAATTCTAAAAAGTATACATTTTTATTTTCATGAACAATTCGGAATTCGAATTCAATAAACTTTTTTGTGGCCAGCATTCTAAAAGAAAAGTTTTTACTGTGTGACAATACTTATGACCTGACTAGGTATGTATGAGTGTTTCTTTACTATTATACCTATTATGCATGGTTTATGCATATGTCACGGCTAATGTTCGAAGTTCGAAGTTATTTTTTTACAAACATTTTGTTCACACCTAACTTTAACCGACTGCGGTCGGCTACACCTAGGTTTAATCGGCTAAACCTAGGTGTAGCCTCACTTCGGACTTTAGTCGTAACACATACGAGAAACCTGCCTCTTCCTCTTGAATCACCCTATCTATTAAAAACCCCATCAAAATTGGTTCAGTAGTTTTATAGATTAAATTTGACTGCTATTTTTGAGACTTTGTAGGTAGGTACCTACCCAGGTAAATACTAAATACCTAAGTACCCAAGTAGGTAAATACCTGTCCCACAAATAAGTGTCCAACATCAACAAGTGAAGCTACCCAAGCTAGCGCCCGCTTAGAAAGAAAACTGCTCGACTGATTTCGATAAAATTTATATTATGCGTAATGCAATTAATTAATTCTTTTTTTTATTGATTATTTGAAACAAAATAGGTAGGTACCTATACCCTAAAAAATAATTTCCAAACTTATTCCAACTAGGTATAATTCCAGCACCTACCTACTTACCGCTTGCCACAAAAAAAAATAGGTACCTATTCCGACGAATTGTTAACCATTTCCCTATTTTTAAAGTACTTAGTAGGTACCTACCTACCTATTTAAAACTTGATAATATTAGGTAGGTACCTACATTTTGCGAATAACCTATAACCTACCTATCAGCAAAATAATAATATTTAGGTATACTAGGTACCTACTACTGGTATTATTTTACCTCTTTACCGTGGCTACGACCTACCTACATGTAACGTAGGTATACCTATTTCTTCCCTGTAAGTATACCTATAGTACATAATTATTTTAAAAAATGTTGAAGGTAGCAGCACTGCACCATCATCAAGAATGGCGCATCGTCCATCGCTGCCGCTTCCGCTGGCGCGCGAAAGTGAAAATTGTGGTGTTCTGGCTCGTCGAGGCACTTTCTCCCCACCGCCTCGCCATCGCCCCGCCCTCGCTGCATCGCCCCCCGCGGCCCGCGCGGCGCAAGGTCAGGCCCGCTTGCAAGCGGCGGCGGCGCGGCGACGCGCTGCGCTCTTGAAATTTCGCTTTCGTTCACTCGCGGTTATTAGTCGGCCGCGCGCGCTCCGGCAAGCATGTGTCTCGCGTGACGCGCTCCGATACTTCCGCGCACGTTCGTTTTCGTTTCGGCATGGCGCCCCGACGGCAAGGCGCGACCGGCGAGCGCGAGCAGGAGGAGGCCCGCGGGTGCTGCGTGCCCGGCGAGTGCCTCCGGCCGCGCGACGCCGTCCGCCTCGAGGACGCCGTCCGCGTGCTGTGCAACAACGACACGTGCGCCGCCGGCCGGTACATGCACAGAGAATGCTTCGATCAATGGGAGACCGGCGTGCTCGCCTACCTCAAGTCCTGCGGCCGAGCCCGCTCCTGGTCCGAGCGGCAGAGGCACCAGAATCTGTGGACGAAGAAGGGTTACGATCTGGCGTTCAAGGCTTGCGGTTGCCGGTGCGGGCGCGGGCACCTCAAGAAAGATTTGGACTGGGCTCCTCCGGGGGTGATCAGAGGCGAGGAGGAGAAGAAGCGTCGCCGTCGAGCGAGGTCCGGTCGCGCCCCGGCGGTGGCGGACGGGCGAGCTCGCGCCTTCAGTATCTCCTCGTCGGGCTCCTGTTCCCCTCCGTCGGCACCGTCCGAGCCCTCCACCAGCCCGACGCACGCTCCGTCGCTCGCCGTCACTCCCGGCAAGAGGAACTCCAAGCCAGAGATCGTCTCCGACAGAGTGCGGTAAGAAAATTCTTATTTGATTCTCGCTAGGCTAACATCAAAATTGCATTTAAACTCTGTTTATACCTACACAGGTTAGAATATTTTATCTTATCTGATTCACATTATGTGGGTAGGCGTATGTAGTAAATGTTTACACATAAAAATAGTCCGGGTGACCGGTGTATAATGTTTATCATCTAAACACTGAGCCGGCGCGGCGAGGGTGGTAATGTCAAGTTCAAGGCGTCCGGAGCTGCGCACTGCATCAAAACACGCGTGTATTTTTGGATATCGACGAGATTGTGTCATTTTATTACTTTTGTACTTTTACGTAGGTATAAATGAGGCAGATGGATAGGTATTTGATTCTCATATTACCTACCTAAGTAGGTAAAAAGTAGGTAGGTATAGGTACCTAGTTAGAATACTATGTTACTACATTTTATTTATAAAAATTAAGTTAGGTAGGTAGGTACCTACTTAAGTAAAATTCCTCGTTCTTGCCTAATTAAGTAATTATTTTTCTAAGGGCTCCTGTTGATTTTTCTTTTTGCGTGAAAAATGCCTATCCACCTAAAATTAACAACACAATAAACAACAAAAATTTCTCTTTGAACTAAAAATTAATTTTCGCCAGTTTGAGTAGGTAAATGTAGTAAGTAGGTATACCTACAAAGATAGCAGCAAGTATAGTTACCTATTTATTATACCTAATAATAGGTAACTAGGTACCTAAATTGATACATTATTTTGCCAAGCCCACCTAGCTACAATTTCTCGTAAATTTCTACTGTAGATAGGAAGGTACTTACTTTGTAACCACCGGTACTAAGGTACCTACACGAAACTGGTTTAGGGCGGTTCCGCTCCAGAACCGGCTGCACGCCTATCCATTGAATTTAGCAAGTTCCACACAACTTACGAGTAGGTAGCTATAGTTAGGTAGTTTCTCACTACCCACCTAGGGATGTGCAAACCTAGCACCAACCTGCCGCCTATGTTTACTTATTTTTATTAGAGATTAGAGACAGAAGACAGACACACAAACATACGGCCCGGTCTAACGGTTACCGTCGGCTATAGATATTTTAATTTTAATACAAGCTGCGTCCAGCGGTTGTACTCGCTGTGTTGTAGCCTTTGTGTTATTCCAAGATCTAAAGTGGTTATTACACTTGGCTGAATTTAGTCACTAAATTCAGTGACTAAATTAGGATGCACGATACTTTCTTCTAAATTTAGGATGCTAAATGTGATTACACTTGACTAAATTCAGTGGCGACTGAATTTAGGCTTCTAAATTTAGGCAGGTGTAATAAGCCTTTAAGCTAACTCTATTCTAAATTTCAGCTCAATCGGTCCACCGGTTTAGGCGTGAAATAGTAACAAACATCCGGACAACATCCAGATAGGTATATCCGTATTATTTATTCTTACAAACTTTCATCCTATATTAGTGAGATTTTGGGCTATAAAGGGTAGCATTCACTCATTGCCTTCTAGAAAATTGCTTTGCGAAGTTTCTGTAGTTAGGTTTTCAGAGATTTGTTGATTGCCGCTAAAGCAGATTCCTGGCCGAATTTGAAAGAAATGACAAGGTTTGTACCAGTTAATCTAGTTTTTACTTGGTAGAATTTTAAGTTTAGCCAAACTTAAAGTTCACCACTTAGGAATTTTAACTTATAAAAGTAGGTACCTATATTTTTTTAATTTTTCTTTGAGACGCATGTGTTAATTCATTACTTAATAAAAAAAACTTGCTCGATTTCAATCAGGCGCGGATCCAGGGGGGGGGGTCAAGGGGGTCATGACCCCCCCCAAAATCCTAGTCGGAAAAAAAATCCGGTATATCTATTGGTTTTACGCTTCTTTCATAGTCATAGAATTAGCAATGTTTCTCTTTATTAGCAAGCTTTACGTACAAGTTCATAAAATTGTTTGGCTGTTGATAGCGCACTGAGTAATTTGTGTACTTAATTTTTTTTCGGTCCTCGGCCACAATTTACCCATAGGTTTTCGTAGCAAGCTGTATAGCATCTTTCATAGTTAGGATTAATTGGTTTATATTAACTGCTGCAAGCTGTTCGCGCTTTATGTTGTCTTTGCGGCTCAGCCTTTGCGCTTGCAGCGAGGTTCTTGCACATGTATAATATAATAGTCAATATTTGGGCACAATTTACAAAATGCAAAATTATCTCGGCGCTCGCAGCGAGCTGCTCACGCTTTTATAAATAAGGATATGTATTTAATTTCTTTGCCACTCAGAGCAAGCTAAACGCACATTGTTCGTGCTGAAAAATCCAATATTTTCTCGGCGCTCGCAGCGAGCTGCTCGCGCTTTTATAAATACGCATTTTTAATTTCCAAGCCATTCGGAGTAAGCTAAACGCACATCATTCGTGCTGAAAAATTTAAAAATTTTCTCGGCGCTCGCAGCGAGCTGCTCGCGCGATTATAAATAAGAACATTTAGTTTCCTTGCAATTCGGAGCAAGCTAAAAACACATCTTTCGTGCTGAAAAATCCAAAATTTTCTCGGCGCTCGCAGCCAGCTGCTCGCGCGTTTATAATAAGAATACTTAGTTTCCTTGCCACTCGGAGCAAGCTAAAAACACATCTTTCGTGCTGAAAAATCCAAAATTTTCTCGGCGCTCGCAGCAAGCTGCTCGCGCGTTTATAAATAAGAATATTTAGTTTCCTTGCCACTCGGAGCAAGCTAAAAACACATCTTTTGTGCTGAAAAATTCCAAATTTTCTCGGCGCTCGCAGCGAGCTGCTTGCGCGTTTATAAATAAGATATTTAGTTTCCTTGGCACTCGGAGCAGCCAAATTAAAAACACATCTTTCGTGCTGAAAAATTCAAAATTTTCTCTCCGCTCGCAGCAAGCTGCTCGCGCGTTTATGAATAACAATATTTAGTTTCCTTGCTACTCGGAGCAAGCTAAAAACACATCTTTCGTGCTGAAAAATACAATATTTTCTCGGCGCTCGCAGCAAGCTGCTCGCACTTTTATAATTACGAATATTTACTTTCCTTGCCTCTCGGAGCAAAAATTCAAAATTTTCTCGGCGCTCGCAGCGAGCTGCTCGCGCGTGTATAAATAAGAATATCTATAAACGTTTAGTGTAAAAAGGGTGTAAAGTATATACAACATTTTTTTTTTTTTTATGTGATGAAGTAGAAGACGAGCAAGACGCTCTCCTGATGTTAAGAGATAACGGCTGCCCATAATCAGTACAGTGTTACCTAGGATTTCACAATTATGTGAAATTCTAGGAGCACTGCACCAACGCTTCTTACTCAAGTGTCATGAGATGTTAAGACTCTTTAGCCCAGTAATTTCACTAACTACAGTGCCCTCCTACCGGAGCACAGTACATAACATTGTAAAACTATGCTTAAATGTTTCCCAAATGAATTATTATTTTGAGAAAAATTCTAGCCGATGACCCCCCCCAAAATCATGGTCTGGATCCGCGCCTGATTTCAATATGTATAATTTTAATTGGAGCTGAAAATGACCTTGGACCACTTTGAAACAAAAAAAAACTTCGAACCAGCCGTAGAACAGAGTTACATCAAAATATCCTTAGGTGGGTAGTGGGTACCTACCTATACCTAGGTAGGCAGCTATTTGTTCTCTTTCACAACAGGTATACTCATTATGACGTCTTTTAAAAATGTTTTGTAAAAGCATTTCCATTCGCTATTTATTGTCGAGTCCAATGTATTTTATTCGAATGTGCATAAAGTGCCTTCCAAAATGGCGGAGGCCCTAAAAATGCAATTTCGTCGGGATAATACATTAGCCGTGCACCGTTGCACAGCTGGTTTCCGTTTCCTGGCTCAAAACGCGTTTTTCCCGAAATTATGGCCAGCTGGTCGCCATTGCTAGTGTTAAAAAAACGTCAATTTTTGGCACAGGGAACAAAGAATTCGCGAAAAGTAATTAAAGCATTATACCTGACGATAAAACCTACCTATGTGTCCACCTAATTACTAAGGACTTGGGTACCTAGGTGTTTAACGCGAGAGAAATCTCAAAAACAAACGACACCGTCGTCCGAAATTTATTTTCCTTTCCCTGTTTGGTTGTCTGGGAGAGAACGCTATTAGCGATTAAACCGCCAATTGTTGCACTATAATATTACAATTTGTATTTACTTCCAAGTTCTTGTAGGTACCTATTACCTATTTTGTATCAATAAAGTTTCATAATAATTTTTCAGCAGTAACCTACCTTGGTATGAGTAAATATTTTGATGATTTACAGTTTGCCAGTTGTCAATCTAGAACCAATTCATCAAAGCACCCACATATAAATCACTATGCAAATTCATTCAAAACATAACTGGTACCTATCTCTGTGAATGAATCTTTAATTTATTGACTAACAGTAATTGAGCATTTACTGCTTAACCCTACTGATGTTCGTATTTAACCCTATGTTAGCTGCGCCTAGCAAATTTATCCATTAAAGCTGATTTGATATTAAAGGTCTAGGCTACTTGCAGACCAAATTTCAGCTCAATCGGTCCACCAGTTGATGCGTAAAAAAATAACAAACATTATTTATAACATTTCTTATTTCAAAGTTCTTCATATATACCTACTTACCCACATAATAAATTCTTCATATAGGTACATATAAATATGTAGGCACTTAGGCAATGCGAGCGAGATTGTCGCACACCAATGAAATATTAATATTACCAATGAAATATTAATTTATAAATTACCTACCTATATAACAATATACCTACCTAGTTTATATAGGGCACAATCTATTATTCTGTGGTCTTGTATATAATACCTATAGCACTAATTTGCCTATTGTGGCTTGTGACTTGGTGACTAACACCCGACAATCACAATTACCTACAAAGTAGATGCATAACTACTGCAATTTTTACAATTATAGCAAAGAATTGATTAAATAATAAACATAAATTTATCTTTACTCGTGGCGTACCACGTGATTACTTAACACAATACCATGAGGGAATATTAGGTATTCTGTGACAATACTAGGGTTGTCACTACGTAGAATAGGTACCATGTTGAATAAAAACCAGAGTCTTAAAAGTTTTCACTTATTCCTAGAATTCCTAGTGCAAGAGCGAATTTTTAACATTCAGTTGTCAAAAAGGACTAAATATCAAGTGTATACCTAAGTACCTATATACAATACACCATAGTTCAAGACGCCATTTTTAATTAGGTAGCCATATTGTCAAACAAAATAATACGTTTTCTAGTATTTTATTCCCTTGTCGATATAGGTACCTACTTATTATCCATTATTAACTGTGTTCACTTTAGATACTTAAGATGAGATTATATGGAAATAATTATAGCAAATAGTTTTCTAAGCTACACCCAATTTGTGACCCGAATTAATAAAAAAATACCGCGTACTGCTATTTCCCTGTTCTTATAATCCCTAGGCAAAACTAAAACTGTGACGGTTGGCAGCCCTAACATTTAATACTATTATTGTTCCTAACAGTATGTAGGCGTAAGTTGGTTTATTCATATAAAGTACCAAATCTAGAAATCTGTACAAGCAAACACACTTTTATGGCATACGGGTAGTTCTTCCTACATTATAAGCATCTAAAAATAAAGTTTAAAATTATTATGCTATTGACTAGTATGATTTCCGCCTTATGAATTTGTTTGTATTTTTGTTATTTTTCTATTTTTGTTATTATCGTTATATTTATATCAATAATTATATTTTTATTTGTAAGTACTTACACAGATTTCCGACGCTGTTTGATTTTTTTGGTATTTTATATTGTTATACTTAGTTAACAATTTTTTGAATAAAGGAAAAACCAAAATCATAAGTTAAATCCCTTGCTTATTTTGGAATTAAATGTCGCTCTCCTGCAATATTTATTTATTTTAAAAGGTTTGCAAAATTTGAATACATAGCGAGCCATTGAAATATAATTTGATCTGTTTATCCCAAGCCCACGCAAATTAAAAATCACGTTTTTATTTTAATAAAATATGTACCCACCTAATATTCCTACCTAATATAAGTTTTTCTATGTCTAGCAGTCAGATCGTCGATAAAATACAAATGGATCCATAAAGATACAAAATGAGCCGTTTAATATGCGCAAGCACACATTTTTGTATCTTATTATGTTTGATTATATCATAATAGTTATAAAAATAGGGTAATGCAGTGTAATTCATGATCTAATACATAAAACCTTATTGGGCGTGAGGTCTGATATTATTAATTGAACTCAAAAAGGAGGTTATTATTTTGACGTTGACGAATATTATTTAAACTAAAATATATAAGGCTTCGAAGGAAATAGGCTTACCCAAATGTAGGTCCTACCTCTATTTGCATGTCTTCGATTATTTCTAAAACTATTGGTCAGATTTTGACCATACATTTTGTCTTAACAGGACACAGTGCAAGCGCCATCAAAATCGTTTTAATACCTAGTTATAATATTTCCTCCGTTACATACTGATAATACCGTTATTATATTATATCTATTAATATAGATAGATAACTCTTTATTGCAACAAAGAAAACAATTAACACTAAATAAGTACATTAATTAATTATTATAAAAATATTTCTGACATATCCACGAATTTCCTTTTTCACACAATTTTGCGACTCTATTCTCTATGTATTTTACAAAATTTTACGACTATTAAAAATTTAGACACGTGAGTTTTATTACATTAAAAATTAAAAGCTTTGCAATTTATTAAGTTTTTGCAAGAATTTATTATCTCTTTAGTCAATATATTTACAACTTATCTAAAATGTATTTTAGCACACCTTTTAAAGTGTTTCATAACACTGGTTTAAAATTGGTCCTATAGCTTGTTATTCTCAATAGCCGATTGGTGGGCGTGCCTACAAATTAATTAATGGCCTTTGTAAATAAGTGTTCAGGTTTTGTTCTATGGTTTATGAATTAAAAGCGGCGTTATTATTACTTACATAATTTTATAGAAAAGGCAATCTTGACTAAACCGTCATTATCAGAGCAAAACAATGAAATAAATATGAATAATTATTGTCATAAAAGTTATAATATGAATTATTATAATATTTTATAGCTTTATTTACACCACTGACCGTTTCTTATAAGCCAATTCTACTTGCATAGCGAATTTGGGCACAGCGCGCGAATATTTGCGCGAAGAGGGTCGTGATTAAACAATATCTATTATAATCACTATTATCTTTTCTTATTTTTTACATAAAAAATTACAGCTACCAGATGTCTTAACTTTATCCAATTTATCATAATAATAACATTGTTTTTATGCTAAAGTTTTAACGTTCTACATCCGGTCATAGTAATTTTTTATCGCGTCAAATTGTTATAAATTATAATTTATGTACCTACACAAATTATGTTTTTGTATGAAGATAGTAAAGCACGTTTGTATGGCCTTGAGAGATCGGCCGAGCCCCTCGGCGGTTGAATCGACGCAAACATCGACAAGGCCCCAAACTGAACAAACTCAAATAAAGATCAACCATTTTTAAATTACACATATCAGACAAACAAAATGTCCCTGACGTGTATAACAACACCTGTAATTTAATACTGGTCGATCATATACTTCTCAAACAATACGAAAATGTACATATATGCCGATATGCAAGACAAAAGCAAACATATTGCAAATGTACGTGTTCTGTTTTATTTATCGAATGAAGTGTGTTTTGGTGTAAAGTTAACAAAGTATATTTTAGCACATGTACACGAAATGGGTAGGAAAAAAATGAATAATTTTAACAAAAAATATCAGTATCCGAAAGTTAAATTTTTTTTAAAATTAAATCATGTATAATCTACACTATATTAACGAAAACCCAAGTCCTCTAATACATATAACGACCTAAGGCCTAAGCATTTGTTCTTGACAAATGCTTAAAGAAGAGTCAAAGAAATAAAGAACCTACTATTACTCTAAGAAATAAACATGTTAGTCTAAAGAATGCTAAGGTGCGACCAATGATTCAGGAGCCAGTAGAGCATGAAAGAGGGGAGGCCGTGAAGGGTATCCATGCTAAGAATAACAAAGACTGAATGTGCATTCAAGATTTGAAGGTGCTTTTAAGAGTTGCAGCGCATAGTATAAAAGAATGATACTGAAACCAGTAACTTCCTCAAGATGTGAATTGAATAGCAAAGTAGACAGTAGAATCTATTTGTTACCAAACTGGTAAATAAATGAGCAATAAAGACAGAATTGGATTATTCTAGATAATCTTAGGATCGAGGACATCAGTACGTGGGCAGTAGTGCATCGTTCAAAAATATAAATTTATCTGAAATCTGTATACTACTCCAAACGAGTCTGTACGTGTTTACATTTGACATTTCGAAGCTTCGCTTCGGTGAGATAATTCTGCTTATCGCGTCTCCGGGCGCGAGATTTTATTTTTGTTGGTGTGCATGCTTTTGGCAGTTTTATCGTAGCACAATTTATTGAATGGCCGTCCGTGACTATAACATTACTTTGTTTACAATTTATTTAATATCTAAAACTTTGTTTGCCTAGTTTCTTTAGGTTTCCATTAAATGAGTTGCAATAGCAAAACTATCGTATCTCAAACGCTGGTTATTTCTTGTGAGTCAACCCATTCACGACACACTTGTGGTTTCAACTTATGTTACACAAATGCACATGTCTGAACATGGCAATGAATAAATAATGAAATTTTAAATCCATTGTGAAAGCTGTTATTGTTTGATTGAACAAAGAAGAATAATATTATTCATTTTCCGCGACATGTGAAATTGAACGGCTTCGATCAGGTTTCGCTTACGTTTGGATACTACGGTGGGAACTGCAAAAAGTGCTTGTATTTAGCATAAGACTAATTTGTACTGGAAGTCTTTATTGGGCGAAGCTGCCTGTTTCACCCTCAGATAGGATGGCATCCGTTCCCACCGCCAGTAGCCGGCATGGCTCGTTAGTGCCGTTTTTAGGGCGTGATCGAAGCAACGGCGCATGCCTGCATAAATTGCACTCAAACACGAAACCTGCCCAAACCCTCTCTGTCACTATTCACATGCAAAGCTAAATGCATTGTCGCCGACCTTGTATCAAATTTTTGGACCACAACAACGACTACACACCACGCATCGTCAAAAACCCCCGTTCAGACACAATGCTGTGTTTTTACATTTGCAACGCTCAAAAAGTGCCGTGTCGCGTCATTTTACTTGCAAATTTGTGTGATTATGCATAGTGGAGTCGGGCGAAGATGTATTTTACGTGTGCATTGTATGCATTGTGTTGGATACGCGTGTGGGCACGCACCAGTGTGCCGCGCTAGTCGCTCGCTACATTCAAGTTCCCCTCCGCATTTGGTTCCACACCACAATGCCTCAGTCCAATGATCGATTCAAGTCTAGAATGCACTTTGCCGTTCGAAATATTAATGGTCTTTGAATGCTAGCGAGTTCTCATCCCCGTTTAAATTTAGCAGCGTTCACCCGTCGAATCGTATGTTTCTCAATTGATATTGAAAGGTTATTATGCATATGTAGATTATAATATATCGACGAGTACCACGGTCAGTGTAGTTGAGTTCATTACGCAGTCCAGCGTCGGAACAGCGACAATTCAGAGCGAACTATGCATAATTTAACCATTAATTCTCGAAATGACTCTTGGAAGTTCTGCGCGCCAGACGAGGCTGACCGTTCACCGTAATGGGTATGTATGCGACGGCTTTGAATGCAACTTTGGGAACACGATCTTATACCCACCATATCTGATGTAGCAGATGCTGCTGAGCTGTATTACAAAATCAGTTTCAATATAGCTAAGAAACCAGCAGTGAGATAAGCTGCAGATAAATGCATAGCAACTATTGCAAGTCGGTTCACAAACAGAATATAAGTCATCGTTACCAATGCAGCGGGAGAAAGTTGTGTAGGTTCAGGGACGAGTCGTGGCTATTTACGTACCGCGGCGGGCGATCGTCGATGCAATTAAATTTGTAAGCGAAGCTTTATGTTCACGAGCTAAATATATATGGTGTTCGCGCGGCGACCGATGTTACCGAGCGGCTGTAAAGGCCACTGTTTTCGTACAATTCGACCCATCCACTTCTGAGTTGAATGCAATTGTTCCAATCTGCAACACGTCCATTTCCAGCTTTCAAATCCTCGGATAGCTATCATTTGCCGCCATTTTAACGCTAGGGCTATTTCCCTAAAGGGCACTAGTCGTTTCGCGTCAAGTTATAGCTACATCATTTCGAAATTGCTCTTTGGCAACCTGCCAGCTCGGATTTGGATTTTATATTCTTGAATATCAGGTTTTAATATTATTATGTTACTTTGGACATGTTTTGTTCGTGACTTAATTTATACCTACACAGTAGTAGGTGGCAAACTAAGAGATTGTCAATATAGGAGGAATGTGAGCGCTGTTTAGCAATCTGCGTTAGGTAAAGTTCAGTGGTTCAATGAGCTCGAACCTATCGCGTTCATTGTCCCTTCACAAAGGTCACATCTACTGTTACACTCGCCTGCTATATTAAGCGACCGTGACAAAAACCAGTGCATTATCTTTAGTTGAAGCAAATAACTACATTCAATCATTGTGACTTCTCATCAGATAAGCGTCGAACCAGCTTTTTAGAATTTCTCAAACAGTCTATCAAAAGTCGGAAATGGGATTGTGTTGTTCTATAGACTTTGATCGCACGAAGCTTTGGAATATGAAACAACTTTCAATTATCCCCTTTGGCGTTAAATAACGCTGTTGAAATTTCTTATAACGTTGTATGAGAGCACTCTTGGGGCAATATTTCATTTACAGAAGCTTACTTTACGAGCTTCGTCTGACATTTGACTTGTTGCGAAGCTTTGTTCTGCCTTGGCAATAACCACAGATTAAATTAATTACATCGCATCGTCCTATGAACGCATCAAGTTATTATCCTTAAAAATGTTTGCCGTTTTTATAATATCTTTGTATTATGTGGGTGTTTATTGCTATAATATAACTTCTAATCTGATGGTATCTTGGGTTTTTATTCTTTTTATTATTTTGCTCTTAATTAAAAATCACCAGCTTTATCAAGTACAAATATTGGAAGAGCTCGTTTCGAGTATGTTGGTTTTATTAATGACTACAACTTGGATTTTCCGTTTCCTAAGTAAATCAGACATTTAAGTATCAATAACTTTAGTTTCCATTAAGCTAATGATAGTCTGTAATCTGTAATGATATTCAGATAATTTAAAGGCGTATTGAAAGCGCTCTCTCTAGCGTGAAATGGTTACAATGTAGTCTTAATGTCATCCGGTAAATTGTACAAGTCTTTACTCCCAATTCCCAATGTTGGAAACGTTAGTTCTGTCAACGAGTTGATTTTATTTTAAGGTTTCACGGACGTGGATGTAAATACTCTAATTCGAGATAGAGTCTTAAATCTCTCTTTCCTGAAGACTAATCTTACTAAATATATTGAGCTTTAAATTATTATATTTGAGTGATTCTTATCGTCTCTGATTAATGGACGAGTAGCTACATTGCCTACGTTTATCTCTAGGTTTAACAGCTAGTCTTCGAGCCCATTAGACCTATCTCTGTTTCAAACGTATTCCAGTAATATATTTGGTGCAAATTGCCGGCAATAGGCCTAGCATGACGGCTGCAGCAGATTTATAGTTGACTTGATACTTGATATCGTATCATGTGCTGGCAGCTATTACTTGCGTATGCAAGCCCTGTTCTCGTCTGCTCGTGTTTATTGTTCCACTTAGTGGATTCCATTGTGTATGGTTCTATTAGGGTTTATTACGATCCTCCTACACTCGCGTAGGAGTTTAATTTTCAGATTCCATTGCCGATTGCTGCGTGTTCCAAATTTTAGACTTTTTCATCTTCGTCTTAGCAAAGATTTCATAAGTTCTTTAATAGAGTTTTTGCTCCTATGTCAAGCTGTGTGATGTATGCCAGCATGCATGTGTGTGGATGCCAGCGTATAGCTTAACATCAGGCACCTTTTGCTCATCTCGTTCACCTTAAAGTATATTTAGTGCGATGCCGATGATATCGCAAATGTCGGTTTTAAAATGGCTGCAGCTATTACAAGATAGTAGTTTCACTTTATTTCATGGTTCAGATTAATTCAGATCACTTTGTGGTGCTCTTAGTTCCTTTCGTACAGCTTGATAAAGAATACACTAGAATATTTCTTATCGAAAAATAAATATTGTACCAACTAGGTCTAGTAATCGGTTTTACAACCAACAAAGTCACGTTGCAAGTGATAAATATAGAATGATCATAAAGTTTCTAGCATTGTCACTAACCATCCTCAACGGGGGAATGGTTAGGTCAACGTTATGTAACCCCTTTGTTTGCTTGTTTGTGCTACGAATGTAGTTACAATGTAACTTTATTTACAACAATGTCTATTCTGAATGTCGTCCCATTGTCGTTATCGACACGTAGAGTTACAACTTTTCGCGAGCATTCGTTTGTTTTTATTATCGTTTTCAAAACAACTTCACTTTAAGGAATGGGTAGATAAGCTGGGCTTTTGGAGAACCTTTTGATGGAAGCACCTACATTTGGCATACATAATACGAACCTATGTACAATCAAATGTAAGAAAATCGATATATATAAAGCCGCCAAAAAAAAAGTTTAATAAATCTTAGATAATGTTACAGAGTCCTCACAGAACAGGTCGACGGATCTCAAAATCGGCGAGTGCACAATTAACAAGCTAAGTCACTGGACAAAAAGCTTTATGAATTTATTATGGTTAAAAAAACTATGGGCTAGTACGAGAAGTTATAGAGGCGGAAGGAGATTAAGACACATCGGACACACACGAAGTAAGTCTTCGAAGTGAAGTGAAACCAGTTCTGTTAGATAGAATACATTAATCATTTTAATTTATAAACTCTAATTATTGTTTTATGGTTAGTATTAACACATTTCATATCAAGAATAGTTATTAGTTTTTGCGCCATGTGCAATGAAGTGGTAGATGTTTAATATTATGGGCATTTTGGAATACAAAAATTCGAAATTATGATTATTATCATAATGTTAATTTATTTACGAAGGCGGTGCGTGTGTGGCAAGCAAAATGAGAACCACTCAGATACCTATTTTCGTAACAACGGTCACTTATTCTGATGTTATTTATTATTTTTATCCAGCTGAATCGAAATAGAATTGCAGTAAATCCTCCACGAGATTAGTCATAGCAAAAAATATATGATAAACAAACAGTATTACATATAATATAATAGATAAATTGGAAGCACACCTACCTTGAGATGATATCACGACAATCAAAAATGTAAAAGATGAAAAATTGAACTTTAATGAAATATGTTGCAACGAAAATTGAAACAAAAGAAGATCACGCTGTATTGCAAAATATCGAAACAAAACACGATTCAGAGCCCAAATGATTATAAGAAGTGGTTTAGAAGTGGTCTATTTTTTTCATAGACAAAAAATTGTTTGCATTGATTAATACAATTGAATATCACGATCAAATAAAATAATAGCTGTAAATTAATCATCGAATTGCAACTATTAACGTCGAGGTTAAAGTATAATTAATCAAAGTTAATTTAAATTTTACTACAGTATTTTAAATTGTCTAGCCGTATGACTAACAGGCTTGCAATTTATAAATATTAAATGTAGGTGTTGATAAATAACCTAATAGGTCTAGTAGGAAACAAAAACCTTCTGTTACAGACGAATACAGAATAATATGCAGAGCTATACAGATATTGTTACTTAAATGATACCTGATGATGTAGTAAAAAATCCTCAAAAAGCTGTTGTTTTTATTTCTAACCATTTTGGATCATTCATCAAGTGCGACTTGTTCTTCTCAGTATTCAATGCCAATGATGTGGCAATCCCCACTTCTAAATTTTCATAGTTCCAAATTCTCATAGACAACAAAATATGAAAAGCACTTTTTAGGGTTCTGTAGCCAAATGGCAAAAAACGGAACCCTTATATTCGTCATGTCTGTCCGTCCGTATGTCACAGCCACTTTTTCCGAAACTATAAGAACTATACTGTTGAAACTTGGTAAGTAGATGTACCTTATTCGGTGAACCGCATTAAGATTTTCACACAAAAATAGGAAAAAACATTTAAATTTTTGGGGCTCCCCCCATACTTAGAACTGAAACTCAACATTTTTTTTTTATCAAACCCATACTTTTTTCATCAAACGTGTGAGGTATCTATGGATAGGTCTTCATTTTTTTCTAAACTGAATAGTTTGCGCGAGAGACGCTTCCAAAGTTGAAAAATGTGTGTCCCCCCCCTAGTAACTTCTAAAATAAGGGAATGATAAATGTAAAAATAATATATGATGTACATTACCATGCAAACTTCCACCGAAAATTGGTTTGAACGAGATCTAATAATTAGTTTTTTTTAATACGTTATAAATCGTAAACCGCATTTTACCTTTCATTCAATCAACTCAAAACTTACAACGAACTACAAGAACTTTTATATTATGTAACTTGCTGCTACGGAACCCTTCATGGGCGAGTCCGACTCGCACTTGGCCGCTTGTTTATTAATGAGAATTATATATAATAGGTAGGTACCAACAATATAGACAGAACGAAAAAGAACAATGTAGTAATCTTAATAACCAATATATTATACCATACCTACATCTAATAAGTAGATATACTTTTTTCGACCTCAACTTTACTGTATTAGCAATATAAGAAGGTTTTCTGAAACTAGTTTAAAATACAAACTGCACACACAACGAGCATGTTTATTAATAACCCATCCAATACAGCTTTGATAATATCTATTCCACCAGCCAACCGTCAAGAACTTCATTAAAAAGATACAAGACACGAAACAAATTCGTGTATAAACTCATTCGACATGAAAAACGACCCCATAAAATACCTAAGATCTTATCCTTTGCACAGTCGAATGGAAAATCCGCAAGAATAGCCGTAGTCTACACAATTTATCAATTTTCCATATGATTGAACACACTGAATACACTAATCAAACCGACTACGGCGTAGAATGTAAAGATAGTTATTTTATTTCGTGTTAAATGTAGACTAGCCTTGTGATTGTCGAAGCAATTTTGTCGTTCGTTGATGACAAAGATCGCAGTTGAGAAGGCGATTGTTAGGAGGACAATTTTGGAGGTACGGCTTTAGAACGTTAATGGGTAAGCCCGTAGATTTTTCCTTAAAATATAATATAAAAAATATGATTTAAAACATTGTTGATGCCAAAAATAACTATTTATGTTCGAGGATATTGGTTGTATATTTATTTTTCTATTGGAATAAAGAATGCCTTTTAATAATTATTATAGTTCTCTGTGGGCTGTCAAATACAAAATTCAATAAAATATTTAAAAATTAAATAAAATACATGAAAATGCGTTAATAGCAGATCTACAGTATAATTCAAAAATATAATTATATTATAATTTGCATCAATGTGCAATTATAAGCAGCGCAGCGGTAGTCCTAAACAAGCGTCTGTTTTTGGCGAGTGTGCTTAACGATTATAGTGCCACTATCGCGCGTCTTTAGCACAGTGTGTCTCCACCTTGAACGAAGCGGTGTGAAAGAGCTTTATAACAGCGGAGCCTTCGACGGCGGCGTTGCGAGCGGCACGGAGACTGCGCTGTGGGCTTTCGTCGGACTGACAGCATTGTCATTGTCATAACTTTTTCGGATGTTTTTATATTTTTGTATATTTTGTGTAATTTTTATTATAATAGCAGTTATGAGTAGCCTAGCTACGTCCTCAACGTGTCCCTACTGTCCAGGCTCATCACGAGCATTCAGTAACCATGGTCTCAAGGTACATATTGGCCACAAACATAAAGGCGAGCAATTTTCTGGGCCCCACGTTATAGATGTTAGCCAGACCATCCCTCAGGCGTTACAGTCATCATCAACAGTCCATACGACTTGCCCCCTAGATAGACCATCTTCTCTTAAGGCAAATGTACCAGTTTTGAGACATATACCGCGGGGTGCACGCAATCAAGCCGCGGGCAAGTTATCAGAGTTGATAGACTTATGTTTACGTAACAATGGCGTAGAGGAGTGGGGTAAGTTGTTTACTTTTTCCTTCAGTGCTTTGAGGCTCCCAGGGAAACATCTCCCTGGTAATATGACAGCCAAAGTAAAGGCCAATATTGTATCCCCAGTGTTGGAGGATGATTATAATATATCTCGACAAGGAGGAGGGATAAGGTCGCATCCGTTCAGAAAACAAGTTGAAAATAAAGTCTATGAGGGAGATTTGCGTGGAGCTGTGCGTTTACTAATGTCCCATGATTCATTTGCACAGCAAAATCCCGAGACATTAACCGCCTTAGAACAGAAACATCCCAGCCCATCCCGTCCCCTTAATTTCCCACAGGCTCCTGACAGATCCTACTCGGCGGTAACGGTTTCGGTAGATGATGTGGCGTCGGCCCTTGCTTCTTTTTATAATGGCTCGGCAGCGGGCTTGGATGGAATTCGTCCAGGGCATCTTAAAGAATTAATTTCTGGATCTGCTGGTGAAAATGGTCAGCGTTTGTTAAAAAGTCTGACAAATTTATCGAATTTCCTACTCAGTGGTCAGTTAAATTGTGAAGTATGCCCATATTTATATGGCGCATCTCTATGTGCATTGGCAAAGAAAGACGGGGGGGTGAGACCTATAGCTATCGGTAGTGTTTTCCGCAGATTGACATCCAAGCTGGCATGTCGGGCCGTTAAAGAGGAAATGTCTGCTTACCTGCAACCTCACCAGTTAGGTTTTGGAACAAGTCGGGGATGTGAGGCGGCCATACACGCCACGCGCGCATTTGTGATGGATCCTCAGAACTCAAGCAACGTAGTTCTTAAACTCGACATTCGCAACGCATTTAACTCGCTTGAAAGGGACGTTCTTTTGGGCGAGGTAAAAGAAAAAGTTCCGTCTCTCTTTCCATATCTTTTTCAAGTGTATGAGTCTCCCTCGAATCTTTATTTTAATGACCATAAAATTCTATCACAGGTGGGAGCACAGCAGGGGGATCCACTTGGTCCCCTCATTTTCAGTCTGGCCATACAAAAGGTGATCGTAGACCTCAAAAGTCCCTTAAACATTTGGTATCTGGATGATGGGACCATTGGAGGGAAACCAGAGGTGCTATACCAAGATCTTGAAATACTCATTCCGCGCCTAGAACTTCTTGGGCTAGAAGTAAATACATCTAAATGCGAATTTTTTCCTTGTAGTCCTTCTGCTAGCTCCCACTTGCCCCGTTTCCTCACACTCTTGCCAGGCCTAACAGAAATTTCCAATTCAACTTTCTTTCTTTTAGGTTCCCCCATTTTTCTCAATGCTGTTTCAGATGCTGTAACTGCCTACAGAGACTTACTCCTTTCTGCACATGAACGCCTTAAGGGTTTGTCTGCTCACGTTGCTTTAGTCTTATTACGCATGTGCCTTGCGTGTCCAAAAATAAATTACTTTCTACGGACGACCCCTACTTGGCTCTGCCCCGTAGAAATTTCATCCTGGGACCAAACTTTGAAGTCGTCCGTAGAAAGTATTTTTAATGTGGATTTAAATGAAGCGCAATGGTCGCAGGCGACTCTTCCAATACGCTATGGAGGGCTGGGGATACGGTGCGCGCGTGATGTGTGTTTGCCGGCATTTTTGGCTTCGGGTCATGGAGTTGCAGACCTTGTCAACGTTGTTTTTAATGGACAAGATGAAAAGGTGAGCATACCATACCTAGCCGAAGCGGAATCTGCGTGGTCTGCGCTCAGCCCGAGTGCATCGTGTCCTTCGGCGCCTCACATACAGCGGGCTTGGGATGAGGTGGGCTCCAAACGGATTCATCACAGGATCGTTGAGGGGGCCACAGGCTCTGATTTAGCTAGGGTCAGGGCTGTGTCGCGGTCAGAATCCGGGGCATGGTTACACGCGCTTCCTTCACCTCATTTGGGTACATTGCTCGATGACAACTCTCTGCGTGTGGCGGTTGCCCTTCGCCTGGGCTGCAAGGTGTGCGAACCACATATTTGCATCTGCGGCTCAATGGTGGAGGCTGACGGCCATCACGCACTCAGTTGTCATCGTAGCACAGGGAGATTTCCGCGACATCATGCCCTCAACGACATAGTCCGGCGAGCGTTCACCTCAGCTGATATCCCCTGTATTTTGGAGCCCCCTGGTCTACTGAGGTCAGACGGCAAAAGACCGGACGGATTGACCTTGGTGCCATGGAAAAACGGCAAGTGCTTAGTATGGGACGCAACTTGTGTTTGCACTGTTGCCCCTAGTCACCTGGGTCGATCCGTCTTGGTGGCAGCGGCCGCTGCGGAGGACGCAGCTTCCAAAAAGCGTTTGAAATACGCTTCAATAGATGGGCCATATTTTTTCGTTCCAATCGCCGTGGAGACCATGGGCAGCTGGTGTTCAGAGGCAATAAAACTTTTTGACGAGCTTGGACACAGAATCCAAATCAAAAGTGGAGATACTCGCTCAGGGTCGTTCCTGGTGCAAAGAATGTCCATCGCCATACAACGCGGAAACGCTGCAAGCGTTATGGGCACCTTTCCACCGGGAACGCCCTGGAGCGGTATTTTTGACATTTAAATTTAGTTTACATATATATTTAGATTAGGTATTTATAAGTTTAGGCTATAGGTTTATATTTAACTAGTTGTATTTTATAGTTAATTTAATTTTAAAAATCATTGTTTTAGTGAGTAGTTTTGTAGCAAATAAATTTGTTTCTTATTATTATGTAGATGTTGTATCGGATGTGGTATCAGATGTATGTGTAGATGTTGTATCAGAATTCTACCATTTCCAAATTTAAAATCAACAGCTACTATTCCTCTATAAAATTCTATGAATGGGCAAAAAAGCACTTCATCATTCATTTTTAAAGGTCCAATAATTATGTTATCAACTCACAGGCCGTTTATTCTTTAAAAGGGTACCCTTTCGGGCCCCAACCTTTAGAGTCCAGACTAATTGACTCTGACAGATGCCTTGCCATCAAACGCTGATTTTAAACTTAACCCACTATTTTTTATTGATTCTAATTATGATATAACATATAATATTCCCACACCCGAAGTTGCTTAACATATTGCGTAATATCGTTATTGTTTTGTTTTTTTAAAGATAATTGGGATCTTTGTTTGGTAAAAAACAGCTTTAGTCTTTAATTTGTAACCGTTTTGGTAATAGCTATGCCATAGCATACTTATTGATTATTTGGTATTTTTATCTACGTTTTTGAGAACTGCTAATGAACAGGTTTGTTTTTTTAACAGAGATTTGCTGGCCTAAAGTTATAGCTATTATAGGATTTTTAGCTAACAACTATGTCGGAGATTTCAGATTGCAAGATGTGGTTTCCCTCACAAAATCATAGGTGTACTATGATGGGGTCTTTAATGTTACTGCAATTATTAACTTTCCTTACAAAATGACTGATCAAGCCTTTGGGAGTACTTTTTATTTGTTATTATGCCTATTCTAATTCCTTGTAAGTATATTTATTAAACTGCAAGATAAAATTTTAACTTTATCTACACTTGCCAATATAAAATGGTGTTTCCTACCAGCCCTAGCGTAGTTGTCAGGCTGACATTTACTCAGACACCAAGTTTATGCTATCTCGGTAACGAGAGAACCAATTACTGTAAATAAACGTTGATGCACTAAATACGCTCGGTTTAAGGCCTCATTACACTTTACCTCCAGTGAACGTGGTACCGTTTTTGCACAGAATAAAAGCTTGGAAGATCTAGACACGCGGCAGCGAGTCAAGCCAAGTTCAAGCAAAGGAACTGGCGACCGCGCCGTGTGTTATATTACACGAACCGTCCAAAGCGCGTTTTGACGACTTTTTACACCCTCGTTATACAAAAACTATTACACATAGACAAGTCAAATTTGGCACATATACTTAAATATATGAACTATATCTCTGTTACAAATTCAAATAACACAGCTCAAACGGTTATTTAGATATAAACATCCAGTAATCGGTGAAGTTAATACATACTGAGGGATAGATCAAAAGTAATATCCCAGTTCCAGATGACCTAGAAAGCTGAAAGTTGGCATCCCGATAGGTAATGTCGTAGTAACAAAGGGAAAAATCAGAAACTAGTATTTTTTTATCATTTTAAATTATTATTACTTTTTTAAAAATGATATTAAAGTTTGGGACGCCTAGGAACGCATAAAGCAATACATGTTGCATGTTGCTATAATTTTTGTGTAGGCGGCTATTCCACTATTCCTACTAATATAATTATAATTATAAATATAAATACAAACTTTATACCTACTGTACGTATGGATATATGTTTTTTACTTTTTCACGCCTAAACGGGTGGGCCGATTGACTTTAAATTTGGTATAATAAAAAATATAGCTTAAACCCCTGGAATAACATAATATATACACTACTGTACCAAACTGTATAGCGGGTAAAACAGCTAGGCACAGCTAGTCACTAATAAAAATAGGTTCCTGGTACCTACGTAACAATTGTATATCCTATGTAAATACCTATCAATATATCGACTCACCAGCACAAGGCGGCTCAGTAACATAGAGGTAATAATATTAACACTGTTTACAATAAAAATAATGTATGTATATCGCCTTAGGTGCTAATTGGTGTAAACATTTTAGATACCTACGTACCTGTAACGTATAGTCATAATATTATAGGTATGTGGCGGTATCTGGGGGCACGGCAGTGCCCCCGCCAAGTCGTCGTCATTACAAGTCTTGTCGGCTTTGGTTTCTTTTGATCGAAATTCTAATCCAGTTCCAGATGATCTAAAAAGTTAAATTTCCATCCAGGTAGGCGGTAGGTATAAGATAGCTGGGTGAATATAGATAAATTTATCAGTAAACTAGTATTGTTTAAAAATCAATTGATTAGGTACAATATTCAAATCAATAGTGCACATAAATGCTATATATAAATAAGTACTAACTTAATTATAGGTATAGGTATATCGAAGCACGGCGAGGCTCACGGGCCGCGGTGCACGGTGCGACGGCCGTGCCATGGAGCAGTGGGGTGGGGGGAGGTGCAATAAAATAATCATTTGGTATTAATCTTATTATGACTGGGTGTCTTAAACCTATTACGTACTAAAAGTACTGTACAAAAAGCAATGATATCCCATCAAAAACATAAATGTGAAAAGAGAGCCAAGTTCAATATTACGATGTATGTACTCATAGTTACCTATGATTTGGTAGTTGACTTCAAAGACAAAAGAAGTGAGATCTAAATGGGTGCCAAATTCAATGGTCAGTCCTGAAAAATATTTACAACAAAATATTTTATTACAACTTAAAAGATTATTTCTTCTTATCACTTAGAATTAATATTATTTTGAAGCCCAAAGTTTGACTTGGCTAGTTCTCATGGGTACCATACGACGAAGTATCATTAAGATAAGACAATAGATACGTTATTGTACACCACATAATGTTACAGAAAATACATAAGTACATAATTAAAATTAAAAATTACAATGTACAAGTGGCGGTCTTATCGTTAAAGAGCGATTTCTTCCAGACAACCAATGGATGGAGGGGACTAATTTACACGATAAAAGACGGTGGCGCACTAATTAGCATTAAGTGCGTTTAATAATGATCAAGCTAAAGTTAAGAGAGTACCTAGTATATTATGAGAACTGGCCAAGTCAGTCTTTAGGCTTCAAAATAATATTAATTCTAAGTGATAAGAAGAAATAATCTTTTAAGTTGTAATAAAATATTTTGTTGTAAATATTTTTCAGGACTGACCATTGAATTTGGCACCCATTTAGATCTCACTTCTTTTGTCTTTGAAGTCAACTACCAAATCATAGGTAACTATGAGTACATACATCGTAATATTGAACTTGGCTCTCTTTTCACATTTATGTTTTTGATGGGATTAGAATAACTTATTAGGCTTGTGGTTGTACTCGCTAAATAGATTTTTTTTTCTGGAGCTCAGGCACCTATTCAAATGTTTTTATAAGTTTTTTTTTAATATAAAATAGGACTGCGTTTGACCACAGTCTCCCCTGTTGGTAAGTGAAGACGTGGTCGAAGCTGTTACATACAGGCCTAGCAAATACCTATTAACCCTCGACTTGAAGACACCCAAGTTGTAATTTTCGGGAAACACTGAAGCGGGTAGGGAGTTCCAAATCTTCGCCGTCCGGATTATGAAGGTCGAAGCAAATCGCTTCGTGCGGACAAACGGAATATTTACCATGTAGCGATGGCGCCGTACCGTTTCTCTAGATGTCCAATGGACATGGATGGTGGTGTGTGTGAAGTCCATTTAGGATAAAACAATAACAAAAATACACACACACACAATATGATTATCTTTTGTTTTTTTCTTCCCCATGATGATGATGATCCCTTATGTTATAATGTGGTAAGACGATGTGCAGTTTAAAACTGGACAACGTCCACGAAAACTATCTTATAGGAAGCTGAAATTGTGTCTTTTGTCTGAATACCTACTCTTAGATTTCCTCTATTCATTTTACCGGGGGTAGACTTCCTTTGCAGGAGGTCGTCTAGGTGGGTACCCCAACAGTGCCAGTTATTCTACCGCCTGAGCAGTGATGTGCAAACATTACTGTGCTCCGGTAGGAGGGCACTGTAGCTAGTGAAATTACTGGGCTAAAGAGTCTTAACATCTTATGACTCTTGAGTAAGAAGCGTTGGTGCAGTGCTCCTAGAATTCACATAATTGTGAAATCCTAGGTGACACTGTACTGATTATGGGCAGCCGTTATCTCTTAACATCAGGAGAGCGTCTTGCTCGTCTTCTACTTCATCACATAAATAAAAATAAATAAATAAATACAAACTAAAATAACTTTAGAGAAACAGATATACTAAAGTAAATAAGAAAACAATCTCAACCATATTGTTGATTATTCTTTGGCAATAATTTTGTAATAAACATGTATAACAAAATAATAATATAATTGTATCTCAAAACGACTCTTCTAATCACGATTTATCAAATTACGGTCAATTTTCATAATGACATCGTTATGGTCCACACAATAAGTTCTTATTCGAACCGGTTTTGTAATCTCATATGAATTTAAAACATTTGGACAACAAAGAAGTGTTGTTAGATGTTATTAAATTCTGGGTATGCGAGTAACTACTTTGTTATAAATAACTCTTAATTATAAAAAGTATTTATTAGTTTACGCAATGTAAATTATAACAAAGAGTTCTTTGTGTTTAGATTTCAAATTCTGGGGAATGCTTAATGGTATGTCGGTCACTAAAATGTAACACACACCAATAAGTATTTGTGACTAGTAACTCTTGTAGGGCTTTAGAATTATAGTGGTTCTTTTTCTTTCTAAGCTTTTTCTGTTCTAATGCTACTCGTATCTCAGACTATTAGTAGTATCTCAGTTAATTTGAGAATAACGTCACCCAAATTTATTAGTTCTTCGTCATCATTAGACGATGATTATGACGATCACTACTTGATATAATCCCATATTATCATCACCTTTCATGCCAATCAACGGTTCTCTTCTCTAAAGATATATTTTACTATCTAGAACTTACCTATTCTCGCAAATAAAGATTTTTGTATTTGTATATTTGTATTTGTATTTAAAGATTCTCATTGAAAATAATTAAAAGCCTAATTTTGAATGTAGATTTAAAATTTTATTTTTGGTAAAAGCAACATGGTTACGCGTCTATTTGTATCATATGTTGTTATCTTTTTTTTTTGCTTATCATAATTTCAAAACATTCCCCCTCGATATGAAGTCAAGCAGCGATGTACCATTTATTATTCTTTCTTCAATTTGAAACAATTTCGCTGCCGTTTATTTGAACACCAAAATAAAACTGTTATTCATTGTTACGGACGATTGAGTGAGTCAGCCGAACTTTATATCAAGGGTTGGCAGTTGCCACTTCAATTCAATCGCAATTTATCTCAATATCTTTAATCGATCCAAAAATATCTCGCTTCAATAACTGAATAGTCTGTTTATTGAATCGTCGACATAATTATGAGAACTTGTTTTGAAAGTATTTTCTAAATTATTGTTAAGATTTATAGTTAAAGTGGTAACCCTATCTTTTAATAAAGATAGTCGTGGATCGATGGCCACGCCCCCGTAAGCAATTGAACAAACTTCCTAATGATTTTTATTACCCGTTTGTTTGAGCATTTCTCATTCCTCTAAAGCTTGTTTACCAAAATACTTGGGCGCTTCTGAATGCCTATAAATAACAGTTTTTTCTTCCGTAATTTATCTTTCGTATCCAACCTTCACATGCCGGGAAAAGAATTTGGCTTAATTGGATTCCCATTAGGCACAATCCGTTACGTGTTTGGACCCTCTAGTTTCTTTGTTCTTTCTACCACACAGTCTTAATGTTAACTATGTGGCCTTTATAATTTTAAAAGCTCTTTGTTATTCCAAATTCTGAACGTGAAAGAATAATACTTCGGATTTCTGAAGTTCTGACATTCCTTCGTTCGAGCCTCATTCCATACAAACGGATAAATTATGGTCGTTGTGTCATTAAACACATTTGTTCCCTCCAAATGCTGGAACATTAAAATTAAACATTTGATATCATTTGTTTTGCATCTGCAAACGATTGTGTATCAACAATGCCCGCTGTTCAAAGTCACTCGTGTTATTTTATATTTGTTTTAGTAAACCACACGGATATCCTATGTAGATGAGCCATTGTAGATAATTCAGGTTTTAAAAAGAACGTGCACGACCAAAACTTTAGGCGGTGCGTCAATGTTTTGTCTATTTCCATTGACTACCTCAGTAGTATTATCTGTCTTGGAAATTACTTCTGATTAATGATACCAATTATGTTTAACCTGTTCTGCTCACATCGTTTTTATATTAATGCCATTTATAATAGAGACGTTATTTTATTTTATAGCAGCCGCACGGTTGCAATTAATATTGTTTGAGATTGCTCGAGTTTCATTTATGTTTCTCATCCTTCACTATCATATGGCTACAGTCTGTATTTTAATGTATTAAAAGACATTGACTGTCTTATTGTTAACTACCATAAACGGATAGCTTAAATCGCTGAACGGATTTTTTTAAAATTAAGCAAAAATATAGTTTATAATATCTCTATTTAATATCAATAATATTATTGTCACGTAGACATCCGCAAAGAAAGGTTTTCATCAAGCTGCTAGTGTTGGCCTATATATAAAGTTTTAATAACATCTTAAAATAAATGAAAAACGAGGTCAAAGTAAAACCTCAAATTATGTTATAAAAACAGATTTGATACGCGTTCAATCAAAAAATCGTTCCGCTCGCAAACTGCGTCCTAATCTCGTGGTTATGGCAAAAATCGTGAGCGAAATAGCTGGAGACTGTTAAGTAATCGAATTTAGTGGGGCCTGCGGGGCCTATTGTTCAGGGCCAAGGTCAGTGTTGTTTACATCGCGCGTTTAGACGGTGATGCATCGTGCCAAGACACAAGACAAAACCGCAAAAACATAACCAGGGTTCTGAGGAAAATTTTGAAATGAGTGGGTTCCTTAAGATGTTGTTGAAGTATAAGATAATAGGTGGGACTCACTCACTCAGTTTTAAGGAAAATTAAGAATTACATAAATGGACATACCCGATACCCATATTTCGACTATACTAGTATGCGTATGAGAAAACAATAAGTCTAGTTAATATGAGAATAGAAAAAGATGTGCTGTGTAGTTTACCTAGGGGCTAGAAAGGGAGATGATTTTGGGCTTTGGATTTTAAAATGTTAAATAAGTATGTATTTTTCATGAATATTATTTTTAACCACAGAATGGAAAAATTAAAAATTGATATAACAGTAATAATCCTAATAGAGACCTACATAGATTTTATCAATTCATTCACCGAAAAAAATGGAACCTTTAAATCTACGTGCAATAATAACATGTTTAATTAAATCATTATGTTCATAAGTACCTACATGCTGCAGCTACACCCATTATAATAATAGTTAATTAAAAACATAATTATACGGAACACAAAATTCACAATTCGACAACAACAAAATTCGCAAAAAGTTACACGTGCTCCGAGTAGTAGGTAGGTGTAGTATATATAGCTAATCTTATTTGTTTGGTTGAGTGTATCATTGGCAATGACCTTGACTGCAAACGCAATAAAATGTACCAATCGTACCGGTTGTAAACTCATTACGTCGATACTGTCGCTAAAAAACGCGTTGTTTACAAAACTGATTAAATAGTATTTTTAACAAAATAACTAGTTTGACAGAAATTAAGTACTAAAAAGTAAGCCCACTCGACTGCACTTGAGTTACTCCTGACTCGTGCGCACATAAACACACTTTTAAACACCGTAGCGTACGAGCAATTTGTGTTTTGTTTTGTGAGTAACCCTACTAAGGATACCTACCTCATTTCTTTCAACAAGCTCAGTTTTTTATTTTTCATTCACCCATTCCGTCCCTATTCAACCTTGGAACAGTTTGGTTTTCTGTGACACGGGCCTCCGATAGTTTTCATAACGTAACTAGATGGCGCTGTACCGAGTTTCGGCCGTCCCCTTGTTAGATAAGGCATAATGTACCGGAGTCTAGATCGCGCAAGCGACATTATCGCGGCGATGAGACATGTATTGAGTTGCCGCGCTACGTTTAGTGTAGAGATGCAACGAATAGTTGTTTGGCCGGATACCGGATACCGGATATTCGGCCTGACTACCAGCCGAATATTCGGTATCCGGCCGCCGAATATTCGGCCGGCGGTGTGATACCCTACATTTTGAGTTTTAGTAGGTGCGTGTCGTGTACCGCCACGCCGCCCAAATATATGTCTCTTCCCCATGTAGCAGTGTGTACAGCGAGAGACTGTTTTCAGAGGCTGGGCTTATATATTATGAAAACAAGTGAATTAAATTAAAAATTTAAAAAAACCCCAACGCAATACGTAATTCAATTTTTTTTATGGCGGCCATCTTGGATTTCAAATTTTATATAGTGGGCTGTATTCTACTCGTTAAGCCCTTTCATTTGATACCCATATCGATGGGGTCGTGGAAGAAAAAAGTAATCCGCCATTTTGTAGCGGCGGCCATCTTGGATCGATTTCCACCAAACATGGCTAAGAACACTCTCGACTAACTCTACTTTTAAACAAAAAAAACTAAATCAAAATCCGTTCATCCGTTTGGGAGCTACGATGCCACAGACAGACACACACACACACAGACAGACAGACAGACACGTCAAACTTATAATACCCCGTCGTTTTTGCGTCGGGGGTTAACAAGAGGAATCGTTTGCTTCCTAAAATGCTGAAAATCTTGTTTTTATACATCATAATTTACCTTTGGTGGATTTCCAATATTAAATTAATTAATATTACTATTACTAGTGACAAATAAGTACATTATTTAACTATCAGTGTTATCACCAAGTTACTTTAAATAATTGATTTATTATAAAAAGTTAAAGTTGTTTAAAATAATAAAAAGCTTCAATTACAACTGTGTCTTTATTTAGATTCCATTTATAAAATCTACCAAGTTTACTATCCGGTATCCGGCCGGATAGTAAATTACTATCCGGTATCCGGCCGGATAGTAAAAAAGGGCCGGATAAGCCGGATACCGGATAGTAACCGAATATTCGGTGCATCTCTAGTTTAGTGTACTTGCTTCGGCAGTACGTAAACTAAAATTGGAACGATACAGAGAAGATTAGCATGGCCCCTGCGCAAGGATGACACGCAAAATCGTGAAGCGTTCCACATTTTTTTGGGTTTTTAATATTTGAGCAGTTTTATTTAGTTTTTATTGATTTTAACTCCCAACGCAAAAATGGGGGTTTTACAAGTTTCGTGCGAGTAGATTGAACGATTACCACTATCATTTCATTCAGTTGGGTACACCAACTTTGAATGCTTTTTTGAAATTTTATTTTAAATTTATATGGGAGTAGAGTTAATATTTATATCTTATATTTATTTTATAAAAAAAAACTTGGACGAGGAGTTAAAAAGGTAAACAGGGTCACTTGGCCCTTTTTGGCATTAAACTTTTAGCACATCCTAAGATTTAGTAACAAAGTAACAATAAATTATAATTAACGCAGTGTTAATTTAATTAAAGCGTCGGTCGTGGAATGATGCAACCGATGCGATGTCAGACAATCCTCCCACGTGCAAGCAATTTGTAAACAATATCTTGAAATTTTAATACAAATGAGTAGGTATGTACCCATGATGTATGAAGGCAATTTTACTTTAATGTTTATTTACTTTTAACACTTATCTAAGTTAACGTATCTTTTTCTTACACTAGGAAAAATCCATTACGCCTAGTCTGTAATCTGCGTAGAAGGCGAAGTGAGTTATGGCATTTAACACACACACTATTTTTTTTTTATATGGGAACAAGTTATTTTCCACTGACAGTAATCTGGACCCAAACTAGGTTTTTTAACCTTTTCTACACACATACTATTCATTTAAAAGGTACAAACGCTGTCAAATAATTGTGCACAAAAATATTTGACCTGGCTGAGAATCGAACCAGGGTCCTTTGGTTCGGAAGGTGATGGTATCATCATCATCATCAGCCTATGTTCGTCCACTGCTGGACATAGGCCTCCCCCATGGCACGCCACTCAACTCGGTCCTCCGTCTTTCTTCTCCACCCACCCCCAGCGACCCTCCGGATATCATCGCCCCATCTCGCCCATGGGCGCCCTACATTACGTTTACCGAGACGTGGTCTCCACTCGAGAACTCGTCTACCCCAACGGTTATCGGTTCTACGGCAAATGTGACCAGCCCATTGCCACTTCAGTTTGCTAATCCTTTCTGCTATGTCGGTAACTCTGGTTCTCTGTCGGATCACCTCATTTCTGATGCGATCCTTCAGAGAGACACCGAGCATAGCCCGCTCCATAGCTCGCTGAGCAACTTTGAACTTATGGACTAGTCTCACCGTAAGTGTCCACGTTTCTGCGCCGTACGTCATGACAGGTAGGACGCATTGGTTGAAGACTTTAGTCTTCAAACACTGCGGTATGGGTGACGAAAAGATTCGACGAAGTTTACCAAATGCAGCCCATCCCAACTGAATCCTCCGATTGGCCTCCCTCTCAAAGTTGTTTCTACCCAACTGCACTGTTTGCCCAAGGTATACATACTCCTGAACAACTTCGAGAGGTAGTCCATTTACGAGAATCGGTTCCGGAACGACCCGATCATTGAACATCACTTTGGTCTTGTCTATGTTCATCCGGAGTCCGACTCGTTGGGAAGAGTCAGCTAGGCTGGTTAGCATTTGCTGTAAGTCTTGCAGCGTTTCCGCCATGATGACGATGTCGTCCGCAAATCTCAAGTGAGAAATGTACTCGCCATTGATATTAATGCCATGTCTTGTCCAGTCCAGTGTCTTAAACACATCCTCTAAAGCGTTGGAGAACAATTTGGGGGAAATAACGTCCCCTTGCCTCACACCTCGTTTCAAAGGGATATGTTTAGTCTGCTGGTTCTGGACTTGCACAGTCATTGTGGCGGCATCGTACAGACTTTTCAGCACTTGGATATATCGCCAATCGACTTGACATCGCTGCAGAGACTCCAAAACAGACCAGGTTTCGATGGAGTCAAAGGCCTTCTCATAGTCCACAAAAGCTAGACACAGGGGCTGATTATACTCTTCGGTCTTCTGTATAATCTGCCGCACTGTGTGGATGTGGTCTATGGTGCCATAACCTGATCGGAACCCGGCCTGTTCCGGTGGCTGGAACTCGTCGAATCTACGTGCGAGACGATTTGTGATAACTCTTGAGAAAAGCTTATAGACGTGGCTCAAAAGCGAAATAGGTCTGTAGTTTTTCAAAAGAGTTTTGTCTCCTTTTTTGAAAAACATCACTACTACGCTTTTGCTCCACGCCTTTGGAGTTCTCCCTGTGAAGAGGACGGAATTGAATATTCGCTGGAGCTCTCTCAATACAGGTACACCTGCAGCCTTCAAGAGCTCCGAGGTAATTCCATCCTCACCAGGGGCTTTTCCATTTTTGAGCTGTCCAAGGGCCATCGCCACCTCGTCTACGCTGATATCCGGGAGGTCTTCGGTATAGTGACGTGTCAGAGTGGCTCTTGAATCATCATTGCGGGTATCAGACTGAGGCGCGTGCGAGGCATACAGCTGGCCATAAAAATCTTCCACTTCTGCAAGAATCTCTGACTGAGAGGTAATGACGTTTCCACCTAATGTAGTCAACTTCGTCAGATGGCTCCTCCCCAATTTCTGCACAAAGACCTTTGTCCCCCGGTTCTGCTCGATCGCTTCCTGTATGGCGCGTGTATTGGAGCTCCGGAGGTCACGTCTTACTGCCTTGGAGATTGTTTTGTTGAGAGCTCGTCTCTCCGACGAAGATGACGGTGGGTCTTCCCGTCTCTCCTTCATCAGCTGCAAGGATTCCTGAGAAAGCTTGGACTTACTGCCTGTGCGTTTTTTCTCGCTCAATTTAGCGCCTTCTTCCTGCAAGATTTCCACCACTCTGTTGAGGTCCTGATCTACGTCATCGTCAATTGTGGTTTCCAAGGCTGCAAATCGGTTCTCCAGTTTGATCTGGAATGCTTCGGATCCAGCAACAGTTTGAAGCACATGAGGTCGGAGCGCGGACTTCATCAATCGAACGCGTTCAAGCTTGCAATTGATATCCAGGATGCCTCGGACAAGTCTGGAGTCTGGTATGATGACTACCAAGTATACTAAACGGCTAGTGCGCTATTGTTGTAGCATGACCAGGGGCATCGAGCACAGGATTTATGATTTTGGAGTAAGGAGGAATTCTATTGGAAATGGAAGTTCTATTACTGACCTTGTTAGTTTTCAAAGATTGACAGAAAATAGTAAACTTAGCACTGTGTAAATAATAATAAAAATGTGACCTAGCCGAGAATCGAACCTGGTTCCTTTGGATCGGAAGGTAGGATATAAACACTATAAACTACCAATAAATGTATTGTAGTAACATGGGCTTCAAATTCGGGACATTATGATTTAGAAGACAGAATAGACTAAAATAGAAGGACAGGAATTCTATTGGAATATTAAAAGGTAGCCGTAGCGTCTACTGACTACGACGGTGGCCCTAATAGTCCACTTCTGCTGGTCCATAGGACTTCATCACCATAATCTCCACAATCCAATAATCACCTACATACTATTAAATAAATTATAAATATGACCAAAAATGGTAATACTTGTCATCGCTAACCATCCTTCAACTCGTCGATAAATCAATACCCACATGGTTGCCTTATGCATGCCAAGTTGTCAATGTAGGTAAGGTACTGACAGTTACATAATCCAGCTACAGTAAAACCAGTAAGGATTAACAATAAATGTCCATTAATTTCGAATTAAAACACACAGATATATAAATTATAAACATATAGAACATAATAGAAGCGACGCGACGTGTACAGCCTTTCGTAGATAAATGCAAAACGCTGGTGGTTTATGATATAACACTAATAATTATTTTACGCAGTAATTGTTATTGTTGTTGTGACCCTTCTTTATTCACTGCGTGGTTAAAGTAAGAGTAAAAAAAAAAACACTTGCGGCGAATAGAAGAAAAATCAAAGAAACTATGCATTTGAATTAATGATAACTCTTTATTGTTACATCACAAAATATCCAGAGCTTAATACCATGACAAAAGTTTATAAATAATAGAAGTGTTGCAATTTGCGGTCTTATCGCTAATATCGATCTCATTGCTCTCATTTGCAATGTGATGAACAATGGGGATTATAATTATTTAATTTTATATCATAGGCAAGCTTTACTGCGCTGCGTAGCCGCGTATATTGAAACCCTACCTCTATTCAGCACCGCGACCGAACTGAGATGCGGGAGCCTTTCCATACGTGAATTCTCAAAATGCGACTTTAATCCCTTCCGCTATTCAGCACCGCGACCGATCTGAGCTACGGGAGCCTTTACGTGTATTCATTCTCTGATTGCGACTTTAATCCCTTCCGCTATTCAGATCGATCGATCTGAACTCGGGGATTGTTTTGAGAGTAATATTTAAATATGTTTGATGAAAACGCATGTCTGTATAGTACTGTAGACTGTAGACAGTGATTCAAGAGGAAAGTTTACGTATAACTAGTGGACCCGCGCGCACTTCGTAGCGCATAAAACAGTCTACAAATACTACCTACCTTTAGTCATTCATTAAAGTGGCGATCACAATAGGACATATCTGGCCGCAGTGATACGAAAAGCCACTAAAAGCAAATAAAAAAAAATAGTCATTCATTTATTTCTAAAATAAAAACGATTTACTTTACTCTTATTCTTACTACTCTTACTGTTACTCTTACTCTCGACTCTTACTCTCGACTCTTACTCTCGACTTTTACTCTCGACTCTTACTCTCGACTCTTACTCTCGACTTTGACTCTTAATCTTGACTCTTACCTCTTATTCTTGACTCTTACTCTTGACTCTGGATTCTTACTCTGACTCTTACTCTTGACTCTGGATTCTTACTCTGATTCTTACTTCAACTCTAACTCTGACTCTTACTCCTATCTACTCCTATTACCCACCAACTACCGTCATCATCAGATCAACTCGGTGGTATCATAATAACGTATACACAACTCACACCTCTTTCAAATTTATCGATCTGAACTCGGGGATTGTTTCCAGAATAATATTTAAATCTGTTTGACTAAAACGCTTGTCTGACGTATATTTGCTTAGATCTTTAAAACTACGCAACGGAATTTGATGCGGTTTTTTTAAAAGAAAGAGTGATTCAAGAGGAAAGTTTATGTGTAACTAGTGGACCCGCGCGCACTTCGTGGCGCGTAAAACAGTCAACAAATACTACCTACCTTTAGTCATTCATTTATTTCGCTAGTTATACCTAGCTGCTGCTTTTTTATTTTATTTTATTCAATTTCATTTAATTTTAGAAATAAATGAATGACTAAATGTAGGTAGTATTTGTAGACTGTTTTACGCGCCACGAAGTGCGCGCGGGTCCAAACCAACTACCCACCTAATATCCACTCACCAATAACTACCGTCATCATCTCATCAACTCTATGGTACCATAATAACCTATACCCCAAATATGAGTGTGAAACTCAAACTGAGTCAAAACTAGTTAAAAATTGTATTGCAAGATATGTACTAGATATATATACGATTATACCATATTCCATATTTAGTATCAATAATAAAAACAAATAAAAGTTTATAGAATAATTATATTATTGTCGTATTTTTTTATTACATTTCCTTAACAATGCCGTCTCATTCAGTATTCAGAACTACAAGAATAGTAGCAAACAAACACCAAACATTCAATATCAAAAGTTTCCGCAGATCGAAAATACTTGAGTGCTGAATACTGGTAGGATTTCCAATCTATAATGGTAATATTGCGTACGTAAACCCTCCCGCATGTCAGAACTAAAAGTAGGGTAGCATTTAAACTCTCAAACTGCATGTTTTGTCGTTTAAAAGCTCCCGCATCCCAGATCCATACTGGCGCTGAATAGAGGAAGGGTTTCCATATACGCTGCGTAGCCCTTATTGTACGTCAAATTTATTCGAAACCGAGGGTCACATCAAGAAATTTCGAAGCACGTATGCCAACGCATGCATGAATGGCGCCCAAAGGCACCTTGGCGCGTCTTTGTTTTGGAGCGCCTGTTTCCTTTGCCGTTCTTTACGCGTTAATTGTTCCATTATTTTGTTTCCAAGGCTTTTGGTGTGTGGGAGTATGGAAATGATGTTTTCATGTTCTGTAGAAACGCATATTTTGACGGTTCTCATAGGAGCTACAAACCTAAATCAAAGGCTGCAATACCTCTATATTTCTATAATATAATAAAGTAAAAAAAATAATGATAAAAGATATTTCTAAAATGTTAAAATAATAACCAAAAAGAATTTAATATTATGACTTGTGTGTGTATATTACGGGTGCTAAGAGCCAAATTCCCATTACAATCGTTTTTCGAATTACCTGTTAATTCTGATCATAATCTTCCTACATTTATAATTTTGACATGACACTTTATCATACTTAGCCAAAGTGGGGTGTTAAAAGGTTTTTTTTTTCATGTTTTAATATTCAAATATTTTGCAACACAGGAAACTGACCCGTACAAAAGTATTATAAAGATAAAACAGATAAATAAATATATTCCAAGAATAATGGATAATACGAGTATCTTATCATACTTGCATTTTACACACATAACATACACAATTTATCACTGGTTACGCCCAAAAAGGGCTATTTTAGTCCGCACTCAGTAATTATGAGATTTAATCTAATAATTGTTTCTTAAATAGTCTTGTGGGACTAGTTTCTAGTCTAGGGTTAGATCTACCGTAAGATTTACCTTACATGGGATAACTGTAAGTTAGGCACTCTAGGTACGAGTAATTTGCACATATTATAATATTATTATTATTACAAACTAAGTAGTCACAAGTATCTACCTAATTTGCATACAAGCATCATGATTGTCTATATTATCAGATAGTTCAAGTGTTTAAAATTTAACAAGTCAAATAAAAAAGCTTTTATTATTATTACCATCTAGCACCAAAGTACTCGTCAAGACGCATCAAATGAACCCAAACTCGATGGGGTTGCGTCGTTTAATTACGGCGTTCCTATAGCGACTTTCCAGCCCCATAATCAGATCAGCTCGATGTCATAATAATATTGCATTGTCATCCGCTTTATACATAGGTACATGCAAAATTTCAGCTCAATCGGAAACGCGGAAGTGGATCAAATTACAATTGCAATATTTGACAGACTACGCAAAGGAGAAAGTAAATAAAAGCTTGTAAAATTCCGAGTGGGCTACTCTCCGCCTGTCCTCTGAGATATTAGTTGTAGTCTCGTCATGTCCAGTAATTTCGCTGGTAACATGAAGTAACTAACATCCCTTCATTCCGAAACACAGTCATGCCTATACATTACTGTTTGGATGAAGAATCAACCGAACCGAACTGACAATAACGGTGTGGTGGTTTCTCCCTAGACGGCCTCCCCAATAGACCACTACAAAACTTTTACATCTTTTCAAATATGAACTAAATCCATGAAGTTATGAAGTAAAAGCCCAGTCGGTCTAATAAGAAAATGCTTCATATAAAGCCGGTTGCTAGTCGCATGAATAAGAAAGTCCGTCCGGAACCGGTCGAGAATGCCCACTCGGTGTCTACTTTCAAATCACAATAGGCGGCTTATCTGCACTGAATAAACGGCTACTGTAAGGGATTCAATGTTTTATTGGACCCTCTTGACCTTGGGTGGGTCTGCAGAGGAAATAAATTGTTGTACTACTTTTGAAAGAGAGTTTTTTTTTCGATTCGGTTGGAAGGGTAAGAACTTGTCCAGAGAGCGAATTCGCTGCGTATAGGGATGTTGATATTTTTTATCCATCAAGTAGTAAAAGAAGAAAAAAAATGTTGGTCAAGTATTTTTTATTTGAAAATTTGATAAAAAAAAATAACTACCTACCTATTTAATTTACCCCTCGGATACGTATCATATTAATGCTATACTTACCTACCGCCAAAGTCTAAGCTGGCTCATAAAATATTAATAGGTCTGTCGGTTAAGGCGTAAAGAAGTACAACGTGCACGTCCATGGACACTTCTTTTGTTGATTATTTTTCGTCTTTTGAAGTAGATTTGAACTCCGTTTTACATGAAGCGTGTCAAAAAATCGATAGTGCACGTTAGCCTAAATGTCACGATTTGTTTGTCGCGGCCGTAAAATGGTAATAAACTTCTGCACTGACCTGTTTCGACTTGGAAAGAAATTGCTTTTATGGACGAACGTAGATTGTATTGTCTGGCTTGAATTCATTGTTATTGCTTTAAAATCTCAAGGTGAAATAAAATCTATGAATCACACTCATTTATTGAGGTTGACACGAAATAAGTAAGGAACGGGAAGGGGCACGATAAACTTTCAATCGTATCAAGAGTATGAGCAAATCACTACAGTATCTGTTCAAGTATAAAAGAACTTACTAACTACCCCCAACTCCCGACGCAAACATTCTTTAGAGGTTATGTTTTAATGCTAATTAATGCAGAATAATGGGTAAAATGCTCCAAATTTCAGTATTTTAAATTTTTACGTAATTTTATACTTGACCACGTGAGTTTCGGTTTCGGCCGAAACTGAAGCCACAGCCGAATATTCGGTTTCTGGTTCGGCCGGAAAACCAGTTTCGGTCGGACTCTACGTAAAGTATACTTACGCTTTGAAACAAAAAAAAATATTTTCCTAATCGGTTAAGGCTTAATGATTAAGTAATCGCTGAACCACTATTTAGTGTGCCTTGAATTTAAAAATGTAAGCTATTTTGTGTTCCCAAAAATTGTCTTTATTGTATGCAATGAAATACAGTCTAGCCTTCAAACAAGTGTTTGTTCAACAAATGTTAAAGTTTTCAACAACACACATCACAGAACTTGACTGCAATTGCTTTTAGCACTTCAGTAATAAGTCTGAGTTTTGAATTATTGACGTGTTATCGTTAGTTGCCACACCTTTTAGCCGCAGACTGGGCCTAAACAAACATGTGTTTGGCTATCTTCATAATAACGTGGGCATATTTTTAGGCTTCCGTAGTTAACAAGTAAGCCTTATAGTTTCCCTTTGCCGTCTATCCATCCGCGGCTTTACGAAGAAACTATAAGTTTTTTTGTAATAGGTGACAAACAAGCAGACGGCCCACCTGATGGTGAAAGGCTACCGTCGCCTATGTATACTGTATACCTGCAATACCAGGGGTACCGCTGGTACGTTGCCTACCTTTCAAGACTCTATTCACTTGCCTTTTGAAGAGTCCCATGAAAGATGACCATGATGTCCCATGAGTCCTAGAAAGCTGTAATTTTGCACAGATAAGGGTAAGAGAACGGTACAAAAAAATAATTTTAAATTAATTAATTTAGGGTACCTCCCAAATATATAAGGGACTGCGCAGACGGCACACTTTTTGTGCGATCGAGTCTGCGGCGTACAAAAAGTCTGCATGGCGCGCAAAAAGTCTGTTGCGGATTTTTCACAGACTCAACGCACACGACGCACATCTTCGATCATTCTGTCGGCAGAGCTGTAGGGACGTAGACAGGCCCGGATTTAGCCAAAATGCCGCCCTGGGCAGTGAGAAAATGCCGCCCCCCTCCGCCGAAATATTATTTATAAACGCTCATCGGCTAGACATTTTGCTAAGAAATTTGTTGTCGAGTTCTTTCATATTATACGTAATTATGAATATTTATAAAAAAATATATACATCTAACTACGAAAGCTGTGTGTATAGCTTGCTTTGAAAAAGAGAAATTATAATTGAGAAATTTTATAATGCTAACTACAATAAGACCGCTGATTGTGAATTGTGACACATAGATTATAATACCGGGTTTTTATGTTTAAGTTTATTTTTCAATAAAGTGTTTTATCTACCTATCTATCTGTCTACGACAGGTGTGCGTAAGACTCGCTTGGAGTGGCAAGAAAATTATAATATTATGTTGACTAAAAAGACTGCGAGCAGCTTGCTGCGAGCGAGAAAATTTTGTATATTTGACTACACAACAGTGGGCGCATACTTCACCCTGAGTGCCAAAATCGCTGTGAGCACCGAGAAAATTTTGTTTTTGTGACTATATAAACAATGGATGCATAGTTTGCTCCGAGTGTTAAAATAAAAAAAAAAATATTATTCAAAGCGCGAGAAGCTAGCTGCGAGCACCAAGAAAATTTTGTATATCTGACTGCAAAAAGTGAGTGCGTAGTTCGTTTTGAGTGCCAAAAATAAAAAAAAGAAGGCGAGCAACTAGCTGCAAATGCCGAGAAAAGTCTTGCTACGAAAAGTGGACGGATAGCTCGTTTGGAGCAAAAATCTTGAGTTTGTGTGGCCAGTATTCCAGACTTCTTATTATGAGCGCAAAAAAAAATTATAATAATAACCAGCGTGATTGAGAATACAAATTTTAATTCAACATCGGATGTTTATGGATTGAATATTTTTTTCTCGTTTCGAAATTTGCCGCCCTCAGTAAATTTGCCGCCCCCTGAAAATTTGCCGCCCTGGGCACTCGCCCCGAATGCCCCTAGTGTAAATCCAGGGCTGGACGTAGACGCTATGGAAATCGTGCAGAGATCGCGAAGTATTATTTTGTACATGAAGTACAGAAAAAGAAGAAGAAAGAAGCGTTACGTCCACCACTAGCAAATGCAGATTGCAGACTAAAGTGTGTGCCGTCTGCGTTAGCGCGCGTTGAAGCAAACGTTCTATTTTTTTCACACACTTTTTGTGCGGAGCGGCGCGACGCGGCGCGATCCGGTCTGCCCGAATTACACGGATTATTTGTGTGCCGGACTTTTTGCGCGTCGTGTGCGTTACTGCATATAATTGCATAGGTTCTATTTTCACAGACTAAAAAGTGCGTCATGGATAGTCTGTCGTCTGCGCAGCCCCTAAGATAGCTAAAACTAGCGGTTAAGATAGCTATGTATATTAGTTTTAAGATATCGTTGATGAAAGTTATTAATATTCAATTTGCCAGTACTACGGAAGCCTATATTGCGCGTAGCCCGAATAGCGCTTGGCATATTTTTATATCAATATTTTGTATGCCTCCTTCGTAAAAATGTGTTACAAGCTGATTAAACGATGTTTACCTTCTGTGTTTACGACAAAAATAGGTACATCGTGATCGGATAAAAAAATACACCTTTCACGAATTGTGTCTATTAATAAATTATTTAATTAAATTGTTGCCTCATTATGATGTTCAATGGTTAACGCTCGCGTAACTTCCTAAGAATAAAGTGGCATGTTATTTTTTTTATATTCTGAGGAAGAAGCGTGTTCTTATTAGATTTCTTATAATCTATTATGGAAGGCCTTTCTCTGGCCATTTAACAGGAATTTATAAAATTTATCTCTACCTTTTTATGGAGTAATTTTTTTTTACATTTCACACTGCGCTATCTTACCCCAAGTGGATATTTTCTCTATGCCCCAAGCTAAGCATCTTAATGCTTGTGTTATGGTCCTTAGGATAACGGATATAATACTTACCTATATACTTTTCTTTTGTAAATAAATACTTATAATAGATACAAAAAGCCACCCAGACCAGAAACAAATATCTGTGGATCACCAAACATTTGTCTCATGCGGGAATCGAACCCGCAACCTTCTGCGTTGCAAGCGGGTATTAGCCCACCGCGCCATAGAGGTCGCCGAAATTTCATAAAAATGCCAGGGGTTTGCCAGTATTTCATTGCGTGGCGTACATTGCATACATACATAGACTAGGTATAATAATAAAGGTGTAAAGGCTATAAAGTGTAAGTAAACATTGCTTTTGTAGTCGAGTGCTAAGCAGTGTGCTATCCAGCGCGAGCATAGAGGCACTAAGACTTCGTGATTCGTGCCGAACGATGTGGTCGAATGCACACTCCGTCCGCCCGCACTCCTGATATAAAATCAACTCGACAAAAACATCGTTATTTTTATTCACCGTTCAAGGCCAACAGCGCCATATTGCATTCGCCGGGGCCCGACAATGTTGATCCTGTAAACAAGGTCTTTATCGTCGGCACTAGCGACCTATTTTTTTTTGTTGAGAATCGAGATTAAGCACGTAGCGCTTAGACTTTTTTCTTGATGAACGAGACGAAAACGACGCTCATGCGATTTAAAATTTAAAGCCATAACGCGTTTCGACATTTCCGAAGAAAAAAGTCATTTCAAGGAAGACCAAGTTAAACCTTGGCTTACAAACATTTAAACCTAACTTTTTCGAAAGTGCGACCGATTGACTGAATCTGATCTATGCGTTGAAAACAGCACAAACCGCTGAACGGATTGGGTTGAAATTTGGAACACAGGTCTTATGACGTAGAGTTTAAACCGTAGCGTAGATGTAGGCGGGTAAAGCCGCGAGCATCACCTCGTCTAGTATAATTAGCACACTACATGTCGGCTATGATCGACTTCGCGTCGGCAACAGTACCCAGTACTTACTGGTGTTGCAGTCTATCATCATCATCATCAGCCTATGATCGTCCACTGCTGGACATAGGCCTCTCCCATGGCACGCCACTCAACTCGGTCCTCCGTCCTTTTGCGTCTTGCAGTTGCAGTCTATAAGCGACGGTAACTGCCCATCATCACCCGAGTCCTTAGCCCTCAACTTAGTCTTGCATTCTTTTACCATAACAAGTATCTTAGCGCATATTACCGCCTAAGCGGTAACGAGATCTCATGTACGTAGCTTAGTTTCTATCGTTTTTTCTCGCATAAAGGAACATTACACATAATGTCTATTACGCAATTTTACTGGGCCAATCGACTTTTTGTGGCCGAAATTAAAGCAAGCCATTGTTATCGCAACCAAGGTCGCCCATTTAAGTCACTTCCGTTAAGGTAAGTCATACACGACATTTGGTCTTCATTATATTCAGGCAGGCTTCCACTTGGCATACTAAACGTATGCAATGACTATAAATTGAGTGATTAATTTTGTTTTGACATTTTCGTCGATATGAAAACAGGTATTTATTAAGGAATATTCCGTAATCGAACTGCGTTTCATTCTTAATTACGAACAATGTGGCTTATGTAAACGTTGGTTGGAGTCCCATGTCAAAACTCGCTCTGAAGAGCTTTTACAAATTCAGTTCCAACCGGTTTTTGCAGTAAGAAAAACAACTTCGTGAATGATGTTGCTCTCGCACATCCGATAACTTTCAAAAATCAATAATCATCATCAAATTTGATAAAATTCCTTTCATCTGTGATATCCAAACTCCCACATATCATTGAAAGTTGAAGTAATAATACAATTAACACAATTTAAAAATTACGAAACGCCACATCACCGGAGCCGGTTCTTTTATCTCATACGTAAACAGAGAAGTGTTGACACGCCCGAGAAGATAAAGCCGGTGTCTAATTCGGTTGGCCTTGACAATGAAAAAAACAAGTTTTTACCCCACCTCGAGACTTTATTTGGCTCTGTTTTTGCGGCGCCTGATACGAGTGTAGATAAAAAATGAGCATGTTTTGTTGCAAATAGCTTCACGTTACTGAACGCGTGACACATATTAAAATTGTTGAACGTGTATTGCAACTGTATATAAATTAGTTTGTTTTTCTTTCCTTCGTCAACTTTATTACTATTATCGACATAAATTTCGTTTAGTTGCTGTTGCTATTTGAATTCATGTAATAAGATATATATGTTAGTAACATTGATTTTTTTGTGGCAAATGCCTTTTTGAGAAAAAACAAACTAATAATACTACAGCTTCTACAGCAGTAAAGAACCCTTTTATTACCCAAGGATCGGCCACAAGCCGATGTTTGTTATTTATATTATATGTGTGTATATTATGTTTTTCATGTGTATATTATACTTATGTTATTTTCTTTATTTACAGTGCCGGTGCTGGTGCGAACGGGATCTTCTCTAGAAGACTGGACTTTTCTACATTCAATCTACTTCCGAAGCACAAAGTCAACTCATATCAGATCAAGGTTAGTTTTTGTTGACTATTTGTGCATATTGACGGCAAAAACAAAAGCGAGTTAAATTATATAATGTGATTCAATAGGTGTGTCTAGAATCAAGGTTATATGAGTCATCTAATGAATATTGACATGGTTTAGGTACATTGCACAATTGTAACTGATATGATTACTGGATATGTTTATGAAGCGATATTGTTGACCATGTAGGTGAGTTATATTTGAAATCAATTGTTTTTACAAGCTTTTATTTACTTTCACTTGTCTGTTGTCTGTCTGCATGTCTGTCTGTGTCTTGCAAGTTAAATTTTTGTCCACTTCCCGGTTTCCGATTGAGCTGAAATTTTCCATGTATAAATTGGATGACAATGCAATTATTATTATGAAATGGAGCTGATCTTATGATGGAGCTGGAAGGTGGCAATAGGAACTCCGTAATTAAACGACGCAACTCCATCGAGTTTGGGCTCATTTGATTCGTCTTGACAAGAACTAGATGGCAATAATAATAAAAGCTTGTTTTTAAAAAGTATTATTTTTTTTTATTTCACTTGTTATTGAGAGCGTATTATGTTAGACCACCTAAAGAAAACGAGGTGCAGATTGGAAACGAAGTGACGGATTTTTCAAATTCCATTTGTTGAATTTGTGCAATCTCACAAAGAGTTGTATCGAAAGATACTGATTAGGTGTTTTTCATTTAAGACTTTATATTACGTTCTATCTGTAGATGGGAAAAATCGTCTGTTTTTTTATTTGCATTCTAATACGAGTATATTAAAGGCTCTTATTGTATAGCTGATTTACTTAATACAATTTAAATGCTAATTATGTTAAAGTCTATTTTTTTTTTTACTGTCTCGTCCAATGTGCGGTGAAATAAAATATTTTGACTGCTGAAAAGGAGCAGAGGTGAAAGTTTGCTTTTGTTGTGGGGCTATAAAAACACAGGCTGACACTTTTCGCGATAAAGCCATGTCTGGTCGGCGCCGGAGGGAGGTTCCCAAACGTAACTTTCCTGTAATTTAATCGTCCACGACGTGCTTTATGGAGACAGACCTGATAAAGTTACCGCTTGTTTTTGGTTAAAAATTTAGCTGCCAGTGTTATTTTCTCTAGAAACGTTAGATAGATAGATAACTCTTTGTCTTTTCGGGTTTTTTCGGGTCGTTTGGGTTTTTGGTGAAACTAACATAAAAATAATTACGCGAAAAACCCCGATTAATAAAATTAACATGAGTTCAAATCGCGAAAGTTTAATGCAGTAAAAACATTCAACATTAAATACATTTGATTTAAAAGTCAGTCTAATTGGTGGTCTTATCGCTCGAAGAGATCGCTGTTCCAGACAACTAAACAGGAAAGGAAAAAAATACAACTTTTTGAATGGCGGAACGGAATGATGAACGTTTTTAAATAAACCATTTTACAATTGCACCTGTAAGATAAGTAAACCGTTTTGTACGGACATCGATAATAGAAGCAATTTAAAGGTAATCTACAGATTTTCGCAGGTGAACATCCTGGACAAAATTGTTAGTGACTTCAAATCAATACTAAAATATGACGTCACAGCATACAAATCCAAAAATGTTAAATTATGAAAGACGTGTGAAAAATCGTTTATGTATGCTAGATATATATTATGTAATTTACACGTGAAATATGACACAAAACATCAATATCGTAATGCAAGTTAAAAATAAAACGCATTGCCAACTTTACATTATAGTTAATACATAACATAATAAGTAAATCTTTAAATATATACTATGTACAAACAAATATGTTGATGAAAATATTAGGTATGCATAATGTCAAGGCCAAAACACCTATTTTCGTTTAAATTGATAAAAAATCACGTTTTAATAAACATCATAATAAAAATATATAAAATACACATGCACTCTAAATTATTCATAAAGAGTGAATTTATGGGACACAAATAATATTTATAATAAAGAAGTAAATAATACCGTATTTTGTAAACGAGTTTATTTCTAATGATATAATAAATGACATTAATGTTTTGAATATCCCATGACAGAATTGTTATTTTCTAGAACATTTTAACAAGCATTTAATTTTATGTCCTCACTGACACTGGTTGACATTTCATTATTTAATTGAACCAGTTTAGTAATTAATGTCTTAATAACTTGCAAAAATGAGAGCAACTAATGCATTTATAAACGTTATAAAATGAAGACTTACAAAGAAAATAACAAATTTGCAAATTCATAAAATGAGACTAATAAGTAAGGTAGGAGAATAGATTAGTAACATTATTATAATATTATGAACCATGATAATGATAACATTGGTAAAATCTACTTAAATTCGAAAATATAGATAGATTAGATTATAGAGGTAGATAAATAGAGGAACACTTTATTGGAAACACAAAAAATATACAAAAAAACATTATATTAAAAAATCTAAGTGTAACAATTGGTGGTCTTATCCCCAATACCGATCTCTTTCAGACAGATGAGGAGAATATTGATATTTACACAGGTTAAATAAACTAGTTACGGTATTTATTTGGGAAAAAGGACGTAAAATCTACTGCCAGACTACCACTCTATTAAAGTTTAAAAGATTGTCTGAAAGCTAGACTAATTTCGAAGTAGCGATTCGGTTTCGCTGAAGATGCCATCAAATCTATCAATCCATTAGGAATCACGCAAACCCATTATAGAATCTTTGATCATTGCTATATTTTCAGACAGATTTTCCAATTTAGCTATCTTTAGCTGTATCACTTTAATTAAGGTTATAATGGTCTATATTCTATATCATAGAAGTTAGTTAACATCTACCTTAGAGTCATCCTTGTACCTATGATTTATAAAGTTTATGATTTATAAAACTAGTTACTGTATCATTTTCTCATAGCATACCTAGAATCAGTATAATTTTCTCTTGTTACCCAGATTTTATCTGATTCAATTTCTCTCCGTCAACCAGCATAGTCCTAGATTATTATTTATGTTCCCTGACTAGGACAATGTATCGTTATGTTTTATATCCCTCAGAAGATTGTTCTGTACACGGATAATTTTGCAATTGTCTGTCGTTATATGTGTTTGTTATGCGAGTCTGGTATCTAATCTCAACAGGCCTTGAGCCCGTTGTGTGTCAACCGTCGGTCATTCCCCTGGCCGCCATGCTGCTATTTTTACCCGCTGTAAGTTATTTATTACTGCACTCGCATAGACTGTACGCACATATTTGTACTGTTTGTGCTGCACTGGCGATTGAATCATTGTTTTCTGTTTCACGGCTTGGGAATTAATGAATGTTTTGTTTATTCATTATAGGTTAGTCTTTGACCACGATCTCGGGTGATGTTAAGTGACCATGCGGCCGTAGATGGTGGACTAATCCTAAAGAAGCCAGTATAAATCCCTCCCTGTCTTCACTGAACATCATGCCGGAACACGGCCATAGTGACCGCTTGGGGACACGGTTTTGTCCAGTGGGTGGTACCCAAAGCTTATCACCTGTAATGTATGTATATTTGGATTTCTATGCTCAGCTTGGCATCAAAATTAAGCAGCTTCATTACAATTTTCATGTTCTCCTTCAATTATTTCATTATCGTTAACAATTCTATTGTTATTTGCATTATCCGTGTTATCAAGTAAATTAGTTGGTAAAACAAACATAATTTGTAGTTGCATTATCGTATTGCACCGCCCGAGTGTAATTACATTACCCACCGTGCTCGGTTCATTAGCCCAATGCTTTATCCTGTCGTGTTACGTGAATTTATTAAATGTAATAAAGCTAATACTGCCGTGATAAGTGACGTTCGGTGCAGTAAAGATAGTATTCTGTCAGATAGCGGTCTCGGAGTCATTTGAATAGGGTTTTCGTGCGATTCCGACAAGCGCAGCGCTACCAAACGTCAGAACGTGCAAACTCGTGCACGCCAGATAATTTAAAACGGTTGAAACATTCTAGTCACTTATCTATCGCGTAAATAACTTTGGTATTGTCTTGTAGACTCGTTTCGTCGCGTGATAGAGTTCTGTTAGTCAGGGAAAATTCATAATTTTGCAGTCAATGCTGGCTCACCGATAATGTGTCTCCTGTCCTTTGATTGAAGTTGTTACCGTGTTTTAAGAGCAATTTCATTAATTTGCAATTGTCATAATATAAACTGAGGGTAGACATATTTACGAAATTGATTTGCGACAAATTGCAACACGACACGAAAATGCAATTTATTGTGTGTAAATATCATGAATTCGGTATAAAAAGCCATTCCGCAGTCTGCAGGCATATAAAGCGAGCAAGGATTGGACAAAAATTCGTTCGTAAAATTCAATTGCTCCAGTCACTGTAGCCAATAGCAAAGTGGTGGGGGACGGAAGCCTTGTCGAACTATGTAAATGCATTGAGTAAAATCATTGTGAGGAATATCATATTTTTAAATTTCGTTTATATTGACCATCGAGTAAATGATATTGACAATTGACATTGACACTAGCAACCTGCTCTTGCGTCGCTTTAGATTATAACATTACATAAACTCGTATCAACTGTGCTCTTGAAGCACTTAATCTATTGATAGAATATGAAAAACCGCATCAAAAACAGTTGTGTAGTTTGAAAGATTTGTGCAAACGCCATGAGGCAACATCTAGGGCTTGCAGTATCGGTACCATTTCCAGAACCGGGAATTTTAAAACCGATACTCACACGGTACCGGGAAATTCCCGGGAATCGATACTTTTCGATACTTACTAAAAAAAAATGAAAATTTAATTCAAATGCCTTATTAACGCCTAGAAAGATTAAAAGGAGTTATATCAACTAATTATTATTATAAATTTAAGTCAACTAAATACCCAGTCATAATACATAATTATATTATAGTAGATTTCGCAATAGAAGCCTATATTAAACATGGGGTTACAGTAAATATCGTAATTTCAATAGGTTTTTTTATACAAAAAAGTGAGAAAACGAGCTAGATGGTGATGGTAATTGATAACACTGGCCATAATCAGTATACAGTGCCCAGTGCTATACAGGATTTCACAATTATGATAATTCTAGGTGCATCAACGCTTCTTATTCGAGAGTCATAAGATGTTCTTACTGACCAAGGAGGACGCGAAAGAGAAATCAGGAGGAGGACACAGATGACTAAAGCAGCAATGACCAAGCTCACACGCATATGGCAAAGTCGAAAGGTCTCCATCGTTACGAAAACGAGACTAGTGCGAACTCTGGTTTTCTCAATCTTTCTCTACGGAGCAGAGTCGTGGACAATTAGGGCATCAGATAAGAAAATCGATGCATTTGAAATGTGGTGTTGGAGACGAATGCTCCGCATACCATGGACGTCAAAAGAACAAATAAATCTATTCTGGACCAGCTTCAACAATCTGTTACCAGAAGAGAAGATCCTTAGTAACTTTGGTCACATTGTCCGCCGACAGCCGGATAGCTTCGATAAGTTGATCGTGACGGGCAAGGTGGAAGGAAAGAGACCCCGCGGTCGATCACCTGGTCGCTGGTGTGATCAAGTGACCACCCTCACTGGCCTATCAGTTGTAAGCGCCATATGAGAAGCCGAGGACCGGACGAAGTGGAAACAGCTCATGCAGCGGGCTACGGTCGAATTTCAAGGACGCGACCTTCAGTAATGAAGAACACGACTAAGAAGAAGAAGAGAAGAGAGAAGATGTTCAGATTCTTCAACCCAGTTATTTCACTAGCTATAGTGCACAGTGCACTCCTATCTAAGCATAGTAATATTTTTATATCTCTGCTCGGGCGTTAGAATAACATGCACTGTTGACTGTTGAAGTGCCCACCTAGTCGACCTCTTGCAAAAGAAATCTGCCCCCGGTTGGTAATAATAAAGTCAAGTAAAATAGAAAACCATCGAAATTTCCATAACATACTGGTTTAACAAGGTTTGGCATTCTCACTCTTCTATTTGATAGGTTTGTTCTGTTCTTTGACGATCTGATGGATTCAGCAACTGTAATGCCGGTAAGGATTTTTCATTAACTACCACTTTTGAAGTAGTAAATCGTTTTGTTTATCGACGAGTGCGTTAATGTCACTGTCAGTATTTTGATTTTGGTCTGGTTTATTATAATGAGACCAATCTTCTTCTTCACTCTAGAAAGCAGAGCACCGAGTTCTCCTTCAGACTTCGCTAGATACTGTAAATTGCAAGTTGTTGCTATCGAGATATTTTTTCCACTTCTCTAGAGCTCTCCTCATAAACTATTCCCCATATATTAATGCGGAAAACTAAATAATCACTTCTCTTGAATATGTATTTCGTTTTATTTTCGGGTCTTTCCATCTTTTTCTTTAATTTCTTCGTTTTTTGACTTTTATGACTTCGTTCATATTATTATGATCAGTAAAATCTAGTACATTTTCGGATAAAAGCTTAATCTCATGTTCCTAGTATTTAAAGTCACTTAATAGATTTCAATTTACAAAATTAAGCAGTATTTTATTAAAACAATCGATAAAATAATGAATTTATAACTAAAGCATCATAAGTATCGAAAGTATCGATTCCCGGGAAATTTCAAAAAAGTATCGGTACCGAAATGTCATAAAATTTTCGAGAATTCCCGGGATTTTCGATACCGGGATTTCCCGGGAGCATGCCCTAGCAACATCGCAGTCTAGGCTAGGCTTTAATGTTTTTATTAATATTATAGGTTAGCCTTTGACCAAGGTCTCGGATGATGATCCTTCCCTTACTTCACTGAACATCGAGCCGGTTATTATGAATAATGACCGCTTGGCGACACGGTTTTGTCCAGTGGGTAGTAGGTAGCCACGGGCGAAGTTTACTACCAGTAAAAGCCACATCGCCTTTTTACCTTAATATGAGTTAATGGGCAATGTAGGTACCCGATTAGTGCAGTATTTTACAGAACGAGTAGCACAAACGTAAGATATATACATAAAACCAAGTGAAACTGTATCTCCTATCGTATATAGTAAGCCGTAAACATGATTGATAAGAGGCGCAACCGAGGCACGATTTCGCAGCATCGTTAAAGCGACCACTCCTTCTATTTATGGTGTCTTGCTGTCTGCCAGCATATTGATTACGACGACCGGTTCTTGGAAGTAAGGTTCAGTTTGCACTGCGCTTACCACAGCATAAAATAATACACGAACGGCCATAATAATATTTTAAGAGTGTGAGCAGTCGATCAAATTTCTTAATCAATGTATCAGTTACTCGCTTCTTTGTCTCCACTCGTTCCCTCAATGTTGAGGATCGTGACTCTTTCCTTGCTGCTTTCCCGTGACTGTCTTCTTCCACTGGTTCCGATCTTTGGCTTTGTGGAGTGCCTCACTGACCGATATCTCCAATCGCTGTGCAACCTGGTCAGGCCATCGCTTGGGGCTACGCCCTCTAGGCCGCTTCCCGTTGCTCGCTTATCCCCTTGCCTATATCAGACATCTATAATTATATAATTATTAAAGTACGTCTTACGTGTGTGGAGTGTGTCTGGGGTCTTGTCTTGCTGTCAAGTCAAACTGGCATCCCAAACATTCTCAAAAAAATTGCTGTCATTGTACCGCTCGCTTATCCCTGAGTTGATCAGAATCTAATAGGCCTAGTATTTAGCAGGGATTGGGCGGGGTCTTGCCTTGCTGCCAAGTCTGTCATCCCACAAATTCTTAAATAAGAATCTATGGGGTACAGTTTGACTTGACGGGGAATAGATCCATGCTAAGACCATTTGAGTCTGATTTTAAACATTATGCATCTGTTGATAGCACTACTTAAGTTCAAAAAATACTATGATGACCGATCCAACTTTATAAAGGAATCTTTGTTGTATACCATGCAATACAGTACATACTACATACATACGTGATGGTATTAAACTTGATATAATCTTGTTCAATGAATCAATATGACGAATGACTACAGATTTGGACATAAATGGATTCCCTCGTATTCACATAAAAATTCCGGTCTGGATCTGGGTGTTTTTAGTCGAAAATTCTATAGAATTCCAAATTTCAACCCAATTCGTTTAGCAGTAATCTGTTAGATTCGTCAAGCTCTTGATTTTATACCTGCCAAATATCTTGGTAACAAGTGTATTATTGCACTGAACCTATAGGTTGAGATCGTCCAGATTGAAAGCCACTCATTCATCATCAGCCTATGTTCGTCCACTGCTGGACATAGGCCTCCCCCATGGCACGCCACTCAACTCGGTCCTCTGTCTTTCTCCGCCAACCGCATTCTGACTTCTGACACATTCGCTTCCACTAAACCTTAGAAAATTTTCCTATAGGTAGAGATTAGAGATTTTCTAGATTTAAAACATCTCACCCGCTTTCACTAATCCTTAGGAACATTTTCTATAGAGAAGTAGGTACATATATTCAGTAGCTCCATGTATCTTTTTTTTTTTTTTTTTTTTATGTGATTAAGTAGAAGACGAGCAAGACGCTCTCCTGATGTTAAGAGATAACGGCTGCCCATAATCAGTACAGTGCTACCTAGGATTTCACAATTATGTGAAATTCTAGGAGCACTGCACCAACGCTTCTTACTCAAGAGTCATGAGATGTTAAGACTCTTTAGCCCAGTAATTTCACTAGCTACAGTGCCCTCCTACCGGAGCACAGTAATGTTTGCACATCACTGCTCAGGCGGTAAAATAACTGGCACTCTTGCATCAAAGCAACTGTATGGCTGCAGTAATTTCATGTACGTTCAAATGTTATCGCCACATGATCAAACATTAGACTAACGAGCTCAACTGCTTCATAAGTGCTCGGGGAATTAATTTGTCTGCAGCTCTGAGATTATGTAGTCAGCTGTGATTGGCAAAACTTAAATCGGACTTGATTTGAAATTTGTTTGTGAAAATCTGTGAAATTTTCTCGATATGAGCACAAAAAATTATATTATTATACAAATTATTTGAAAATTTGAGTCTAAAGTCAAAACCAAACTCAATCTGCTCGTCAAGCATACAAGTATAAAACCAATGCTTCATTTGGCCCAAATGCTCGTGCAAAGTGTCAAATTCTCAGGAAAATTCAAAACCACGTTTCGTTTTACTCGTCAATTTAACATCGCCCGAACATTGATCTTGTCTATTAGCGACATATCTGCTACATCTTTCTGTTCAATACACTTTTCAGTTAGCGACCTCCCAGATAGCTGAAAACCGTATTGCAGATCCTGTCACTTTTTTTCTAAATCTTGTAGGGTATTTGATTTTTCTTGAATTTTGGCAACACTATAGTCTAAACTAAGTAAACTTAACAATACAACGTACTCATAGGAAGATGAGGCCGCGGTCGGCAGTGTAACCAATCCGCTGCAACCCGACACCCGAGCCAAGGCTTCCCATGTGGATTAATGCTCTTTCAAATCGCCTTACTGGCTGCGTCTTATCGGTTTTAGGTGCGGCCGAGATGGGGGAATCTGATTATGACGTGATTTTAGGATAAAATGTTGTAAGATAATCTTTGTGTAGATTTCGTAACTAAAAATACATAACTGACTACTGATTGTCAAGTCAGTTCATGCATTCGTTTTAATTAGAGCCACTATGGCGCGATTCGTTGATATTTTATTTTTCAAAAATAAAATCTGATGAAATAATTACAGTAATTAGGCCTACTGTATTTTTTTTAATTCACTGTAATTAGTTCTCTTTACTTCAAATTGGATCCTGAATTTTATAATATTGTATATGTTTCTAAGGATTGTCCAATAGTGTCTCATGAGTGTTGTACGAGGATGAATTGAGTATCGATGGGAAAATTGCCGTTCGGTGCATCATGACTTTCTTACTTCAATTCTTATAAAACATTGTGACGATCCTTGCATTCACATGGTTGGTTTGTACCTAGTTAATCCAGATAAATAGTTCCCTTTGTGGAATGAACATTACGTTGGTAAATAATGACATCGTTGAACAGTGTACAAATATACTTATCATATCGCATAAAGCAGTTGAAGATGTCATTATTTAAATGTTAGTTAACAACCAACATTAGCCCAAGGTCCGAGGGAAATATGGCACGTCGCTCACAATGAGTGAATCAGTCAGACGAGAGACCGAGTTACGCTGACGTTCCGTCTCTTGTACTGATAAGGTCCGAAATGCATCTCGATTTTCTCAACGGACCGTAAATGGCAAGAAATGAGAAAGTAGCCGACTAATAGATACAATAGGGCTGGATAGGTCCCGCCGTGCAACTTTCCTATGCGGCAAAAACTTGTAGAATGATAGCACGACGTGCGTGCAACTCCCTAGATATCGACCGTTTCGTAAGTGCCTTCGTAATTACTCCATTAAGCAGATGCTGAAATAATTGCTCAAAAATCGCGAGGAATCCGACGCGATTTTCTGTAACCGTTGAACATTTTTCTCGTCCAGCTTTCGACACAAGTACTAGCGAGTGCTATAAAAGGTAAACAGGCGTGCGAACTTTATCCAGCTATCTGCAAACTTGCAAGACTGTTTCGTGTGCCGATCAACTTGTTTTTTTCTTAAATCGCAACTTGGATACTTGCAAGACACTATTGCCGTACAAGGTGCCAGTCGGAGCAGGTTTTTGTGGCCATCGTTTAGGTACTTGTGTCGAATTCAATCTTGATAAAATCGCCGGCTTTGCGTACATTTAGTTCGGTAGAATGTTTCGCAGTAGCTCGTTATTTAGTGACGATGTTGAAACTTTTACGAGTTGAGAACCATAATAAAGCTCTTCGAAGAAATATATTTTTCACTAAATTATTTTAGATCGTAAAGACGCACGTGGGGTGCGGGTATTAAAAAAATGTGCATAAAAATATCTTTAAATACGCGACAAAACATGCATAATTGTGCATTGTTGTCTCCGTCATCGAAAATCGAAATCGATGAGACGGACTGCATAATTATTAATTATTATTGTTTATAAAATCCATCATATTATATCTGAAAGACTTCAAAGTGTTGTCGACATTTACGATCGATATTTATGAAATTATTTTCATTTGTAATGGGATTAGAGAGCTGCGTGGAAAGCTAATGTGTGTGGCTGCATAATGCGCCTGGCCATGCGTAGGATTGGCCGCAGTGCCGGTTTGCCCACGCCCTGTACTTGTCCTGATGGCTTTACTCTTATTATCTATTCAATACACATTCACACATCTGCACTTTTAACACGTGCTACAAAATATCTTATTAACAAAAACAAACACTAAAAAAATTTGGCAGCGTCTACTCTGCAATTAGCAAGCGATTTAGCGCCAATATTTTCTAGCACATAGTGACAGATGTGTAAGTTTAAATGAGTGTTTGTATTTCTCATATAGCTTAACGCCATACTACTAAACCAATTGCCCTGTTCGGTATGTAGGCAGCTCTTAGATCATGAACTAACATATAACCTTCAGTGGGTGAAACTGGGATATAAGCACTACAAGTTAACTAGGTAGTGAGTGAAATATATCTGCTATATCTATAAATAGGGTTATATGGAAACGATATTTTACACATTATACGAGTATATAAGCTCTTCAGAACAAAATGTATTAATTCAAAAGTTGGTTGTCTAGGAGAGATCGCTTTGAGCGATATGTCTCCCCTCGTTGTGGTCGGTCGTTGTGGGCCGATATGGAAGTATATTTTAAGCAAATTTTAAAGAATTTTTCCTAAATTGGTCACAATAAAAAGTATTTCTATTTTAGTCGATTCTATTCTATCTATGGAAGGGTGGGTCGATGAACTTTATTATTTAGTTCTACTGCTCGCAAATATTTAAATGAAGGTGCCAATACTGCACTTTGCAAGCGTTTGTTTTCGCTAACACGCAATCGAGGCCAAGAATAAGATTTATTTGTGCTTAGCAAACTGGCTGTAAATGTATTTGGAATCACCAATGAGATTACCAACTACCAAACAATTATATCTCACTTATTATGGCTTAGTGGTAGTCTCCTGAGAGGTATTTAACTCTTGATTCATATACGATATGCCAACATGGAAAGTAAATTTTACAAACTCAAAAATTAAAGCTAATGGTAACCAATTGGTGTTATACAAAATTTTCTAGCTGGTGCAGTTTGACCCACTGAAAATTGCCTATGAGTTATTCCTGGATCAATGCTACTTACAACAACTTCAGCCCAATCGGAAAGAAATAAAACAATAAAATAAACAAAAAAAAATACGATACAACTAACAAACGTTTTTGTACAGATTTGGTCACAGACAGACACTGGTACAAAACTAAACAAAAGGTTATAATTTATAATATTTAATGTTGCATAGATAATGTACGGAACCCTTCGTGTGCCAGTTCGAATCGCACTTGTGAAATTTTATTTTACTTCAGAAATCAGAACCTGCTTCATTCTGCCCCCCCATAAATAAACATGTTTCACATAAACAAGCTTTTAAAAATATTATCATTTATAACAGAATTATCTAGAATGTGAAACTGGCAATAAATCCATAAGTTTAATTGCGATTTATATCTATCATTAGCCACACCTAGTTCTACAATCGAATCTACTGGATTCAAGTGAACTTTCCATTCCTCTTTCCAGTTCAGCTGTATTAGCATTGGGTTTAATAATTTTATTTTTAACAAATATAAATTGATTCCTTAGTGATTCTGAAATGCCCGACTTGAACTTGGGTTGAAACTTGAAACGAGTAGAGGTAGCCTAGATTTTACTTCATTGGGATAAAGTCAAGTTTTTAGAATAAATAATATCGAAAAGTAACTCTCTCTAATAGATATGAGTGTAAGAGGAGATAGATAGATAAAACTTAATTGAAACTCAAAAAAAATATACAAAAAACTTCATAATAAAATCAAATATAATCTATGCGCCCATTTTCGCTGAGCCTATGAATTAATTTAGACTTATTTTCGTATATAGAAAATTAGATACCCAAGAAAAGAAATACGAGTATGTAGATAGATAATATAAATACGAGTATGTAGATAGATAGTAGGTGTAGTATGTATATAATACTAGCTGACCCAGCGGTTTTACCCGCAGTACTTATGTAGCCTATGTGTTATTCCAGGGTCTTTAAGCTATCTCTAATCTCTATACAAACAGCTCAATCGGTCCACCCGTTTCGGCGTGAAAGAGTAACAAACATCCAGACATCCATTCTTACAAACTTTCACGTTTAAAATATTAGTTAGATTATTAAGATGGGTACAGGGTATGCAGAAGAGGTCGCGGATAAAACTACGAGTAGTATGAAATATCAAAGAATGTTAGTCTCCCAGTTGTATTAACTAGAGTAGAAGTGGAGCGGTCGTTGAACCAGAGTCTACTATTATTATCTCGATAACTGCGGTAATAATGTTTGGTAAACATCGGCTTGATTTCAAGCCAAAATAGCGGCTCTATTAGCAATTTAATAATTCATAACAATGTTTTTATTGCGTAGGCACAGAAATCAGGTGCAGCTAGGACTAATAAATATAGCACAATAAATGCGTCAATAGTACAAATATAATTATAAAAGTATCATTAATGTAAACCATTTTAAAAATGCACTCAAAATGTTCCTAATGTCTATGGAAACAAACGGAAATTTAAAAGTGTTCTAACTCTAGCAATATCTAAAACTTTACTTGTAAATGTAAAATCCGCAGGTTGTTTATCTAGGAACTAATTAATTTAGTTGTTATCTGACCATTGACAATATATCTAAATGGACTTATCATGAATCGTGTTGCTTTTATCCAGACTACCTACTTACTATTGGCTAAGACTTTCAAGTCAGGTACAAAAAGCTTTAGAAAATGTGCTAATTGAGAAAAAGAGTCGCCAAATTATATTATACCTATTTTACAGGTAGTAGTTAGGCTTCAGCTGTGGTTAGTTACCACCAACTGGATAAAAAGTACCGTCCAAAGACTGACTATTACGACTTTATGAACAAAATTTCAATTCAATTGCGAAAGAACAGAAAAACACGTACTTTACTATAAAATTAAATGTAAGAGAATATATTGCTCATAAGTTGGCTAGTTACAACGAATAGATTTATCACTGTCATCGTAACACGTAGTAAGGTAATAAGAACTTGTGAAGGCAAGGTTTCGCGTTTGATTGGTCGATAAAAAGCCAGCGGAGGCAGCCCTGGCGCTGTAACCCTGAAGTCGGGCGTAGGGTCGATGGCCGCGCGTAACCTACTTATTGCATGCGCGAGCGCAGCGCTTGCAAATCTGCAACGCTAGGGTTGCATCTAGAACCGGCTTGTAGTAATTTTAATATCATAAATTTAATATTTCGGCTTTATAGCTAAGTTATCGTTAAAGCTAAGTCCTTACCTACAATGCAGTTGCAGTGGGTAATGATGATGTACGGGAGAAACTTTTTTATAATGTTTCTACGTAGGTTCTATTGCTCATCGTCTATACAATAGAAGTAATAACTTTTATTTCTGAAGTTCGATAGTCATTCAGCGAGGACTGAGACATGAATAAATATCAGAGAAATAACAGACATCAGATTTGATCTCTTTTCTTATTAAGGCGCCCATTTCCTTCCTCTTAGATTTTCAATAGTTCCAAGTTATGTTAGTAATGGATTTGAATATGGCCAAATCAGGTAACGTCACGCTCATTGGCCGACATATAAAATTTAGCTAGTATTAGGAAAAAAAGTTTATAAGACATAAATAATAATACTTTACTGATATAGATACCTATTCTATCTATAAAACATTCAGTAGCATCCCTAACAACGTTTAAAGCCGCCATATTCTGCAATTTGATTTGTTACGTCGCACGGCATTACCTGTTGGCATAGGTTCAAATGCCTTTGTTTATTAACTGATTACAATATATGAATAAGTTATTTGTTCAAAGGCTGATTGTTAGCATTGTTGTTATTATTGTTTTCATCTTTAAGGACTGGCTGTGGTTAACAATTGTAATCATTATTGGATTGTGAATTCAGTTGAAGTAACTATTTATAGATTTATGTAACAGTATGTTAGTCTACTTGTTAAATTGTTTCAGTGATAATGCTAGAAAGTATTGAAATATACGCCAGAAAAAATATGCCATTGAAACAGAAAATGTTTAAAAATGCACCAATTTTCAATGTTCAAATTTTTCTCAATGCAGTTTTCCACTATAAAAAGTCACGAGTTCCTGATACATGTACCTTTAACACTAACTAATATAACTAACTTAGTTCTTTTATTGTTGTGGAAACTGGAAACACCTAATGAACAGCTTTTAAATAAAATGGTTATCCCTTCAAAAAAGTATAGTATAGGTTTTGTACACCTTTGGAAGTGTGAAAAAGATAAAATTGCTTCAAGGGTTATTTTATTTAAAGGTTTGAATTTATTAATATTAAGAGAAACCGGCCGCAATGACTATTATTGCTAGTAACAAGTAAGTTTATTTCTATATATATTTTTACGGAATTCGTGGCTAGTTTGCCTTCGCTGCTCCATTGATAACCTTAACAAGATTAATTCAATATTAATTCTTTCTTTGCAGTCGGCTGCCCCTTAAAACTTTAAAGTTGACAGTGTTTGCTAACAGCATCCAATTAAATCCATTCAAAAAAAATATCGGTTGTAAAAATATCAATAATATCGAACTAACCGCTTCAATCACCTGGTTTCGTAATTTTACGCACGCCATAATTATAAGACTTGTTTTTTCGTAATCCAGTTAAGTTCGTCGACCATCAAGGGCCTTAAACGTCCAAAACATTGAAAGCATAATTTAAAAGCGTATAAAATATGTCCCTTGCGCAACCTGACGAGGTATTTTTATAGGAGTTTCCTTATACGGGCTGATTTGCCTTACTATGGTAGACTATAAAGTTGTACAACATACATGGTAACCCTGATTAGGTTGCCATTAGCATGATAGCTAAAAAACTCAAAATAAGTAATAAATCAAAATGTTTTGCATTGAGAATTGAGCAATAAGGAAACTATGGTACTGCGTAGATATCTCTTAATCTATAAGAAAAAAAAAAACAATGTATCCTAACAGAAGTAGAATATTGCGTGTCCTATTGAATTCATGCAACTGATAATAAAAACAAGATTGTAAATCTCGAGCGCAATTAATAACGAGTTCATAAATTTAATAGTGTTTTTAAACTAGAACTAAACATGGTACTATAATGTAATTTAGGTTTCTACCATATATTTTTCGTTTATTATTCGTAAAATCAAACGAGACATTTATGTGGTTAAGCTGTTTATTTACGAAGGTACTCTGTCTATCACTTGATATCACCATCAGACTTGCTCATCAGCTTGTCACATCGTTTTATTACATTGTTATACGATTGACATTATAATATTATGTATTTATATCATCATCAGTCGAAGTACATTTACTGCTGAAAATAGATCTTACCATAAAATTCCATAATGAGCGCGCGGTTTTTCATCATTCCAATGCAAGTGAACAATTTTGACAAATTCTACTATAATACATTATTCGGTTTGCAATCTAGCGACAGTTTATAATCTCACTAGATTAATCATAAACCAAAGAGTCTTAATTTTTCTTGCGACTTGCTCATGTAACATATGAACAAGATTTGATAGAGTACAAACACCGAATAAGCTGAACAAAAATCTAATAACAACTTTAAAAGTAGAAGACAGATTCCAAAAGGAAGTAGTAACTCTCAAGAGTCGGTACGTAATGATATGGTCGTCCATTACATGCCATCTGATTGCAAGGCGTGGCCAACTTATTGCTTTAACAAATTACAATAACTAGAGATAAAATTGCGTGATCACGCCACTAGAGGCACTTAGTCACGCACAGATTCTATGTTTTATTAACAGCTACTACATAAATAGTAATTAAAGCTGGAAGATTGAAGCGCTCGGCTTAATTGCTTGAGGGGTTAGATGCTTTACATTTTTTACGCAATGATCAGACGAGCACAACTTTAACTGCTAAGCGATGCACTGGTCCAACACAGTGATTATTTGATACAGTGTTTTTTTTTTGTTGACGCTGAGAAAAAACGCATTACGGTACTGCACGGGTGTTTCACATCGTCTCTGTGATAGAGGCCTGGGAAACCGGCACAACCTTTACGTCCAGTCCTTTTTTTACAGTGTTGCCTAAGGTGCCAAGGTCTTCAATATGAAGTCCTACGAAAAACGGCAGTGGTCATCCTGAGGGATTAGTCTCTAAAGAAAGCCCAGTTTCCCTTTCAACCTTCCAACATAAGCCAATTGCAGAAAACAATATTGTCAAACTAGTGCTACTCAGAAGGATTAGTAATCGCTGTTGGAACCTCACTCCTTGGGTTAAAATTCAAATAAAGAATTTTTTCCCACTTGAGATAATTCAAATTCTAATGATAAATGTTAATAAACTCTTGTTTTGGTCAAAATAGTTCTAGTCGTCGTAGCGTCATTGTTGCTCAAGCTTGCATTGGATCAGCGCCAAGAGGATGGAATTGTAATGTTTACAAAATCTGGTCGCTAAGGGCTAAATGCATGTCTACATTTGTGCCTCAAAATAACTATCGTTTGTCTTGTTGTTTGTTTGTGTTTACCAGCACATGTTTTAGTTTTAGCATTTATGAAAGGTTAGGACAACCAAATTAAATCTAATTCGATTCTTTATGGCATTTCATCACAAAAAATGTTGAGCAAATCAGTTATTTCTCGCCTGAAATTTTTTAAATATCAGATATAATTATTATGGTTATTGGCGTTTCAGACGACTCGTAAAGTGGGTGATAGGCAAAAATGCCTTATCTACAGTCACAACAAAGATAAAAAAGCACTTATTATCCACTAATATGCATACCCTTTATGATTTCTGTTTATTTTTTTGGTTCAACATCCAATTAAAAAAATAATGCGCAATTGTCTAGCTGACAAAGTCGTGCACTAAACTATGAGTGGGTGTAATATTATGTGCTTCCACTCACGCGTCGATTCGTCACCTAAGTAGGTCGGCATGCGGTTTATCACCTCATTCTTGTGTACAAATAAAAATTATATTGAATGGAAATATTGAATAGTGCCTACGTGACCTACCCACACGTCGTTCGTCTTACGATAGATTCTAGAACATTTTAGTACTGAGTACCTTATTGACTTCTATTTTTAATTGTATCCTAAACAAAATTTTCGTAATGGTTCGGTATGGGGTGCAGTTTAAAACTGGACAAATTCTGCTTGCTCTATAGCTGTGTTTAGCTATTAATAATTTGTTATCGCGTACTTTTATGGTGTCGTGTTTCCACAATCAATGCAATTTTATAATCGGCGCGATTCCATTCCATATTATGTCCATTTGAATGTTATGCATTATGTAAATCCATTGACTATAAATAGCTGCAGCTATTTTATTTATCCGCTTTACCCTCTACGGTATTATTGACTGAGAATAGAGGAGAATAATAAAATTAATAGTCTTGATTCAGAATCTGATCTGGCTCTGCTTCAAAACGATGAAAAGTTTTGTTTAAAACCAAATTAAAATCATACGCAAAATTGGATTATTTACATAAAATTATTTTACTAGTGAATAGTTAAGATTACACTAAAAGGACTGGTTTATATTAGAGCTATAAAAGAGCACAGAAATAGCCTTGGATTTGTTACAAAGTGTAGGGATTTTTGATTCGAAGCGGGAATTGAGAGGATCGCGAGACGACCATTAGCCGTATTGTTATTGCCAGCATTCCCAGTAATGAACCGCTCGTTTTCGTCCTTTAATAACACCGCTTTTGCTCCCTTTACTCACTGTAATGGCGCTCTAGCTTGATTTTACTTCATCTCATCGGTTTCGTGCTCCTTTAATTAATTCCTTTATTTGGCGAGCGCAAGCGGACAGATTTCAATTTTAAATCTTGAAATATTTCGAGTTTCAATTGCGCCGGTATGCATGCTGATGAGGCATAAACTGCTGCGATATTAGCTTTTCGAGTGCCTTTGGAAATATTCCCTCGGGCGAATCTCTGATATTTGCAGCTACGTTAGCGTCAACTCTACCGAAGCACCCGTTGAAGGGCGATTTACATGAAAACTGAGTGAAATATTCACATCAGCTGCCGATTGTCACGTTATATTGAGACATTCAAACTTTCTCTCCGTCGAGGTTTGTGCATCTTATTTGCATAATGAGATGTGTCGCATTGTGCGCCATCGGCGGCTTATTATCACGGATTATTCATCTCGCACGGACAAAGAACTGTTTTATTGTCGGGAGATGGTCTTGTGACGCAACCGGAGCTGTTTCCATACTTTCTCGCCTACGGACTTCCGCGGCCGGTCGAGGTGAAGTTCAAGACTATTTATAAAGGAGGCGAGCCTTTCTTGGGTATTGATCGATGAGCGAGCACGCACCCCGGCGTATTACGGTAGGTTAGTAAGCCCGCGCCTACCGTTCGTAGCTCCCGGAACGGCCCGAGAACACCCGAAATTTTACATCCCCGGATGGTATTGATCGGTCTTGACATTGAAATCGGAATAGACGCAAACAGCTGGGAGACGCGGGTGCGTGCCCGTGCCGGCCCTCACGCAATCTTCCGCCTTCCGCCATAACGTCTCCCTGACCCCACAACTGAATAAAGTTACTTCTCAGACGAAATAAATTCCCATTCAGAAATTAGAATGGAAGAAACTAACAAATCCTTGCAAAGCGCCGTCTAAGCACCTATTAGATTCTAAGCGTCCATTAAAGTTATTCATCGGTGTTCAGATGTAGTTGAACGTTTGTAACGTCTAGTAATTATGCACGAGAGCCCTAAGACGGGCTGCGGCGTTCTCTAAAATCTCATTTATATTCAGTGCGGTCGGAGTTTGAATGTTATCTAAAATCCGTGTTTAGGTGTTGGAGGGGATTGGTCTAATCTCGAAACTAAACACATTGTTGAGTTAGCCGAAGCTTTGTTCTGCAGTGACGCTTGAGAGATTCTATATTCGGGCGCGAAATGAATCCTTGAACTTGGGGCTCTAGTCGAGACCAAGTTGTATGTTTCACTTGAACAAATAGCTATTGTTACAGTCTCTGTTTGTTATTTGACTTGCTCACTTGCATAGCTTTTATATTATGTTTGAACAGCATATTTAATAACTTGGGTAAGATTAAAACTTCCTGGGAATATATTATCAGAAAGGTTTTGTTTATCGTGTTTTCCTGTATTTCCTTTTGTATTTAAAAGAAAATTGCGCTCCCAACTATTTCGTTATCGGTTCATAATATAGCGGTATTTCCTGAGATATCGACAATCTAGAAAACATTTCCTGAACATGGGCTTGCCAGCTTAGCGATATTTAACGCTGCGCATATCTGGCTCATAACTTTCTTTTTATGATAAAGACTAAACATGTTTTACTGATTTCTTATCGCATTTACAGTAGGTAATGGCTATGTATTCTTATTCTAGGAAAGGCATGTCGAACATTTAGTGATAACATGCAATATCTACCTTGCTAAAAATCAGGCGCAAACATAATATTATTGTTGTCATTCTTTCAGTAAGTTTTATAAAAGAACTTGAGACTTCTGAAGCGATCATAGGAAATTCCATTATCCATTAATTTGAAAATCAATCACGGCATTAGGAATAGGTAAAGCCGATTGAGGAAAGCCAGTGAGAAGTTTTTGCTGAATACTGATCAGCTCATCTAAATTATTCCATTACCACACAGCTGTTCTGATAGAAAAATTCATAAATAAATATTGCGACGTCTGGGCTTCGACGCTTTTCTATAGAATCACGGCTCCTAGAGTTAAATAAGTGATCACAGGCCGGCGGGACGTGAGCTGAACCTCAACGAATGCCATTCGAGACTTCAATAATAATCTGTACTTGGATTTAATTTCTGTACACAACATTCATCGAAGGAACTCGTTATAATAAGGAAGTCTGGTTATCAGCTTCACCAACATGTTAATTACAATAAACAATTCACGTAGTAATAAATTAGCACGCAACAAAGAACGGCGCCAAGTGCTGTAATTAATGGGGTTTCGATAACCAATTATGATGGAAACAATTGGGCAGTTATAAATTTAAAATAGGAATGCAAAGGTCGATAGATTGGCTGCGGCGGCTCGGGCCGGCCCGGCGCTAATCGATCGCTGTCTGTGTGCACAGCGCACACTGCCACTGCACCCTGTTTCCCTCTCCCATCTCTCTCCTTCCTCATCCGATCCCCGTCACCCGTCCCTCTCGCTTCGTTATTCATCGGCTTTAACCACCCGGTAGTCTGCCTCCCGGTGTTCTCCCGTATTTAGACACTACACTATCTAATTTATGTTTTAAATTGTCCGCTTTTAAAGTCTCTAAGGTACGACACGGTAACGACTATATCTACGGTTATCGTTATGACGGCGAGCGGTAATGGGCGATATAACTTTGTCTAGCTAAGTTTTACTCGTAGTGGATGATGAAGATGAAACCCATTGATTTGTGATTTTGATTGTAATGTTTTGTTTTGGAAAGTTCAATGGACATCTAGTTACTTTCAATCGCAGGGCCTTGGCTCGAGCTGCGAGTGGCCGGCGAAGGAATATCGGCATTAGGTATCGCAGCCGTGCGCCTGCACCGTTGTAGCCTGGTTACATAACGCACCTGCCATATCTGGCGAGCACCGCACCTCACGTTCACTTGCTCATTCTATGAATTACTTATAGGTCATAGACCCTATAAATAATTTAATTCACTCAGACTGTTTACCGATCAATGATTCCCAGCATCGACAAAACTTGAGATAAACGTCTTTCGACGGATCGCCCAAAAATCCTTTAAAGCGGTCGCTCCCAGAGTTTGTAAGACAAATAAATACCGTGTGAGATGGTGCTATCTACACAGGAATCGCCGGCGGAAATCTTCACTTTCCTTTTGGGGTCCTCGGTTCGTTTGGTGGATTTTTTCGTCTGTCTGTAAATGCGCTTAATCCTTCAACATCCCTGAGGAGGCGGGAGTGGATGTGGATAAACGGGAGCTGACTTCTTAAACACTACGAAGGCTCTTCACAAGGGTTGTGCTAACACTTGGGATGGAATTTTGAAGTTGGTAAATTTGAGCTGTAACTTTTGAAGTTGTTCCACTATGGAACATCGATATTTAGCATATTTTGAGCGTAACATAGATATGCGAGCCATTGTTTATTTCTCATATTGTAGCGCATGGAATTTGGCAGTCATGACTTCCTGTTTACAAGCCACATGTGCGTGCATGAGCATTACGTTACAAAATGGCTGAGCAGAGTGTAGTGTTACTGAAAAATTGTGGACGCTCTTAGATATCGGGTTGCCAGATACAATGTAAGTTGTTAGCCCCGCCTTGCCGTGCCTCGACTATAAATCGTGGGTTGCCGGGTAATACTCCGGATTAGGAGAGTCGAGCGACGGACTAAACTGTGTATTCATCATCCTGAACCAAACCCTACCTTATATTAATTGTTTGCATTAATACCAGAACCAATTATTTTCTTCATTATCTCGCCGCATCTGCATCATCTTAACTCTAATATTTCTTATTAATGCAATTTGTAATTTGATGAACTTTTTAAATAAGGAGCTTTGACTTCGAATAATATTGAACGAATAATGTTGCATGTATTTTGCCAAGACCTAAGGATTAAATGAGAAGTTTCTGGTTATTCATGAAGCATTCTAAGATAAGAGGCTTTTCGGTTAGCAAAAAGTAAACGATACGAGTAGCTTTATTATGAGATCATCCGTTATATGGACGTTTGTTATTATATTGTATTGGTTTAAATTAAAGTTTATATAATTGTACATCAAGTTATGGAAGTTTGCTTGTATGTTTGTTCACACCTTAAAAACCTCAACCAATTTGACTCAAATTGAAATTTGTCGGTAGCTTAGGTATACTATAAAATAACTCGTACGGTAATCTACAAGCAGGTTTCGGATAAAACAGTTTATGACATTGCACGGCCAGATCCTTAAACTGAATAGGTACTTATTTATTTATTTTATTAGTTTTAAAATATGTTTAATATTAAGCAAATGTTACAGTATCGCATTGAAACTGGATTCTAAATCCTTTGGAACACGAATTGTTGCATTAATTTGCATATCAATGTTTATAATGGAAACGTTATTATGGGAACGGAATGCAAATATTCTCTAATTCGAAGGCTAACAGCTTTTGACTAGAAGATTTATTTGTTTTCAGATAATAAACGCCTTTTATTGTGCAAAGGAAATAACTAAATAACATTATTTAGTAGCTAATTGACCTTAAATTCGTTTATACATATTATATGTTCGCTTAATTAAAATATAATAGAATGAATTTAAATCTCAAACATCATTTTTCTGATTGATGAACACGGTTTTGTCCGGTGGGTCATAACAAGCCATGGCCGAAGACTACCACCAGTATAACATACATATTATAATCAAGCCTGGTTCCCGTTGGGGTAGGCAGAGACTATTTCCCTCCATTTGGTACGATCCTGGCGCACCTCTTTCACTTCCTCGACTTTCATCACATTCTCCATGCACGCTCGCCGGTTCTTGGTACTCTTGACCTGGCCTTGATAAGTATAACGAGTGGTAAAAACCGCACATGACTATAATTATAATTAGCCATTGGTGCGGGGCCGGGATTCAAACTCAGTGATCCAGAATTTACATTGTTAGAGTTTGCCCTTGTGTCTACTTGCGTTTACACATTTATTAACAAATGAAATAGGTAAACTCGTATAACACTTATAGATTACCACTATCTGTACTCGTATTAATGATAATGACAGGTATAAATACAACTGCAGTCTATGTGGGTATAATGTGGGCATTGTCTGATAGCATTGTTACTGATTATCTTCCTCCGGTTTCCCTGTTGTTATTGACTATTTTAAAAGTTTTAATGACTCGTATTGTGTGAGATAAAATAAATCTTTATTGCTATAGCAGCTTAATTAAAATTGAATCCTTCTAAATGCATAATAATATCTAGTACAGTTTGGAAATCGTGAAGTAATACTTATAGGGTCATGTGATAGCATTTTGTAGCAGTTCACGCAACTAGAGACAAAATTCACCAAAAATTGCACTTTGATCTCCTACTCTCATCTATTATGAGACATCATCTATAATAACTCTAATCTGTAATATTATGCGGATGGTCTGCTTTGAGATCTTTGTCCTTGTCTTGTATATAATATCATAATTGGTCCAACTGTCGTCCCGTTTTACCAAGTGACGGCTTTATTCCCAATAAAAGTCGTCAGCAATCTGCCATCAAACCTGAAGCTTTATTCCGCGATCGATGGAGCCCTATTTTTAGTACCAACGGCCTCGGGCACTACAATCTAGTAATTACACAATCAATAGAACAATGACCGATACTATCGCGTCGTACCTTGAATCTTTTATTATTTACATTTACCTTTGATTACCATCTCAACTGATGATTAGTGATGATGCTATAGAATATAGAAGATGTTATTGACTAAAAATTGAATATATTTTATTGTAGTGTATTTTTAGTGTCATTTATTAGAAAGGATGTATTAGGTAAGAATGCTACCATCTACGGCCGCATAGTCGCTTAACCTCACCCTAAATAAACTCAATTCTTGCTTCAGCAAATCAATATTTCCAGACAATTAGGTGAAAAAAAAAACAGGGGCAAACCCTTCTAATATCTTCATAGTACCTACTAGTGTATGGTAAAACTAAAACTAACCTATTTACTTCTACTGTAATTTATTTCAACAAGCTTAAAGAGCAATCTGCAATCTAGTTCTGCAATAGCTATAATTAATTCTATTATCGCCCATTCGGAAAGTAGTAACCTTTACGAGAACTGTTACCATTTAAATCAGCGACTTTTAGTGGCAGTGATTATATTATTTAGTTATTAAGGTCGCCGGATGTGTGCATGATAAGTGGAACACATTTGAATGGCTGGATTAAGGCGAGCTCCATAAGGGCTTAGTTAATGAGTCACTTGCGCATGCGCAGCTCGTTAAGATACTGAGGTGTTGTATTGAATTGTGATTGTATTGGTATTTAATCTTTGCATGATTTAAATAGTTGTTCTTTTATTAGAAGGACTTTATATCCATATTTTATATCATTTATCATATCTGCTATGGACGGATTTAACAATATAGGTACAAGTACCTAGTAGTTTACTTATGGATTTAACCCAAATTTTATCGAAAGCGGATTAGAGCAGCCTATCCAAATGTAAGATTGCGAAAGGTTTCGTGTACAACTATACGTACATACGATACGATATACGTACATTATGTACGAGCAAATAAATTGACTAATAGAGTCAGTCTAACCTAACTCCGATTACACACATTTTTATGGAAAGAAACAGCAAATTCTCAATGAGGGAAATTAGCTCGTAGATGCACATTGTAAACAAGACCTTACTAAGTTCATATTATATAGGTAGATACTGCATATTACACGTGCACTGCCAAAAAATGTTTTCTTATCTTTACTGCGAGCAGAAACGTTACTTCCTTCCATCTCTAAAACGCCAGGCGCACCTAAATCTGTTTCACAAATAGCGTTTGAACTTCATACACTACATTGTAGGCAATTTGTAGCCTAGCCTAGAGCAATATGCAGCGTGTTATGTAAGGGCTGTTTATTGTGGCGATACGTTCGCCTTGGAGCGGGCGTTATCCTCCGACCGCGATACTGAGCGCTTATCGCGAGGCGTGAGGTGGGAGTAAGGTGATGAGCGGTAGCGGGCACTGCAATTACATACACTATAACATTACCAATACATCGCAAATATCGTTTAAACTTCATAGTCCATACATTGTAGCCTAGCCTAGAGAATATGCAGCGTGTTATGTAAGGGCTGTTTATTGTGGCGATACGTTCGCCTTGGAGCGGGCATTATCCTTCGGCCGCGATACTGAGCGCTTATCGCGAGGCGTGAGGTGAGAATATTATGCTTTTCAAATGACTCACAAAAGAAGCACTTTAAAAACGCATGTCAGTTGTTTTATAATATTCTTTTTAACCTCACAGTTCACAGGCACAAGTAGGTGTACCAATTCATTTTCACGGATCCGATAAATTCTATTTTATTTGAAAAAATGAACTCGTATATCATGAGAACTACACTCATTTTAAATCCCATTAGATTTAGTCAAGCTGACATATTATATTTTTTATTGAATGTTTTCTCGGTCGATTCTAGCTTTGTAAAAGATCCCTGCCACCAGAATGGAATTGAAATTTGAGATGATAAGCTAGTAAATATATTATTTTACAAAAGAAGATGTTCATATTGACTAGTTTAAACTTTTTACGGACATGAAAAATTAATGCTACAATCTAGAGGTACATACAATTTACAATCTACCCTTTTTTAATTGTTTTTTAAAATCTTTATGCAAAAAACAACATGCATTGACGTATAGTGTGTGATAATTTAAATGAAGCAAAGATTAGCATAATTATAATAAACGGTCCAATTATACATTTTATCAGATGTTATCTTTGTTATGCAGTTTAATATCAGTTAATTACTTGTATTATTGTGGGCTTATCAGTATCTTAATGAATATTGTCTTACACACTCCTAAAGATAAGTAAGCCTAAAAGATAGCATGTATCTTATTTGCTTATATTTTTATAACATGTGGATAATACCAAATCACACAATGTGTTTTCATATTATTAATACGTTTTTGTTATTTATTAATAAAGTTACTACAGGTTTTTGTTACTGTAACACTGCTGGGTAAAAAGCTTGCCTAAATCGTTTTACTTATTCCAGTTTAATTGGTCTACGCACACAAACATTGGTACGCTTGGTACGCGCACAAAAATATTTTCGAATTATTGTATTTAAATTTGAGAGATTTTAGCAGTATGAGTATGAAAGATCTAGTCTGGGCTTATGACCAGAGAAATTACAGGGCTATGGAGACTTGATATTGCATATATCTGGATGACGAGCGCGGTATATTGATACGTAGGATTTCGTACTTATTTTATACCTAAGACCTTATACCGGGAATTATCGCTTAATATCAAGGATCGTCATACTTGACTCGTTCAGATGAACGAGTCAAGAGTAGATACTCTCATCAAAAAAACTTTACATTTTAATCGCTAACGCTCATGACATAGTCGCGTCCTTACGAGTATTTACTCAAATGCATTTGTGTGCATTCAATAACCACGATAAAAAACCGGTTCTAATGACTCCTATTTTATATAATCGTGGTTAAATGTTTCTTTAGTTCAGTATATAAGTAGGTTGCGGTATATTAATTATAATTATTTAGTTTTTATCGTATGGCATATCTGATTGTCAGTTATCTTTGCATTTGCACAATGCGTGGGGCACAAATATAATCATTAATTTATGATATCTTTAATCTATATCATTTATCATCTGTCCGATGTTTGTGCATTGTTTAACTGGATTTTCTGGTGAAGTGTACAATAAATTGGCTGCAGCATGTGTGAAATACGAACACATACAGTATTGTTTGTATAATACTTATCACTTAGTGTTATTTATATATAGCTATGATTAATAATATGTCTCCTTATAATATCTTTGTTACCACCGTCGCTCTATTTTATGTCTTTCCTTTTCCTGCTTGGTTGTCTGAAGAGATCGCTATTATCGATAAGACCGCAAATTTTAACACTTGTTTCTGATGTTTAATCTTATTTTATGCCTATTTTATTGTATTTGTGGTGTGCAATAAAGAGTATTCTATTCTATTCCATTAATTTGACTTAATTGAACACTATCTAAGTATAATAACTGTGATAACTGTTATTAAATTACGTTTATAAGTCACTTTTGATTTATTAGCAGTTATGTACCTACGACCTTCATATTCCTTTATTATCTTGTATAGAGATATGTTTTTGAAAAAAATCATTGACAATATTGTAAGATATGGATAGGAGACGAACGTTAAAATTTAGATTTTCCTTTTATAATAGCTTTTTTATTATTATTTTCTACAAATGTACTCTATATCGACAATACTGTAACTGTAAACATCTAATTAAATTGCGCTGAAGTTAATTAATTAATCGCCATTGTTTATGGTGCGAGCGATGCAGTGGACTCATGTTGTGACGAGACTTGCTATTTTAAACTGGTAAACAGGGCTTCGTTATGTAGGTGTTTTGACGCCTTATAGCTCTATTATCAACTTGTTTTTAACTTCGGTACATTAATGATAATACCTAATCTTTTAAAATAATATTATGCATAACCTACTTATCTATCTATCTCTGCCTATCGTAGGGTGGGTTAAGCCCCAAAAATTCCTTACTTTATCCCGAAATTTTCGTTTTTTATAATTTGGGCTAGAATACTGCCTCTCAGAAGTTCAAGACTTAATAATAATGGGGTTTTCTCTAACATAACAGGGATATAACAGAATACCTTACACTACTAGCGTCAAATCACAGTTTAGATTTGTTGTGTGGTCAATCTAAATGTCAGTTTACAGGTCTCCAAGATTACTAATATGCCTCCAATGTGATCTAACGACTTACGAGTATACTTTCATTTTTAGTCGTGTCCTCGCCCTCGACTATACAAAGAAGTAAGAAGAGATATATGTGGATAATGAAGTAGGCTACGCATTTACATTAGTTATATCATTACCTATGTTGTTTTTGTAAGCTGTAGTGTGTAGTTGTTAATTGTCCCAAATAAACTAAATAAAAATAAGACTAACAAGACCCTCACCTGATGGCTGATGGTGAGAGATAACGCTGCCGATAATTAGTACAGTCAGTACAGTGTAACCTAGGATTTTACAGTGATGTAAAATTTTAGAGGCACTACGCCAACGCTTCTACTCTAGGAAAGGAAAGGAGGGAGACATATGGACATGTTTTTAACTTAGGATACCCTTTTTCCGTGAAATAGGTTGAGTAGAGCAAAGTCGATGACGAAGGCACGACTATAAAATATGGGTGTGAGTATTTCTACACACCGTTTCAGATTTCGTAATACTTACATTTTTTATGTCATTTGCACTTATCGAAAAACCGTAACAAGACATAAAAAACAATATTTACATAGGCACAGACGCCATGGTATGTTATCTCAACGAATGTTATGTCTGATCGACCACGTGCGATCAAATGTTCAGCTGAGTCAACACTACTCTGAAATATATTATAAAAACATCCTATTTATCAGACTGCAAGTTGCGACATGTTGTATGAAGGAAATGCTTTAATAAAAATAAAATTTTTATTTTATTTCATATTATATTAATATATTAGTTAAATCGATGTTTATAAGACATCTAACAAGTTTTTTTTAAGAATTCCGAACTTTTTTAAAGCAAGACGCATGTTGAATGTTGACGTCTTTAACTTCTTATTATTTGACTCATATCTGGAAAACTACTGAAACTATTTTTTATGTTTAAAATCAAATAAATAGTTTTGGAAAAATAAATTCAAGGACAACCAAGCATTTCTGATATTTTGTAGGTATATTTGTTTGGAAGCTTTTAAGTTATGTACCATAATATAACAATATCCCGGTACATATTAGAAACATAGATTAATAGGTACAAACGAGTACATATTACATATTATTGTAATATTGCATATCGAAGTGATAACCTTTTATTTTAAAAGTCGGATAAAAATAGACAATTTAATAAGCGAAGAATTAATTGCTATGATCTCATTTTAATATAACGTATCATAAACGTAATATACGAGCAATCGTACTAATAAATTAATATTATTATTAACTACTTGATTGTAAAGTAAATAAAGTTATAAAGTGAAGTAGCTGGAACTGGCTTCAAGTTACTTGTTACATGAATTATTTACTGCGTATCAGATTGATATAACAAATAATACTCTACTTACAATGACGTATTAAAAAATAATAAACTAAGTACCAACGATTAATAAGTAAGTAATAATATTATGTCTAGAACAATTTTATTTGTTGGTTTTGTACCTAGTGATTACCACCAATGAAAATGAGTAAAAATATGGCTTTTGGACACGGAATGCCTAAATAGACAAAATTTATTCCAAAAAATATACTCAATTTGTGTCTTTATGATATCATCATCATCAGCCCGTACTCGTCCACTGCTGGACATTGGGCTCTCCTAATACGCGCCGCTGAGCCCGGTCTTCAGCTCTTCTCATCCAGTCTCTGCCAGCCATCTTCTTTAGGTCGTCACTCCACCTGGTCGCAGGGCATCCTACACTATGCTTACCTAAGCATGGTCTCCACTTTATGATATGGGGTGGGAAATTGGCTGTTATCTGTTAACTGAAAACTAATATATGGAGCCAGAAGATTGAGAAACTCTTAACCCTGATGTACAGAACACATTTGTATGCACGTAATTTTCTGTTATTAATGTGATCACATAAATTCCATGGAACACGTAACCAGACCTTAACCTAAGTGATTCAATATTGTGATAGCTATGCTAAGTCATAATGTTTCGATCGAAGTTTATAGCTTACGTATATCTTTGTTACGACTATTCGATGAATTAGTAATGATTGAAACAATCCTTGTTTACAATTCTGTGGTAAATGTTAATGCTTATGATTGTTATTGTAATGGCTTATGTTTTATAGCTATGGACTTAAAAATAGGTTATTAGTAATTTTTCGTGTTTTTTCATTTTGTCATAGATAAAAATCATAATTCTGAAACATCAGATTCAGATTTCATCTGAAATAAATAAAGAAAATGAACTGACATGTCCTGACATATCCTAAAATTATTCCGCCATTTAAAATCAAAAGAAATTTTATAACTGTTGTACATAAAGCTACCACGTAAAACGTTATTCGGCAAGGAATATATTATTTACTTTAAAAACATTATCAAGAGACAAAAAGTGTAGAGATTTCACCATGATGAAATTTTATTAAGGCTAGTCACCAAAGTAAATCTAGTTTTTATCCTTTTTACTGTGGCTGTGCCGTTATCACGATTTACAAGATAGGGTAGTATAATCAAGATGGACAGATGTCAACAAGCAGGTGTTCGTTTAGTATTGGCAACACGTTCATCGCTACAACACCGTTTGTTTCAATTATCATTAGATTTTCTAATCAATAGATGACTAACTAATCAACTAATGGGTTTACAACATAGAAAAATCTCCGTTCGTGGGAAATTTAGACTTCTCTCAACGAACTAGTGCAATTTTAAAGATTCCTGATCAAAAAAAGCTATCTGAAATATCACACAGCGCTATCTAACACCAAGCTAAGCATCCCAATGTTTGAGTTATTGGCTTAAGCTAGAGATAACAAATACTTACAGGTAAAGTTACCAATGAAATTATTTCCTAGGATTTGACATCTCTATAACAATATAAATTAGCATAAAGCGCTCTTTCAGGCCAACGTCGTGTCGTCTTGATGATCTTAAAGCTTAAAACTATCCAAAAGGCACTGATATCAATAATATGTTCAGTTACTTAAGGTCTATGCTAGATTTAGTCTTCAATTAGTTTGCAGTTAGCAGTCAAAGACTGTCTTCGATTGCTGATGATGAATCAGACCACGTTCGTCCCCTGCTGGACATAGGCCTCCTCCATGGCACGCCACTCAACTCTATCATACGTCTTATTTAATTCAATTAAATCCAAAAACATGGTACGACACACCACCGTCTCAAAATAGAACTGATAAATGAATAGGTACGTACCGAGATGAATAAAAACAAACCGAGATAACACTATCAGTGCGATAACAGTAAAACAACCATTTGCCATGCAACGATAACCCTGCACTTAGTTTGTGCCACCTCCGTTATCAGTGTTTTGCAAAGTTGCCACTTATCTGTCACAGCGACGAGAATAAGAGTGACATTTGTGATAATGGGAAAATTATTACCGGAGAAATTACTGGCGGTGATAAGGGATAGTGAAATGTTAGTTGGAATGCTACAAATTGGATGTCCATTTAAACAATAAGTACTTATAACATCTATCGTGAATCGTGGATGTATCCGCAATGGGGCATCCTCCCATACCTGGCATCTGAAATCCTTCAGTAAAATTCTATAGGCGCTTGGCGGTGCTAACGGATATTGAAATGTTAATTGGAATGGTACAAATTGGATGTCCATTTAAAACAATACTTACTAATAGTATCATGGACGTATTCACAATGGGGCAACATGGAGTTACCCCTCCCTGGTATCTGAAATCTTTCAGAGAGATTCTATAGGCGCTTGCAGCAAAATGTTGGCGCACTTTTACAAGTCAGTTTCCTAAAATCACGTTTTCAGTCTTCTGTAAGCCACTTATAAAATTTTCAATCCAAAACGTTCAGTGGTTTTGACTGCGTTGTTAGATCAGTCAGTCACCCTTTCCTCTTTCCATATTTAAATTTAATTAACCCATTAATTAAATAAAGTCCAAGCTTCCATAACACTAAATATGTAAAGCGAACGTAATTCGAAATAGAGCCCTTTAAAGTGAAAGCTTTCATTACTGTAGATAAAATCAGTGGACGAGCAAACGTAGACGGATTCATGTAATGGAGATATAAACGTTAACTATGACAATAACATTTCAAATTCTATGACGTTTTAGACAAAGATTTAGAATACCTAGACTGAAAGTAAACACTGTAGTAATTAAGATAGACTCCGCGTTCTAAAAGGCAAAACCTGATGTCAGTTAAGAGTTACTATTGTGACTTTTCTTGATCAAGAGCAAATTTATTAGGCAAGTGTTGTATGTGTTAGTTTTTGACATTATTATATGCTTGACATTTTATGGACTCGTTTTTTATATCCTTTTTACGTTTTTATATGCGTTTTTTTACATAGTTTCAATAAACATATTTTAGGTAATTATAGAACTTTATCTGTTTCAATAATCTCATTTATTGTTGGAATGCCTCTGAAAATCACGGTCATGAAATTTTTTCTTAAAAAAGAAAGTAGAAAAATCCCGTTTATTTTATTTTAACTTTTTTGCATGAAAAAAAAAATTAATCAAAAGAATCACACCACCATAGCAATCTGTCTATTCAGCCTGTATCCACAATCCACCCACTGCAGGGTATCGGCCTCCTCATGGTCACGGCACACCTTCCGATCCTGTGCAAGTCTCATCCAGTTCCTTCCGACATACTTGAAAATATCGTCTAAAGGCATTTGCCACAAAGAAAAAAAAATAATCGTCTGACCATAGCAATACTTATGTTAATTTTATTCATGTTTTTGGTGCGAGCGCGGTATCTGACTTGTCACAATATATTTTAATAGTGTATGTCTGTATAAATAGAGCGATTCTATTCAACTGCAAACAACAGGTATGTTTTGTTTGTGCATTCAGTATCCAGAGGTTCAGTGAAGCGAATGTGAAGATAGCGGGTGCATTTAACAGGATTCAGGACATTTCAATGTAAATGCGTGGGTTTCGTCTCAGAGTAGGTACTACTTTGTATGTATGTACAACCTAACATTGGTAATTAAGGTTGTTAATTGTAATATATCCAGTATAGGTATAAAATAAAAAGAGACATTTGTAGAAAGTGTCTTCAGAGAAAGAAAGTGTATATAGATTTGAATACACTATGCTTTTTGATTTTGATTTAATTAATATTTTACGGTTTACCAGACCCTTAGACAATAGAACCAAAACGGACGGACGGCTAACCGTCCGTTGTAGTCTAACTCAGCAGCAAAATATAATAATTACGAGGTTGTTACGCTACTTAGAATAAAACATGTAAACTACTCTACTCGAGCGTAATGACGTTAGCCCAATGGGTGCTAACTGGCATGACAATACGGCTAACGATAAAACGAAGTTAAGATAAGTAGTTTTCCATGTACCCTCACTTATGGCCCCGTCTGCGGCTCAACATCTCAAACATAACGTTTCAATTCTTTTACCAACGCTCCGACATTTTTCATTTCGATTGCAGTCATCGAAACGTGTCCGACAGGACCACCCAATCAATTAGTTCCGACGAATTTACGACATTCTCGTTCATCGAACAACGGTTTATTGTCAGGCAATATTTTAATAAAAACGTCACAACGCCAGAACCTCATCAAAATCGCATCAACCTCCACCGCACCCACTCAGCTTGCATTTGAACGTTTTTAACATCCATTTGAATCTAAATTTTACTTTGCTCTCGTTCTGACGACGCAATGTCTCCTTCGACACTTCATATTATCGTCCCGAGACAGCAATAAAAAAATAACGACTGAAGCTCGACACCTCGGACTGTTCACTCCGAGCACGTGAATGTTTGCTTTACTCACTTAGCAAACAATTAAAATACCTCTCTAACACTTTTCACAATATATCGCGGAATTCGCGTTCGCATCGTCGCGTCAAGAGGAATGCTCGGGACGCGACTAATTCATGCGAGAAAATACTCCTGCATAAGACATTGAATTTTTGAGAATATTGGAAGGTACAGCGCATGAATATTATGAATACCTTTACACGAAATATTTAACCCTGCCCACTTCTCGCTTCTCTTTTAGTATTTTCGCTTTGCAAAGATTAACAAATCGTTCCCGGCGAGAATTCCACGAGTTTCCAGTATCGGCGTTTACTATGTTGCACGAGTAATAAATGCTCAGGATTTACATAAACTCGGTCCTTTGATAGCGGAATACTGATGAGCTGCTCGAGTAACAGACTCTAACGCTCGACATGAACATCATATAAACCTATCATTTTCTTGACAAAGTTCTGAGACTTGTGAAGCAATCTACGTCTACGGAGTTAGTCCCTGCCAGAGATAAGATTCATTACGTTGATATTTTCCTTCCTAGACAAAACTTCGCAAGTTATTTTTCCCCGACGAAACTCCGAAAGGAAAATATTATTATGACGGAGAATCCGCAAAATCCTTACGCAGGAAAATTGCTGGGGAAGCATTCAATTGCATTACTGCGGAATGCATTTTCAGATACAAAGAGCAAAGTATTAACGTGGAGCTCTCAGACAATGGCAAACACGAGCGGAACGCTACGCAGCCGTCAGGATAAATGTATCGAGCACCACAAATACCACCGCAGACTTATTGTTTGGGATGCCATCGCTGAAATATTGCCACTCCAGACTCTAGACTGCTTCAGCACCCAAACATTTCATATGAATGTCTTTTAAGACTCGTAATTGCGAACGTTATTGCCCCTCGTCTTCGGGTCTGCTTAAAAATTCAATTAAATAATTTTATCGGTATCAGAATCGCAGTACGAGTATGTATTGGATATCTTGTTGCGGCGCCTAATTGGATTTGCGGCGAGGTTTCACATTTTTCCCGGCTGGGCTTTCAGCGCTCTCTACGGAGTGGGAGTTTCACTCTTTGTATTTAATTTTTATCTTCGGTGCTATTTCCGACTGTGTGAGAGTGGAGAACCGACGTCGGTGAAATATAATAGGAAAAGTTTCATTTGGCTAATTAAAAATAAACCGTCGTAGGGAACAATCCAGATTTATTGTAGCTATTGTACAAGCTCTAGCCGACGGTGTCTGCAGTTTCATAATAGAAGCTCATTTGCGAACATTTTGCTATTTTGTCGTTTGCGGTACTGTATAAATATGGAGATAGTAGAACAATGGGAAATGATGTTGACATTTTAACGTAAATGTCTGTTTTTAAATATTAAAAGTGGCTACACAATGTAGCAATATACGAGTCCTTGTCGAGGACAAAAAAGGCAAACATGACGATAAATTGTAATAGTTCATAATCGATCAGTTTTATTGAAGAACAGAATGTACAACAGAAGGGTGGCACCCCGTGCCGTGTAATTATTACGTCACCTTCAATTCGGAAAGTTTTAATGTGTGTACATTCGTTCTGCAGAACGTGGAGTGCTAACGACGCTTCGAGCGCCCTTCAGTCTCTCGTCTCCTCGTCGCTTCGAGCACTCTCTCCGCTGTTGTTTGAACATCGAAACAAACGAACAAAACCGCGATTACATTTTCTGCAGAGCGAATTTAAACTCATCGTGCAACCGTTGATGTTACTTTCGTAAACTTTGGACGACTAGTTCGAGTAAATTTCTAGGAAGCTAGGGAACTCTGGGTGAACATTCTTGCGATTGAGACCGCAGTTTGCTGTCTGCCGACTGCCAAGTTTCTCCGCGCTATGTAAATTTTGCTGTAATTAGAGACGCCAAAACCGCGTATGGCAGTCGAACGGCCGTCTGCTCCCATTAACTGGCTCTGAACGAGGCCGAATCTCCGTGATTCCCTACATAATCTGTGAAACTACCCATTTACTCCGGTGGCTGCATTACCCAGAACTCGTCACAAAGTTTTATACTTCGTTTTACTGGTCTCAGTTTTGAGCATGTAGTAAACGGTGACGATTGCGAGACAAAGCGTGATCGGATTGAGTAAATAAATAGTCTGTGTCGAGGAGCTCATCAATCTTGCAGTATAATAGTAAATTGTGCAAGTTGGCTGTTCGTAGCAGAGTTCGTCGCCCGCGACCTGCAACCTCACTAAACCGTCGTGAGCGCGACACTTAACAATTTAATTGTCACTCATTAGTCCTAAGGCGACGACTCCAGCACCGTTCTAATTAACTCTGTAATTCATAGACGTTTCATTAGCTACGAACTAGGGTTTCTCGCGGCATTCAACTCTTCGGTAGTCTGGGATATCAATCATTCGGATATGTATGTGCACAGCGAACATCTGCTTCATCGGGTTGAATCAATCATGCGAGTCCCGAGCATGTGGCTCGCGACCAGTTATTTATCACTTTCAAAATCGATGACAGCAGTTAGATCGTTCCAATTTACAAATGGAGAACTATTAAAGCGCAGCGCCCCTTGCCCTTGCTCCTTGCTTTTTTTCATAATATCTTAATAACAAAATGTTTGATACGAGCGTACTACTCGTAGAGTGCGCTCGGGCCGGATTCGAGCGTCGCGACATCACTGTTTGCTGTGCAGGATGGCCCGCCCCCGCCTCGTCTCTTGGCAAACTCCACAACTACACTGCAAATCATAGTGAGTTTGCGCAGGTCAACGCTCTCGGGAGTACGTACGTTTTATGTGTTCCTGGTGTCACGACGTCACGCTAATAATAGATCGGAATGCCTCAATATGCATGCTGGTACGCCAGTTCCTTACTTTATGCGCGGTGCATTCTCTTCCATGTGTAGACGCCATGTAGCCAATCAAGCGAGCGGCCCCATACATCACAATTACTCGTATCATCGCTGACTAACCAGACGGTATATCCAAATGGAGAACAATGCTTTATTAACCCATACAGGAGCAGACCTGGGATTGGAGTTACGGTTCGACAGTGGATATATAATATGTTTAATTAAGGAGTGCTGCCTACGCCGCATTGACTCGTTAAACTTTCATTATTATTCTCACAAATTGCGTACGTGAACAAATTGTTTCACGATCGATCTCCATTGCTCTGGTGAACCTTTGTTTGACTTGGGCTCCAAATTCGGCGTAATTGCCTTTCAGCGTTTTATTATTCAACTTTATGCAGTCATTTACTTGTGTTATTACGAAGGGAGAGTCTGTGAGTGTCGTGGGTGGATGCATTAATCGTGATATGTAAATGTGGGATATGAAATATTGAAATTGCTGACTTGGCCCTATAATGGGGTGGCGTCTGCGAGTACGTTTCGATTATGGTTATTAACTTGTGAAATTGTATTGTTGTAGACTTGTGTTTGCCTCTTACCTCATTAAGTTTATTCGTGTTTTCTTAAATTAAGATGCTAATTTTAGAATTTAACTTCGAGTTGAATTACATACGTTGGAAAATGCTAACTACATCCGTGCACGTAGTTATTTACTGCAATAATTTATAACGACATTTCAGCTTAACAACGATTAACATTTATTTATATTTTTCTACCTATACTTTGTTAACTATTAAATATAATGATACATCGGAGATTCATCATTTCAAATCACTTTCAAAAATAAAATAACTTACGATCAGAATTTTGGAACTTTTTTACCTTAGTTCAATTAAAATAAAACACCATTTATCAAATTTAAGCTGTATTTTTCTATGATTTTATAGAATTCCTAATTAATAAATTAAGTAAATTCCTCTGCCGAAATCTCCCCAAGGAAAATCCCACAGTTCCTTGAGGCTACAAAGGTCAGTGGCGACTGGCAACCCATGAGGTACACTCTCGCAAGTTGCGATCACAATAGCCCAACGATAGGCGCAGTGATATGTAAATAAAAAAAGTTCTCTGCTGATCGTCATATGTCTTGTTACAGATAGAAGACGAAGGTAACCATGGCAACGACGACACCAGGCTGTTCATCCTGTCAACTCTTGCTGGGCAGCACAAACCTCGGGTGTCATGCGCGTTGTGCAAGGAAACTCTGCACGTTTTCGACCGCTATCCGCTGGTCGACGGCACGTTCTTCTTGAGCCCGCGGCAGCATACCAGCAGCGCTGTTGAGGTAAGATTTTTTAAATCAAATCATAAGTAAGAAATTAGTCTTAGTATTTTTAATTCCTGATTGGTATGAAATTTAATTTCTAGAGTTTGAGTTTGAAGAGTTTTACTACTATTCCACACTTTCGAATAAATAATAATATAATAAGTCAATTTATTCGTATATTCTCACTTCCGAAGCTTCGCATTTATAAAAGTATGGTGTTTCCACCTAGGAGAATGTAAAAGTGACGCAAAGCTAATGTCTTTGTACATTTCGTTTCTAACTAGTAGCTTCTGTTTTTGTCGATTGGGTCGATCAGAAAACTTCGATCTGAAACATCTTCCTCGTCAGATATTATTATTTATTTAACTGCCTCAAATTCCTTAAAACGACAAATCCTCAAACAACGCAAACACAATTGAAATTCAAGCGCAAACATTCCTAAACCGAATCTGTATCTCTAAAGTAAATTCTGTGTAATTAACGAAAATCTCACATTAAATCTCCAGTTTATTTGCTCTTTAACTCAAATACGATCCGAAAGTTTATTTAAGTGTACAAAATCCCTGCAACTCATATGACGGTGAAACTTCTTCGTGTTTATTCAGCGAATTAGGAGAGGCGAGAGCGAGGATGTCATGTTTGCTTGGCGTTAGGATTACCATGCACTCCCAAAAGGCAAGGGCCCGCTTAACGTTGCCGTCAAAAATAACTTGGGAACTAACTGTTAAAATTTTCATATTTACTTTTGTATTACGGATAACAAATAATACTTAACATATTTTGTAAAATAATTGTCGGAATACATAATGTTTGTACCCGTGAGCATTGAATTTAGAAATTTTAATAGGCTTTAAACAATGAGTTGGACTGCTAAAAACTGATCAGAAATACTTTTTAAAAATAAGAGGGGCAGAAATAGGACTACTATTAACTAAAATAATTTAATAATAAATGCTTGGAAAGTGTAATAACAATAGGTACGATAAAGAGCTGTGACTAAACCCAATGAACTTGATTCCCATTTCAACCATCGCATCGATGCGTTGATATTAACACTGACTCACTACACTCCCTAGCAACGGGTCGTAAACAGACTTAGCAAGTGTGACGTCATCCACAGGTGAAAGTTGAGGGTCGCACGCAATACCTGACTTGCGTGTGCATGGGATGCCTCGAGCGCTGCGACCCGGAGAGGACCATACGCTGTCGGTTCTGCGGACAGAAGTGGGACGGCGCCTCCCTCGTGCTCGGGACCATGTACTCTTACGACATCTTCATGGCCACGCCTTGCTGCGCGGAACGACTGAAGGTGAGCTTCTTTGCATACAACCAAAAGCACACGAGCAATTCCATCCACTTCAATAATTATATGAGCTAACATTGGTATATCTACTTACCTATACAAAAGTCGGACGAAATGTTATTCTCGGTGCACAGTCTCTAAAAAGCATGAGTAATGATTTCGCTTTTCTTTAGTTTTACGACATGCAATAAACATCACCAAGAAAATAGCGTTTGCCATTTTATGTGTCAATTTTAGCATCGATGTGTGAAAAGTTGGTTTTGTTGCAGTGCAACACCTGCTTCAAGCCACTGCTCCACCCGCAGCAGCGGCTCAACTACTCCGATTACTCGCACCCGGTGACGTGCCCGCACTGCCGCGTGCTTGACACGCACTTCGTCAAGCCGTTGTCCTACTGCTTCACAAAACGGGCTTACCCGCTGTTCCAGCAGTGGCCATAACAGTCGGCGGTGCCGGGAACCTCTCCCGGCACCCCCCCGGCCTCCTGCGACGCGTGGAGCGTGGCGCCGTCGCCGCCGCGGCGCGCCTCGCCTCCCGCCCTGCGTCCCGTCGTCAAAACGAGCATGACTCCGCGCGCACCCGAACCCGCTCCTGCTCCCGCTCCTCCCGTAGAAGAATCTAAGTACCTCGCGCCGACGCTGGCGAGCGTCACCGAGTCGCTGGCGCTGCTCGGCCTCAGCCCGGAGACGCTGGCGATCAGCCTCGGCGAGACGCTGGCCGAGCACTACCTCGCCTCGCTGCGACCCAAGCCGGCCGCGATGGAGCGCCCGAGCCTCGGCTCCTGCGCCTTCCCTCGCCGCGAGCAGCGAGCCGAGCCGACGCTGCAGCTCTTCTCCAACGACTTCATCGACTACTTGAACCAAATCGCCTAATTTCTCTAGTGCGCGCCTCGCGGTAATCGGACTCGTTGAAGTGTGTGCGACGACGCGACCCATTCGGACATTTCCGCGTCCCTGCGACGTTAGTTATAATTTCTGTTAAACTAAGTTGGTATTATTGAAGATATTTTTATGTGGTTTTAGATCGTATTATTGATTTTATTTTAATTTTATTCTGCACTTTGTTGAGGAGTTGATTTTGTCGGAAGCGATGATGATTAGCGGATTAGTGATGCCAGAAATTGCATTTTTTGTTTTCGATCGATTCACGGTTTGGGAGATTTTCCTTTTGAAGGAACCGAATGCGAATTTTAAATTATTGATTACCCTACTTCAGTGATAGTGATCGCCCTATCTGATAGGGAAGTTTGTGCGGCGTGTTGTTTAGTTCAATTTAGTTTATTAGTTATGTTTTATTTTAGCAAAATTTTAAACCTAACTTAAGTGTTATACAATATTTTCGTAGGTTTATGAACTTTTGTTTCCTCCCACCAAATGGCACTTTGACGTCTAGAGGGACACAATATTATAATACCTAAAGATGCCATGTTAGTTTATCATTAATATCATCTTCTATTTCGTCATTTACTTATAATAATTTTCACTTATTTAAATATAATGGTAGAGGACTTTAATTGTAAGGTACCCAATTGCTGTGTCACCAATAATATGATTAGTGTGTCTCTATTACAATTATTGCTAAGGTTCGTAATAATGTCTTGAAAATGTTGTTTAATTTCTTTGATATATAATTTATATAATTATTATGGTCTCATTGGTAAGTGGTGTTTTGATAAATTAATGCGAGTTATTTGGAAATGTGCCATATCAAAAAGAAAAAAAGGAAGCTGGAAAATTTATAAAGAAACACCATAGATCATTGAGTGTATTTTCTCTTTTTAATTAAGTACTTTAGCACCGTAATCGGTCGTTTTTGTTAATCTACATTGACTATTTGAATAATTATAGATTAAGGGTTTTATTATCATGAATGTCTATTTATTTGTAAGGAAATATCGCTTGATTCATTTAAAGAGCGTATTAAGATGCACTTTCTCTGCGATTGTTTAAAGTTGATGTTTTAGGTAAGGTTTTTATACATTTGATACTTCGCAAAAGTGATTACAAGTGATAAATATTTAGTGATAGTGCGTGTTAGTGATAAAGTAAAGAGTGGTGCGGATTTTGAGGCGTTTGACATGTTTTATACAGAATTTTTTGGTAGACTGCCGTAAGTTAGGCAATAATTCTATGAAGACTTGACACTTTTTATAGGTAAAAATTTTTGCATTAACTTTCTTAAATCGATACTGCCATTTACATTAGAAGATATAATCGGGGTCTAATGTCATGTTATTATAAATTTAAGGCTTTTACAGAAAAAAAAACAGTTCTTTTTTGTTAACCCTTTCAGGACCATGTACCGATATACAATCATTTTTAGGGTTTATTACCTCTATTAGATTTGATTTCAAAAAGCCATATTTAAAATGATAATAAAAACTAACTGTACGATGATGTACCAATAACTTCGTTTACATAGTTTATAATATAAATCACATCATCCTATTCACATATATAATCACACAAAATTTTCGAAATTTCATAACCTAATTTTGGTGACAAGCACAAAATACTTTATTTAAAACACACCCTAAATTCACCATAAATTCTAACCGTTTTATACATAATTTCAAACTCGTGAATTATTCCTCTACATTTTTTTGCAATATTATATTGTTCAAGTAAATTTTTGGGACTTATGCGTCCCCATGGTCGTCAAAGGGTTAAGTCTCAGCTGTCAATTATGTCAATCATCAAAGTACATATAAGACCCCGAAGCACAATGTTGGACTGACGTAATCATATTGTTGCGTAGTGATTAGGCATCATTATCATCGTCGAGCCATCCGCATCACTGCACATCATCATCATTTTTCATCACGCACGGTCTGTGTGGTTTGCGACTGGGTATTATAAGACATTTTTTTTAATTAGTATACCTTTGTTTTATGTTATAGCTTTAAATTTTGCACAGACAGAATATGTATCTTTCTTAGATGAAAGATACTTTTAGTCCTTTCTCATATCTTTCATCTTCAGTCCAGCCGGTTTAGTATAAGTCCAAGTTTTCAACATTAAAAATGTATTTTGAATTTATTTGATTTCGAAAATACCTTTTTAATGTATATACCTACAATGTAAATTAAAAAAATCATTAGGTAAAGGCTAGATTAAAAGTTTTCCTTAAGGACATGGATTCTCACGTGTTTCCATTGATCATTATTCATTTTTCATTTTACTTGTACAAGTTAAAATGTGGACTTATTCTGTTATTATCACGTTCATTGATTCATGACGAGAGTTAATATTTTTTTTATTGTGATAATATATTACTTTTTACATCCGAAAATACCAATCCAAAAACTTTTAAATGTAAAAGAACCTCACTTAGAAGATATAACTTATATTTTGTTTTTTATTAAACTGCAGTCTTATAATAACCAGTCGCGGTGTATGTTTGAAATGTCTTAAATATTTAAAATTATCTTCGCTTAATTAAAAATATACTTTACTTATCTATACTTAAACCTTTATCTAGCATGGCGTAATTATTGTACATAAAATATAATATTGTTAAATCAAAATGCTTATAAAAGTACCTATACTTGAAAATCCTATCTAACAAAATCGCTTTCTAAAATCAAAGTAAAACGGATTGCTTGAAAAATTACTTATTGGTAAGACTTCATCATCGTCATCGGAAACTGCAGTAGTTCCAATAATTTTCATGATACAGCGAACTTTGCGTCGTCATCATCATCATCTCAGCCATAGGACGTCCACATAGGCCTCCCCATTGGACCTCCATACATACAGGTTGGAAGCGACCTGCATCCAGCGTCATTTGCGCGTACCTAGTATCAAAGCAGCCACCGTCAGCCAGTGCCTGCTACCTAGTATTTCAGGTACCTATCCTAGGCACGGCGACGATAACTATTAATTAACCTTTAGAAGGGCAGTCTGCTTGTTTGTTACCAATGCAATGGCATACAAAATATATGAGTGTGAAATACTGCAGCAAAAAGACACGCCAAAAGATCTTCGCTTCTTTTACTGTCTTCTATGAACAACTGAAATACTGCAGTTTCTGAAGAAGTGCTCTACTTCTTCTTTATAGAGATATATTTACCGCCATACAAAGCTAAAATAATCGTATAATCAAAGTATTGCAAATATTCTAGTATAGCCACGAATCGATAGTACATACTTTCAATAATATCATAATATAAACCCTTATTTTAAAAGCAACGGTCGCATCTCGATGACATTTCATGTGTTAATCAATTTTAATTTTATCGAAGTTTGCTCGTTCGAATATAGAATTATATTTAAAGTTAATAATTAAGTATACATTTATATGTATGTATGCAATAAAAGAAAAAATATTGAAAAAAAAATTAACGAGCTGTTGTTGGTATATTTAGGTAAAATATAAAAAAAAAACCCAGATCATCTGATGGTGTCCATGTACAAATGAAAAGTGAGATGTCATCGAGTTGCGATGAACTTAGGTCAAGCGAAATTATAAAACATATTATAATAGTCTAATACAAAACCAATACTTAGATTTATCATAGTTTAAAGACTAATCGAAAGTCATTAACTCCCTTCTCCGGTACAAAATACGCTATTAAAAATATTTCAATAATAAATTTATATCAAAATCCTCCGATTCAAACGTGAAGGCTGTTTATTTCATATTTTAAATAGATATTTCGATATTGAAGATCTTCGATTAACATTTACCTATACCTTATTAAAAAATAATAAAAATAGCTAATTATAGTACATACATTTAAACAATATTTGCTCTGAAATTAATACTGGGCTTAAAGTATATTATATCCAATTAAAATATATGAATCTTTCAGAGTACATAATTAAAACTACGTATATTATAGGACGCCTACAATTTAGGCTTTACAAACTAAAAAACCGATTATTTACCGATTTTTAAACCGATACCGACTTTTATTTAAATTTGGATATATCAATTTTATTTGAACAGGCGCTTAATGATTGTACCTCCCTTTACTAGGCAAAATATTATGTAGTTTTCGAGACAAAGAGTTGGTCGTTCCACAATATTTTGGTTCTTCCTTCATTATTACTAGATATTTGATCATAATTTATATATTTACCTACATATAGTACCTACGTTTTATTATTCATATTTTAGTCACTTAGTTGTTCAGTTTTATCATATAAATTTAATTACACTAATGTTGCCAACTTTCTTAGTTTATTTGCACATATTTGTTAAATTTTGTAATTAATGACAATTTATTTAGAGACCGACGTTCAATATCGAGTTGAATTAACCGTCGTGTAATTTAGTGAATTGCTTAAAAGTACAAAGTGAAACAATTTGTTACTTTTACAAATTTTATAAAAAAATGGATTACATATTAAAAACTAAAAAAAAAACACACTAGATAATCAAAATAGTTGCTATAATTCCTAAATATTAAACCACATATAAAGTAGCAGATATTACCGTTTGATTTTAATATAGATTTGTTTTTAGTTAATGAAAATTTAGTCTCGAAAATTGTTACTTATTTATTATATATAAACTATACCGTATTCACTTTTTTTAAACTTTTATCCTAAATATTTGTGAACTTAGATTTCGTACATTGTACCTTTTAGAAAAAGCACATTTGTAAGTAGAATATTATGGTCATTGGCATAATATTTTTTCTATAGTTATAACTCGCTTTTGATAGGTTAAACTTATTTCTATTGTAGTTCTTTTAGGATCTTAGGATTTTTTGAATAATATTGTGCGAATGAGACGTATGTATGTGGTCACACTTAACATTAAGGTAGGCATCATTCTTTTCATAATAATTAGTATTGGTGTTGGTGCCAATTTTTATAGAAATTGTGTGCATTCTGGTCATAGGAATCGTGCATACGCGCGCTTCGACGTAAGCTCATACTAACATTATTTTCATGTTAATATTTTATACGCACATGACATTCTGTATGTCTGAAGCCACGAACTTTGTCTTAGAACTCATGTTACACTTCATTGCGATATGACCAAAGGAAAGTTGACGAACGATTTTCCATTGTCTTGCTGGGACAAGATAAACTTTACCACAAGAATTTGATCGAAATTTTCAATACCATAGGCGACAGAAACTTAGGGATGTGTCGGACATTAATGAACCCTATCAAAGAGGTTATTCAAGTGATTTCATTTGGTCTATCCAAGATGACATTCAGTATCCATTGCCCAGCGTTGCTCGAAGCTCAAATTCACAAACTCATTGGCTGATTTAGTATACGGCTGTTATTGGTTAGTGAAAGAAATTGCAAATCAAAAACGTGTTAATTATATTTTGATATTCAATGTTTTCTACACTAATGTAGTATTTAATTATGTGTAGGTTAGCGTCGCTCCCGATCGCATTTGTTGGTTTAGATACGTGAAAATCTACGTTCAAAAAATGGGGATAGCTGATTCAGACCAGACTGAACTAGAATTGACATGGGATGTGGTTTTAAACATTATATAAATTCATTACCGTCACAGAAACAGCAGTCCTGCGTCACACAGGAAAATAAAAAATATTTTGAGATCGCGACGTTCAAGCTTTCCCCCCACGTGTATGCCCACATTGAAAGTTAAAAGGTGATAATACGAATTGGTTAATGATAATAATAAATAAGTTATTGCGTGGCAATTAGATTTACAATTTTTACGTAACGCGCGGGGTGCACCAGGGTATGAGTGTCATTTGTAAAAACACGAACTTTTGTACTTTCGTATCGTAACGTGTAACTTAGCGGTAACATTTTTTCTATTAATATGTGTAACGCGTAATTAAACAATTAATGTACGTTTTTTTACTGAAATGTAGTTGTAGATTTTTTATAAGAACCGAGACGAGATCTCGTACGTGTATCACAGCGATAATTATGTAGGATGAGACCATACTTTGTTTGTAAGTTTAAGAGGGAATCCAACCATTTTCATAAAAACGTTACATAGAATTTACTAATTAAGGCGTAGGATTCCTTCTTGACACTATAATCGTTCAGTATTGGTCTTCGTAGTAATAAGTGTGCATTTTCTATTCGATTGGATGCTTTTTTACGTTAATCTAACTAAACTACAGTTTTATAATTGGGATTGCTTTAAAACAATTTTTCGAACGGCATTTTATAGGAGCGATAAAATCATGGCAGAAATTAATATCCGGTCCTGTATTCTGTATCAGTATGAAAGTGTCGCATATGATAGCATCTACTATGTGTATTAAATATATTATCAATGTATGTATGAACGAATGTTTAACTATAATATTTTGTATTTATCTTTTGTCTATGGAAGCCCTGGCGATAGCTGGGCGCGTTCACGCTCTATTTATTATACTTATGATATTGAGTGTGGTCATGTGTTTTTTCTAATGATCTCTCGTTTACTTACAATTTTAAGAAATAAGTGGTTCGAGTATAAAGAAAGGCTAGGTAGGATAGGAAGCTCAGAAGGAATTGCCAATTTAATTTAGCGTATAAGTGCTTGAATTTAACGTAACAATCGTTATAAAAATACGATATTAAAACTTTTTGTACCATTGAAAAATGATATTATTTTTAAAGTCGATACGTCTCAACGTATATTTTTGTACATGCGAAGTCGATGCGTGAGGAATTGGCATTAAAATTAAGAAGGTTATTTGGATAAGACGAAAGTTCCATTTTTGTACTATTAAATATCGGAAAGCTATTATTTTTTGTAAGGAGCGTTGTATTATCTATTCGGTAAAGTTGGTAAGGCGAGACTAGGTTATAGGTTGTTTCAGAAAATTGTAATAAAACTCGAGAGGTGGGAAAAAAATAACGTTATATTTTATATAACTCTGATATTACGCCCGAGCAGGGCAGTGTGTTACTTTACGAATGTAGAATAAGTTTACTCTTTTAAAAAGAGTTTTCGCAGGTAGTAGTTTTAGGCTTAATGTTTTTTATACCAGCTTGATGTTGTGACATTTATTATAAAATAAACGATATTGGTAAATAGTCTACCGAACAAGCAGCCAACACGGATCAATAAATGTGTAGATTGGCGTATGTAGCATAGAAGGGACACCTTTTGTTTTCATTATCGGACGTCGAGCGGGCAGCATCTCGTCACTTGTGATCTTAACCAAAGTGTTTGCTGTTCATATCATTTTAACGATACATTTTTCGGTACAAAATCTTAGCGAAGTTTTTTAATTCTATTTGATTATTAATATATTGTTAGACAAATCTGTGTCAGTTTTGTAGTGGAAGCGTAGAATTCTATCTCACCAGCGCTCAGTCGAATATATCGGCGCTAGAATTCGGAGACATTTTCATTACAATTCTGACAAAACCTGAATTATTTCAGTTATTTAGCAGAATTTATATTATTGTCTAGTATTTCCGATTATGTTACGTTTTATATTGCTTATATTATAACAATGTTTATTAAGTATTTAATATTCATTTGATGAGGACCTAGTCGTTTCTCTATATATCACATTTCCAAAGTACAAATTCCTTGTTGTTTAGTCCAATTTTGTTTGACTGTTATTGAATGGAAATTATTTTAGAGAGCGTAAGTCGGCGCTGGAAAGCGACCGATGGTACGCCAGGTCAGTTTGGAAAATTAACTTTGCCTGCTGCGCGGCCGGAGCAATGTAATTATATGAAACTTGATACACTGTTCATGACATTACAATGTTAGGCTAACTTATGATGCACCAAGAGCTGAAACGTCGAGGTTAGTTTTTATAATGTTTTTGTAAAATTAACATTAACCACGTGTTAAGTCCCGATGAATAAAATTAACATGAGACTGTCATTTGTTATCGAACAAAAGATGTTTCGGTTAACATAAAACAAAAGAAAATAAAGCTTTGATTAATTCAAACAGAAACTTTGAATAGTATATAAAGAAGTGTTCACATCTATAACATATTTATTAGCGTTTTTAATAAGCTCTGATCTATCACAAGTTGTACCGCCAATTTAGGCTTAGTTTATGTGTTTCCAGCCATTGTGAGATTGGAGAATTCAGCAAGATGCTGGGGACGTGTTGTCTCGTATTTGAATCAAAATAAATAACATAGATTGTCAATTGTTAGTATTTTAAAAATATTTAGAATCCCTTACGAATCCTTACTGGACCTTACTTAAACGTTAGCAGATATGTATGAATACTTCTTAATGTTATTTTTTCATAAGTTTGTCTAAAATTGTAATGTCTTAAAAATTATTATATTCATGGCACATGTATCTTGTACTTTACAAACTAGATAAATAGAAATTTTCCATAAATAGTGCCGCACGATACACTATTGTAATAATTATGTTTAGCAGCTTTTAAATTAAGTTAGTTTAATTTTTAAATAATTACCCATACTTTAGTTAATGCACAATTAATAACCCAATTTAGTAATATTATTTTCTTTACTAATTTTTTATTTCAGTGATGTAAGCTTCATAGACTTGTATAAATTGATTTTCTTTTAGTTCATGTTTTCTCTTTTAGTTTTTATACGTAATCGCCTACTACACATTTCTAAAAGCTAACTTAGCATTGAAATATTAATATTTCAAATGACACTACCTACGATAAAATACAATGAAACCTTTATAAAATAAAAACTACAAAATATTATGTGTTTTATTTATTAACATCACCTTTCTAAGATTAAATCTTGTCACAGTCAAATAAACTCTAAAAAATAGGTATAAAAGAAGCGCTTGCCGAAGAGGCGTTGTATCAAGGGGGGGCAAAAATTTCTATCTATAAAACTGTTAAAATGTTTTTCAAAAACCTCAATTACTCTATCAAGCTTAAACTACTGAATATTTATATGAAATTTTAGAATATGTAAGCTCACACATAAATCTTTCAATAAGTAAAGACAACTTTTTAACTGGTTCAGAAGTTTTTTAAAAACCTCAACTCAGAAACGGTGCGTCCTAGACGAAAAATAACGAAATTTTTGCCCCCCGCCATACTACCCCTACTCTAGTAAGCGCTCCGGAACCAACTCCCAAAGTTTCAACCCTACCCCTAAAAATATATATTACCCGTTGAAAGTCTAGCCTCTCTCCGAAATAGGTTGGAAATTTATAATCCTACTTCCTGCTAACATTATAAACGCAAAAGTTTGTAAGAATAGGTATGTATGTTTATCGTTATTTAGATATATATAATATGTATGTTTGCTACTCTTTCACGCAAAAAATATTAAATAAATTTTGATGAAATTTTACAGTTAATATTTAGCTCACACATATGTAAATCTCTCAATTAAAGGATTACAACTTTTTTAGTGGTTCAGAAGTATTTCAAAAACCTCATATAACTCCGAAACGGTGCGTCCTAGGCGAAAAATAACGAAAGTTTCGCCTCCCTCCATACTACCCCTCTCCACTAAACGCTTCGGAACCAATTCCCAAGTTTCAACCCCCTATCCCTAAAAATATATCACCGACCAGTCTAGCTTCACCTCGCCAAAATAGGTAGGAAGGGATCCTTAAATCCTACTTCCTTAATATTATAAACGCAAAAGTGTGTAAGAATTGGTACTCTTATATCGTTATTAAGACGTCGTATGGATGTATGGCACAGGACAGGGTTGAGTGGCATAACATGGAGGCCTTTGCCAGCAGTGGGATGTAGAGGGCTGTGGATGATGATGTGGATGTATGTTTGATACTCTTTCACGCAAAAACTACTGAATGAATTTTGATGAAATTTTACAATATTATATATAGGTCACACATAAATCTCTCAATATAGGTATATATAATAAATTTTTTGTGATTCAGAAGTTATTCAAATAACTCAGAAACGGTGCGTGCTAGGCGAAAAATAACGAAATTTACGCCCCCTCCGGAAAAGCGCTCCAGAACCAACTCCCAAAGTTTCAACACTCTACCCCTAAAATATATATCACCAACCCGTCTAGCTTCACCTCGTCGAAATAGGTCGGAATCTTTAAATCCTACTTCCTACTAATACCTATATTATAAACGCAAAAGTTTGTGAGATTAATGGATGTGTAAATGTATAAATTGAAAAACATTTGTAATTTTCAAATTTATTACGCAATCCACCATACACCAGAGGGGCTATTGGCTAATTCTCACCCACTACGATTGATGGCAACTTCAATGTACATTGCTGCTTTTATTACTTTACTCATATTAATATGTAAGTTTAAAACGTAATGTACGCAATTTTGTCTATGGATTCTAGTGTTTTACATGTCGTTTTGCGATAGCCAATAGGCCCTCAGTAAAAATCCAATTTCAAACACAAGCTTTGTCAGAGGTTTTCTATAGCCGCTCCTGACTGTGCCCCGTCCTCGGCTGTACGTCTGTTGTCTTCATTCCATCAGCAGCGCAGCGTTGGGAAATTCACAGGACTCATAACCGTCGTCCTTCTCCACTCTCTAGGCCGCGATGTCGTACTGGTCCCTGGTCAGATGCTGAGATGCTCGAGTAATTGTCGCCATTGTCACCACCAGGACCGTCTGCATTAGAAACCAATTGTAAGAAATCTAGTCGACTGACAAGTGACTTTATTAAGACAGTCATCGCACGTGCAAGGCCCTCATGCATAAATCTCATTGCGCTCAAGCTACTCGTAAACATCTTTCAGAACATAGAGTTCTCCCGCGGTTTCCCGTAGTGAACCGGAGACTCCTTTTCACGAAGATGTATAACAAACTAGTACCTAACCCTACGCAGAGAACACATTTTAAAGATATTTTAAGGCCCCTTGACCCTGAGATAGATTGAGAATAATAAGTAAGTACAAGCCTTATTTAGATAAAATAAGTAGGTACCCATACTCGTATCTACTGTTATTTTTTCCAGCTTTTCCAGTACGGATACTGGTATACAAGTTTAGTGGTATTTTACTACTTATTTTCCACTAGAGGGCCAAAACATTAGGGAAAAGAGTTTTAGTACAACCATACCTTTTACCTACTGTTTATAGAAATTTAAGAATCATAAAGCGCCGGGTGATAAAGTGGGCAGTGGGCAGAGACCTCTAGGGTGTTTTATCCAAACTAACACGGGTTATAAAATGTTTTTATTGCAGTCCAGTGCGTGAACAATTTTATGCGTTGCACCACTTTTACCCGGTCTACCCTCGTAGTGTTTACTGACTTGATTGGGTTCGTGCCTTTTTATATTTACTCAAATGGTTGATATTTTTAAGTGTTTCTGTCAAAAACATTGGTATTCTTGTTGGAGAGAAAATGTTTGTGATTTGTGTGTACTTTGCTGGTACTTAGTACTTATCGATAATGAAATAAGTAGGGGCCTTTTTAGTAGGCAGGTAGGCTTATTTTTTCGTAAATTTAACTTTACGTTTTGACTGTCGATTCGACTCGACGCGACGCGACGACTCGGAAGATGAAGACTTGAATAATAGAAACTCAAATGGTGGAAACTTGGATCATGGAAACTTGGATGGTCGTAAGGTGGATGATAGAAACTTGGATGATGGAAACTCGCCCGATCTTTAATATTAATGTAAATTATAATTTACGGTAGACACATGTTCTTACATGAATAGAATAGAATAAAATAATACTTTATTGCATACCAAATAATTACAAAGAAACTTTTTTGGCTAGGTATCTAAATGCTAGGTAAAGAATTGGCGGCTCTGGATATTTAGTAAATTTTATAACAGTTCCAATTGTATATTTTGTAAACTGGGTCATATCATCTAGGTCATCATATCACTGGCACTGGAACTGGTGTGGGGTCCATTAGAAATGCTTTATAGTATTATGCTATTTTGGAAATAAAATATTTGTATATTATGTATTTCTTATATTTGTAAGCACTTACTCAACATATACTTATTTTAAAGACTGTGAAATAATACACTGTATCACTATTTATGTCGATACTCGAAGAAAATTACAGCTACCGGAAACCCTTGTTACCCCAAAATCCAATTCAAAAACCACCATTTTATTATCCACTACCGTCCATTAAACATCTTTTATGCGACACATCAAAAAATTCGGCGTACATTATCTGAAAACCGACGGCGTCCGTGTTTATGGCCCGTAACAAGCAATAAAATTGGGGACCCATCTTTGATGAACCCTAGAGACTGCTGCGTCAATAAAAAAAATGCAGCTAAATAGTGATGGGCAATAGCGAAAAACTTAAAAGATCGAGCTGATGAGTCGGAACTAGTGGGAATAAATGTAAAATTAAAAGTAAGTCGAAAAAAAAATTAACTAAATAGTATTTAAAATAGTGATTGGCAATAGCGAAAAATAGTTTTTTCACCATCAAAAACAGTACAAAAATCAGGCTCAAAAAATAGCTTTTAAAAATTCACAAACACGGGATAAACACGAGTGTGTATTTTTATATCCCAATACAAGTATTATCATACCATCAAATATTATAAACATTATAATAATATCTTCCCAAACCTTATCAAATTTTCTCGTTTTCTTTTCAAAACATCACTCAAACACACATAAAGAGACACCATATATCGACATCACATAAAGAGACAAAGAAAAACCTCACATCCCTTTGATCCGAAACCAAGTAAGCTCGATTGATCGTCACGTCCTCCGCGTAATGACTCGTAAACCGTGGCCAGGTGAAGGGCCGTCCTCATTAAACGGAACTTCTTTGGGATAAGTCATCCGAAAGGGTATATATGTATGGAATATAAGGGACTAAATAGAATAGAAGGATAAAATTATTATGTATGTATAAAGTTATTTTTTAAACAGAAGTTTCTCTTCCTCCGTATTTTTTAACAGAAAATTATGAATTTTACTAATATTACAAAGGTGGAAGGATGGAAATCTATGGAAATGAAATTTAAAAGGTAGGATAGCTTTGACTGAATAATACACAGGCTACTTTTCAGTAGGTAAACTTGCTTATAAACCTGACCTATGACCTATTTTGTGAAAAGGGTATACCTCCAAAAACATAACTTGTAAAAAATACCAAGTCTCGCAACTCGCAGTTCTTCTACCGTAAAAAGTTGTGAGACCAAGTCGGTAAAATCTTTTGTGTTTTAAATTAATAGATCGACTTGGCCATCGCATGAAAACACAATATATCTCTCAATCAAGTAATATACCGACATAATAGTGCGATTGCCAAGTCAATCTATTAATTTAAAACACAAAAGATTTTACCGACTTGGTAATACATGGATCTCAAGTTTTTAAGGTAGAAGAACTGCGAGTTGCGAGACTTGGTATTTTTTACAAGTTATGTTTTTGGAGGTTTCTCACTACTTTTTGTTTTTTTTTTATTCGTTATATTCGTATAGGTAATAAGCCTTTGCCCACGAAATCGCCTGATCTTAAGTGACGATGCGCCCGTAAATGGGAGCAGACTAAACCTAGAAGGCGGGATAATCCCTCCCTGGCTTTATACATTATTACGGTATATATATTATGGCATTATTATTTGGATTTTATAAAAATTTTACCGTTGACTGTAAATGTGACTTTGTAATCCTATACATTTATATGGGATAACAAAGTTATGTATGCAGTTTATATATCTCGAAAACTAGACCGAAATTGCATGTTTTTTAGTTTTCCTATGGTTTATACTATAAACTCTAAGTATGTACCAAGTTTGAAGCTTCTATGTTTGCTAGAAGTGCCTTAGACTTTTGATGATCGGTCAGTGAGTGAGTGACAAAATTACAAAACTTTGACTAGTTATAATTCTTAAACTACTGGTTCAAATTAAATGAAATTTGGAATCAATCGTGTTTTTACAATGCATACTCGGTCGTTAAAAATTGAAGCTTCTAGTTTTATCCACAACGAAGTTATAGGGGGTCGAAAATGGTCTGAACTGCTTCCAGAAAAGGATGGTACGGCCGTGCCGCTTTTTTTGCTCGACTTGGCGACACGCGACGGGGCACGACAGTGCCCCGTCGTGCCCCCAGATATAAAGTTCAGATACCACTGTAGTACATTTTTCTTTAAAAACAATACAAAACTAAGTAAAACAAAAATTCATGCTCAATAAGGGTTAAAAACAAACTGATATCTTATCTAATCAAAACAAAATTAATTATTACGAAGCACGGATTCCATTCTAACCCAATTCTTTAAAAAAACCTTTTCTATGACAAAGGGTCAGATTTAAACAGAGGGTGTGTCAAACCCCCACTGCGTTAGAATTAGGCAAGTCAGAGCCAAATTAAAAAAGAAATCAGGCGCAAGTTAATTCCGAAAGTTTTAATTACGTTTATTTTAGTCATCAGGCAATTTCGCCTTGATTAATTTACGGAAGGTGCGGATGCTGGCAATGGAGAAAAAGAACTGAAATGGAATAAATTGCGTGTTTTGCTTGTACTTTGATAAGGACCCATGCATTTTCCTTTCTGGTTGTGTCCTATCTACGTTCGAAAGTGGAGACGATTTATTAAGCGTAATGCTCGACCTTAAAATTGTGCCTTAAACTAACAAAGAAAGCAATTGTAGTTACGTATAATGACATGTTTTGTATTGACATGCCTTTCAGTAGATTGCATGTTTTGGAATCTCTACTCAAAAAATAATGATTAGTTATTAAGTTATTAAAGCTCTTAAATTCAACATTAAGACAAAACCTAACCCCGATTTTGATTGATGCGATAAATAGCTAATCTAATTGATTTTAAGCTATAATTTATGTTATTATTAGTTAAGCTATAATCTTGTTTTTTTTAATAGTATGTAAGTATTTAAAATATTTTTTTTAATTAGTATTATTTTTTGGGTAAAAAAGTATGCCTTAAAAGCCAAACGTCTTAAAGCACTCTTTCTTGAAGCCGAGCCGTCTGCAAAGTTCAAGTGTAAGATGAGTGCGATACCTTGAGTTTGCTTAAAGCGAGAGCCCTTAATTGCGCCCTTCACACCTCCGCTTTGTTGCCTCCACGGCTCGCTTTGAACTCGACACCTAAAAACGGAATATTAGGCAAATATTTGTAGTACTAGAGAAAAGGGTTTTGAAAACAGATTGTTTTGTGCGATTGGTAAAGTTTTTTAGTGAAAAATGCAAGTGAACGGTATTTTGAGTATCTTATATTAAATGTACCTACTCATATAATAACCTTATATCTACGAGTAGGTACATTTAGCCCAGATTTAATATGACATTATCTGAATCAGACATACGTATACCTCTAATAAGCCTAGCATTGGGCCGACCTACATGTACTTGTATCATAAACCTAATAATACAAAAATCATACATCTATTAAAATCGGCATAATTATTATGTATCGCAACAAAAAACATTTCACCACTGGTATTGCTATTGCAAACATCCTATAAGCGAGGTTAACCGTTTAACATCAGGGTCCTCTACTTATTTAGGTGTATATCACAAAAACAACTAAAAACAGCACTTTCAGAACAAGAAAAGGCTTCTTACAGTACCTAAAATAACACCCATTTAATCTCTATTTCCTTTAAAGGTGCAAAAGGTATTAAAAAGGCAATAATGATGCAATCTCCTACAATTTGAGCTCGCATCGAGACAGTTTCCTGCATGATTTAAAGCTCATATCTTTCGTTTTGAAGCGAAAGGCGATTTTTTAAATTCAGCGAACGTGGTTATAATATTTCACTTTTACGAGCGACCGTCTGGTCTGTGCGTCTGCGACTGGTTGCAATCGCTGTAATGTGGTGTTATCTCTTGCCATCTTACGAGGTAATAGTTCTCGAGCGATTGTTGTAAGTACACTCAACTACAAAAATGTATTACAGCAGCTGCCCTCAAGCGGTTTTACCATCTGAAAAGTAGGATGTGTTATTCTAGGGTTTAATGTTAGTTACCTATAAATTTCACTCAACGATGTAACAATACATACATCCATGTATTAACATTTATAACTAGCTGTGCACAACGGATTTGCCAAATTATCAAATTTCAGCACAATCAGTCCAGCCGTATAGGCGTAATGAAGTAACATGCTTTTGCATTAATAATATCAGTTGTAAAAGTTTAATTATATATAGCATTACAATAAATTACTTTAATCATTTCAAAGGGTAGAACACTTATTACTGTACACTCTAATAACATAGTTAAATCTGTTATCTACGCTTTTAGAATCGTCTCGTTTAAAATCAGTGACGAAATCATAATTATGTATAGTATCACGTTCTTATAATAATTATTAAAGCTATCATTATTATGGCTTACATGTAACTTGAGGTATAAAAATATATTTTTAAAGCGCGAGTATTCTCTTACATTTGATAACTCATGAACTCGACTGTACAGAGCTAGTGTGGGAAAATGGGGGGTTTTGGTAATGCGGGCGAAGTGCTTTTTCCGTTCGCTGATAATAAAAAGCTTTAAGTTAATTCTAAATGGCCACATTTGTGCTTAATATAGGTCCAGACATTCGATTTACATGTTGTATTCAGTATAATTTGTTAAATCTGTAATCATATTATTAAATTGTAATATTTGTTTAGTTCGAATCAGAAAAAAACGCTTTTTGAATATTTACATTTAACATTGTCCACATAGGTCAAAATAACATTATGTTTTATTTGTGTTGCAGGATATGTTCTTCTATTATGGCTTGTTCGAGTAAAACCTCAATTATAATGATAATTGAGGCTTTTGGGGTTTTTTATGATTCATCTTGTCGAGTCGATTGGCTTAAAGCTATATTATGTGAACCCTACAACTGCTTCGACCAATGCGTCGCCACTGACACCACTGCAATTGTGTCACCATTAACCTCGAAAAGGCTATTTTCATGGTGAAATTCAACATAACAAAATATTATTTATTGACAGTCAATGCAATTTCTTTTCATAAAAATTGTTTGCGTATTACGCCAAAGTCCAGTGTAGGTTATTTTAAAAGAACCATCCATCAGGGCTTTAAAATCATTTTATGTGCTACTTCAAGTGCTAAGTATAAATAAAAACAAGAATTTATTATATGAAATTACACTCAAAGCAACGTCAATTAGACTCGAACATTTCTTTAAGGGATTCTAAAAAAGGTCGTAACATAAACTTTTTCAATTTTCACCTGCATTTATAGTCGCGTAAAGTGAGAAAGAGCGTCGAGTAAATATATCTGGAAGGTTGACGACGCCTGTGTAACTATGTAATACAGTACATAAGTCTTAGTACGAACTCCGCCCGTATCCACGCACTGTTGGGTATAGGCTTCCGTTCCTGTGCGAGTCTCATCTCTGCGACTATAGGGCTAGTGATCTTCCTCGAGATCTATGTCCTTGTCTTGTATACCATACTGTCGCAGCCTTTACTGATCACTGGTCCACCTGTTTTCATCCCGTCTGGCTAGTGTCCTGCCCATCTCCACTATAACCTGCCAATTCGTATTCGTCTGCAACCTTAGTACGACGAAGAATTTCAACGTTTAGTATACGATCAATTAGGCGAATTCGTAACATGACGCGCACTATAGCTAGCTCGTTGAGCAACCCTGATTTCTGATTTTGTAAATGTGCTCCTTGGTCAGCAGTCACGTTTCGGAACTGTAAGTATGGGTATCACACATTTATTGGATTTTCAATTCAATAGGTATTAAGGTTCTGTGGGATTTTGAAGAATCTTCATATTTCCTAAATCTCATATACTGGCATCCACAGCACATCGCTCCAGGCACAAATGTAGTAACTTGATAAGGTGTGCACCGTATAAAATGCATGTAAACACCTCCTTTGCGGAATACTTGGGGACCAAATGTAGCCGTCTGCTCTTTGGAGACTTCGGAGCGGGGATGCCATTCAGGGCACTGGAAATTAAATTGCTGAATAATATTCTGGCGACCAGTTTTACGATGTTTTCCACTTATAGCTATTTGAGGCAATACTCCGAATGGTTTGATATAAAGCTTTTGAATAGATCATATAAAGTTAGTACATAATTTACACTGATTTTTCTAATAAAATTAGATATCAAGAGTAAGAGATAGATTTAAAAAAGAAAAAGAAGAAAGAGATGAGTCATTCTATTCTATTCCATATCACCAAAAACCGATCGCCGAAAAGTTTTACAACTTTACTATGAGCCGACAAAAATAAAATATTCTTAGACTTGTCGAGAATAGGTATAGTCTTAATTTTTAACCTACCTACCTACGTAGGTGCGCAAGAATTGTGCGACAAAATTGAAAATCACCTTATAGCTTTACCGATCATGTCTCTAAGACCGTTTTGTTCAGATCAGATCATCAGACAGCCACACAAATTAATTGTATGAAAAAAGGACCGCTTAAAATTATAAGAAAGAAAAATTTAATTTTAAGTTTGACCATTCGCAGTACAAAATCAGGTACGATGGTAGCATTTAATTCATATCGTGCTAAACATAATATCATGTAGCCCACCCATTAAGAGGCGTCTACAAAGTTTTTATCACCTCATAGGAACGTGAGAATTGAGAACTGAACATTAATATGATCTTAATTACAGAGTTCCAAAGATACTCGTAGATTCAAAGATAATAAGTCATTTATTGTTATTAAGTATGTGATGTAATTATTCAAGAACCTTCTACTTGTAAGGCAACTTTTGAGTTAATATCAGTTGAAACTTCAGGTGTGCAATAGATTTCCAATATAAAAAATACAATAACTCTTTATTGTGACCAAGAAAAAAGGAATAAAAAGGAAATTTACAATAAATGACTCAGTATTAGTAAAACTAAAATAACTACTGCACAGAAATATATAAATGTAACAATTTGGGCAACAGTGGATGGCCTTATCTCTTAAGGCTATTTCTCTCAATATGGATAAATTTGCCAAATACTTTTGTTTAGTTATACGATATTGGTGTAGTAGATATGTGGTTAATTCTCACCAAATCACGAAATTCAGCCATTGCTAACTGTCAAATAATTATAATTGAATATGTACATACTCATGTCTTGTTATTCCTAAATCTAGTAAGAGCTTAATAGGGCAGGTTATATTTGAAAAATCATTTTTAAAATTACTATAGCTAATATACTTACTAGGTAACTAATAGGTAATATGAGATCGTCTGTCTGGACATTTTCAATTCAATGATGGAGGTTGTTTGAAAAGAACTAATTCGGTCTGCGAGTTGACCCAAGACGACAGGAATGTACGCAGGAGCAATACATAGGGGGATCCTTTTCCACAAGTTAGGTATAACGCGTAATAATAGCGTAATAGTAATGTTTGGTTGTCTGGAAGAGATCGCTTTTAGCGATAAGACCGCCAATTGTTACACTTTTATATTATAAATTGTTTTAGTTCTAAGTTTCTGTATCTGTTTTGTATGTTTCTGTTTCTGTGTTTATGTTTCTGTGGTGTCACAATAAAGTATTTTCTATTCTATTCTATTCTATTCTAATAGCGTGTAACAATAACAAAATTAAGTAGTACTCGTATTTAAGTTCGTACAAACTCATTAGCTTAGAAGCAAAAGTCAGTCAGCTTCAGTAAAAGTTCTATTAAAACATAATATGTATTTTGAAGGGATTAATGCCGTATGCCCAAACTAGTGACACTTAATTTTTTTCTGTGTGAGGAAATCTCTCTTTTTGTACATCAATTCTTAGCACAACCTCTTATTATAAAAAAAGCTATGGAATAAAAATCCGTAATAATTCATAATATCCAACATTAAAAAAACCTCAATTATTCTGCAAATATGAGATTATGTGTATAAATCGTCGAGATCGTCGTCCGCTCGCAAACAGTGAACAGTGCATAATATTAACTCCCGTGATTTAATTACTTTAAAGTGGTTAAAAGTGACAAATTCCAACAAATTTTTTGATAATATTACTAAAACAAATATGCTGAACATAGTGCAGTGATTATTTTTCGTGTTTATTTGCATTAAATAGACTTTTAAACCAATAAAGTTACAATAACAACGTAAACAAGGTGGCTTCCGAACTAAACGCGTAAGCGACGCGATATGCACGGCGCTTACGACGTTCTTCTCGCGACCTCGGCTCGCCGGTCCAAAGTTGCACAGTGACTTGCAATAACTTACTGCATCTGATTGTTAACGCTATTATAACATTGGTTATCGTTAATAACTGTTCGTTATATTATTTGAATACACCGAGATATCATCATGAAGCGAATGAAGGAGACAAAATCAAGCTCAAACCCCGACTTAACAAGGGGCCAAATCGAAAAATATCTTCCTTCAACGAGCAATACTACTGATCGAAAAAGAAGTCAGCCGGACCACGACTGCGAATGTGAAAATCACGTAATTGGGCTTCGTAGCGAGCTATCTCGGATCTCAAATCTTTTGGAGAAGTTCATCACTTCGCAAGAACATACTATGAATACAGTTCGTGACAGTCTATTGAAAATTAATGATGAAATTAAAGAGGTAAAATCATCAGTCAACAGCATTAAAAATGAGCAAACGGACATTCAATGTAACATCACGAGACTTGATAATAAGCTCGCCGCACACGACAGCAAAATTATTTCACTTGAGTCCACGGTCCAGACTATAACAATAATACCACCTAATAACGCTACACAGATAAGTACTCACGCCAATGAGCTTGCTATACAAGAACTACAAGAGCGCATGTCGCGAGAGAAAAATGTTGTTATTGCGGGGTTGCTTGAGCAAACGACCTCTGATTTATCAGATAGTCAATTGAGAGATACCGCCGAAATTCACACTATTTTCTCGGCCATAATAAAAGACTGCCCTAAACCAATTAAAACTTTCCGCCTAGGCAAGCAAACACCTGGAAAAAACCGCCTAATAAAAGCCTGTTTCACTGATAATGACATAACTAAGCGCCTATTGCGCAACAAAAGCAACCTACCTGAGAATATTAAGATCTACTCGGATCAAACTCCTTCGCAGAAGAAATATATGGCTGAACTTAAGGCTGAACTGCTTCAACGACAGCAAAACGGGGAAAAGAGCCTAATCATAAAATATGTCAAAGGAGTCCCCAAAATAATTGAAACTGACTCAAAAAACCACAACACTTACAACAAACATCACACCAACAACCAGTAACTGTCTGTGATAATGTCACACACCAGCTTATATCGGATTATCAACATCTATCAATCAGTAAATCACGCCTGAATTTCTTTTATACTAATATTAGGAGCATCAGAACAAAAGGCAAGTTTGATGAATTAAAATGCATTCTAAAATCTATGCCTGCCAAAATACACGCAATTCTTCTCACTGAAACCTGGATTAAATCAGAGGAACAAGCACAACAGATGACCATACCAAATTATACTCATTATTATAACTACAGAACAGACAAAATAGGTGGCGGCGTCTCAGCTTACATACACGATGATTTAAAACATTCTCAGATTGACTCAATTTATGACAGTGGGAACAATTACTTGTGGATCAATCTTGGCAGTTATGGATTAGATATAGGAGTTATTTACTACCCAGGGGATACTAACTACAACCAGTTCCTAGAAACATTAGACGAACAAATACAAAAAAGAAAACGAGCTATACTTTTCGGTGACTTTAATATAAACATACTTAATACAGACAGAAAGACTAAACAATACAAGACAGTTCTAGAGGCATCCGGATATAATATACTGAACAATATAGATATAAACTACTGCACAAGAGAAACCAACACGACTAAGACAATAATAGATCACATAAGCACAAATTTGATGAACGACCAATTTCAAATGGAAATAGTTGATTCACCCTTATCAGACCACAAACAAATAATACTACAATTAAAAAAGACTTTACAACCTACGAAACAGAGAACTACTTATGAGGCTATTAATTATGAACAACTACATGACACAATTAAAACAACTATACCATCACTAAACCTATCACAAAATAACTACATAATACTAGAAGACTTCATTAAAACCCATATATCTAATAGCAAGGTAACAAAAATAAAGATACTCAATCCGCCACGGCAAGACTGGATTAATAAAGATATCATCGATTCTATAAGCAAGAGGAACAAAGCTTGGAACAATTACAGACAAGACCCAGAAAATGAAGAATTTAAATTAGAATTTCAAAAAGACAAAGACACCACAGCAGAGAAAATAAAGAACACTAAAGATAAATATTATTATAAAGAATTTAAGAAATGCAGCAACGACTCAAAGAAAACATGGTCTCTAATAAACTCACTGGCTCATAATAAAGTTAAATCTAGCTGTGCCCCTTCAAAATTAATATACAACCAACAAACGATAACTAATCCCATTGAAATATCCGAAATTTTTAATACCTTCTTTTCCACAATTGGTTCAATTTTGGCTCAGCAAATTCCTGCAGAATATCATGACAATAATACTCACACATTACCTTGCCTAAATCAAACTGACAGAGTGATTGTTTCTGACCTTAAGCCATGCAGTCCTAACGAAATAGGTAAAATAATAAATAACCTTGACTCAAATTCTAGCACCGGCGTAGACGGGGTTAGTACAAAGGCAATAAAATGCATAAAAGACCTTATAACTCTTCCACTGACATTATGTTTTAACGAACTATTATCTAAAGGCGAATTTCCACAATCTTTAAAAATTGCGAAGGTCACTCCCATTTACAAGTCAGGACCAAAAACTGAGGCTGGTAACTATCGTCCCATCTCCGTTCTACCAGTGATCTCAAAAATACTTGAAAAGATTTTATACACCAGACTAGACGACCATCTAACTTCCATAAATTACATATCTGATCGGCAGTACGGATTTAGGTCAAAATCGAACACCCTCTCAGCAACCATTGATTTGGTAACAAAAATCAGACATAACATTGACTCAAAAAATATAGCTTTAGGCATATTTATAGATTTAAAAAAAGCTTTCGACACCGTTAGCCACCCACTTCTAATAAAGAAACTTGAAAGCGTTGGGATAAGCGACAAAGCACTAAACATGTACGATTCTTTTCTAAATAATAGATATCAAACAGTTAAAATGAACGATGTGCAAAGTAGCCTATTGCCAATATCCTACGGTATCCCGCAAGGATCCATATTGGGTCCTTTACTGTTTCTGGTCTACATAAACAACATACATGAACTAGAATTACATGGAGAGATCACGTTATATGCAGATGACACGTGCCTTTTCTATTTTGGGTCATCAATCCATGATTTGATCACAAAAGCGCAACTTGATCTAGACAAACTTCTAAGATGGTTTCGAACAAATCTATTAACAGTAAACACATTTAAAACATGTTACATGTTATTCAAGGCCAAGAACAAACAAATCCCATCACATGAACCACTAACCTTAGATGGAACGGCACTTGACAGGAAAGACTCTGAAAAATATTTAGGACTAAGACTTGATCAAAATCTTAATTGGCACACACAAATAGATCACATTAAACATAAACTATCATCACTATCAGGTTTACTCCGCAACATAGCCAAATGCCTTCCAAAACAAGTCCGTTTAAATATATATAACTCAATGGTCAAGTCACACTCACTATACCTTATAGAAGTGTGGGGCAGCGCTGCAATAACTAAATTATCAGAACTGCAAACCCTACAAAATAGATTAGTTAAAATACTCTTTCATTACCCATTCTTAACACCTACAGATAAAGTATACAATGAAACAAAGATTATGAATATCCAACAATTATATAAATACACAACATGCATACTGGTAAGAAAAATTCTAGACAAATCCATTCACACAGACATTGAATTTAGAACAAAAAGTCAATCGGATTACCACATTGCCCGTAGGGCGAATCAAATTGCTTTGCCAACAACTAGAACAAATTATGGAAAAAGGTCTATATACTACGAGGGAGCACAACTATATAATAATCTACCCACATCTATAATAAGTGAAATCAATTTCAAAAGTTTTAAGAGGAAGTTGTATGAGCATATCATTTGTCCAAAATGATATGGTCATATAATTTCTCCTTATTTCAACATTTTGTAAGTCTAGCTACTCCAATATAATTTCTTGTATAACTTATATTTTACTTACTTTTAACTGTTTAGCATACTCTTATTTTATTGTCTCAATGTATACCTACTGGACGACGAAATTACTCTGTACTCTAATTATTAAGTTCTCATGTAAATGACAATGTCGAAATGAGAATAAATGTCTTTAAACTGAAATCCGTATAATTTTAAAAGGCACTTTAACAAAGAGAGCAACTCGAAAACAATACTTCTTTAATATATAATTGAACTAACATTTTAAAACCTTTTTTCCTTTTGTTTAGACGAGTATATTACATATATTTACACAATAGATATTATATAGATACTCAAACAAAAATATGCCCTAGCCCTTGTCCTGAGTACGTCCAGTAAAATGGAACCATTAGAATGATTGCTGGCCCATCGCATCGTAGTTAGTTTGATGCAAACTGAAGTTTAGCAGACTGCCTCTTATGCGATTGAATCCTGTACCACGTCCTGTCGGTCTGTCTGCCGAACGGGCACAAATATTGTAAAATCAGACTCCACTGTAAACAAAACTGAAGATCAGTTTATTAAATGCTAGACTAACTCACTTTGTGTGTGTAAAGACTACGTGAAATAATGACTGATGATATTTTATTTCTCACAAAAAAAAAATATAGTTAGAAACCGATAAAAATGTTGACAATTAGTTGAAATTTATATTTTGGCGTCCTTATTAAACATTTTTTTTAAATATTAAATAAAATAGTGGTCTCTTATTAGCTTCCTACCTCCTCGAGAATACGGTTTCTAGAATACGGTGAAAAAAAAACACTGATGACATGTATCTAAATTTAGTATTATTGAGCGTGGTGTCTGCCTTTAAGCTGTATGCTGTGTGAACGGTTTGAATAGTTTGTAAACTACGTTTAGAGAGATATTAACTTCTACTTCTGTTCTATGTTCTGTGATTTGTTAAACTATTTGTATTTTGTAAAAGCTACATTTAAAGTTCTTTGGTCACATTTTCAGGAAAAAGCAGTCTACATTTCACCGGGGGTAGACTTCCTTTGCAGGAGGTCGACTAGGTGGGTACCCCAACAGTGCCAGTGATTCTATCGCCTGAACAGTGATGTGCAAATATTACTGTGCTTCGGTAGGACGGCACTGTAGCTAGAGAAATTACTGGGCTGAAGAGTCTTAACATCTTATGACTCTCAAGTAAGAAGCGTTGGCGCAGTGCACCCAGAATTTTTCCTTTTTAAAATCCTGGGTAGCACTATACTAATTATGGGCAGCGTTATCTCTTACCATCAGGAGAGCGTCTTGCTAGTTTTTTTTTATTTTTTTTTTTATACGAGATAGGCCTACGTTTGACCACATCCCACTTGATGGAAAGTGAAAATGCGGTCGACGATGCCTAGATCACGTAAGATGCCTAGAAAGGTACCTATTCACTCGTGCCTTGAAGATACCCAAGTTGTACCGCTCGGGAAACACGGATGACGGCAAAGTGTTCCAAACGCGACCAGTTCTCATTAAGAACGACGAAGCAAAACGCTTGGTGCGAGCAGTAGGTAACGCCACTAAGTAAGGATGCCGCTTTGCCGCCGTCTGCCGCGACGTCCGTCGGTAGAATGGGCTTGGAGGAATTAGTCTTCTTACTTCGTTGTATTAAAAAAATTGGAGAATATGTTTGTACGAAAACATTCTGCTGGCCTTTCCTCTTAACAAGTACTTATTCTTTGTGAGTATAAAACATCGATATTCTTATGGTGTTAAAACATTATTCAAATCAGAACAAACAACAAGAACAAGTTCGTAAAAAGTAATCGTTTCAAAGGTGCTAATTATTGTGTCATGAACTAGTTATAGTTAATTGCAGTTATTTTAACTAACCGTCAATTATAATTGGAGTTTTGTCTGAACTTGATTGATAAGTTCAAGGATAAGTTTAAACGAGATGATAGTAATGAATGATAAACGGTGGGCGGTTTTAGCTATGCTCTATAATTTTTAATCGTAACTTAGTGTTCATGAGTTACTCAATAAATTGATAAAATTCTTTAATAAATTGTTTAATCTCAAAATAGATAAATAATATAGACAAATCTTTGACAAATAGTAACACATTTGTTAATAATATTGTCGTACAAATTACACTAATATATATCTAGCATATGACAATCTAAAATAGTGTAGTTTTTTTTATAATAGGGTCGTCAATAACGTATAGAAAATGTCGATTTTCATGTCACAATTTAATCATATGAAAATATGTAACTTGTAGTGTATATACTTAGCGCTCTAGCGTTCCTTATGTTATTGGTACAAATTTAAAAATCGATTTGCACCCCGTTTATGCATAATTTTCTAGTAAAAGGGTCATAATAATTAATGTACATAATACGTGCCAAATGATACCCCATCTTTTCACTGGTTTGAGAGCATTAGTCATGAAGTCAGGATTCCTTTTTTGTATTCACATACAATATATATAAAAGGAAAGTGTGACTGACTGATTGATCTATCAACGCACAGCCCAAACCGCTGGACAGATTGGGTTGAAATTTGGAACACAGATAGATTTTAGGACGTAGACCTCCGCTAAGAAAGGATTTCGTCATGCGGGCAAATCCGCGAGCACAAGCTAGTATTATAATATACTTAATATTTGTTTTGTGTTTCAAAAAACTAATCTCGTTTTTACACAGACCATCAACTACCCAATTAAGAGGGCGGCATAAAACTAATTCATTATACTGTTTTAAAAATTCAATGATCATTTCGGCTCACCTTAAGTGCATTCAAAAGTTACAACAGCAATTCAAGTCAGCCTCCACATTAGAATTCAGTAATTACAGTCTAGAAATTGTTGTTATTGCAACTATTATTGCGGCTGCAAGTTAGAATGGTCGTCTTATTGCATTCATAGTGTTAAATTGCAGTTTTTATTTTTGCCGGATAAATTTTTGGCGGAATAGTATTGACCGGTAGGCACCTATTCTAAAGCTAAAATCATAAAAATATAATATTTTTATGGTTAGTATGACAGTAAGTAAATAGTGTTTTGCACTTTTTTCTTTGAAGATAGATGCGAAATTGCTTATTTCTTGGATAAAGTTACAGGTTTTAATAAAAAAATAATCTAATCTTTAAAAAAAATGTAGACTCCTAGCCGTTAGGTACAATTTTGAATTTCTGTGATGTACAAAGTACAATAAATACAAACCTTTCCATTTCAATGAAAGCCAAATTGGTAATTTTTCGGTAGCTGAAAAAAAGTGTGTAAATAGTTTAACTTCAGTTAATTTTCATATTAGGACAAATTATCTTTCTCTAGGAAGCTGCAATATTATTAAACATTTTATTTTACTTCTTCTTCTAGTAAAGTCGTATGACTAAATTTGATAGTTTTATAAATTGAGAGCTAAAGCTGCTTTAGCTACTTTGAGCCAGTTCTAGAGCTCTATCGTTGGCTTCAAAAAAGTCCTAAACTGTGCAGTTGGTAGGACAGTTAGGACAATTCAGGAGGTGCTCCATTATTTGGATTATTTTACTTTTACTTGAGCTAATGTACAATTTTTCGTTATCGGTATACCTATGATTATCCGACCAAATACGTATCTAATAGTATTTTTGCCGGACTACGCGCCCATCTCCATATGCGCCTTATGGGCGCTTGAGGCGACTGCGACACGGTATTATACCGCTGTTAATTACATTTTCATTGTTATGGGAACAAGTTTTTGATTGTGCACTTAAGGAGTCAAGAATGTAGATGCATTTGGTTGCTAGTCTGTATTAATCAGTTTGGAAACGTTGTCTGGTGAATTGGCAATATGATTAGTAAATTATGCCACTCAAGCGCAGAATACGACGGTTATTAAGGATTTTAAAAAAATCTAATCGGCTTAAAAAACCACAGTAATACGACGTCGACGCCATAGCAATATGGGTACGGATTCCACAAGTTAAAGTAGCTATAGGCTTTTTTTGTTTTCGCCGGGAAAAAAAGGAATTACGCATACCCTCCCATACGGGGGTATGGGAGAGTTATGTGGGACTCCCCCAGGCAGAGCGACTGCACGGGTATACCCACTAAAACAACCCGGCATCACTCCCGCATCGTCTTTGTGATAGGGGACTGGGAATCGGCAGAGCCTTGCATCCAGTCCCCCATCGACGACCGCCCACCTTTACATAGGCGGGCCCAAGTAGCTATAAGCTAAGCTGAGATATAAAGGTACTGGCCTAAAAACGCGTTCGCAGAACCACCACTGCCTTACTCGGATACTTTCCAAGCGGTCAATAAAGTTCTAATTCATTGGTGGTCATTAAGTATCTAAATCGGTTGAACGAATATTTATTAATGAATTAAAATGTAGGTATCTCTTTGTAAAATCTTGAAGTCGCTTCGGTTAATTTTTTAAAATTCACCAGTCAGAGTACCACGGCTCTTCTCTATTCACACAAGTCTAATAATAGACAATATAAACGTAAAACTAATAGCCAGACGACAGAAAAGCCATAAAATGAGTTATTAACTTTAGACCAGATGCGTCCTAAGTCCTGTCTGGGATATAACGCTATCATCGTAAGATACGGCGCAATTTAATGGGGTTATAGTTTAAACAATAGGTACTTGAGCTTGGGGGACGAACTAAATTAGTTTTAAACTGAAATCGCTTATGGTTTATTTTAATGCCAATATAGCTGTGTCCCAAAAATGTAAGATTTTCCCTTAAGTAAATGATTGAACAAGTGAAAATTACTTGTTAATAAAAAGCCCAAACTCGATGGAGTTATATCTATAAATAAATAAATATTTCAGGACAATTCACACAGCGCCACCTTATCCCAATACTAAGCAACTTAATGCTTGTATTATGGTGATTAGGACAACGGATATAATACTTACATACTTTTCTTTTGTAAATACATACTTATAATAGATATTTAAACCACCCAGACCAGAAACAAATACCTGTGGATCACACAAATATTTGCCTCATGCGGGAATCGAACCCGCAACCTTCTGCGTTGCAGGCGGGTATTAGTCCACCGCGCCACAGAGGTCGTCAGTCATAAATAATATTAATTAGGTACTCAGTTCCTAAGTTCGTCTTGCAGCTCTATCTTCAGACCCGGTTTACTATCTAGCACCAAAATACTTGTCAAGACGAATAATTTATGGGACTACAAACTCGATGGGATTGTGTCGTTTAACTATCAAATAAAATTTCGCAAAATTTTAGCCGCAATAGAATAAGCTTATGCTTAAATTATCCTAACCACCATATCACAAGCATTAAGTTGCTTAGCTTGGGGTTAGGTGGCGCTGTGTGAAATGTCCAGAAATATTTATTTTTTATTATTTATTAATTATAACTTTTTATTGAAACATCACAAAATATGCAGGAAAATCGAAAACAACGACACAATTTTTATTAATGATCTAAGTGTGACAATTGGCGGTTTTGTAGCCTATAACGATCTATTCCAGACAACCATGCACGGAGAATATCAATAACTGATTCATAGTGATCAGTAAAATTGTCTAAAACTTATCTGTACTTGTCTGTGTGTGGGTGTGTGTCTTAACTTTTGTTATAGTTTTAAGTTCTAATTTTTTTGTGATGTTACATTACAAAGAATATTATCATTCATTCTGTACGCAATAAAGCTAGTGACTTGAAATTTAGTCCTAATTTTAATAACACCAGTGTAATGCTCTTTCTATTCACGAGCGCAAACTCAGACGCATAACACACAAAATATGGAGTACTTTCTCAAAATCATAACACCCAGATGGCGCGGCAACCAGCGCTAATGACGGCAGGGTTGCCAGTAAATAACGCCCACGAGACGATCCTGGTGTTGCCAGCCACTATTTATAATAGTGCAGGTTGTTATTACACTATCGGGGGGAATATTTTTATTTGATGGTATGCGGTAGCGTAATCGTTATTTTTCTCTCGCGGTAGAATCTTAAAATATAACTTACTTTATTTTAGCTAAATTAGTTGAATAAAGCCTCATCTCAAATATCAAGGTACTTTAAAATAAATAGGCCTAGGTAACCTACCCTAATCATAACCCTCCTTTGTGCAAAATTTCAGCATTCTACGAATTATAGTTTATCCGCAAAGCCGCGGACAGACGGACGGACAGACAAAGCGAAACTATAATACTTCCTTGTTCACAACGGAAGCCTAAAAAACTCGAGCCTGAAGTAGCACCGTACCATAAATCCTTTAAACGTCCTGCAAGTAATTGATAGCGGAACAACATTTTTTTCTTCTCAAGAATTCATATTATCTTCTGAGTGCTACGAGTATGGGCTACGCCCGCCGTAGCAATTGTCTACTTGCTACGAAAGCTCAATAAATATGTATATTATAATTGGTAAATGTATAGTGATATTTAACACCATAAAGTGAAAGTTTGGTAAAAACATTTGCAAAAAACTTCTTAAATTTAAATTAATTATGTTGAAATTCCTAAGTTGGGTCGATTCCAGAGTATAGAAAGTTTTTACATGGTGTAAAGCTACCTACAAAACAAATTTCAGCGCTCAATCAGATCAGCCGTATAGACCTGAAGAGTGAAGATGCAACACACACATACACACACACACACACACACACACACACACACACACACACACACACACACACACACACACACACATTCGAAAGTACTTACCAACCTAATTTTCTTGCGACATAAAAAGTAGAAATAATAATGGGTTGCGTGAATTTTAGTTCGACATATATATTTTTTTTATCATCAAATTCATCACGTAAGCCAATCATTTACACAAAAGTAAGTAAGACCATAAAACATGTTAAAAGTTCATATCACGGCGTGAACATTAATACAGCTGAAGGAGCTTACACTAATGTCTGTTATTGTGACCATTCCTCTTCAGATCACAACGGATGAGAGTTTGTTAGAGGTAGAAATGTCTTGGGGTGAACAGTTTGCTGATATTTATCTGGAACTATTTTATTTTATTGTATGATGTAGCATTAGTTTAATTCTACCACATTTAACGATCTTGCTTCTAGGTTAAGTCTGCTGTCATCTACGGCCGCATCGTCAACTCAACTCAAAATTCATTTATTCGAATAGGCTACATTAGAGCACTTTTGCATTTAACATTTTTTCTATTTTAATACTCTACCGCTCGCTTGCAAAGCACCGCTATGAGAAGAACAAGCAAGAAACTCATAATGATTGCATTTATTAAATGTGTTTACAATGTTTATCTTGGTTACATAATTTATTGTGCTCTTGAGGGGCACCAACTGAATTATCATGCAGAAGCTTCCAGGCATATTTGTCTTCTATGTATTGGCTCGCCGCTTATCATCATACGAGATCACGGTCAAAGGCTAATCTATTAATGATTAAAAAAAATTAATAAATCTTCGCACCGCACATTGTTTGGTACGCCGTACGCCTACTTCCTTATCTTTTTATGTTAGACTATATAGAAAGAAAACTGAAAACACGTTTATTCGACAATAAAGTACAGAAAAATTAAATATAAATCAGTCGCAAAATTAAATGAAATTGCCATCACTGAACATCATACCGGAATATAGACATAAGTCCCCATTGGCAATAGAATTATTTTAATTTTTTTATTGAGTATATTTTTATTTGTTCCGTTTTTGTTGTCAATAAAATGCTTATTATCTTTTTAAGTTACAAAGATCGCTTGGGCTTTGTCTAGTGTGTGGTAACTAGCCACGACCTTAAGAAATACTTGCTAGTCAGTAAAGCATTAATACGAATAATATTTTAGTTAATGAATTTGAACACAAGAAAAAGAAACATAGTGCTGCTAAATTAAAAGAATGTGAAGCGTAAGATACTCACATTAGTAGTGGTGTATTCGTTGGTTTCTCATGAGTACACTAAAATGATGACTGTTTCCATTTCACTATAGTATCATGTGGTCCACCCTCCCAAAAAGTATTCTTATTTTAAATCTCTTTATTGTTGTCGGTGTTTGTACTATTGCCGGAAATAAATGAGTTTATTACCTGAAATAAATAAGTTAAAGTACTCTTGCATTTTTGGTCTATGGCCTAGTTGACACATATCACAAGATGTTGTTTAGCTGCTTAGTCCTGGGAGGATGCTGGTGTTTTAAAATAACTCTGTACCTATAGAGAGGTATAGCGTGTAGTTATATTTAACATAAAAAATGAATATTATTAAAACAATAAAAAACCGCTGTAAATGCATATTTTAAATGTGCATAATATTTGTTATTCACCTACGAAGATACATTCTTCGTAGTTATTCACTTTGTTTTGCAACAATCGTGCCGTTTGAACAAAAGAAAAGCCCGTGTCGTCAATCAAAGTCCGTGCGTCAAAGCGAACAAACACAGCCTCTTTCTCCTTTAATAACACAGTTTACGACAGAGTCACGGTCGCTATTAGTTTTATGTCTTACGTTTAAGGTTTATTAGTGGATATAGCATTCGCCAGGTTATTTCACACATGGCCAAGTCTAGACGCTGCAAATGTCTTTGTATTAAGAAAATACTCGGATACTGGAGGTGAGGGTCGTAAAGAACTTGATGAGGTTTACAAAAAGTGGAATTGATTTTATTTTATTATTCTTTGAAAAGTTTGTAACGTCTCTACTTATATAAAGGGGATTGTTTTGTATAATAACATTATAGAGAAGTATTTTACAGTATTTTTAAATTAATATCCTTTCACACGAATCTTATAAATCTGGCGCTGTGTGAAATTTCCTGAAATATTTATTTATAACAAATATTATAATTGTTAAAATAATTACTGTATTTTATGTTTATAGTGGTAAAATAATGTTACTTTAAAGTAGAAAAAAAATGTTTCACTTTTCGTCGGAATCTTTTCATTTCTTAAAGTATAAAGAAATGACTAAAATTAGTCAATAACAATAAAACAAGATTTCTACCGTAACGTACCTACAAACCACACGGCGCAGCATATAAAATATAGTCCCAAATAGTCTTAAAAACAATGCATTATAACTTATCTTCAAATTACCCAATATTTTTCCAAATGAGCTTCCCCTCCAAAAACAATGGCTTCCAAACAAAACTCCGCCATCAATCCCTACACAAATGTCTCCCGTAAAAAATCTCAAATTAGCCCATAATTCCTCCTTTATTATCCAAAACTCGGGGTGTAATTGAAAAAAGACCTACCTGTTCTCATTTTACTAACAGTCTTGTAATAAAAGAACTTTACGAACAATAACCAATTTGCTAAAGAAAACAGCGTTCTCGAATATAGCCCATTGACATAAATAAATCATTATTTTTCAGCTCAGATAATTGTAATACAGGTAGATAGTGCTCAAAGTATAGTTCTAATAATAATAATAAAAAGTTGGCTTTATGCTTACCATTAATTACGAGAATAATATAATCTTAATTGCGTGAGTTAAATAGCATTTTAAAATAATACTCGTATTAACAAAACAACTGACTGAAAATCGGAATTCTTACTATCGATTTAAAATATTCTTGCAATTATTCATGCAATTTTAAAAACTAGCAACACAAATTTGACCAAATGGGTGGGATTTATCCCGCCTTCCGTTTTAATCTGCTACCATCTACGCCCGCATCGTCCCTTAACATCACGGGAGATCGTGGTCAAAGGTTAGGCTCGCACTACTCTGTAACGTATTCCTTAATAATTCACTATACATGAGGTTATCTTCTCACTCCCTTATGGTAAGAGAGTGGGAAAAGGGTACCAGGTTCTACGACCTCTTTCCCTGGCTCGTCTCCTCCTATAACTATAGGAGTGTCACTGGGTGTCTAGGGCAATCTTGTTTCTATGCTGCTGTAATAATTCCCTGCACAGCAAAGCGTCACTTTTGTTTCTAGAGCGCGGTATCCCTCATAACAATAGTCTACGTCACCCTTAGTGTGGCTTAGAGCGATATAGTCGAATTTCAGAAGGAACTCATTGTTATTGCGCCACAAAAGAAACTCGACTGTATTTGCTAGCAGCTTTGTTAAAAATTAATTTGATACCTTTATCACAGAATATACAATAGTACCAACCTTTATCTCTATTTTCTTCTGGATATTTCCGTAACGAGCATTTTCTTGAGTGTTTTTATAAGGATCTTAGTAGATATTCAAGTGGCTTACTTCTTTTTGGCAGTCAATCAGTGGATTCTATTTTTATGTAAGGCTCATTGAAAGATAGGTAGATATTTAAGATTCAGTGTTCATTTATTTATAGTTCCTAGTTCCTTCTAACTTCTTTAGTCTTTAGTAGTCATTATAACAATGACTAACTATTTATTCCGCTGTTGTATAAATGAGGTAAGTAGTGTGTTTCTATGTAGTTAGTGGGTTTGCAGGTGCAGTGCAGAACTGCGTAAATAAAACAATAAAAAATATATTTGCAAAAATGAAACAGAAAAACACATTTCGATATCATATTTTTAAATTTAGCAAATACGCCAATGAATTTATTCAGTTTATTTTTTTTAATCTCGTTAAATTCTTTTATGATGTTTCGTTACCAACAAAAAAGCTAAATTCAGAGTGTGAAAACGAAGTCAATTACAATCAGGTTGCTTTTACTGAACTCTTCAATTAAGATAATAATTCTCTTTCACTATAACTAAAATCTTAAAACCATTTCACTAAGCCCGTTCCCAATTTTCAATAAAGCAATATCAAAGTACCTCCAGTTGCAAGTAGAAACTCAGTTGTAATGTTGGTTTTCACAGTGCAAGCTAGTGTACGAGTTGGCTTAGTTACTGTTTAAAACATACCGCACGAGTTACTGTCTTGCTAGATTTGGTCAGTAGCTTGCGTAAAAAATACTACAGCTTATTTTTTTCTTTTTTATTTGCTCCTCGCTTTTATTACGTCGCCACAAGTATAATAAATGCGAATGAGTAGATGTGTGCCTCTTCACGCCTAAACGGCTAAACTGATTCAGCTGCATCTGGTATGTCAATCCTGGATTTATAAGGAACTTTTCAGTGGGTAAAAGCGCTGAGCGTAGCTAATAGAAACTAAAAATAACAATAATTATATTTTTCCACAAAAAGATAAATTATTATAAACAGATATTAAGTATGTCTAATGGTTCAAATAAGGTCACTGAAGGAGTCCAATAATGGTCTAGCGGTCCTCACAAAATACTTACGTCTCTTAGGTAACTTAACATTAAACGCAAGTAAACAATTATTAAAGCTTAAGAATTCGACAATAGATGCCTTAATAACTTGTACAAGACCCGGACGTCCAATCACAAGGGAATGGTTATCCTAGTCAAGCTACTGGTACACAATAGCTGTCTACTTACATCAGCTAGCACTAGCACAGTGTAACTCCGCCAGTATAATCTGCGATCATACATCGGATATTGTGTTTGCCGTCTGTCGGTCTCGCTTGTCCAGTGAGCCGACTATGCTGCTAATATCACTTAAGTCTGCACAGATACTCATTCAGGACAGAGGAAGGGCCAGCAATAAGCCTGAAACAACTGAAAATTCTGTGTTTTATTTATGGGTCTAAACAAATCAAATAAAAATGCATTTACTCAAATATGATGATACTATGGAGCACTTTTGCAAGGTACCTGCAGGGCTATGATGCGCACCTCGACATAATCTCGCGCGAAATTTGATTTAATGTGAATAATGCTTTATGTTAACTGTCATAAAGTCGAGTTTTACATGCTACAGAATCATTTTGACATAAGAGTTTTGACGACAAAATGATCTCACTGGCATGTAAAACTCGACCTTATGCCATCCACATAAAGCATTATTCACATTAAATCAAATTTCGCGCGAGATTATGTCGATGTGCGTATCATAGCCCCGCTGGTACCTTTTAGCTTGATCGATTTAGAATTTAGGTGTGAAGAGGTAACACGTGTTACCACTAACACGTTATGGACATTTTATGTACATTGGGCATACACACTACACACATCCATAATATTTACAAACCCATATTATACATTCGTATCTGTAATATCGGCAATTTTATTTTTAGCACATTATAACGTAGTATTACTGAAAAAGTGTAATTTTTTTTTGGATTGGTTGTGGAAAGTGAAAGTAAGACTGGAAAGAATGGTAAATCCAAAAATTTTAATTAAAAAATATATAGGTAAATATTTGGTTAGAATTTTTTGAATCATTAGATTTATGATGTTGAACTGTATTTATTTATTTATTCATTCATTTGTAAGGATACTTATTTGACCCAGCTAGCCGTGGGCGTTTTAGTCTCTGTTTAGGATTTTTATTTTAAATTGAAGTCCCCTTATTACATTTCTGGTTGCGTACTACATAATACAACATATTTCAGCGTGTGACGGACCAGACTATTGTGTCACAAAATCCTATGTGTGCACATAACGGTAGGAACTATTACGATTTTAGAATTTGCTTCTACGTCGGGCCGTTTACACTTTTGTTTCAGTCTCTAATATATTTTATACAAAGAAGTTAGAAGACGAGCAAGACGCCCTCCTGATGTTAAGAGATAACGCTGCCCATAATTAGTAGTGCTTCCAAGGATTTTAAAGAGTAACATTCAGGGTGCACTGTGGCAACGCTTCTTACTCAAGAGTCATATGTTAAGATTCTTTAGCCCACTATTTTTAAATATTACCAATAATTTTATGTCGTAATTATAATATCATTTCATTAACTCAAATGGGTTTAATTTGAGTTAATCACGTAATAATAATGAGCTAATTGAAAATCCCACCAATAAGTAAACAAAACAATAGACACTAAATAAAATATTCGTACACGCAAACCCTTTTAAGCTTTCAGCAACGTGCAACTAGAAAAAATAATTAACAAAATCGTCAAGTGTCTGGCATCTGACAGTTTCACCTGTTACCGACTAGCGACGAGAGGGTCGTGAAAAATGCTTCAGTTTTTAAATATTTCATGCCTTGAATATTTGTTTTGTTTAGTTTTAATTGAAATTCGAGAGAACTTAATTTTTAATTATTTTAGGCTTGAAAATGTGATGAAATGTTGATTTGAAAGTGATTCCACAAAATGGTTAGATGCTATATTTTTGGACAGCGCAGCGGTTAGTTGCTATATTTTTGGCGTAATTATTGTAGAATCTTATCTGTGCCTAGAAATATCCTTATTGAAAGATTTATTTGTTATTCCAGAATCTATGTAGTGCCGCTGAGTGGTTTTTGTGGGTATACTATGCTTGTCGTTTTGCAAGGGGAGTCTCACATAATCATTCCACAAAACACATGAATATGCTCCCATATGTAATGCATTTTTTCGGCGTCAACAAAGCCTACGTCTACGATAAGTATACGCTATGCGTCATGTACCAAGGGCCTTACCCGTTTGTCACATCATCCTATGTCCACTGCTGGACATAGGCCTCCCCCATGGCAAGCCACTCAACTCGGTCCTCCATCTTTCTCCTCCAACCGCTCCCAGCGACCCTCCGGATATCAGCGCCACATCTCGCCCAAGGACGCCCTACACTACGTTTGCCGAGACACGGTCTCCACTATAGAACACGTCTACCCCATCGGTAATCGGTTCTGCAGTTCTGCGGCAAATGTGACCAGCCCATTGCCACTTCATAGCAAGCTGAAGTGGCAATGGGCAAATCCTTTCGGCTATATCAGTAACTTTAGTTCTCTGCCGAATCACCTCATTTCTGACGAGTACGCGCGTTACGCGTTTGTACGAGTATGAAATCTCACATCTCACCTACGTGCAAATTACTTTACAAAGTTCAGATGATTAGTTGAATTTTCCCCATTAAAGTGAACGTGTGAGTACAATATAGAGTGAGTAAAGTATTGGAGAGAGAAGTGCTCCAACTTGTCGAACAAACGCTATAATTGGTTTTATAATTCGAGATTGTTAGAACTTCGGCTTCGGAACACGTGATTTCATTTATGGATGAAATATGAGGAAAGGAATTTCCGAGCTGATTTAATTATTTTTAGCCGACTGAAAAAAGGAGGTTACCTATAAATTTTATGTGTATGTAATATTTACGAGAGATTATATTATATTAGAGGGATAATATTTCTCGAGACAAACCAGGTGGGAGGAGATGAGGTTTGATGCTCTACAAGTCAGGTGCGTGATGGTACCTAAGCATCAAGATTGCCCATAATATCACAGTGCTACTCAGAGTTTCCAATTTCAAAATTTAAAACACTGAGGCTTAAGAAACTTGAGGCACTGCACTGTGCCTTACTAGTGGTTGAATCTGGTCATGACCAGTAATTTCGATAGATTATTCAAGAGTATTGTTGCTTTCAAAGTTTAGCATAATATAAATACCCTGTACATATCACCACTGTCTAGGTATGTTTGAAATGTTAGTGTATGTTTTGGTATCAGTTTCGACACGTCGCGCCGTTGTTTCCTTTTCCGCAGACGTGCGGCGAAGGTACGGAGTACGGACAGTCAACTGAAATACTGCGTGGTTTTCGATGCGGAAATTGATTGCCACTGCCATGTCTGCTCCGGCTATGTTGACAACCCTAGCTACACGAAATTTAGTCAAATAATTTAGTCTGTCGTATAAATGATTTTGCATGTATGTTTTGTACCTAAAAAGTCTGATAATTACTACAATAACTATCTATTACAAATAAGACACGCCAGTTATCTAAAGCATTATTTCAGTCATATACTATGTTCTAGGAATTTATAACTACATTACCCGACCAAAGAATAAATTACTATTATTACGTTGATATTATCTCGTTTCAAGGTATTTACATCACCTAACCATTAAACAATCATTTAAATACCTACTACTTATAAATAAAATACATACGTCGTTAAGGTCATGACCTGCAGGAAGTGTACCTAAAAAGCTGACTACATTTCTTTTCTGAATGGCAAAACTTATACGTTGGCCAGGTAAGAGCCAGCTTTTTGGTCATTCAGATTTTTTTTATTTATTATTTATTAAAACGTCGAAATGTACGTCAAAATATTTATCGGGGAGTTATTATTTAATTTAACAAGTTAAAAATTCTCGATATTCCCAACCCTAACTTTAAAATATCAACTGACGTCTACAGGGAATGAAAAGTCGACATTTGAAAGGAACCGTAGAAGAAAACTGGTTAGCGATGCCTTTTACATCGAGTATCTTTTGAAAGGAATATTCAATTCATAAGTCTGGTCGGTGCAAAAAGGAACATTACTTATCTACCTCTTAATATTATTTACTGACTGTGCCCAGCGGTTTTACCCGCTGAAAGAACCTACATACATAATATGAGTTTGTAGTTTCCAGGGTCTAAGCAACCTTCATAACTTATTTTAATTCAATAGGTTATATCTAGGCGCTACGTAATAACGAACTAAAAAATATTCAAACTTATCAATCCTCTATAATATTAAGCAAAGCCACTTGAGATTTTAAAATCAAGAAGAGATAAATTTTTAAAATTTGCTGACCATACACGAAACTAAACTTAAAACATTCATTAACAGTCCTTGACGGACTTTAAGACTGGTCGTTTTATGATTATTTTAAGTTGAACCTATAAATTATAATACGTATCGTTAGAAAGATGCCGCACTAGATTCAACTCATAGAGATAGGTATACATTTCTTTTTGACTAACATTTCAGACACGGACATCTGATTTTCAGAAATCTAATCTGGCATATCCATAAACCTAGCTTGGGATCAATATAACCTGACGACTGATGTACAAAGGTATTAGAATAAAACTAAAAAGATTGGATTCAGATTGCTTTGGATATAACTTCGGATAGCATTCAATCTATCATTTCTTTTCGTGCTCATTCATTTTGTATCCGAGTACGAGTATAAAACTCTAATTTCGATGTCACAGCATAATGGATTGGAGCGTCTGAGACCTCGAAGCAAAATTTAATATTATAGCCGACGATCTCAGAGGTGGGACAAGGTACCGTCAGAAAATACATCAAAATTTGTGATACTAGTGACAGTAGTATGACTAGTATAGTATGATCATGACTTTCTGATTTTATTATACACTTTACATTTTATATTTATAGCAACAAAACTAAACTTTACACTACGTTAGCTCTCTTGTTAATTAAGACATAAATGTACTTAAACCAATACAAGGGTTTTTTAAAGTTTACCCGGCAATTTTTTTATCCGTTTAAAACGTTCATAGTAGCATATTCTTATCAAAACTCATCATATTTTGAAAATAGTTGGAAAAATATTTTATAGAATTTAGGGAAAAAAGATATTACGTATGTCACGTAGCTGTTGTGTAAAAAATGTGTGTAAAACTTGGATCTGTCTTTGTTGAAGTAATTGTACAATTTATGATTGCAAAGTTCCTTTCGTGTAGTAAATGATTATACGACTGAACCAGTCATAGACAGAGATACAAAACTGTAATTCATCGACAAAAACTCACGTTAAAAATTAAGCAATAAAGAACACGTTTCTTGCCATCCGTACCCAGTACCCAGGTACGGGCTCTAGTAAAAATTGTCGTGGGATTGTGAATCGTGAAAAAGTCACGAATCGCACAGGTTTGTCTAGACAAAAGATGACAAGAGCAGGCGCCTTCCACGACGGTAAGCCGAGTTATTTGATTTTGATGACTTGTTGAAGGCCATCTAGAACTTTCGACGACTGTTTTACGAACTATTTTAGAAGAAAATTGCTAGTTATTTTTCCATTTTGGTGAAAGTTGTAAAGTTTTTGAATTATTCTGTGCCGAACAAAAACAATCATGCCTAAAAAGAAGGTCTATATTATTACTTACTGTGTGCCAGAGTGTCCCTCCTACTCTCGTCTTCAACTTCCAAGGATTCAGGGGATGCCAGGGCTTATGAAGGCCTACAATTATTGCTGTAATAAAAGATAAAAAATAGGGTACCGGACCGTGGTACCGGAAAAACAAGAAATGCCCTACATATGTTTAAAATGCCTTACCCTACGTTTATTGTACCATAAGTTATAAATTATTGACATTCATTAAATCTGGTGCTATGCCTATTTTTACACTAAACGATTCGTGAGATTGATTGATTGATTCGTGAACGGTCGGCACGAAACCGAAGTAAATACAAGTGAGTTTATGCCGTTTATTTACAAAGATGTACTATGTCTATTTAAATAAATCTTCAATTTTAACGTCCGGTAAAGCTCACGTCCGGTAAAGCTGTAGAGGTCTTAATCTGAGATCAACAGCATAGGTCATTAAAAAAAATAAAAAAATCGTAACGATTTAGCACATACCTATATTTGTCCCGGAAATATTGCTACTCGCGTAAATCAAACCGCGGACGAAAACTACCAAACTTTCGCGTCGGGTATGAAGTATTTCTTGAACAAATCATATCAAACAAAGTAAAAGCTGTTCGGCAGATTAGTGCTATAATGCGACGCGGCCGTAAAACTCCCGCGAACTGAGCTCGGTCACGCAGAGTCCGCTAATGATGAGGGAGAATTTGTTCATACGACTTTATCGCTAAAACAAAGAAATAAAGGCTTGTGCTTTGAGAAATTTATGACCGCTGCGCCTTTTTACTACAAAGAGGCTAGGAACCCTGTTAATTTGATCTGGAAAATAAAATACCTATTTGATTTTTAGTGGGAGAAGGACAGAATGGAATAACGACGCGACGGGACGTGCCACGTCGGACAACGCAATTAATAAATTTGAAAATAATAATTGTTATTTATGTATGACACCGCTCTATACCTACTTAATATTATAATGACAGCACTATAATATACAAGGTATATTATATACAATTGTAATTATAATTAAATATTTATCTAACTATATAAAAAGAAAGAGTGACTTACTGACTGATCTATCAACGCACAGCCCAAACCACTGAATATATTGTGTTGAAATTTGGAACACAGATAGGTTTTATGATGTAGACCTCCTACTCCAACTAAGAAAGGGATTTGCCACGCGGGTAAAGCCGCGAGCGTAAGATAGTTATTAATATATTTTAAATATATTATACCTTCGAAGAAAGATAATAACGAGACTAGAATTTATGTAAGGTCCATATAAAACCAAACTTATTGTTTTGTCGTAAAGCACTTGGTAAAACGGTCACATAAATACACAAAAATTTTCCTTGATATCTTACAGGAACAAGCTCTCAACGGGTAGGTCCAAAAACAAATTTCCTCAAATTCATTGCAAGAAATAAAACGAAATGAGCTGCTAGCCACCTGACAGATTCACCGATTATACTCGTAAAGCGAAAGGGATGCGGCTGATTCGAATGCTAGAGGGCAGAACAAACAGCCGGCGCACTAATATGCAAGTGGATGGGTAGTGCATGTATGTTCCCGACATTGCCACAGAGTGAATGATGCCAGTAGGCTTTATTTTATGATCTGCTTTTTTTCCTTTTCAAATGTTAACACATTGACTACTTTTCAGTAGTTCAGTTTCTAGCTGTTGTGTTTTCACACAACAGCTGTGTTTTTGAGGTCGGAACTCGAGTACTGAAAAACACAAACGTTGTGTTTTGTCAAAGGATTTTTCCATACAAAATTACTTTCAGGCACCTGGGAAAATCTCAACTACCAGAAAAATAAGATGATTTCTTATGATTTCAACCATAAGGCATCTATGTTATGAGTGGTCATATGGATAATAACCGAAAGCCTTTAGCTTTGTAAAGTTGCAGCCTGCTAAAGTTGCGCCGCAAAATTTTAAAACCTGTGTGTGCGCTCACCTTACTTCGGGCGCTCAGAAAATTATTTAAATAATTCTTTGAACGGTGCACGACGTTTTCTTATAATGCGAGCTCGTGTGGAACGACTCATGCGCGGGCCGCACTGTAGAAGCTCGCGGGCGGCATGCGTCCCGCGGGTTGCCTGCCTCTGAGATATACTATAAAAAACCATAATGAATGTATGTATATTAATATTTTGTTACACCTATGTCTGAAATCTCTGGATGGAAGGCTCTGCCGATTCCCAGTCCTCCGAAAGACGATGCTGGTGTGCCATCGGGTTGTTTTAGTGGGTATACCCGTGCAGTCGCTCTGCACGGGGAGTCCCACATAACCCTCCCAAACCCTGCGTAACGCATTTTTTCCCGGCGAAAACAAAAAAAAGTTTAATATCTGGAATAATGTGTTTTTTTTTTACCTTAGACGATGAATAAACCCACAAGATATTGAACTGTTCCAAAGCAACTGTGCCACTGACAAGTTTTTGAACGTTTATGAATAAATAAGTAGCCCCCGTCTGCCGCATCAATACGCTGGTGGCTGAATGCCAAATGCCGTTCGTGACACTTTGCACTTTCCCTCTTTTTTTCAAGTTCGCTCTTTTTCAGACCGCACAGAGTTTGGGAAGCTAATTTTCGCTCGCTTTTTAGCGTTGGCCATTCGTAAGCTGTCAGGCGGGTTAGCTCTGATATTACATTTTTTCTCATTGGTTCTCCTGATATTTAATAATACATGGAAATGAATAAGCTTCGTTTGGATATTTTTGAAAAAAAATCTTGGAAAATTATATTTCTAAGTAACTCAACTTAAGCGCGATATTTACACTGGACACCTCTGCGACTTTGTCCAATAATTACTTAATTAATAGCCTGAAAAGTAACTTGTCAACTAAATGGTTAACTTTAATTATTTAACTAAGTTTTAAATCGGATCCAGATTAGTTTCTTACATTGAAAATTTTACTAGAGGTACAATTAACAAAAGAAGGTACCTACATGTTTTAATAAATGCGATTCGCTATGCTTCAACATTTTGCACCATTCTCGTCTCTCATAAACAGGATTTCAGTCAAAACAATCTCAGCACAAATCTAGCGAAACAACGGAACTTTCCCGGGCTGCAGTCGGCACTCACCCTAAATCAGAGGCGAAAGGGCCTTTAACCGTGTTCGGTAAAGGTGTCGAGGACATTACCCGACGACTGCCGCCTTCCCTGTCGTCTGGTGCCTTAGGACTGGTTCACACTGGCATACTTTTGGTTGTTTTATTTGGATTCTAAATCTGAGGCGAAAGGGCCTTTAACCGTGTTTGGTAAAGGTATAGTGGATATTACCCGACGACGGCCACCTTTCCTGTCGTCTGGTGGCTTAGGACTGGTTCACACTGGCATAGTTTTGGTTGTTTTCTTTGGAATTTTAAATCTGAGGCGAAAAGGTCTTTAACCGTGTTTGATAAAGGTATAGAGGATATTACCCGACGACGGCCAACTTCCCTGTCGTCTGGTGCCCTAGGATTTCTTCACACTGGCTTGTGATCTGGTGCCTCAAATTGGTTTACACTGACGTAGTTTAAAGAAATCATCATTATGGTTGTTTCCTTAAGATATTAAATTAGATACAAAAGGAAATTAAACTGTTTGGTATAGGTCGTGTCGAGGACATTACCCGACGACTGTCGCCTTCCCTGTCGTCTGGTGCCTTAGGATTGGTTCACACTGGCGTAGTTTTGGTTGTTTCCTGGGGATTTTAAATCAGAGGCGAAAGGGCCTGTAACCGTATCCGGTAAAGGTGTCAAGGACATTTTCCGACGACTACTCCTTTCTCTGTAGTCTGTTGCCTTGGGATTTGTTCACACTGACAAATAGAAGTCATAATTATGGTTGCTCCATTCATATTTTAAATCTGGACCATCACTCTATGGTTGGTTTTTTATCCCACTGGATAAAAGAACTATTATTTTAACTTAAAATTGTTTCAGAACTGGTGTAGAATCGGCCTTTCAATCTACAAGTTCGACGCCATCACACTCGTCTAAAATCTACGTACACAACAAATATGAAGGAAAATGAATTTGTGGAAAACGTTCATAGATACCTTTAGTATTTTAATATATAATATATTTAAACTACTGACTTTTAAAAAGAATTTTTATTTCTACATTCTATCACGCATACTAAGAGGTCCGGGGTAGGTAGAATTTTCAATTATCAGTATTAGTATAATATAGTTATTATAGACAACATATATTGACTTACACATTTTTGTGATATTAGATTATTTGAGTAATTAATGGCTTTAGTTATTTATACTTTGTAGGTATTAATTATTAATATAATATTTAGTGTTAATTCCGCTCTCAATTAATTTGAGGACTTGACATAGGTACATACATTAGGACTTACTCGAAATAAGACAGAAGAGTTCTGTTTGAAAATCATTGCAAAATAACAGTTTCCGCAGTACAAGCCTCTTATAACTTACCATCAACTATTTCATCAACTATAAAAGTTAAAGTGAAAAGTTGCAAAGAAGAATGCGTAGGAAGTGGACTTTGCCAAAGTTTATGAATAAATAAGATGCACTCGAACCGAGTCTGGTATCGATCGATTTGCATATTTAGCGAATATAAAAATGGATGGAGCTCAAACTTTTTCAGTTTCAGTCTGAAAGAGGTATTAAAGTTTAATTTAAGCTGATAAAGATTGTCAAAGACTAATTATGATCTGCTTTAGGACCAAGGACCGATCCATATTGCATATTAGAATGCTTTATATCTATGTCCACTGTCCAACTTAGGCTCTGATACGTGCTAGTAGTGATAAAAACCTCATCACATAAAAAAAGGGTGTCACCCTTTTTTTTATGTGATGAGCAGAAGACGAGCAAACGCTCTCCTGATGTTAAGAGATAACGCTTCCCGTATAACGTTAAGACTCTTTAGCCCAGTAATTTCACTAGCTACAGTGCCCTCCTACTGAAACACAGTAATATTTGCACGTCACTACTCAGGCGGTAGAATAACTGGCACTGCTGGGCACTGGCACTGGCAATATTATTAAACGTAAATTGTGTGTGGGTAATTGTTACTTCTTCACGCCTAAACGGTAGGATGGTTGAGCTGAAGTAGACACATTATAACGGTGTTGGCAGGTAAAGCTCGATGAAAGATAGTTTAGACTGTAGAATAAAATGACAATTTTTCAGAGGGAACTACTGCTGGTCATAGTGTATGTAGTTTCGTTCAGTATCTTGAAGATTTCGTCACATTGGACCTGCGAACTGACGAAACTTTGAAAGATTAGGTACGTTAACTACTGCTGGTCATAATATTATGTAGTTTCGATCAATACCTTGAAAATTTCGTCAATTTGAACCTGCGAGCTGACGAAACTTTAAAAGATTAGGACTACTGCTGGTCACAATATTATGTAGTTTCGATCAATACCTTGAAAATTTCGTCAATTTGGAATTTTGAGCTGATGAAACTTTGAAAGATTAGGTACGTTAGCACTTTCTTAAGTTAATCGTAGTAACTTTTAATTCCGGCAGCACTTCCGGCCGAGCGCAGTCAAAATTATCTGAAGATTAATGTGAATAAACTAAAATCAAACAAAGCAATATATGTATAAACGCTGAGCTATCTCAGTCGCATGTCACAGTGCATCTAATTCATATTTAATTATTGTAGCATGTCGTTTCACAGATCCATCAAAATTAGCATTTAATAACACTAAAACCTTAATAGTAACTTTATTAAGCTCATGTCCCAAATTTCTCACCTTCGTGACTGCATTATCAAATGATACGAGCAAATTATACTTCACACCACCATTCGCTATAATTTGTAGTCACCCAGACGTTCTAGGAATTTCATTAAAATACTTTAAAATTATTACAGCCATGTAACCTTGTGACCGAACCATAAATCGTCTGCAACGATTTACTAAAGAATAAATTGGTTAGATTAGTTGATGCATTTTTCACACGAGATATTTTGGTCTGACATTAACTACCTACTGGTGGTATACGTATTTTCATTGCTGGTAAAAAAATGTGATTTTTAATCCTAGATATTAAATGCCTGAATGTATGAGTTTGTTGCTTTTTCACGCAAAAATCGCGGAACCGATTATCGATACCTAGATAGCTATTTTTATTCAGATTTTCCCTCGGGATCGGGACTCGGGAAACGTGGGGGCAGATATAGTTTTTTGAGAAGAAGTACCTATTTATACTGTCAAAGCCAGATCACAGTCATTCTAGGTTATGTGGCCGACCGACCCGAATATATTATAGCAGATTCAGGTCGTCAAGATTACTAGAAGGCTTGCAACACGTAACACGACGACTAACTGCCACATAGGTATTAGGTACCTCTCTAATAGTTTTCCGTATGCTGTTCAGTCAGACGGATTTATTCCGCCTTCTAGGTTTCGTCTGCTACCGTCTTCGACCGCATCATCGCGTAAGATCAGGCGAGATCATGGTCAAATGTTAACTTACATTAATTAAAAAAATCACATCTTTATCATTTAAAAATTGGTACAAAATAAGAAACATTTTCCGTCGTTTTCTTCTACAAGCTGTATTTTCTACCAAACACACGTTCAAAGGGTAGAAATGATAAAAGTCCTGCACGTATATGTACCTACATCAAACTCAAGGCTATTTTTCCTTGTACATTTTCCTCGGTACACTTAAAGAGAATTGTTTAGAACATGTTGCTCAGATGTAAGATACGGTCTGGTAAATATTTTCATGTGAACAAAGAGACTCTTTGTAGAAAATGTTGCTACGGGATCAACATGTATTCTACTGTAGTAAATAAATTGAAACAAATGCATTTTTGGAGAAATCTACGGTACATTTTTGGTACATTGTTGCAAACGGTCCTCCGATTAAAAACTTCCATGCTCCACAAGCAGCTTAAAAACTTTTCCTCTACATGTCGATTACCAAAATCAACATGTAAAAGACTACACCTACACCAAAAAAATGTCCACCTGTTATGAATATACCAATGCCCATTTTTTTTCAGTAATACCTACTCTATTTTGACGATCTACATATATTCATACAATGATACAATGATTTATTGATCTGTGAAAGAGGTGCCTACATATTATATTATTCGCACTCCCATATCAATACAGCACCAACTCAAAAAAATATTTTTTTTATAATTTCAAACTTAAACAAGTATAAATAAAATTGCAATTGCTGTAAAAATACCTTTTGAGTTGACCCTGTATTGTACTAGGTGTGCGAATATTATTTATTTTGATGTGTGTAATTACACATAATACTTATTATATTATGATTTATAATTTTGGATGTCAATAAATTAATATTATTATTTTTTACCAGACTTAAGTCAAGTAACAAACAATAAATAAAAACAATGCCAGTGGAAGCAAACAAAGCCGCGAGCATGCTCGACTCGCGTAATAAAAAAAAGATCAAACGGTTTCACGTATTTAGTAATTTCAGTCACAAAATAAGTGGGTGAAAATCCAGTTGACTTGTGAGTCACACTGTGAATCATTCTCCCAAGGTCACACTCGCTACCGAAGCTTGATGTTGACTCACTGTTTTATTACAAAAACGCGTTACGAAATAGGTACCTACAGTTTTTACGATGATTTACTTGGCTTAGTGATCAAGGAACAATGAAATGGACTTCTGAAATTTCTTTGCAATTTTTATTGTTTGCTGCACACGACTTAATAAAATACACAATAGTAGGTAGTTGGAGGATAACAAGTTTTCAGGATCACAAATACATTTTGTAATTTATCACGTAAATTTTCTTGTCTGAAATTTTATTTGAATATAATTTCCATCCTGTCCAATCAAATCGAAAGGCGTATAAGTCAAGTTGGAATGTACAAATGGCATACATAATATTATTATAATAATTTAAGGTTTCTAATATAATAATACATCATAATTTAATTATACGAAACACGGTACTTTTAGTAGTTTTTTTTTCTGGACTTTGGTTACTTTCAGACTCTCAGGATATAAAGCTCAGTACGTAGGTTATCTAAATTTAAAAAGGGAAACAATGACTGATCTATTAAAGCACAGCCCAAACCGCTGAACGGAATAGGTTGAAATTTGGTACACAGATAGACTTTATGACGTAGATCTCCGCTAATAAAGGATTTTACCACGCAGGCAAAGCCGTGAGTATAACCTGGTAAAAAATAAGAAGAAAACATTGCGATCCGCTTTCACCATTTATTTTTGCAAAAACCCTGCTATTTATGAGGAATGCCAAGTCTACCATCCCATTTTCCCCGCATTTCGACAGTTCTGTGAATAGTTTCGTCTCGAGCGGAGGTTGCTCGGAAGGATGGATTACTTACTATGATTAGAACGGCCCTTGAATTTTGTGGGTGTACTAGTTCCGTCTGGAAGAATATAAATCGACGAGCGAAAGGCTAAGACAACGTTAACGAAGTGTGATTGTGCTTTGTTTAAACTATCGCCCCACAGTAAGATTAAACTTACTACACTACTTTATTTCTGCCTTAGGCCTATTATTACGAGTATGGTTGTTTTGGCCAGCTTGCCAGAGTGACAATAAGTATAACAAAGCCAACGAAAATAATACCAATATATCTAATATATTTTAATTTTTGGCAGCTTATAGACATAATATTAACCAAATAGAGAACCATTAATACTAAGGCAATGCTTGCAAGGATCCAGACCACCTCAAAAAGTTGGTAGTCGATGAGGTTGAGGGAAAGACACCACGCATATCGTCACCGATGCGATGTGATAGACAAACCAAATCTCTTACTGATATGCCAGTGGCTGAAGCCATGTGAACAGCGACGAATTTAACAGCCTGACTGCTGGCTAGGTGTAATTCGAAGAGTCGCCAGATGAGTGCCCCAACTACAACATAGTCACGACTTTCATTTTGTAAAGAAAACGACTGAGCAGAAAAAAAATACAGTGAGCAATACATGTATACTAATTTTTAAAAACTTATTACGTGTTATCAGTATGTTTGAGGTTTTGTGAGTGTGATGAACCATTTTAAGTTAATTTATTTTATTTTTACTTGTATGTACCTACAATTTTCAAATTATATTTAAGATTAAAGAGAGAGATTTGTTTCTTTTTTATATCCTAAGTGTCAATAATTTTCATTTATAAATTATAATGCCTTGTTCTTTTTATGTTAATTAATGATGTCAATAAACAACAATTACGACCGTTCCTTTTCCCATTTACTCCGTGGTCGGAATAACTTAAACAATGCGTCTGAAATCTTGTCTAAACGCCTGACATACCGGATGTTCGATTACTTGCTGCTGATTCTTGACCGTCTGCGGTTTCTACTGCTATGTTGGTTTATAAGTCTAGATGGGTAGATTTTGGCCATTTTTAAATTGCACTTGTTAAAACAAATTCTGTGTCTATTTAGGGAAATTTCTTCGCTACAATTAATTTCATATACAAATCATATTATATAAAAGTTATTGGTTATTCAACACAAAACGTAATTTTTAAAAGCAATTTATACGTGATTTAAAATTATTATGTTTGTTAATTCTAGACACCCTTATCGGCACGCAGAAAACTTTCGCACAGGTACTTATAATATAGTAGTATAGATACTACCTCTTCTGAGATGAATAGATTTCCTTTATGTTTGTTCCTATAGAGCTTTTCTCACTACACTCAAAACAATTTCGCTTGTTTATTTTTTAAACCAATACATTTATTTTATTTTCTCTAGTGCTTGTGAAGCTCTTTGAAGACAGTAAAAGATTGTCTACGTTTTGTACAAAGGAATAAAATTCTAAACAAAGAGATAAAAATAATTGTGGTCTATTGTATTTAAGTCAAAGCAAAGAGTTTATTAAAACAGCATCTTAGTAAAATTGCAACTAAAATTGGACATTTGTACCTTAAATTCTCGAAATAAAAAAGGCAAAAGAAAAACTGCATTTATTCTTAAAGGCGCTGAAAGTCAATGACGTTAGAATTAATAATTCATAAGCCTTTACGTGTAAATTGTGAGTTTCTTTGCAATTAGCAATTTGATTACTATCGAAAAGCTAGGCAATAGGTATTTGCATAAAAATAGCCTTGCTAGTCTTTCAAATTATCTTTAATTTCCATCGTATTAACCACATATTAAAAGTACAGAAAGCCAACTCTGTAATTTCCAGTTAAGAGAAAATACATACGATTTTACATAGAGGGACTTATAGTTTTATAACTGTAGGTACATTAAAAACAGTAATCCTTTCGAAAGCTCTCAACAGTACATTTTAAATTGAGATTCCATCACCAACGACACTAATTTCTAATTTCATCAAAATATTTATTGAGCTTTGTTGAATCTTAAGTTTTTTTTAACCAAGGAGGACTTTAATGTTGTCGATAGTCTCTGATCCAGCTTTCTGTACATTTTATTTTTTGGTGTATCAATTTAGAATCTAGGGAGATCATCAAGTCGATAGTCTCGTAGAGCCAACTTTCTGTATTTTTTATTTAGTGGTATAGGTCACACTTTACTATGTATCTTTAGTGTACACGAGTAACCTTTAAGGTTCTACGACTGAGCGTAGGCCGTAGGCCTTTCGTAGCGCGTAGAGCTTGCCTAAGCTACTCGTATAACATTAATATTATTATGGTCCGTCAACTATAATTTACGTTTTAAGTACTACTTAGGTTATCATGATTTTCAACAGTGAATATCTAATATTTTATTGAAAATGTGATTAGATAGTTTTTATCAGAGATTTTTTAAATTCTTCTTTGACTATTCTTTTTTTCTTAGTTCAGAATTTTTAGATAAATAAATACGAGACTTAACTCTCTAAAATGCTTTTAATTTAGGACTATTATTTATAATGTATGTTAGATTACATTTTCTGCGGCTGAAATTATCCTTAGTTTTATTCCAGGTGCTAAGCTACAACGTATAAAGCTCATTCGGTAGTCTCATTTGTTCAGGCGTGAAAAGGTATTGGTGTGTGTATGTTAGCTACATACACACATTTATATTACTAAATGCGCTCAGTAAATTTCCGCTGAAAAGGTCTAGAGGGCCTATATGTAAAACACTAGATTCCATAGGCAAAATTGCGTACATTACGTGCTTAAACCTCCTTAATAATATGAGTAAAGTAACAAAAACAGCAATGTACATTAAAGTTGCCATCAATCGTAGTGGGTGAGAATTAGCCAATAGTCCCTCAGGCCTAAAGTGACAAACACCCACACACACATCCATACTCTTGCATTTATAATATTAAAAGGACACAAAAGCACGCACATTCAATAAGTCTTCAGTAAAGCTTCACTACAGGACTATATTATATAGTGTTATAACGTGTGGTCCTAATGCGGTCCTTCGCCGATCATGTGCTCTGTATTAATGTTATAAATTAGGACGTTAACTGTCCAGCCACAGATAACATATCAAACAGATGAACAATTATTATCATCAAAAGTTCTTCTCATAGAGGTGTATTGCGAACGAGCGGTAGAGTATTAAAATAGAAAATAATGTAAAATTGACTTGCAAAACTGCTCCAATGTCTAGCCTATTTGAGTAAATTAAGTTTGAGTTTGAATAGATTTCCACTTTTGTTTTAATTTGTATAAAATGTAAATCCGTTATAAGGTTTAAGGTATATTCATAAGTTTTATATTATTTATGTATTAAGTAAGACCTGTGGATTTTGTGAATTAAATAAAATAAATAAAAGATTAATCTTATAAAGGTTTCGTTGTCTTTTTTTTTTTATATTGGTTAGCTTTTGACCACGATCTCGTAAAGCGACGCATGGATGCGGCCGAAGATGGTAGTGGACTAAACCTAGAAGGCGGGATAAATCCCTACCTGGTTTCACTGAACTGTTTCGTTTAGAAGAACGAAATCCTAAAAAGAACGTTCCCTATAATATTAGGGTAGGCTACGGTCGGGGCTAATTATTGGCCACTGGACAAAAACCTGATCAAGACTGCAATAACTGTCGCCAAATACATTCTACTTTTGAAAATGTATATGGGATGATAGTTGCTGTAGTCTTGAGTCTTGGCATGGCGTAAATGCCGGTACGCTATTGGGACCCCCTGTAGATTTTCATTCATACTAACGCGGCATCTATGATAATATATTTCGTGTCCAGCCCACTCAAATAACTATAACCGACTATGTTGGACATTACCCGCACTTGACGGCTTCGTACCGTCTGCTCGTTCTCTTTCATAACGTTAGGAGTTAGGACTATGTTTCATAAGGTATTTACATGGATAAAATTTCACTAAAATGTTGTTTTTTAGAAAATTATACCTATACAAATCTTCTTGTTGATGCTATATAAAGACCAAAAACATATAAACTAAAATCACTATACCTTCACTTTCACGTTTCGGTTATTGAAAGCGGGCTTTTAATAGGTAGAGTAGTAATAGTAGCTACAATAAGTATCCTGTTCTAGCGTAGTATATAAACTCGAATTATTGTTGTTATCATAGGCGGATCCAGGATTTGGTTCTGGGGGGGGCCAAAGTGCAGACGGGCAAAAATATTATAATTTTTACTACGAAAAGTGTGTGTTTAGCTCGCTTTGAGCAGTTAGAAAGTTCAAACATTGCTAACAATAAGTGCACAAGCAGCTTGCTGCGAGCGCCGAGAAAAAAATTATAATTTTTACCATAAAATATATGCAAAATTGGTAACTCTACAATGCTTCTGGGGGGGGCCTTGGCCCCCTGCCCCCCCCCCCCCCCCTAAATCCGCCTATGGTTGTTATTAAAACTTATCTCAAAGTTGAAGAAGCTCAAAGTCGCACAGCAAGCTATAGAAAGGGCTATGCTCGGGGTTTCTCTACGTGATCGAATCAGGAATGGTTGGCGAACTAAAGTCACCGACATAGCCCAGCGGATTAGCAAACTGAAGTGGCAATGGGCAGGCCACATAGCGCGGAGAGCGGATGGCCGATGGGGTCGAAAAGTGCTCGAGTGGAGACCACGGACTAGCAAACGCAGCGTAGGACGTCCACCCACAAGGTGGACAGACGACCTTACAAAGGTCGCCGGAAGACGCTGGATGGAGGTCGCTTCCAACCGGTACATATGGAAGTCCAAAGGGGAGGCCTATGTTCAGCAGTGGACGTTTTACGGCTGAGATGATGATGATGATGATTAAAACTAATAATTCCACTTTCCACTAATCCCAACCATTAATAAAATAAATTGTAATGTTTAATGTGTGTATTTATTTTTCTTTCTCGCCAAACTACTATAAAGATTAGGCTTAAATTTTGTGTGTAGGTGTAGCTTAACTTTGGATAAACACATTGGGTAATTTCAATCAAAATTTATGTTTGTTGTTGAAATTACTCATCCAAATACATCACTACCTCTTTGACGACCTCTGTGGCGCGGTGGGCTAATACCCGCCTGCAACGCAGAAGGTTGCGGGTTCGATTCCCGCATGGGACAAACGTTTGTGTGATCCACAGGTATTTGTTTCTGGTGTGGGTGGTTCTTCAATATCTATTATAAGTATGTATTTACAAAAGAAAAGTATATAAGTATTAGGTATATCCGTTATCCTAACCACCATATTACAAGCATTAAGTTGCTTAGTTTGGGGTTAGGTGGCGCTGTGTGAAACGTCCTGAAATATTTATTTATTATTTACTACACAGTATAAAACAAAGTAGCCTCCCATGTCTGTCTGTCCCTATGTATGCTTAAATCTTTATAACTACATATGCAACGGTTTTGCTGCGGTTTTTTAAATAGATAAAGTGATTCAAAAGGAAGGTTTATGTGTATAATATGTGCATATTATAGAAGAGCAACACTGATTATTGCACTACGAAGTGCGCGTGAGTAATATATAAGAGGAAATATTTATAGACTAACTGAATGACTTACCGATCTGATTAGTATTTCATACTTGAGCCGAGTTGGAAGTATTACACATTATTTATTATTTATACAGTACCTACACAAACCTACACCTTAATAATGCTAGTGTACCTATATAATATTAAATTTGCTTTCATTAATGTTTTCAAAGTTTGCCTTTTTATAGTCAGTGACTTAAGAGCTATCGTGACGCTCTCTCGCTCGCACAATATGACGAATTATGAAAATATAATGATTTTCAATAAATTATTTCCATTCATTCCATAAAAAATCGTCTAATTGTGCGAGCGAGAAAGCGTCACTCGATATATACGCTCTTAAATAAACTTTGTCAACAAAAGGAATTCTTACACACTTAGAAAACTCGAGTCCCATACAATTCCCATTTACTTATATTGCTATTACCATTGCCAACAACTCGCGTTGAGAACTCGTAAGGGCTAGAAGTGAGGTTCTACACTAATGGTATTGAATCTACGAGGATTAGGTAACTTTCAGAAGGGACTGTCGTTTCAAGGACTGGTTTCTAAGATTTGGACGCCTTTTCTTCGTGGCAAATTACTTTATTGAGAAAAACAAACTAACAATATTACAGATGCTACAGCAGTAAAGAACACTTTTATTGACCACAGATCGGCCACAAGCCGATCCACGTGCTCCAAACCACTATCAGATGGCAGGGTGCCCAGAATGCTGACAGCATTGTCTCGTTGCAGCAATTGCAGCATTGCAATACGTTGTGCCAAATATACCCCAGTATTTTTGAATTCTTACTAAGGAATAGCCCACAACACACTACCTAGATGGATTGGACTAAGTAATAGGGTAGTCCCTACACTAAATTATACTAATTCCACTGATTGGCATAATACGAGTCAATATAATATAATTTAACTATTTTAGGCATTCTGCATGCACAAAAGTTAAAATTTATAAATTTTTTTAACTGTTCGGTAATTTTTTGTATAGGTACAACGTATGTTTTATGTAAAAAAATAATCTTACTTAATTAAAGCTTTTCAATCTGCACTCTATTAAAAAGTCAAGAGATTACAATTTTTTTAAATTTTCCCTGTCCCATCTGCAATAGTGTATATTCTATGCCCCAAGACTAGACATATCTGGAAGCATCAGCCGCAGAGACCTGATGCATACTTATTGCCCGATTTTCCACTGAGCAGTTTCAATTGTACAGCACCATTAGCTGTTCCTTGCATTCGTTGCTTTCGGCAGTGGCTGATAGAATTCCTTGAAGTACCAACCTACTCGATGTAAGTATCTACATAGAAACGAGTATTTTGTATAAGACAAAGTCGTTTCCCGTCGCTTCGTCTATACGCTTAGATTTTAAATATCTTTATTTATGTTAGCGCAGGAAGACGTTGTATGCAGGTCGCATTCAACGAATAGGTACAAATGGAAGTCCAAAGTGAAAGTGTACGGTTTTGTTCAGCAGTGGACGTCCTACTGCTGAGATAATGATGATGATGTTAGTGACAGATTTACAAGCCTCAAGCAGGCGGGCTAAGTCCAATCCTACCGCCTCTGAAAATCGCGCCGGATCATGAATTAAATAGAGTAATGGTACCTAGTACCTACTAAATGGTGATTTTACCAAACGCTTGTTAAACTGAAAACAATGCGTGAGCAAAGGTTTTGTATTTTTTTAACAGACTACGAAACTGCTACTATGTATTTTTTTATAATATAATACATTTACATCTAATCTAATAATACATCTACAGATCAGCCACATGCTAATCCAAGAAAATATTGAAACTGTCAGAGGTAGCGTTTGAAAGTTTGAAGCGTTTTAGTTAGGGCTCTTAAATATTTTTCTAACAAAATTACTACATAATGAACTTTAGTGTTACAGGAAAGTAATTGCCAATTAAGTACTTGATGACTTACATAGAGGCACCTAACCAATTAAAGAAGTACCTACCCTGTGAAAGACGTTTTAATTTATAAGTAGGGAGTAATAATAAGGCAAATTAACAAAACACACAAAGAGGATTTCGTCTAATTGCGAGACAACAAGCGTCCTTAAAAGAAAATTCCGTGCAAATATTTATTCGAAAGCCCCCTTCGTGGAATTGACACGAAAAGATCCCGATGACATTTAAGAAAAGGGTTTCCTTTGGTAAGTGAGTGATTGAGAGCAACTTAACTTGGCCCTTTAAGTCTCTAATTAACGAGGTAAATGACATGCTTATTGGGTGTACTATTTGGAGAGAAACGCCTTGGAGAAATATGAGAGCAAGCGGTTGGTATGTTTTTGCTTCAATCTCACTTTTTAACTAAGACTAAAAAAGTCTTTATTGAACTAGAGGCACAATCTAACAATTACAATTAAAACTTCAACATTTCATACATTTGATTTTAAAAGTGCTATTATAATTTGCGACATTGGCGCTCATAATCTATTGTGTTGAAGTAGGGTAGTATAAAAGCAGTATTATTTTTATTTATTTAGAGTAGTAGTGGCGCCTAATAAAATATTCCACGTGCAAATCTACCAATAAAATAATAACTCAAATTACCACTATTTTAGGACCTATCGTAAAAAGGATCAAGAATTTTATGTCCATCGTTATTAAATATTAAAATGAAACACGAACGATGTATAGATAGTATCTTGTTATTGATAAAAAGTGTCGTAAAATTGCATTGGAGAAACCGAAAAATGGGGAGAAAATGCAATAAAAGATCTATACCTAATACGTTTTCTTTGTAGATTTTACGGTTGACCGCACATGGAATATTTAGAAGTGGCTGGCTCTCGGACCTTCGGAATTGAATAGTCGTCCATGTGAATACGGTTTTGTATTTGCATAATATAATATATTCGAGGGTTAACCGATCTACTGCGGACCTAAGAATAACTAGAAGAGTTGTGGCAGATTTACCTATTAGAAAAAAAAAATTAAACTTAAGTTAAAAAAAGTTAAGTTAAACATTTTATTTGGTCTCTATTACGGAATTTTTATCCATTATAAAATTATACCTGAGCCTGAGATTCAACTCAATAATAAAGAGCTCTATTATAGGTGTATAGTTTAATTAGGCGTCAAAAGGCTCCTACTGAATTTTTTCGAAAGCGCTAGGAACTGTGCCTATAAAATTGTAAATCTTACTAATAATAAAAGAAATAAAAGAAAGTTTGTAAGAATGTATGGATGTCAGGATGTCTGGATGTAGGTATGTTTGTTACTCTTTCACGCCTAAACCGATTGAGCTGAAATTTGGTATATAGAAAATAGAAATAGCTCAGACCCTCTAGGGTCTATGTGTTAATCCATTAACACATAGGCTACAGTACAGCGGGTAAATCTGCTGGACGCAGCTAGTGTTTACATAAAACTGAGAAGTAATGAGGTCTCGGAAGAACCCAAACACCCTACTAATTATCTAGTTACGGTGAACGATCTCCATTTCAAGGGAAATGGTGACACTCTGCAATGGGTAGGGTTGCGCCGATTAAAGATTGAAGAGCCCGTTGTTAAGTAGGTACGGTTGGCAGAAAAATTCAAAATATCTTACCTATAATAATTTTTGGAGTTTATACTTTAACCTCCAATAGAACAGGTTACCTTACTCACACTGTCAGAGTCAAATCACTATTAATAAAATTAATATCTACCTTTATAAGGCTTTATAGAGTAGAATAGAATAGAATGATACTTTATTGCATACCAAAATACAAGAAATAGTTATGGACATAATATGACTAACATAAAACTAGAGGTAAACAATCGGCGGTCTTATCGCATAAAGCAATCTCAGACAACCTTTTTTTTTTTTTTTTTTTAAGGAGGGAAAATGCCTACGCACTACCCTTCCGCCGCGGGGGAGACGGAAGGGGGAGTGTGGGACTTGCACCCACTAAAAACCCCCCGTGAACAGTCATCCGCCGAACAGGGTGAGATGGGGTCGCGATAGCATTCACCATCTCACCCCAGCAGTAGGCCCGGAATTAGGCCTCAGTACCCGTTAGGGGACTGATCATGTCCACAAAGACCAATCCCCAGGCAAGTGTGGATCGTGCAAGCCGGTAGAGTCCCCCGACTCCACCGGCGACCCACTTAAACAGGCGGGAGGAGGTGGGCAAATCTCCTCCTCCTCACCCCCGTTCGTCTACGCCGGAGAGGATCAGCAAGAGCGTGCTCTTCCCTGATCCGTTCTGCAGCCTCCTTCTGCGTCATGACATTTTCGCAGAAGGAGACCACTGCCTGCCAAGATCTCTCACTGTCGAGTATAGCACTGACTACGCCCGACAGAGAGAGATCATCGCCTATGCATGCTGAGAGTGTGTACCTCTGCGATACAAAAGCGGAACACTCTTCCAGAGTATGGGACGCTGTGTCCTCTAGCGACCCGCACTCATGGCAAACTGGAGTTTGCTCCCTCCTCGCAATCTGGTACAGATACTTACCGAAACACCCGTGCCCGGAAAGTATCTGCACCAGACGAAAAGTCAAGGAGCCGAACCGCCGCCTAACCCACTTTTGTAGGATCGGGCGGATGGCCTCCACAGTCCTCTGACCAGAGATTGGTGGGGCCAGATCCTCCGACCAACGCCTCAAGACGGCAGCTCGCGCCTGTTTTCTTAGGCGCTTTACCTCTTCCCACCCTGGGAGTTCCCCTTGAGATTTCCTCGTTGCCACAAAGTTGTAAACCTCAGCGAGGACCTCCGCCTGAAGCTCCCAGGGTGGGTCTCCAGCCAATACGCATGCTGCCGCCCAGGACACTGTCCGATAGCTGCGTATCACCCTTGTCGCGATAACTCGCTGCGGGCGTCTTAAAAGGGTTTTATTTCCACGACTAAGAGCGTCCGCCCAGACCGGAGCCCCGTATAAGGCCATACTCCGTATAACTCCAGAGTAAAGCCGACGGCAGCTGGCGTTCGGACCACCTAAATTGGGCATAAGTCTGCTCAAGGCTGCTGCAGCTCCAACCACTTTTGGACCCAATTGGGTAAAATGGGCCGTAAAAGCCCACCTACCGTCCAGTACGAGACCCAGATATCTCATCTGAGTCCCGACCCGTACTGGAACGCCATTCAGACTCAGCTGGGATCCTGAAGGAGGACCTCTTCGGGGCCCATGGAATAGCAGAGCCTCCGTCTTAGAGAGGGCGACTTCCAGGCCCAACGCGCGGATGCGATCAATTACTAAGGCCGCGCTCACCTCAGCTAGACGTATTGTCTGCGAAAAATCACTCCCTTTGGCCACGACTAGGGTATCGTCCGCATAGCACGCTATCCGCACACTAGCGGGAAGCGCTCCTCGGAGTACCCAGTCGTAGCCTATATTCCACAAAAGGGGCCCAAGTACGGAACCCTGTGGAACACCACATGAAACGCGTCGACGTCTCAAGCCGTCACGTCCTTCGACCAGAATATCGCGGTCTTGAAGGTAGTCCACCAGTAGCCTACGAAGGTACAAAGGTACGCCATGGTATCGGAGTGCTTCTTGAATAGTCTCATGGGGAAGACTATTAAAGGCGTTGGCAATATCGAGAGAAATAGCCAACGCCCTGTGCCCCTCCGCAACTGCTTCCTGTGTCCAACACTTCAGCCACATCAGGGCGTCTATTGTAGAACGTCCCGCTCTGAATCCGTATTGAGCTTCAGAAAGCTGAGGCCCGATTACCTGCAGGTGCTGGGTGACACGGGAGGCTATGATCCTTTCAAGAAGCTTACCCGTGTCATCAAGCAGTACTATAGGCCTATATCCAGACGGGGAGGACTCTGGTCGACCTTCTTTCCGAATGAGGCACAAGCGGCCGTCTTTCCATAACTTCGGGAACCGCCCTGACGAAAGACATGCATCAAACAGCTCCCGAAGTCTGATGCCCAATTCCCCAAGACATATTCTAAGGCATCGCCCTGGGATTCCGTCTGGCCCAGGTGCTGTTCTTTTGCCACAAAGACGACGAACCGCAACCTCCATCTCCGCCTCTGAGATAGGTGGGGCGGGCAGGTTTGAGTCCTCCTCAGTGGTGACTGCCATTGTCGGAGGGGAGTAAAGCGGGTTACTTTCAGGGAAAAGCCCCTCAAGTACCCGATCCAGTAGCTCCGGCTCTAGAGACTCCGTTATTGGGGACGTCTGACTCCGGAATTTGTTCCGTACGGCCTTATAAGGACGTCCCCATGGGTCCCTGTTAAGACCCTCTAGTGATTCTTGGTTTGCTCTGGATTTAGCTTGGCTAATGGCTAGCTGTAAGTCCCGCTTGACGTCACGATAGATGTCGTACAACTGACCTTCAGCTGCTAATTGTTCAACTGAGAGCTCTTCATCTCGCCGGCCGTTTCGTCTTCTTCTGCAGCGGGTGTATGAACGTCGAGCTTCCGAACACCTGACCCGTAAATCTGCAATTTCCGAGCACCACCAGTAAACTTTGCGATGGACAGGTTGACGCCGAGATCTTGGCATAGCCGCATCACATATGGCGGTTAATGCATCACGAAAACGGGTCGCCTCAATCTCTACCTCCAGGTGCATTGGAGCGGCAGACCATGACTGAACGATGGCAGCCTCCTTCGCTAAATCAACATCAAGCTTACCAACCGCCCAGCGAGGAAAGTTAGCTATTCCCACGCGCGGAGTCCGTGACTGTCTGTGGGAGGTGGTGATTTCAAACCTTATGTACTTGTGGTCTGAAAGTGTCTCCACCTCCGACATAACCCTCCAGGACCGTGTAAGTCCGGCAATACTCGGGGTGGCGAACGATAGGTCCACCACGGACCCCCCGTTGTAATCTCAGACAACCTGGCTTTATGTACATTAAGAAAGTAAAATATGCTTTAAAGCTGCCTGTCTATGTCACAATTTTCTCGCTTTCTCTCTCTGTGCCTAATTTCAAATTAATCCGTTAAACTATTTGAGTTGTGTTGATGGTTAGTCAGTCAGTCAATTGGTCAGCCACGGTTATTTTAATTTTATGGAATACCTTCCACCTAATACCTTCACTTCGTCTAGCAGGCGTCCTAGACATCTTCTGGCAATCGAAACGTCAACATTAAGATTGGCAACACTACCTGTGGTAATCGACTCTGACAGTGTAATTTCTAAAACCTGTTTTAGTAAACCTGTTTTAATAAATCCTAATTATTAATTAAGTACAAGACTTAATTTCCCAGTAATGGTGATCGACTCTAGCGGTATAATTACTAAACTTGTTGGAGAATAAATCCCAATTATATACCTATTGATTTAATTATTATTCCCTACCAACTACGATCATTAGTGAGACAAAAATATAACATAATTAGTTTCATTATAATTACATATTTCCAGAACTACTAGATATTATTCTGGTGAAATACTTATTTCTTCATTTAAGTAGGTACCTATAAATTTATTTTTATACACATAAGTACCTTTTTTTGCCAACGGTACTATGCCCGGCTTCTAATTACCACGGCTGCTCTCCAGTCGTTTTTAGCCTGTTTGCTCTCGTTCAAGACGAAAATTACGTCAAGAACGGCTTTGCACTGCTTAAACAGACTTAAACGAATGTTTGCAGGAGGCATTTTCGGTAAAAAAATCGTATTCTACAAGGCTACAAGCAAAACTAGGTAGTTAGTTTTCTACAAAGTGGTGGTCATAAAACCTATCTGTATTACAAATTTTAACACAATACGTTTAGTGGTTTGGGCTGTGCGTTGATAGATCAGTCAGTCACTCTTTCCTTTTATTATATTTAGATAATGCCTATAAATAAACCAAGATAAAGTGTATTGACCTAGGCCTCGGCCTGTATATAGGTACCTATATAGGTACTTATATTTCTATGTCATTATCACAATAATTATCACTTCTATAATCACAAAATCGATAAGAAATTTGCGATAGCCGTAATGATAAAGTATGCGCGAGACGCGGAACCTTTGAATTTTATCTTTTTTATGTGACTTATTGTTTTCTTACTGAAAAAAATAATTTATTAATGTCATCAAAAGACAGACATATTCTAGTAAACAATTAATTTTCTTTTCTTGTCTGATTTTATTGTGTAATCTTTTATGTATGTATTTCTTTATCATTTTAATTTGGGTTTGTCGGATTTATTTTTATTTGCATATTATTTTATTTTTGTAATGCATGATTGCCTAAAATTTATAACTGATACTAATTTTTCTGATTATTTTTTAATTTTAATTTTTTTTTTTTATTTGACTTTTGAATAATTTAAGTCTCGCAATTCTGTTCACCTTTAAAAGTTGGAACCCTTACCGAAAATAGTAATTACATTATAAAATTTATATATCTAAATATTTTAAGTATTTTAACACAGGCAAAACAGCGGGGCAACGCTAGTTTGTAACATTAAATAAAACCCACGCATTTCCGATATTTATAATTAGTTTACATTCTATCGTATGTGCACATTTTGGGATTTCCCCGTGTATTAGTGCTTGCATCTGCTATATTTAGATGTAACACCTGTTGAAATAAGCACATTGATTTAGCAACCTGTCTATGGTTGCTAAATCTCAACAAGCAGTTATTGAAAGTAGCAGAGTTGTCTGTGTTAGGTATATTTTTAAAAAATCTGTACAAATTATAAGAACTAGATATGAAATTAGATTAGGTCAGATTTTTATTTATAGAGTTAGAGCAATCTGTCTTGAGACTGTATTATTGTACTACAAGCTGTTAAAACATTTTTAAGAGATATGTATACCTAGTATTTAGTTTGGTAAAGGTATAAGCACGGTAAATCTTTACCGTGGTATAAGACATGTTCATCTTTTTATGGAAGCTGTGTTTAATTTTGTAACAGGTTAGGTTTTTAAAGATTTTTTTATTTCAAAATTTCATCGAACAACTAGTAACTTTGAATGCAATAAATCAACCAATGAACATATATACATAACACAGCCACAGCTATGTTTTATAATAGTTATTTAAAGCCCTTCTGAATACAGTATGAAATAACTGATTATTTCGCTCAACAAGTAATCAACATTATAGCCTAATATTATGTATAACTGATTATTTTTTTATTTTAATTATGAGTATTTGATTTGATGTTGTTTAAAATACCTACTATTTGAAATGCGTGCTGTCTTCAATCTTCATTATTGCGACATTTAGAATGATCTTTTTATTGTAATAATTTTATATTAATGTATTAGTGTACGCAATGTATTTGATCTGAATAATAATAGTAATAATTGGGGTTTTTACTTCAACAGAACAGGTTACCCTACTTACACTGTCAGAGTCAAATCACAAATTGCGTCGCTGTCAGAGTCAAACACGACTGCCTCCTACATATCTTATGGGAAACAGCCGGGACCCACAGTTTTACGTGCCTTTCGAAACACGGTAGCGTCCAGGCGAAAATCTTTGCCACGCTGAGATTTGAACCCAGGACCTCCGGCTTAGAAGTCGGAGGTATGACCACTGGGCCACGGACGCTACAATAAATAAATAAAACACAACTTACTAACTGCTTATCTGCTCACTGCTTATATTTTAGGTATCATGGGTGGTATTGTGGGTAAGTGGGTACCTATCATGTTTTACGTCACTACGTTCCCTTTTATTTTGGTAGAATTTGTTTATTGATATGTAATGTAATGGAGTTCATTGTTAGTTTATTAAGTACTCTCTTAAGTTTTAAGATTTCATTTCAGTCATTATTCGACATTCGACAGTGTTTCGTGAAGGACGAAAAATATTTTTGAAAAATCTTTTAACTGAAACTGCTAGAAATGTGGGGAGTGAGTATTTTTTTAATCTAATTTAATTGAAAACCGTTTTAAATAGAATATAATAGAAAAATACCAAGATACACAGGAAATAATTAGACTACATAATATATTTAAAAAAATATATATAAATTTTTGTGTGTGTTTTAGTTAAATCTAAGCTCGTTGATATAAATGAATCAATTAATCATAATATAAATTAATTTAATAAATTTGATATCCAATTTACATTTTTTATGACAATGAGTGACTGGACGAGCAAATCAAGCAAATTTCGCTAGTAACAAAAATAACATTTATCTATTAATAACTCGTAGACCCGCGTGCACTGCGTAGCGCCTAGCAGAAAATTATTATCGGTGTTCGTACTAGGTATATTAGTATACATGTATTAAACATAATGTAAACCTTCTTCTTGCTTTACTCTACATAATATCTATTTAAAATCCGCATCAAAATCTGTTGCGTAGTTTTAAAGATCTAAGCATACATCGGGACAGACAGACAGCGGGAAGTGACTTTTTTTTAATGAAGTGATATATTTTACTAGCTATTACTTTCACCTGTCCTGTTGTCTGTAATCAAATATTTGATCCACTTCCCGGTTTCCGATTGAACTGAAATTTTGTATGCGTGTATAAATCGGATGAAAATATAATATTAAATATATAGCTGATCTAATGATGGAGCTGGAAGATGAACTCGGTAATTAAACGACACAACCCCATCGAGTTTGGGCTCATATTATTTGTCTTGAAGAGTACTTTAGTGCTAGGTAACGATAAAGAGTAAAGAAATGCGAGATTTACTTGTTTTTGAAAAACTTTTTTTATAATTTAACTTTTTCCTCGTAGGCAAACAAGACGCCGTACCAAGGCAGCAGGCGCATGTTCGGCGAGTTCATGTGCCCGTCGTGCCATCGGGTGTGGATGAGTGCCAATACATGGGCCAACTGTGGTCAACAGTGCACTGCCTGCAAAATCAACGTCTACCCTTATAAACAGGTAATAATAAATAAAATATTATGTTTATCCATCGCGTGTGGATGAGTGCCAATATATGGGGCAACTGTGGTCAACAGTACACTTCCTGCATAATCAACGTCTACATATATAACTATCCTTAACCCGTTTTCACACGTACTGATGCGATACGATATACGGTATACGGCGGTGTGCAGTCTCTCCGTTTTTTTAAACGGTTTTATTTAGCTTACTCTGTTTGTTTTATTCTTTTTTCTTTTTTCTTGGGTCAAATTTAGTAATTGAAATTTCACCCTCTTCCTGTCAACCGATTGATCTGAAATTTGGTATACGCCTTTTGTTCTGATGACAATACAATTATGTATATTTAATATTATTGTAAATCCAAGATGGCCGCCGCTACAAAATGGCGGATAACGTATTTTTTTTTTATCATATCAATATGGGTATCAAATGAAAGGGCTTGATAAGTAGAATACAGTGCACTATACAAAATTAAAATCCAAGATGGCCGCCGCTACAAAATGGCGGATAACCTATTTTTTTTTCAATTTCATCAATATGGGTATCAAATGAAAGGGCTTGACAAGTAGAATACATTGTACTAAAAAGCCTTAAAATAAAAAGAGTAAAAAAATGTTTTTAAGTTAAACGGTTTTATTTTAAACATGTACTAAAAGCTAAAAAATAAAATCGTGAGGCACGTCAAATATCTAAATCTCTAATGAACATTTTCCCTGACAATTGTAGATATTTGACGTGCCTCACGATTTTATTTTTTAGCTTTTAGTACATGTTTAAAATAAAACCGTTTAACTTAAAAACATTTTTTTACTCTTTTTATTTCAGATTGAAGTGTCTAAGCTTTGTATAAAATCTAAAACTTTGAGTAGATTTCTCATTATTTATAATAATAGTGTCATGATAATATTATTAATATCGTACCAATGTTATGTACCTATTTAATATTATGTTTAATGAGCCGAATTGTAAACTAAAACCTAATTAATTAATGAAACCTAATTATCGATAATAATAATTACAAATACGACACGGCTGTGCTCACGTAATAATTTTAACCCTAGATCACTAATCTTCGTCGAAACGACGACGAGTACTCAAAAAAAAAGTCGTCTAAATTTTGAGTGCGTGGTCGCACACATTCCAAATTCCGGCTAATCTCAGTCGACCCGCAGCTCATACGACGCACGTATGTGTTTTTGGTGTGGGGGTCCTATGTGTGCCGTTTCAGCCACCATGAGTCGTCGAACCGACGAGGGTTAGTGTTAACGTTATTTTTACAGTTTTACTGTCCGCTCTTTTTTGTGCCGTAGTTATAAATGTGTTTTGTAAACTTTGTACCTCATAAGTTTACTTTAAAATAAGTACACCTACATCACTTTTGTTTGAATATTTCTTTATTTTCACTTATTTGAGTAACAGTTTGTCAGCTATTAGGAAATGATAATAATGATGAAGAAAACTACTCTGAGTCGCAAAAGACGATATTTTTATTTCCAAATTGTAATGAGGAAGGTTGATGAGACTACTATAAAACCCTCGATCTTTTTAGTTTTACAATCAAACCAAGATCGAAGTAGATAACTTGGACTAAATTTGATCTCTTGCTTCTTGCACCCGAATAACTTGACATTGCATTATGCAATTTTTACGGAATTAATCATCACTTTATTAATAAATAGTTACGTTATATAATGCTACTAATAATAATGAGGTAAAAAAAAACAATATCGAGGTGTGATTTTCTAAAAATTCTACATATTACTAAATTAGTCGAACAGCACGTGAAAATGTATTGCGAATTCTAACACTCCAAACTTGCGAGACTCAACTTTTGCGATTTTGGATATGCCAGGGATTAGTAGTTTTACTTTTATACGTGAGACTGATTCAAGAGAAGATGCAATTCAGTTGCTCATGGCAAAAAAAAAAAGAAATTTTGGGCAATTTTCCCCTCCACAATGTACTACCAATTGCAAAAAATCCTTGTGTGGCGAACACAAATTTGACATCGGTCACAAATGTATTTATTGATAGTTTTTTTCTAAAAAAATTCTTTCATTCGTTGATTTAATTACTTAATTTTATTATATTAACTATATTTGAAGTATTTGTCTTTTGATTTTATAAGATTAAAAAAAAAACAAAGACGCAAAAAGTCATTAAAAAAATCAAAGCATAAGCAATTAAGCATTTAAAAAATCAAAGACGTTCATCATCACTGGTTTCAATCAAAATACTGTAAAAGTAATTAAAACGTGATTTTGGTAAATAAAAAGCTTACGTCCATGTTAAGAAATGATTGTTATATTAAATAAATACAAAATCTATAAATAATTTATCGCATAAAACCTTCGAAGCCTCTATTTTACATGGCGTAGTCTCGGATGAATTATAGGCTAAGAACTCGTTGGGCGTAGTCGAAACGACGAAGGTTAGTAATAAGCGTTGTAAAATAAGGTTAGTGATGAGGGTTAATGTGATTGTCTCAACAACGGAGTTCACGTTTCAGGCGTATTAACGAATAACACTCATGCTACTCGTAGTATGCAAAATAGCCTAATTGATAATGTTCCAAATTTAATAACTTGATTTTATTTTGACAGGTGCCGCTGGAAAAATCTGAGAATAGGAACAAGATCGATCCAGCAAAGAATCACCCACAGGAACTCTGTGAGAAGTGTAAAAGGCTGGGACGCTTCTGCGGACGAAGCTTTTAATTAATAACTTATTAATAAGCAGATAAAATAACATTACATAGTTTTCGGTATGTAGGTCCTATGTTCTATAGTATAACAAAATTGCATGCTCGAATACGTTGAATCTATAATACCCACTATATCATACACTGGCGGATCCAGGATTTGGTCCTGGGGGGGGGGGGGGCAAGGTGCAGATGGGCAAAAATATTATAATTTTTACTACGAAAAGTGTTTGTTTAGCTCGCTCTGAACAGTTAGAAAGTTCAAATATCCTTAATAATAAGTGCACGAGAAGCTTGCTGCGAGCGCCGAGAAAAAAATTATAATCTTGACCATGAAATATGTGCAAAATTCGTACCTCTACAATGCTTCGGGGGGGGCTTGCCTCCCCTCCTAAATCCACCTATGATACCATAATATAGGATATAAATTAATCTAAGAACTTCATTTTAGTATGAATTTATCGTTTTGAAATTCACATTTAGCTCTATAAAATACACTTATAGAGCTAAATGTGAATGTAAGCCAGGAGCACAAAAATATTACTCATTTTATTGCACATAATATGATTATTGTCTTAAGCAGTTATAATAATTTACAAACATGAGACGAGTGGAACATTTTATGCTATGGTGTGACACAGCGCGTCCTCACCCAAATTCCATTAGCGTTATATCTCACCTTATACTTGTTATATTCACAAACTTAAGATATAAGAATCTATAATTATTTTTATAATGTTACGTATGGGGAATTAATAGAAAAAATAGAAAATTGTTTTTTTTTTTTTTCAAAATTTTGATATCCTTGTTCCTACATTAAAATTCATGTATGTAAACGTATATTGGCAAATCACTCTCATCAGACTGATCCCCTGGTTGGAATGGGTTGAAACTGCTCTGTACGTGTGAAAGCGTTCTTTTTTGTTTGTACAAAATGTTTTAATAACAATATTATGTTATAAGTTATAATATATTAAAAGATGTTCTCCTATTAATATAAATAAAGTAATTGTGTTTAAAAATATTATTGTTTCATTTTGAGAGTGAAAACTGCGTTCTTGTACATAATGTGCCAAAAGATGTTTTCCCTAATATTGTTTTGTCTGTGGTACAATTTTTGCTTATAATAGGCAGTTGGCAGCAATGAGAAATCAGTTGCGCTCAATGCTACCAACATGCGGCAATTATAACGAGTAGTGAGGTGAAAAATACGTATTTAGTGATTCATCATCAATCATGATTATTTATCAATCATTTTTTTTTTTGTCGTTAGTAGATATTAACTTTTTTATTTCTCTACGTCTCACTATATAATTATCTTAATTTTATTTTACCAGTTAAAAAAAAATCTATTATCTTACTATCCTACCGCACCGGTATAATAAATGCGAAAATATGGATATGTGTGTGTGTGTTTGTTACCTCTTGACTAAACTGAACTGGTTGAGCTGAAATTTGGTATATAGGTAACTTTGACCCGGAAATGACTAAGTATTGGGTACGTTTACTTTAAAAAAAACAACCTGAGGGCCTATTGACTATCAGACCCTGAAGGGCCTATTGGCTATTTCATACCGGCTTATTCCACTTTTCTCCACTAAGAATCCCCACCGTGGGATTTCTTTACATTTTTGAAAAATTATCCCCACCGGCCAAGAAATTAAAAAAAGTGGGGAAAATTTTAGAAAAATGTAAAGAAATCCCCAACGGTGGGGATTCTTAATGAAGAAAAAATTGTATTATATTTATCATAACACGTAACACGACATGCAAGGATTACGCGAAAAAAAAAAAGGTAGCACTCCGGGAGTGCCGGCAGAAGTAAAAACTTCAATATTAACGTTGTGTTTAATTATAAGTATAAAAGTACTATCATTTATGAGGTAGAATACAATGTTTATTTATTGCGCTATCGTACACAAATATGACAATTTATATGTTGTTATTTATAATATTATATCGTTATTTATATATTACATTAAATTTTATCTCTCAGAAAAATCAACTTCCATCCATAATTTCGACGACTTTTACACCATCAACAGAGCAGCACACTCAGGCACGGTAGAAAGAGTGGGAGATACTAGTTCCTCTCCCTTCCCCTCGATCTTACGCTTTTTCGATCAGCATCACGTGACCCTGACGCGAGTTTTAAAGTTTTTACCCATACAAAAAAGTGCTCAGCGCCGCTAAAGAAGTTTTCACTTCAAAAAAATGAAAAATTACTGTTTAACTTTACTATCTCTGAGATTCTCAAATTTTATTGTCGTCGGTTAATAGTAATATATTCACAAGTGCCCGATAGACACTAGGTCCTAGATCCTCAAGCGTTCCACTCACCAATTTTTGATCGATACGAGTGATTGATCAGATACTAAATATGTAAATATGAATCAATAATATCAATACTTTATCCCATCACTATTGTAAAGTCTACAGTCTATGGTATGTTTTGCACTGCCGATCGCGCACCTACTTATCTTGCATTTCGTTTGTGATTTCGAGTCAGATATTGTTGATTCGTGGAGCATACAATTATTAGATATTAGTTTTTTTATTATCAGTTTATTGATGGAAATATTTAAAATATAATTAGTATAATATAAAACGTCATGCCACGTCGTAAGAAGAAGAGCAAAGCCGCTGCTGTTGCCGATCCTGTAAGTCTAACCTACTTTTATACCTGAAGTTGAACTAATTACTTAATTTGTGTACGAAAGGGGGCACTGAGGAAAAAGATTGATTATTTTTCGATGTAAGTGGTGTTCTATTGACACTCATTTTTGAGTTGGGAATGGATAGAGGGGCGGCTTTTTTTTAAATAATTTATTCTGACCATACAAGTCCTTTAGTCGAAATCTTTATTATAATTTTAAGTTTATTGGAGAGGATATTCCCTCCAATATTCGATAGAGTGGGCGTTTATCGAATCACATCGATTCATTTTGTGACGATTCCTGAAAATAGCAGACTGTTGAACTTTTTTCCATTCTTCGACAGTAAATCACATTCACAAACACTCAACGTTTATACGCATACTATTAATACGCGTTTAGCACTTATTCCAATTCCAAAATTATTATCCAAGAACGCAAAAAAATTCATCCGTTTTCCAAAAGCGCGGCAAAATGAATCTAGAGGGGCGGCTAAGAACCAAGGTTGCCATATACCATTGTTCTTGAAAATGATTTTCCACGAAAATATTCAGGAATATGAGACTGACCCTTCATTATTAAAGGGAAAAAAGACTTATATTATTTTTTGAAGTTAGTGGTGCTCTACTGACCCTTTTTTTGTTGGGAATGGGCAGGCTCAGGACGGTTGGAGGGTGAGGGGGGGAAGTTTGGGGCTGAGGGGTGTTGGGGGGGTTATGGCATTAATTAAGCATTCCTATTCAGTTTTGGTAGGTACCTGATACCGTCAATCGACCACACAAGCGCATACACCTAATAAGGATGTCTAAATGGTTTCTTGTAAACGGTTCACGTGCAAACAACATATAGGTACCTAGGTAGGTATATTCGGTACCTACCTACACACTAGTTATGAATAATTTGTTTCTCAGAATGCCCCACGGCGTTGGTTTGGGGAGTACAAATGTTCAGAGTGTAACCGCTACTGGGCAAGCGCCTGGTGCTGGGACGACTTTGGACAAAAGTGTAGAACCTGTAACATTGAAGTGATGCCATTTAGGAAGGTAAACCTATCATTTTTATAAGCAAAGATTCTAAGAAAGAGCGACAGCCACTCTCAACATCATTGCGATGCCGTTGCAACACTCCAGACTCCAGCATGTAGATTCTGCACGAAAAAGAACGACAGCGCGGCGCAGCAAAACGTTATAACCTATAAAAAACGTTTTTATTTTCAAAAACGCCACTTTGAAGCGACCACAAGATGCTAAATAAAAAAAAATGAAGTTGCATTTGATTCTGACATCGTGAGAATTTACAAGATTTTTTTTCAAAAATATGTAATAATTTGACAGTGGACGTTAGCAAAAAGAGACCGATTTTGGTACCGGAATAACCCCGCAGCGGCTCGCGGGCGATCGGTGTGTGTTGCTGGCAGGTCGCAGCGACATTGCGTCGTTTTTTTCGCGACTTTCGACACCCTCTTCAGCGTTGTTGATGTCGAATATACCTAATTCGCGATCATCACGTCGCAGTAATTATAGGTTCAGTCGCACATCTCTATTACGAAGTATGGGATCAGGCAGTAATGGCGCGATTTTACCGCGCCGCGCAGTTAGTAAATGAACATGATTTCTGTACTAACTGATACTCTTTATCGACATTCGTTGTCGATTTGCTGCCTTTCGACTTCCGAGTAATCTTCATTCGAAACTTGCTTCAGTGGTTACTTCATTTTATATTAAAACTAGCTGCGCCCAGCGGTTTACCGGCTGTACTGTAGCCTATGTGTTATTCCAGGGTCTTACCTATCTCTATACCAAATTTCAGCTCATTCGGTCCACCCGTTTAGGCGTGAAAGAGAACAACAAACATCCAGACATCAATACATTCTAACAAACTTTTACGTTAATAAGATAAAATGATTGTTTTACAGAGGCCCCTGAGAAGAAGGAAAAATAAAAAGGCGGACGAAAATACCGAGGAGCCTTCAGTACCATTTGTTGATCCCAACAAGCCTCATCTATCGTACCTTTGCGGTAAATGCAGAGTCACGGGTCGCTGTAACAAAAGATACAACGAGTGATCTTTGGATTGGCCTTTATCTATATTAATTAAGTTTAACGTTACAACTACGAATAAATAAATAACAAATCAGTAAATTTAATAAGAGTACCTTTAAAAAATCACCTAACAAATGCGCTGGGTACAAAGAAACTGGGATTAACAAGTGAATTAAATTAATAATTAAAAAAAAACCCCAAAGCAATACGTAATTCACAATTTTTTGATGGCGACCATTTTGGATTTTAAATTTTATATAGTGGGCTGTATTCTACTCGTTAAGCCCTTTCATTTGATACCCATATTGAGGGGGTCGTGGAAGAAACAAGTGAATTAAATTAAAAATTTAAAAAACCCCCAACGCAATACGTAATTCACAATTTTTTTGATGGCGGCCATCTTGGATTTATGTTTTATGTAGTGGGCTGTATTTTACTCGTTAAGCCCTTTCATTTGATACCCATATTGAGGGGGTCGTGGAAGAAAAAAGTAATCCGCCATCTTGGACCGATTTCCACCAAACATGGCTAAGAACACTCTCGACTAACTCTACTTTCAAACAAAAAAAACTAAATCAAAATCCGTTCATCCGTTTGGGAGCTACGATGCCACAGACAGACACACACACACACACACACACAGACAGACAGACAGACACGTCAAACTTATAACACCCCGTCGTTTTTGCGTCGGGGGTTAAAAAGTAATCCGCCATTTTGTAGCGGCGGCCATCTTGGACCGATTTTCACCAAACATGGCTAAGAACACTCTCGACTAACTCTACTTTCAAACAAAAAAAACTAAATCAATATCCGTTCATCCGTTTGGGAGCTACGATGCCATAGACAGACACATACACACACAGAGACAGACAGACAGACACGTCAAACTTATAACACCCCGTCGTTTTTGCGTCGGGGGTTAAAAATAATGCGTTTGAATTTTTTTGATTAAGAGTTTCGCGAACGATTCGCTGCTCGGCTTTCAGAAATAATTACGAATCATGGCTATTTTAGTACCTGTGTTTTTACGTTAAATGTTGGTATCACCTAGACTCTAGACTGAGGCATTTTCTGTGGACTAAGTCTAGTCAGACTTTCTGGCTTATTATTATTATTTATTAGTAGATATTATAATTATATAACCACTTTTATTACGACATAATAGGTACGAAAAAATAAATGAAAAATTAACATTTCAAACGTTAAACCTTCCATAACTGGTTACCAATAAGATTTTTTTTATAATTAAGTATTATAATACAATATTTGTTTTTATAAAAAATATGTTTATTTGTATAAATTTTCACCAATATTATTTATTGTGAAACTTCTAATAGTCTATCTATAGGCAACTTAACACTTTGGCTGCGGGGGCGTTATGTAGAATTCTAAAACTATCTCTGGTCAGAAATTAATCTTGTGTGGTAAAGTTCTTTGACAAAACACAACGTTTGTGTTTTCAGCACTTGGGTTCCGACCCCAAAAACACAGCTGTTGTGTTTTCTACAGTCAATGTGTTAACACTTAACGCCACATGCCTATCTCTACTCCTCTCTCTCTCTCTCTTGCTCTCTCTACTTGCCACATTATTGTCTTGTAACCCTTCTTAAATAAGGGTCATTTCTAATCTCAGGTAGGTACGTTAGTACTTTTAGTTATTCTGTCTCAGGCCCCTTAAGATTTGCGGTGAGGTAAAGTTATTTGCGGTATCACGATCATTTACTCGTATTTCTACCTAGTGAGAATATTTTTTCTAAAAGAATACAGGTACAGGTATATAAGTATGTTCATAAAAGGAGTCGCAAACAAAACGACTTCTAACTTCTAATAAGTAACCAAGAAAAGCGCGAGCTTTATGATTATTGAAATATACGAGGACGAGGCAGACGTTTAAAAAAAACTACTGAACCCATTTTATATAAAACTTTCACTAAATCCAAACTTTTGCAGAAATTTGGTAGCTTAGTCATAGGAAAAACATAGACTACTTACATAGTAATTAATTTCGCTTCCTTAACACATTCCCTACTCCCTACGCCGGTGGACGGAACCTTATAAAAGCATTTTTGAAACGTCCAGACTATTAAAATACAGCAGGGAAAATGAAAAAAAGTTCACTATTATAATGTAATGTTATAAAATTTCCTCATCCGAGGTTATTATGACTGAAAACTTTGCGAAACTAAGTTTGAGTTACGTGTCTGGGTGCCGCGGGGTTGCACTATAACTTTGCCTTCGTTAAACATATTTAATGTGTATTTATGTAAGTTTTACACTATAAAAACTGTTTTGTTGGTATTTTTATGCACTAGGTAGGTACCTAGTAGGCCACAACGTACCTATACAAAGAAAGAAAGAAAGAAAAAACATGTATTGCCAATTATTATTACATAGGTAAAACAGGTTAAAATATATACGTTATACGAAGATATGTACGTTGTAAGAAGTTACAATTTTTGAGAAATAGAATAAAAAAAACATTTTTTAAAACAATTTGCAGAAATTAAAACAATAAAGAATTTCAAAGAGAGATTGGCAAGAGGGACAGCCTCAGCGTGTAACTACGTCAAAAAGTAAGCGTAGATGCTGGTTGCTGGTCTGGTATTCTGCCTTTACCTACTAGATGATGAGAAATCCACAACGCAACATATAATATTTATAGTAGCACAATGCGTATAAATAATAATGAGTAGTTCATCAACGTACCTAGTACCTATACTTTCTGTAGTTTCTAACCAACCTTCCTAACATCCAAACGTCATTGCAGTTTGCAGTTCATTTTTTTAAACGTTAGCTACAAATTCTTGTCTGGGGCCCCCCCAGCAGGCCTATTAGCTAATTCATAGGCACTAAGTTTGATGTCCATTTTAACGTACATTACTCGCTTAAAACCTCGTCATTGCTATGAGTGAAATATCAAAACTCAGTAATGTAAGTACATTAAAGTGGACAGGCTGAGAAAATGGCCCAGTACGTATATAATATAATATAATGTATAGGTATATTTATCACAAAATTGTTTAATATTAATTAATATTTCTTAAAACAGTATTAGGTATTGAGCGTCTAAAACCTGAAACAACGTTTGCAAATTTAATCAGCTCCCGGCGATTATGCAAATGCGTTGTAAATGAATGGATTTAGCCTGATTTACCCCATTTGTGTAAGCCTTGCTATTCCCACCTGGAAATAATGTTAAATCACAAAATAATTGCGTAAGAAAATCTTACTAATATTATAAACGTAAGAGTTTGTAAGTATGTATGGATGTCTGGATGTATGTTTGTTCTTCTTTTACGCCTAAACGGGTGGACCGATTGAGCTGAAATTTGGTATAGAGATAGCTTAGACCCTGGAATAACACATAGGCTACAGTACAGCGCAGCTAGTTTAAGATAAATTTGGACGTAATATTCTAGTATTCTAGCGCACGCAGCGTAGGACGTCGACCCACAAGGTGGACAGACGTCCTTAATAAAGGTTGCCGGAAGACGCTGGATGCAGGTCGCTTCCAACGCGGAAGTCCAAAAGGGTGGCACATGTTCAACAGTGGAAGTCCTATGGCTGAGATGATTATTCTTAAGCTGAGTCTATCCCATTTGACAATAGAATTGTTCAAATTGTATGGTTTTTCATGTGTATCTTTTCTGTTTTTCTACTGTCAATAAATTGCTTTTTATTTATTTTTATTTTATTTTATTTTATTCTAGTAGTAGTCTAGGAATAAAGAGCTAGTAAGCTGAAGTTTTCAACGATTTTTTTTTCTACATTCTAAGGCACATTGAGCAACTATTGCAGCAACTGGGACTGGTAACTTTCTAGCAACTAGCTGTTACATAAATATGTGTGACCGGTGCGGTGCCGAACTTTGACGTACCGCATAATTCTATCGCTAGTGTAATTACTGGGCTAAAGAGTCTTAACATAATATTATGATTCTTGAGTAAGAAGCGTTGCAGTGCACCTAGAATTTCACATCATTGTGAAAGCCTAGGTGGCATTGTACTGATTATGGGCAGTGTTATCTCTTAACATCAGGAGAGCGTCTTGCTCGTCATCTTACTTCTTCGCATAAAAAAATCTCCATTTCACAAACGGCCTCGCCCGTTTGCAAACATAAATTGTTATGAAATACGCCAAACGGAAAAATGGAATCGGCTCATAACGTCCAGTCAATACGCATGATATGACTATTCGTACCATGCGTATACCTTTGTATATAATACCAATTTGCTTGCTTCTTAGACTTTTCCTAAATTATGCCAGTGTTACCGATGAGGGTAATTTTAATTAACAATATTAGTATTGGTCAGACCCTGTCGTGGTTTCTGAGAGGTTTCGGTGGTCACTTCCTTCGGACAGCAAGATTTGTCTGTGGTTTGGTGCAAGTTAAGGGAATAAAGCTTCACCGCAGCTTTGCCCTGTAAAACTGAGTAAGTTTACCTCAAAGAAATTATTATACTCACCTTAAGTTTACCTTGGTTATGAATTGTTTTATATCACGAAACCAAAAAACCACATTTGGGTGGAAATTGTATATGATTTTGTAACAGAGGGGCTCTCTGTCTCTTTATCTCTCTCTTTAAAGGTTTTTAAAAATGATTTTATAAATTTTACAAACTCTCGCTTTAACTCGCTATAACAATAGTTCAAAGTTCAAACGTAAATAACCCTGCATTTAAATTGAAAAAAAAATTTTTTCTTAGCGTTGGCCCACGTTGACGCGCGGGTGCGGGCGCGAAATATCAAACATACGACGTGCTATGAAAGTGTTCACGTACAAACGCACGTGCGGTGTAAGCAAAGTCTGCCGCGCCCGCGCGTTCACGTGAACAAGCCCTGAAGGTCTGCCATGCAGTTTCCTTTGGAAAAAAATATAATAGGAAATAGGAACATAAAATAATTTATTTGTTGTTAAAATTAAAATTCTCATCAATCGCTAAGATCACACGACTTGGGTCCCCATTTCCCGAGGCGTCAAATGCAACACTTCCGACAGCGGTCGCCGCGGAGTCAGACCTCAACTCTACCCCGGCGAGGGTCAGTGGGGTCAGTTGATTTGACTGGCAGCCCTTCTTTAACCTATCGGGTCGTGATATTCAAAGAATCCCTTCGTCTTATAAGGAACGGATCTTAGCAGTAGGAGTCCCATACATATAATATATACCACTCCCCCTGATGTCCCCCCTATGGGGACAGATGGGAAAAAAGTTTCATCTGTCCCCCCTATTACCGTTTGGGGGAAACTATTTTGAGTTGTTTTCCATCTGTCCCTCTAAGAAAACAGCAGGGGGACGAAATAAATTATTTTATCTACCCCCCTCTTACCGTTAGGGGACAGATGAAACTAATAATTCCCAATTTTCCCAATTTTGGATTGTAACTGTACCTCATTCTTCTAGCGATGAGGTCTCATCCTATTTATTTGTCACAAATAGTCTATCATGCTCAGTGTAGTCTATGATGGATGTCATGTTTGAAAAAATAAATATAGTTTAGAGTTTTGGCGGCAAGCCTTGATCATATCATTAGCTCCACGTCTTTTGCTTAATAATCGTGTAGAATTTGATTGTTAGCGTGTAATAATGGTGGAATATTGCGTGTTAAGTGTTTTTGAATGTGCACAGATGTAGGCAAGTGATATGGTGCTGAAATATGAATTTTGGTGCCCCCTCCAAAACTCCTCCGAACTTTCAGTAAAATTCCACCTATTTTACTGGAAGACTCACGTGACTAGACGAGCTATTAAGCTCACTCTGACTCTGACCTGACTAACTAACTTATTACTTAAAAAATAACATTTAACTTGACACTGGCAAAACACGAAAGTGGAGACCATAATTATTATTTAATATCCCGTGAACATTCACGAATTTTACTCGACACTGGCAAAATACACATGTTGCCATATTATTAAAAAGAAAAAAAAAAAAAAAAAAATATAGTTTAATTTTTATGATTATAAAATAATTTTAATTATTAGAATAGTGCTCGTTAAATTCAATAAGAATAATACTTAATTACTTTGTACCAAAAGTCATTCCTTATTTTACGTAAATGCACGATAATTAAGTGCAGTGCTTAACAAAATGAAAAAGTAAGTAAGCGAGATACCTAAGTACCTTTGAAACCAACACCACCTATAATGGTCGAATGTAACTACCAGAGCTTGTAGCAATATAAATTGAGCACCCATAGATACATATTTAGCAGCTTTTGTTCTTTTTTGCGCCTCCTTGGCCCTAGGCTTGTACAATAATAACACTAAAGGAGTTCTAAACGTGCATCGGCTAAACAATTAAATTATTATTCTTTTTAACCCCCGACGCAAAAACGACGGGGTGTTATAAGTTTGACGTGTCTGTCTGTCTGTCTGTCTGTGTGTGTGTGTGTGTGTGTATGTGTCTGTCTGTGGCATCGTAGCGCCCAAACGGATGAACGGATTTTGATTTAGTTTTTTTTGTTTGAAAGTAGAGTTAGTCGAGAGTGTTCTTAGCCATGTTTGGTGAAAATCGGCCCAAGATGGCCGCCGCTACAAAATGGCGGATTACTTTTTTCTTCCACGACCCCCTCAATATGGGTATCAAATGAAAGGGCTTAACGAGTAGAATACAGCCCACTATATAAAATTTAAAATCCAAGATGGCCGCCATCAAAAAATGGTGAATTACGTATTGCGTTGGGGGTTTTTTTAAATTTTTAATTTAATTCACTTGTTAACACAGGTCTAATCCAACGCCAAAAGAGATTCTTAAAAAGAAAATATTTAGAAGTAACGTAATGAAGCTACCCTTTAATGAAGGGAATTGTGATAATAAGGAAAACATCAAACCCTTCGACATCAAAAACACGAAAAAGGCTACCCACAAAACACACGCCAAAGAGGTCAATGATGGAACCCTGGCGAATCCCTTTAAGTTACCTTTTACCGTGAGATGTTTTTCATCTCCCAGTGCTCCTAGAAAGGAAAAACCGACAAGCTTAAAATTAGACGAACCTAAAACAATTTGTGACATAGATCCATCATTTTACAAAGTAATTGAAGGCCGGCCATTGAGGCAGTTCGACGACGTCAAAGTTTACATGAGAAATATCAGAGACATTACACTCTTCAAGGCTAACGCAGCTTACTTGAAAGATCAAATTATAGCCATAGACGCTAATACGAGATTGGAAAATGAAGAATATGAGGAAATAAATAAATTATTTAAAAAACACGTATCTAGTTTTTCCAAGTTCGTCAAAGAAAGCTACCAAGAGGCTAAAAACGTTCAGGACGAAGCTGAAAAGACATCTGCTCAGTTGGCTAGCCAAATAGATCAGCTGGAGAGTTACAGTTTTGGATATGTTAGAGTCAGAAATCAAATGTCTGTAATTTCATTTAACTTAGACACCCTTACTATGTATGCGAGTTTTTTTTATTCAATCAGTCCTATTCAGTGGCAGAATCAACAGAAGGAGAAGTACGATAGTCGATGGAGTGATGACGCTTGTCCTAGTCCCGATGTTGGATCCCAATCAATATCATCCTTAGATGAGTATAAAGCAGTATTATCTAACAACATGGGAAAACAAAGTATGTACTTCACAAATCCCGCACAATTGATGGACTTTTATGGATATTTGGAACAGCAGTGTTTAAACTACATGCAAATAGATGGATTTATGAAAGACATCTTAAAAATACATATCAAACAGAGAAATGGCTTAAAAGCTGAAGTTAAACAATCGATTGATGAAATGGAAGGTATGGTTCAAGAGTATGAAGAAATAGTTATTTTCTATCAGGAAAAAGCTGGCACTTATAAGGAAGTATTTGATCGAGTGTTGATGTCTGTATTTCGAGATCTCTTTGCGTCTCATGACAGTGTCAAACTGTTTACTTGTGTGCAATACGCAAACACAAGAGTTTTTAGGAATCCTGAAGATCCAAAAGATAGCGTAGTGACCCTAATGTTTCAGTTAGAGAGGCTTTATTTAGAACTTTCTAGTGCATTGGATAATTTCAATCAAGATATCGTCAAGGCTGCGACCAAGGAGATGTTCTCTGAGGACATTAAGGTTATGAACCGTTCTCACAAAGCTCAGAGAGATTTGAGAGAGTGTGATATACTGACAAAGTCTCTATTTACGAGTTTTGAACCAAATAGGAAAAAGGAACAAATTAAAAAGAAATAGAATAAACCAGAACGAACAATAGAGAATAAAATTATAGAATATAATAAATTAATACTATATTTTATAGGTACCAAATAATTACAAAGAAACATTACTGAGCTAGATATATTTAATGCTAGTACCTACAACAATCTCGGGTCATAAGTCATATCGTCGGTATCGTAGGCAATTCCTTACAGATAACCTGGGAATGGAACGGGACAGATAATAACAATAATAGACGCGTTGTGCAATATCTGAATACATCTTACTAATATTATAAAACGTGAAAGTTTGTAAGAATTTTTGGATGTCAGAAGTCTAGATGTATGATTGTTACTCTTTCACGCCTAAACGGGTGGACTGGTTGAGCAGAAATTTGATAAAAAGATAGCTTAGACCCTGGAATAACACGTACGTTACAGTAAATCGGGTAAATTATTATGAAATGCAAATTGAAATTCTTAAAGACATTAATTCTTTAAGGAATGCTGACTTCCGTAATTCCGTGCATTTGTTGTGGCGGGCCGCGGGCGGATTATTCCAAATGTAATTACCATAAGTTGAGCATACGCGCACGGTTCCTTCACTCGCCCTAGGGACTAAACGTTTGCCTTCATGAATACGGTAACATAACAGACGTTGCTGCATAAAAGCTACAATGTAAATTTATTTAATCACAATTCTCATTGTAAATATTGCGCGAAGAACTGTTTGCTATTTTGCTATTTCTACTAAAGTAAATTTTCTTAGTCAGAAATAATAAGAAGGAAATAGGTCTGCCAATTTTCGGTTGGAGCTTTTAGTGATAGAGATTCATTAGCGAGTATGTAAAGCAGTATGAACGCTAGCTATAATAAATATTATTTAATTACTGTCATTTTATAAAATATTAATTGTACCTACATACTCCTAGATAGATAGGTACATAATTATAACATTTATGAATTTTTGTAAGTTGAACCAAGTGAATAAAAAAAAATTGTCAATGTGGCAGAATACGTTTTTTTATACTATTAAGGCCTGCGTTTAACAAATCCCTCCTGATGGGAAGTGCAGATGCGATCGACGATGAATCGTGTAAGAACGTAAGATGCCTTTTTTTTTTGTTATCGCCGGGAAAAAATGCATTACGCATACCCTCCTATCGAGGGAATGGGAGGGTTATGTGGGACTCCCGTGCAGGACAGCTGCACGGTTTACCCACTAAAACAACCCGGCGGCACTCCCGCATCGCCTTAGTGACGGAGGTCTGGGAATCGGCAGAGCATTGGCATCCAGTCCTCCGTCGACGACCGTCCGTCTTTATAAAGACGGGCCCTTCACGCCCCTCAACGCAACAGGGAGGGGCCCGGAAACGGTCCCGAGTGCTCGGCCGTTCCCGCCTACGGTAAGATGCCTATACATTTTTATAGAGTATAGAGATATAGAGTCTATTCACTTTTGTCTTGAAGATGCCCAAGTTGTAACACTCGGGAAACACGGATAACTTCTATGTGATCCAAATGGACCAGTTCTTATTTAAAAAGTCGAAGCAAGGCCCTTGGTACTTTCATTTCTTTAGCTTACTTGTTAATTTGTTTGCAACGTTGATTTGAATTGAAAATTGAATAATCTCGTTTCCGATTACAGCCCGCTGTGGGCACAAAAAGTTCATATTGTGTCAATTTAACTTCTAATCACTTTTTAAATGCGTTAGGAGAGACGCGCCCGATCAACGAATAAATTTGAATTTATTAACTAACAGCCCTCCTTTCTTTACTATCGAAGGGGAAGCAAATTGATTTTTATATAAAACTAGCTGCGCCCAGCGATTTTACCCGCTGTACAGTAGTCTTTGTTATTTATTCTAGGGTCTAAGCTATCTACCTACAAACCAAATTTCATCTTTATTGGTCCAAAGGCTAAGGTCCAAGGGATTAAACCTGTGCTAGCCTTAGAAATTTTTAAAAATGTTCTTTAATTATTATTAAGCATTTTTTTAGTTTGGCCCTTGGGATAAATCTCTACTAGGTATTTTCTTGTCCGAGATTTGAACTATATCTATAACTACCAAATTTCATCTAAATAGCTACAGGTATTAAGGCGTGAAGAGGAAGCAGACGTACAGACAGTCATACATACGCATTTATAATATTAGTAGGTACGGATAGAGAGCAAGAATAGAAAAGAAAACTCTTTGTGGAAACACTACAAATATAAGAAAACTTGAAAGGATTGTGTTTTATTATTAAAACACAATCCACACACCCATTTTTTTTAAGTCTACGGCTGCACCAAACAAAGAAATGCCGTACATTTGCCGGAGAACGCTTCAACATTCGCAAAATTCCAATGTTATGAACGGCTACGCTCACAAAGGGCTCAGTGGAGCGCCTATTGATAATTAATATTGTTTTATTAAGCCGCGTATCTCGACGCACCGGCGCCGGTTTCGCATGCCGGTTGCCGGATTGCCGGATTCGCGCTCATCCATGCATCACTAACTCAATAATGGTATTTTATGTTTAGATAACTTTTAATTAGAAACTGGTGTAATGCTCTTGATATTGTTTATCGTGAACTGACAGGTTTTAGGTATTGTGAGATTTGTGCGAGGATTTACAAGAATGGGTTTATTATATACCTCTACAGTCCATAATTAGTAGTATATAATTATTATAACACCAAAGTATCCAGATAGTAATCAATTTATTTTTTCTTGAAAGACAAGTGATTTCACAGTTCTAAGATTGCAGGTTAACATTTTTTGTGAATTTTGGTCGCTGTTACCAGCGCAGAATATCAAGTAAGGTTGTGGTAACTAGCCGAGGTATGTTTTCGCATCGTGAGAAAAAAAAATGCATTTAAAAAATCAACAACGAGACGTGGTCAACTGAGACAATTTAAAGGCATCATAACTTACCAAATGAAATTCAAAAATATATGAGGTACGTGCTCAAGTTAATACGCGCACATTAAGCAAATTTAATATCTGCTCGTGTGAAGACCCTTGCATTATGAATGAGGCCCGCGCCGCACCGGGCCCTGTGGTCGCTTGATTGATTGCGGCTAACTGACGGAGAATTGCCCACTTTAGTACTACGACTTTAATTATAAAGGTAAATAACTATATAGGTAGGTACCGACAATTGAATTTCGACTTTCATAATAATATTAAAAGTATCATTAGAATCCAAAAAATATGTACCTAATTTTTTTTTATATCTGCTCGTGTGAAGACCCTTGCATTATGAATGAGGCCCGCGCCGCACCGGGCCCTGTGGTCGCTTGATTGATTGCGGCTAACTGACGGAGAATTGCCCACTTTAGTACTACGACTTTAATTATAAATGTAAGTAAATATATCGTTAACCCTTTCAGAACTGGCGTGCATAATTGTAGACATAAAATACAATGAAAAAAATTGCATACCTAAATCTTAATACTAAGTAAAACAGGAGTCCACATTTATGCACATTAATAAAAACTAGATTTTCCGAAAAGTTGATGACTAAATTTATTTTTATTTATTTTTTTAATAGTCTCCTTACTATACTTTAGCCACAAGGAATTTACCAATTTCACAGGATGAAAAAAATAATTCAGGTCTGAAAGGGTTAAGATCTCAAAAATATGTATCTAATATATTTTTTAATATATTTTATAATATCTTCTCGTGTGCCTGAATATCTCGCAAAAACAGGAAACAGATCGTCAGGTTTTGAGATTTTCAAGTGATGAATTAAGAAACAGATAAGTGAGTAGGTATTTATTTTAGAGGTACATTATAACATGTATTTTTATGTCTTGAATTCGCATTTTTTAAATTCACTTAGGCCAAAAAAGTCACATGTCTTTTTTACTGTTATCCAAATAAATGGAGTCAATATGGAAACATTTCAAAACAGATTTTCCCATGAGTGATGGTTCCATGGCGCTAACGACAACGAAATACGTTCAACCCTTCAGGATAATTTTTTAAGGGAGGACGCACCATTAATCTTGAAAATGAAAAAGTCCCATAGACCCCAATGGAGTGCAGTCGATTAGGAGAAGTGAAAAATTAGGCATTAGGGCATGTTATCATTTTGCATTTTACCGACCTAAAAGGAAAGATTCTCAATTTTATTAAAAATGTTGTGTCATTTAACAATAACCGATGGCGAGACGAAACATGAATTTGATCGAGAATTGTGAATAAAGGCTCTGTTCTAACAAAGTCACTATAATATTATGTAGGTATGTTACGAGAATTCCGCCGGTATTAAATATGAATTATAGTCATAGCAAAGAATAGTCATAGTTAGTGTGTGTTTGTGTGTAACCTTATCTTGCCGAACGCAGCAGTTTGCACCAAAGGAAAGCGGAAACTAGTAGGTACATAGTACGCCGAACAATAAACCTTTGTTATGTGTGTAACTGCTAACTATATTGTGTAATTTGAGGAGTCATAAAACAAGATTGATGTTGATAGTATCACGGTAAAGAGATATACAGTAGTTTGACTCCATAGAAACGGGCGGAAAATGGAAGTGAATAGATGTCGGTAGATGTGGGTAGAAGTGGGTATACCAAGTCAGGTCATAAGTATTGTCACACAGTAAAAACTTTTCTTTTAGAATGCTGGCCACAAAAAAGTTTATTGAATTCGAATTTCGAATTGTTCATGAAAATAAAAATGTATACTTTTTAGAATTTTACTCATTTTTAAATATGGAGTGGACGCTTAAAGAAGACCGTGTTGCAGTTATTGCGTTGCATCGTTGCGGTTACGCGCCAATTCAAATTTTTGACATACTGAAAAATTTGAATATAACCAAAAGATTCGTTTATCGTACCATCAAACGATACAATGAAGACTCTAGTGTAGATGACAGGTCAAGAAGTGGTCGCCCTCGGTCTGTTAGGACTCCAGCAGTGATAAAAGCTGTGAAGGCGCGAATTCAAAGAAATCCCAAACGTAAGCAGAAACTGTTGGCCCTTCAGATGGGGTTAAGCAGAACCACGGTGAAAAGGGTGTTAAATGAAGACTTAGGGCTTCGGGCATATCGAAGAAAAACAGGACATCGTTTAAATGCTCGTCTAATGGACCTGAGACTGAAGAGATGCCGCGCTTTATTGAAGCGGTACGCGAGAAAAAAATATCGAGAAATTCTTTTTTCGGATGAAAAAATTTTTACCGTAGAAGAGAGCTACAACAAACAAAATGATAAGGTGTACGCACACAGTAGTGAAGAAGCGAGCAACCGTATTCCGCGTGTCCAACGAGGTCATTTTCCATCCTCGCTCATGGTATGGTTGGGAGTTTCTTATTGGGGCTTAACAGAGGTACATTTTTGTGAGAAAGGTGTAAAAACGAATGCAGTTGTGTATCAAAATACAGTCCTGACGAACCTTGTGGAACCTGTTTCTCATACCATGTTCAATAACAGGCACTGGGTATGCCAACAAGATTCGGCGCCAGCTCATAGAGCGAAGAGCACACAAGACTGGCTGGCGGCGCGTGAAATCGACTTCATCCGGCACGAAGACTGGCCCTCCTCCAGTCCAGATTTGAGTCCGTTAGATTACAAGATATGGCAACACTTGGAGGAAAAGGCGTGCTCAAAGCCTCATCCCAATTTGGAGTCACTCAAGACATCCTTGATTAAGGCAGCAGCCGATATTGACATGGACCTCGTTCGTGCTGCGATAGACGACTGGCCGCGCAGATTGAAGGCCTGTATTCAAAATCACGGAGGTCATTTTGAATAAACTTTATTGTCATAAGAATCTATGTTTTGTTAAGTTCATTTTGGTATATAAATGGTTACATAATAAATAAACTTGTTCCAATAATTTTATATTAAACATGTGACAGAATTTATGACCTGACTAGGTATAATCCAGAAGCGGGTGCCACGCAGCGACGGGCGGACGTCGCGATAGTTTTTTGCAAGTATTTAGTGTAATTTACGTTATTTACTTTTGACGTATGTATACATAATATAATAAATTATATAAAATTATATAAAAATGGCAAAAAAATAGCATACTATGTTATGCTGTTTTTGGTAGCTTGAACTTATCATTGAACTTATCAGGAAATCCAGAAATAACATTATTAACCCCCGACGCAAAATCGACGGGGTGTTATAAGTTTGACGTGTCTGTCTGTCTGTCTGTCTCTGTGTGTGTGTGTGTGTGTGTGTGTGTGTGTGTGTGTGTGTGTGTGTGTGTTTGTGTGTGTGTGTGTGTGTGTGTGTGTGTCTGTCTGTCTGTGGCACCGTAGCTCCCGAACGGATGAACGGATTTTGATTTAGTTTTTTTTGTTTGAAAGTAAGGTTAGTCGAGAGTGTTTTCAGACATGTTTGGTGGAAATCGGTCCAAGATGGCCGCCGCTACAAAATGGCGGATTACTTTTTTCTTCCGCGACCCCCTCAATATGGGTATCAAATGAAAGGGCTTAACTAGTAGAATACAACCCACTATATAAAATTAAAAATCCAAGATGGCCGCCACCACAAAATGAAGAATTGCGTATTGCGTTGGGGATTTTTTAAATTTTTAATTTAATTCACTTGTTTATGGAAACAACATGGAAAGGTAATAAAATTAAAAAGGTCAGTTAGTTTTTTTTTTATTTATTTTATTATTTTTATTTATTTATTTATTTATTTCCTGACAAATTTTAGCAAATAAACAATAAATATACAACACCATAAGTAAAATATAAATATAGTACATAGGATACTTAAAAAGAATAAAAGAAAGAAAAGAAAACAGTTATCGATAACATTAACATTTAGGCACAACTCGCTGCCGGGTTAGTTAAAAAGGGGAGGAGGAGGGGAAGGGGAGGAGGGGAAGGGGAAGGGGGAGGAGGGGGAAGGGGAGAAGGGGTAGGGGAGTAGGGGAAGGGGAGGAGGGGGAAGGGAAGGAGGGGAGGGGGAAGGGAAGGAGGGGAGGAGGGGGAAGAAGGGGAGGGGAAGGGTATGAGGGGGAGGGGAAGGGGAGGGGGAGGGGGGGGGGAAGGGGGAAGGGGAGGGGAGGAGGGGAAGGGGAGGAGGTTGTCTTGTCTTGTCTCTTGTCTTGTCTCTTGTCTTGTCTCTTGTCTTGTCTCTTGTCTTGTCTCTTGTCTTGTCTTATCTCTTGTCTTGTCTCTTGTCTTGTCTCTTGTCTTGTCTCTTGTCTTGTCTCTTTTTTGTCTCTTGTCTTGTCTCTTGTCTTGTCTTTTGTCTTGTCTTGGGTTTTAATATACGCCGCCACGACATGATAGGTAAGTAGGTAGTAGGTAGGTAGCTCAAGTAAGTAGATGATATGAAATAGGTAGGTACCTAGTACCTACTGTATGCGGGCAGCGGCTGCCCGGCAGCCCTATGACTTGCGCATGTACCGCGCGACTGTAGGTATTTATGTTCAAAAATCACGCTCAGTCAAACTACTGTATATCTCTTTACCGTGATAGTATAAACTTTGGAACTCAGTGACCCAAATAGTACGTACCAGAAGCGTAGCGTGCCTTAGCGTGGCCCCGTATAAAAATTTGTATGGGGGCCTTAAGAAAGGCCCTGAGGTACGTACCTACATAAAAATGCGTCCAAATCTTTATACAATTTTGTACTTAAATGTAAAATGTCATTATAGATAGCTAGGTTAGCCTTCGACTAATCTTACGCGAGAATGCGGAGATGGTAAATCGTTGTAGACTTAACCTCGAAAGCAACTTAAATCCTTCACTGAACGTCGTTCCGTAACATGACTGTAAAATTGCTTGTCGACATGCTTTGGTCTACTTGTAAATAACAAAAAGGATATGATGTAAATAATATAGGCTATAGGAAGGTATTCTCTTTTAAAAAAGTAGTTTGTAAACTGCTGCGTCCAGTCTTAAGAGTAAATTGCACCTCCTTTTGAGAAGAAAAATAGTGCACATCCTAGATCCTAGGATCCTACTTACACGAGCCGAACCGTTAATAAGCCTCTCTTAATTACCATTGTTACACACAATTCCCAGTTCCTAGTAAATATGAGTCTATGTACACCTGACTGCTGGTAAATAGATGGGTACTTCAGCCCCAAGGGAGTCTGGCAATCACGGCGCGTGACAGCTCGCGGCTCGTTTTAAACCCATTATGTCTAAATAAAGCTTCCATTATATACGCCAAGTAACCAGTAGGATACATAGGAATTATAATTACTTTCAGTGTGCCAGTGCCCTATCTTTAAAAGTTACTTAGCCAAGTTTGAAAAGTAACGTTTTAATAAGTAATGCTTTAAATAATAAGAAGTTTTTAAATCCTGATTGTCAAGTACTAAGAAATTTTTAAATCCTGATTGTCAAGAGTGTGCGATCGGCTAAAATTTTATGATTGTAAACACACAAAAGTTACGTGAGAAGTTGAGAAGCTTATTTTGAAAGCTAAACGCTATAGAAACTTGCCCCGAAAATCAACGTAAAAGTAACTTTTCTAAGCCAGTTACGCAAAAGTAACGTAAACCGTAAAGGGTCAAAAAGTAACGTAAAATGTTACAAATGTAACCTTCTGGCAAGGCTGACTTTATTGTTATTTATTTTTATTCAAATCAAATTTAGCAGGATACCTTATTATAGGTAACCTAACCTAGACATTACTGTGCAAACATTACTGTGCTTCGGTAGGAGGGCACTGTAGCTAGAGAAATTACTGGGCTAAAGAGTCTTAACTCTTAACATCTTAAATTATGACTCTTGAGTAAGAAGCGTTGGTGCAGTGCACCTAGAATTGCACATCATTGTGAAATTATGGGTAGCACTGTACTGATTATGGGCAGCGTTATCTCTTAACATCAGGAGAGCGTCTTGCTCGTCTTCTTACTTTTCAACATAAAAAAAAGTCATTTTTTGGTGTATAATAATGCCAAAAAGTAAATTGTTCAAAGTATGATAGTATCAGCTTAAGTGGCGGTAGGCTGATAACGTCGTGCGTAAAACCGATAAACAATGGCGATAACCAGTGGAGACCATGTTAAGGCAAATATCGTGGATAAAGAGAGCTGAAGACCAGGCGATAAGACCGCCAATAGTAACACTTGTTTTTGAACATTTTCTTTTGTGTTTCAATAAAGGGTTATCTATCTCAGTGGTGCAAATTAGGAAAGGCCTGCATTATTTTATGGTCAACATTGAACGAATATGGTGGATAATAGAGAGCTAAGTTAGTTGTCCTACGTACACCTGAAAACTGAAAAGGCAGATTTGAGCTGAACTATGTTTATAATTTAGAACTGTATCTATGAACCTTAAATCTGAGGAATAAATAATTATTTATTATTATAGGGACTGGGCTTCGTGGTGCAAATTAAGAGTTAATTTGTCCAGCATTGGGCTGATTATGATGATGATTAGGAGCCAGACCGGCGGGCAAACCGATGAGTGTTTAGGACCTATTTAAGAATACTTCAGTTCTTCTAAATATATAAAAGAAAAGAGTGACTGACTTACTGATCTATCAACGCACAGCCCAAACCGCTGAACAGATTGGGTTAGAATTTGCAATATAGGTAGGTTTTATGATGTTGACCTCCGCTAAGAAAATATTTGTCCACGCGGGCAAAGCCACGAGCACAAGCTATATATGTTATCGCAAAGAACATAGCATCTATAATGGAAATATCTAGTAGTAAATACATCTATACGTAGTAGGTAGATATTTAATTCATACATAAACATCAGAATCCTTTCAAGAGAATTTCAGACAGCAAGTTACAGTGTTCTCGAATCGTTTCACAATATTTGCAAATGAAAGCAAAAAGCACCGTTGAATATTCATAATATCAATAAAAACGGAGCTTTGCATTTTCATAGAACCGCTCGCTGCATGCGTTAATGGAAAACATTTTAATAGTTTAAATTAAACTTTTACGCGAAATTTTTCACTAATTGCTTTAGATTTAAAAGTGATTAGACTTGTGAAGTAGATGTAAATGGCCCGGCAGATGGTGAACGGTTACCGTCGCTTAGGTAATAGGTATATACCTATACCTACGTCGGCAAATCATCATCAGGTGGGCCGTCTGCTTGTTTGTCACCTATTGCATAAAAAAAATAGCAGTGGTGACGCCGACGTGGTGGCGATCATTGTTGGCTTCACTGAACATCATGCCGGAACACGGTAACAATTACTGCATGGGCTACTTAGTTTTGTTCAGTAAATGGTTAGCCTCGGCCGAAGTCTACCAGTATAGAGAGTGGAAGCACTACACAACAAATTTATAGCCATTTTACTTACCTATTAATATAGCGCCCAGCAATTTCACCACACATAAAAACTTTCACAACCTACTAATTTTATAAATGTGTGACTGTAGGTACGTTTGTTACTCTTCCACACCCTAACGGGTGAACCGATTAGGCCATTTAGCTGAAATTTGGTATACTTACAGATAGATGACACATAGGTTACATACTAAATAAATAAATATTTCAGGACATTTCACACAGCACCACCTAACCCCAAACCTTTTATCTGTGCCCAAACTAAGCAACTTAATGCTTGTAATATGGTGGTTAGGATAACGGATATAATACTTATATACTTTTCTTTTGTAAATACATACTTATAATAGATATTGAACCACCCAGACCAGAAACAAATACCTGTGGATCACACAAACATTTGTCCCGTGCGGGAATCGAACCCGCAACCTTCTGCGTTGCAGGCGGGTTTTAGCCTCCGCGCCACAGAGGTCGACACTGTACTTACCTACATCGGTTAAAACCGCTGGACATAGTTTTTAATATAGCAGGATAATAAGCAGGATTTTACTCTTCTATGTTTTTGTATGAACGCAGGAAAAGGTTAAAGAAAAGCATATTATTATCAACCCAAGTCGTGTCTCCAATTTAATTCCCCTGATTACGAGGACACCAGACGCGACACTTCGTTTTGTGAGAAAAATTGGCATTCCATGAATTACTTATGAAAACTGCTATAGACGTCTCTACACTAATTAAAGTGCCGACATCGTCCTCGTATTAACAATTATACGAGAAATATTAATTAGAAAACGCTTCGGTTGCACAAACTGCAATTAAACCGATGAAAGTTCGTTTGGAGTTTGAATCGTTTTAAATAAGATTATACCCACTATTTTGTAAGTATTATATATACAGAATATATCTAAATATTTAAAAGGAAAGAGTGACTGACTGATCTATCAACGCACAGCCTAAACCGCTGAACCGATTGGGTTGAAATTTGGAACAAAGATAGGTTTTATAATGTAGACCTCCGCTAAGAAAGGATTTGGCCACGCGGGCAAAGCCGCAAGCATAAGCTAGTAGTATTATATACAGTTTTAGTAATAGGTACAAAATTTATTGTTTATTTAATAAATATAATAAGAAAATGTGTGTTTTTAAAAAGTAGTGATAGTAAGGTAGGTAAGTATAATATTTTACGACAATTATTTGTTAATAAATTATGACGACCATAAGAAAGACATTATAAAAACCCTCGGCAGATAGATATATCTATTTAAAAAAATAGAAATAATATTATTGTCCTTCGATAACAATAAGTCTTTCTGAAATAAAATTGAAATTCTCTCTACTCCACTCAATGTATAGCTAAATTAGATTTTCCACTTTCAGCAGCAAAGTATCTGTCGCAACATTTTATGAATATTCCGAAAATAGGTATCACCCCATCTTATTCCATATAAAATTTCATTTTGATGAAAATATAGACTCAACCCTCTCCAAGATCTAGGTGCTAGGCGTAGACTAATATGAACCCTTGTCACAATAAAACTTTCTATCGAATTGGTAACTTTAGAATGTTGCTATTAAAGATGTTTTCTACGACAGGGTCCTATAGTAGTACGATGCTGTTCTCAGACTTTTCCATCTGTTTGTGTAAATACTCTACCTGTTGCCTTTACTTGATTTAAACTTGGATTTACTTGAAGACGTGTTATGTTATTCTTAGAGATGATTTGAAGTACCTACCTATTGCAATTCAGATATCATTGAACAAGATGCAACAAGGAGATATTTTTGATTTATATTCCTATGGCCAGATAATACAGTTTCATTCTCTGGTTGCTTGCGAAGTATACCTTCATCTAAGTAGAATTCATCCATTTTTAAAATGCATCTGTCACAAACTACAAATATTATTTCTGAGCAATATAATATGAGAACGACCTGCAATTTCTGGTTGGTCGATCTCTAAACTCTAATAACTCCAAAGCGAACTTTGGCACAAATTAATTAGCTTTTAATATAACGTATAGAAATAACAAATACCTCTTCAATCCTATATTCATAAAAACAATTTATAATAATATACCTTCCTATTATAATATTATGATAGGAATTCTTACTACGCAACATTCTACGGTAGTACAGAAATATTTCGGAAATATTTCATTTGTGGATCTGTTAACAGGCCTACCTATTCCCTTTTTGGCCTATTTCCTTTTTGTGTGCCCACGTAGCTATTTCAATTATTTTTCCGTCTGTTTTAACCTAAATAACTACCTATAGACTCACACAAATACCTATAGTGCATAAATAATAAATATTGTGGTGGGTAGCACACAAGATTTAAATAATTATTGGTACACTGGATGTATTGAACATTACCAAAATATAAAAAATTGAAAATTCTACCCATTTCCCATAAACCACCTAAGAAAAAAATAATAATCTATAATATCACACAATAGGTTAACTTAATTACACTAGAGTTACAGGTACCCAATTATAAGGCGTGTGTCCAACATCTTTTAATTATTTTGGTAACAAATAAATTTTAAAAATACTTTTTCAGACAGACAACGGACAGGTGAAAGTAAACAAGTGAAATTAAGAAAACTTTTTAAAACAAGCTTATATTATTACCTACTATATCTAGCACCAAAGTACTCATCAAGACGAATCAAATGAGCCCAAACTCGATCGGATTGCGTCGTTTAATTACGTAGTTCCTATGGCCTTCCAGTTCCATCATCAGATCAGCTCGATGTCATAATGATATTGCATTGTCATCCGATTTATACATGCATGCAAATTTTCATCTCAGTCGGAAACCGGGAAGTGGATCAAATTAAACTTGCAAGATTTAATTACAGACAGGCAGACACACACAAAAAACAGGTGAAAGTAAATAAAAGCTTGTAATAAAATAAAAAGAGTTATTGCCTACATTTTAATGAATTCCAAGTCTTGTGTTGCCAGTGTCTCAATATTCACTAACCCTAGTGGTCACCCCGCGTCGGACAAAACACTTAACCAGATTGACCCCTTGGTATTTTTCTATTTTTATATTGCATGAAGCTGGGTTTTCGTCCGCTCGAGCATCCTTATGAAATTCTATCCTTTTTTAATAGTTTGGATTGTATTTGTTTGTTGCGAGATTTTTGTGAAAGCTTTCAGACTTTCACTGTTGTATTTAGATATAAAACAAGTGAATTAAATTAAAAATTTAAAAAAACCCCCAACGCAATACGTAAATCACCATTTTTTGATGGCGGCCATCTTGGATTTTAAATTTTATATAGTGGACTGTATTCTACTCGTTAATCCCTTTCATTTGATACCCATATTGAGGGAGTCGTGGAAGAAAAAAGTAATCCGCCATTTTGTAGCGGCGGCCATCTTGGACCGATTTTCACCAAACATGGCTAAGAACACTCTCGACTAACTCTACTTTCAAACAAAAAAAACTAAATCAAAATCCGTTCATCCGTTTGGGCGCTACGATGCCACAGACAGACACATACACACACACACACACACACAGACAGACAGACAGACAGACAGACAGACAGACATACAGACAGACACGTCAAACTTATAACACCCCGTCGTTTTTGCGTCGGGGGTTAAAAAATAAACTTTAGATTAAAAAGGCATTAGCTATCAAGAATCAAGTGCGATAGATCGATAGGTAACACTTTATTGAAACACAGAAAAATATACAAAAACAAACTTAAAAAGATCTACATATGTGTTACAATTGGCGATCTTATCGCTAAAAGCGATCTCTTCCAGACAACCGTGCAGGGAGAGCAGAATAGTGCTATGGACACATGGTTTTGTGATGTGATAAAATAAAAATCTAATTAAAACTTCAAATTATTTATCGAGTGAAAGTATTTTACTTAACAAACGCTTTACTTATTTTATTTATCCCCATCTTCTGGACAAAATCGTGTCGCGAAGTGGTTATTAAGACCGTGTTCGTTCCGGCATAATGTGCAGTGAAACCAGGCAGAAATTTATCCCGCCTACTAGGTTTAGTCTGCTACCATCCTCGGCCGAATCATCGCTTAACATAACGCATGTACGCAATTTTGTCTATAGATTGTAGTGTTTTACATGTCGTTTAGCGATAGCCAATGGGCCCTAGGTATTAGTTTTCATGATGTTCAGTGAAGTCTTAACATCATAATATCTTAGTCAAAGGCTAATAATGATAAAAAAAGCTAAATAAAATATGGCTTTATAAATGTAAAAATGTGACGCCTACATAGTCTGCCGGTCGTTACACTTCGTTACCTTGTGTAAACTGCCACTATAGTCACTAGACTAGTCTGTTGACGGTACGTTAATCCCGATCCATCCGCCAGGATCCAGCTATTTTTAACTTTAAATTTATTCATCCATAATAAGAGTGAAAAATAAACTAATTTAGTTGTAAATATAAAACCAATACCTCAATACTACATTTTCGTTTTTTTAAACATACCTAAATAATAGAATTACTATAATAACCATCTAAACAAATTATATTAGTTATCTTCCAATACAAATATTGGATTTTTTATTTTATTTTTCTTATATCAAACGGTACGTAAAAATAGACTAATCTACATTATATTAATTATACTTCATTTTCCGTTCATAAATTACCTAGCAGTCTCTCATCTGATATAATCTAACTCTCAACGAAATTAACATCTCATTCATATCAATTTATTTGTCATTTGTAAAATCCGAGCAATTTGCATCCTCGACATACGTTATTAAAACAACATATTCGTTCCCATGTATATTCATGTCACTCTAATTTTGCAGTGTACACAGATTGGAACAATAAATTGCATTGTAACTACGCCATGTGGCGACACACCCTTATCCAAATCGAACCCGGCCCCAGCAGCAACTCCCTAGCACATATTACACCAAAATTAAGACAGCTTGCTGTGCCGCTGCCAATATGCAAATCGAACGACGCACCCTTTCACAAAATACCTTTATTAGGTAAAAGGAAGTATCTCAGACATTGCATTATCTTCACAGACCCTTCGCCTCAAATATCCTTTGAATAGCTACAGAAAATCCGAATTTTCGGTTTACGTTTCCACTCGCATTTGTTGCTTTCACAAACAACGGAATCCCTTTACATCCTTGATAAAATATCACAAGCATTCTTTACGATTCCACTCGGTCCAGCGGCTCGGAAAACATCGCACTGAACCACTTTGTTTTACCAAAGAAAACTTTGCATAACGCTCACGATAATAACAGCGATAACGTGAAACGAGATCGCTTTTACACGCGCATGATCAAGTATCTCCTTATAAAGTTTTAATAAAAGCGGAGTCTCTAAGGATATCCCAGTGTACCGGAGCAATTTTCCAATACAGCCATCGGAGGTCTGGAACATCCGAGTAGTCATCTTACAAGCTGAATTGATACTTCAGACACGCCGTGAAGCGCTATTCTCTTGAAAGCTTTTATATTATATTATCTACCTTTCAACACGTGGTGGAAACGTCTGTCGTACCGATCTCCGATTCTCTCCTGGGCGAAAAGAAAAGTGCTCGCTCCAGCAAAGCAGACGACGCAAAAAGCTTAAATAAACTTATAAAAAGGTGATATCGATGCAGTACGTGTAAAGTGGTGGCATCTTTATGAGATTGTTTGGATTTTTTATTCATTGGAGAATACAAAACTCAAAAGGGTTTGTATTGAAGGCAAAACTGTGCTTATCAGTGTGTGCTTACTACGAGAACTTACGTAATATAATTATAACAAACTCTAATAGCCTTTTCAGCTAGACTTCGGCAGTAGCATAGGTTTACACACTGGACAAAATTGTGTCGCCATGCGATAATTATTGGCCATATCCCAGATGTCCCACGATGTTCAATAAAAACAGGGAAGGATATTTCCCAGATACCTACTTTGAAAATTGTTTAGAGTTTAGGTAGGCAATGGTTGACAATTTGGCCAAAGTCGTGCAACCCAATAATAACAAAGAAAAAATATGTAAGTGCCTATACTAAGTAAGCAAGATTATGTGTTTCAGCCACTAAATAAGCGCTGTTAAGTGCCTAATCTTCAGCTCGTTAGAATAAACTAAGATATTTAGATAAGCGAAGCTTACAGCGCATCACTTCTTGCAAATTGCTTAGGGCTCAGACATGGGTGGCCACAGACTATAGGCAACTCAATAAAGGACAGACACCGTGCACTAACAGCTAATGTTAAATCAATTAATCATAATATACTTACTGTATAATTATTATTGTCTAAATATATTTTAAAACGCCAAACGCGTCTAACCTTTTTTTTATCCCAGAAAAATGCGTTACGTATCATCACCCCCACGCTGGGAGGCGCTAGGCGGTATGTGGGCATGTAGAGAATTTTTGAAAAAAATTTTTTTTTTCAATATTGCTTTTCTTGCCATTTTTTTATATATCAAACTGAAAACACTTTTAAAATGTGTGCAATATTATTATGCAGGGCTGGTCTTAAGGAATTTTCAATAAATTAATTCTATGAATTTATATTTCAAAATTTGTCAAATAGTGCGAGCGAGAGCGTCACTCGCTCACACACGCTCTTAACGACTGGGAAAACGTATTCTTTAGTAATTTCCCTGCGTCAGTTTTGTTTTCTTGAGCGTGGTATGTCTTTTTTACTAACCTATGGGTGTACCTATCTCGCTTGATATAAATCCACATAATGCAAGTAACTTGCACTAACAACGTTTTGGTTCACTGCCAGCTGTCTCGCCTATACACAGCTATAATAATTATAAATGTAACAAGTAGGTACTACGTATAAGTAGGTACCAATATGCGAAGGCGTTTCGCTTTCAGAGCGTAAGCTTTAAGCTCTTGGAGTGACATTATTAGTCTATGTTAATAGCTATTTACTATTTTAAATGCTAAAGTTCGTTTAGTGCTAAAAATGCGTTTTTACGAATTATGGTCCAAAAGGAAAGCTTTCATTGCATTACACGAGCCATTAACAAGGAAAAACCCATGTGAATATCAAGTATTCTCCTCTCCCTGCACGGTTGTCTGGAAGAGATCCATATTAACGATAAGTCCGCCAATTGTAACACTTAGTTTTATATATAGTTAATTTTATATATAGGTAGATATAGTTTTTAAGTTGTTTTTCTAAATTTTCTTTTGTGTTTCAATAAAGGGTTAGGTACTTATCTATCTATCTAAAAATGTTTTCTTACAATCGAATAGGTAGTATAAACTTTTTTTAAATAAGTAGGTATACATATTTGTGGTAGATACGTAAATTAGATAAGTAATTAATTAACATTAGGAGATATAAGTATAAAAGGGGACTGCAATTTGCAAGGAACACCTTCCGATTTACATTAAAAAGCCGCAGGGGAACCTAATAAAATTAACTGCTCCTTTCTTTCACCAGACGCGATTTTGTGAAAGAATTGAAATTCAAATCCGAAGACTCGATATCCTAATATAATTAAAGACAGTTCGCTAATTGAGTAGACATCCACCCCAGTGTTTTGAGACTTCGTAAATTATTTAAAAAGAGATTGCAGCTTTGCAGACTGTTTTTTTTTTGAGCAAAATAAAGCTTTGTCACTTTGTTGAGCAACTTATTTAGAACGAAACCACTAAAAAAAAAAAATTATTAATAAAAAAATTTAGATAGGCCAGCAGGTATCTAGTACCTACCTATTTAAACGTGAATGATAGGTACTTATACCTATAATTATCTTTTATAATAAAATACTTTGCATTATGATTATGACCATATACTGCATATTGAACCGACTTACATAATTATTATTTTTCTTACCAAGTTACCTATAAGAAAAAGTAATGAATAGGCCAAGAACACAAATAAATAGGCCAAGCGCTATTCAGACTACGCGCAATATAGTAGGTAGGTAGGTACCTAGTATAAGTAGACTTCCGTAGTGCTGGCAAATCGAATATTTGCTGCCATCAACGATGCGAGGCCTTAAACTAATAAAGCTATCTTAACCGCCATACCTATCTTAGTTTTCCTGGAAAGTTCATGTTTAGACTAGTAGTTTAGATTTAAAAGGGTAAGGTCCCCAATATTTTTTTTTAAACTTGAATAGATAGGCCAATATATAAGAATATGTAGATTGTAGATAGGTTCAAATGGATCATTAAATCGAAAAAAATCTTAGTTTACTGACTTCATTTTACAATACATTCAACGATACGATACACCTACGATACAATATATTATTACGAGTATCGCTACAGGTACCTTACCATAATATATAGGTACGTTCCTTAGTATGTAAATTAGAGCAGACATCCGCAAACATTGGTGAATTAATGTCTTAGAGTGCATCCCCCGGGGCGCCTTCTGAGTTTGCTGCTGTAATCTCGTGTGTATAAACAGACGTAATGTGTTTAATTTATTATTGTTATTCTTAAATAACATGTAATTAGTACAATATAAAAATGTTGTAAAAAAAGAATGATTTCTCTCAAATGAATTATTAAATCGAAGTTCTGAGAAACCGGTCCTTCATTTTATAATAACTGTTCAACGAAACCCCGCATGATGGACTCATCCATCTCAGCTGAGGCTGAGGCCTTAAAAAAAAACATCCCCATCTAACATGTTTGGGAGGTACCCTAAATTAATTAATTTTAATATTTTTTGTAACCGTTCTCTTACCTTAATCATTGCCCTCCTCTATGCAAAAAGTACAGCTTTCTAGGACTTATAGTTTCTCCGTAGAGCCGCAGACAGACGGACGGACAGACAAAGCGAAACTATAAGGCTTCCTTGTTGACTACGGAAGCCAAAAAACCTGGGGATGTACCTCCGGGACGCCATAATGCCGGGGCAGCGGGTACGCCGAAACGCTCGTCCGCGGCATTATCAAAATTATCACCACTCCTATACTATCTTATTTAAACAGACGTGTTTAACTGCATATTTTGCGTAAATTTCTTTGTATGATAAGCAACAAGGCATTTCTTTATTTATCAATTTCTTATCTTAATGTTTTACCATTTACCAATTTCTTTATCTTAAGTGGATGTGTCATAAAGAAAACAAACAAGAAATTATTAATAGTTTATTAATCGACTACTCCAAAAATATAATTAAGGGCAAATACTTTACAATATTAACATTTCAACAATTACGATAATCTCTCATTAGTTTGTCTTAGAAATTATATTTCTGACATTTTATTTTTTAACATTAAGTTATAACAATAGCTGTCACGGAAGACGTTAATTTATTATTTTTTTTGCAACAAAACACTGGGAAGCAATAATTAAGACAGACAGCGCTATTTTTATATTTAAACCCCATTGGCCTATTGGCTATAATTTTACTATGGAGGAAACACTACGCTGCGTTAAGAGCGTATATATCGAGTGACGCTCTCTCGCTCGCACAATTTGACGAATTTTGAAATATAAATTCATGGAATTTATTTATTGAATATCCCTCTGTACCAGCCCTCCATAATATTATTACACACATTTTAAAAGTATTTTCAGTTTGATATATAAAAAAATGGGATGGGGAGCAATATTGAAAAAAAATCTTTTTTTCAAAAAATCTCATAATGCCATTTTTTTTATTATCTAACTGAAAACACTTTTAAAATGTGTGCAATAATATTACGGAGGGCTGGTCCAGAGGAATTTTCAATAAATTAATTCCATGAATTTATATTTCAAAATTCGTCAAATTGTGCGAGCGAGAGAGCGTCACTCGATATATACGCTCTTAAGCCGCGTCTCCAGCGCCTGTTTTGGTTGAAACATTCAACACAAACATCACAAACTTTTTCAAAAATCATTGTCAGTGTAGTTTGTTCCAACAATGCTTTTTGCTTTCCATATCCGATGGAAAGCACGTACAACAAAACATAATATCAATATTCATCAAAATTGCCGAAAATTTTTTTTGGAATGTTGTGATGTTTGTGTTTAATGTTGGAACCAAAACAGGGACTGGAGACGCGGCTTTAGTCATCTAGAGGCTATAAAGCACTTATATAATTTGCGGCTCTCTTGCTCGCACTCTTTGACACATTGTAGCAAATAGATCGTCCCTAGACATAAGCGCTCTTAAGTCTAACCCTCTTAATTAAATAAGTTTTTTTATGTACGTAGGATAAAAATTGTGACATCGAAAGCACCAGTTACTGTTTTTAACCCCCGACGCAAAAACGACGGGGTGTTATAAGTTTGTTTGTGATAAACTGCAAACGTTTTTCATATTTGCCCCAATAAAGTCTATATTTATTTATTATTTTGGTAATCTTGAAGTACAATATTTGTACTGCTGTAATATAATATTATTATTTGTACTTCAGAAATAAGTTTTTGTGAGTATTGCATATTTTTTACATAATAACAAAAATAGATATTAATATTTCAGATCGAATTTATAACACTCTTTACTTAAATCTATTATTATTATTATAGTCCATCCAAACATTTATTTTTTGACTTATCATTTTATTTATTTATTTATGTACATACAGTAGTGCTAGATACTAAATTACTCAGGGAACTATGGTGGCCGTACTAGTAATAAAACTGTATTACAGCCACCAAAGCCACCCGTTTGGATAAGTGACTCATAAGGAGGTAGGTACATAATATTATTATAAGTTAGACAATACACAAAATTTAGAAAAAGTGAAATTAACAAATAAGGATAATAAGTTATACATAACATACTTTTACTATAGTTAAAGGTTTGTTACTTCACCATAAAAACTACATTACAAAAATAATGATAAGTTTGATTGAGATTTTACGTAGGTATTGTCTGGTAGATATTTTTAGCGATAATACCGCCAATAGTAACACTGGTTTCATTAAATAGTTTTATGTGGTATAACTATAGTAAAACTAGCTGTTCCCATCGGGTTTACCCGCTATACAATATGTGTCTGGGTTCTAAGCTACTAATTTACCAAATTTCAGCTCTTTTTGTTTAGCTTTCGGCATAAAGAAGTAACACTCAAACATACATCCAAACTTTCCCATTTGTAATATTAGTGGGAAGTAGTTAATTTTTGCTTTATTTTCTATTTTCAAAAGTAAAATAAATGCTTGGATGGACCAAAAAGGGTATTAAATCGTTACGTAAAACATTTCTACATAATTATTATGTTGGTTGGTATGGCACTGGGAAAAGTAAATAAAAACAAAGTCAACATTCATAATGTATGTGGCCAAATGTTGAACTAAAAGTTCATCATACTCAGCCGCTGTTAAAAGGTTTTAGCGCAAAGACGCTAGCGACCTCTTCTACATTCATTTTGATTGTGGAAACTATAAACAACGAAACATACAGGGTTTTTGCTATTTCATTATAGTTCTTTTCCATACAAAATAATCAACTAGTCCATTTTGTATAAAAGGTGAAAAAAATCGCGATTTTATTCTTTTCTTTGACAAATCGCTTCCATTGTCGAGTTCTTTAGGTCTTTCAAAAAAAAAGGTATTGAATTGCAGTAACCCTGTATCATTAAGGCTATAATTATATATTATTAATTACAATAACCAATCATTGATTTTTAACAAAAATTATAGATATAATTTACCTTTTAGAACCTTGTCATAGTTCAGATACATATTCAAATAAATGAAATATTCCATATTAATAAGAATTTAAAATAAAAATTTACACATTTATTAGCTACGCTGTTTATTATTGCTTATAGTTGCGATATATTATTAACACTCTAAGAATAAACAAATGTCTACAAATTTGAAACATTCATAGTTACATTTTATGTTACTGAAAAATAGAATTTAGTATACAATATTTATTAACGTTCTAATAAGAGTTATTTATAAACTTTTTTGTTCAACTTCGTTCATATACTATACAGGGTAAATAAGGCGTTCGAAAGGCACATTCTACTTTTAAATCACATTATTATAATCAGCACCATAATTTGTGCAAATTAAACTTAAGCTTTTACTTACTTATATAATAATATTATGCTTAATTAATCACACACATTTGGTGAATAGTTTTAACAAGTTGCGATTTATTTCAAAAGATAGAATACAAAAGAATGTGTAGCTTTAAATCTCGCAAAAATATACACCATGTATTATGTAATTGTTAAGAATTTATAATTATTTTATTGCCAGCCTGAAGAGAAAAAGCCTTCCTACCCTCTTACCATCTGTCACGATCTAGGGCTCAGAATTTCCATCATTTATGTGAGTCTAGGATTTATAAATATTATAATTTATAAAAGAATTAACTCAAAAAAAAAATTACAGATAAAACATGTTTTATGTAAACAAGCAACCTTAGACAAATCCATTTGTCTATGGTAGCTTCTGACGGAATTCACATTTTTTTCGGTTCAATGTAAATAGCGCTACATGATCAAGAATGACCATAAATAAAAATGGCTTTGTCTATGGTATAAATTGGAAGAAAAGAAAGGAACAGAAACTATGTGGAAATGGTATTTCTTTTTTAAAACAACTAAAATTGATGACTCTTCTGATTTGTAATACTTTAAACTGTGTTCTGATCTACTTTCTTGTACCAAATCTCACTCTACTCTTTTAATAAGCTATAATTCCGTACAAAGGATGAGGAAGAGATCGCTCACAGCGATAAGGCCGTCCATTGAGGACCAAACTGAATTTTAGTAATAAGTTGTTGTGTCTGTTTTTAGTAATCAGTATAATGTAATGTTTCTTTGTTCTCAACAATAAACAGTATCTTTTTTTCTAAGCTTTATTTTTTCAACTTGTTAAAACTATTCGCCATTGTTAATTATTTACAGGGCCTAATAAAACATTAGTGATACAACAGCAATAAATACAAAGCATATTATATACAAGTTATTTCCGTTTTGGATGATACACTCTTGGCCTCATGCGGTTATAAAATATTATTTTTTTAACGTTATTGTGTGAAAAAGCTTTCGTGAAAGCGACAAAACAAGTGCAAACACTGTATTATATGTATCTACAACTCAATAAAAGGAAAGAGTGACTGAATGATCTATTCATTTATTCTTCTATAATACCTTTGAAACTACGCAATGGTTTTAATTTTTAATGCAGTTTTTTCATCGAAAAACAAATAATTGTACTTATATGCCACCGGAATATAACAAGATTCGTAGGTGTATAAATTTCCTATGAAATTTGTAAACTTTCGTAGGATTCTAAACGAAAGATAAGTAGTATTATTTCCTAGGAAATTTATATACTTACGAATCTCGTTATTTTCCGGTGACATATACATATTATTATAGAATTCATGACTTAAAATAACTCGAGCTATCTTAGCGGATGTAACATCTATATTTGTGCCAAATTTCAAGTAAATCCAAATAAATTCTTCATTCGTTCATTTATTCAGCGGTTAGATCTATGCCTGGTTAGATCTGTCAATCAGTCAGTCATGCTCTCCTTTTGTATATTTAGATGTAGTCCGGAGCTAAGTTAGGAGAGGTTGCTAGTTTTAAAACTTAAAACTACTTGGTATTAGTAGTTAGATGTTTTAGTTTGATTAATGTTTTATAAAAACTTCTAAGCGTAAAATTTGTGGGCGGAATTATTATGTTACTAAAAGGGCTGTCTCCCTTAGACAGTATTTACCACAGCTATAATCATTTTAACCAAGGAAATGTGAAAAAATCGTCTCGTGTGGTCAAAATCAGAACATGTGGTCCACTTTCATTGACGAAAAAGCGTTATCTTACCGAAATAGATTCTTGGTAAAAGCTCAAAGTTTGCTTTATAATCATTAATCATAATCATTTAATCATTTATTTGTTTGCTTTTAACACGGTATAAAGATGTAAGTAATATAAGATGTAATGTTGATGTTTATACTGTCATCAGATGTGGACGATATATCGTTCACATGTAAAATGAGACTTAACGGTAGAAAGAGTATGTACAGTCTACAATGCTTGTTTTGCACTAACGATTACACGGAAGTTGAGCACTAAAACTGTAATGGAACATTATAACATTAGTTGTTAGAGTAACGTATAGTGTTTCTGACAGCAGTTTCTTTAGTAGTATGTCAACACCAGATCAGCTAATGCTATCTCCGATAAGCGAATAACACTTTTTAGAATAAGAGACAAAACACTATATTATTAAGAGAGAGAAGAAGTTGAGAAATATACAATTTGCTTTGACATTATCTGAAACATTTTATTTTTGTCGGATCACTGTCTACTTATCACGTTAGCCAATATTCCTTCAGTTTTGTACTCAACTGACATTCACAGAAATCTAGAGAGACTCTAGACTATTGGTACTTTTTCAACAAAACCTAAGACCGCAATACTAATCAATAGTACTACTGTAGAGTGCACCATCCTCGCAATAGTCAGAGATCGACGTTCCCGTAATAATTGAGAGTACCGTCGCCATTTTGTTCCCTGATCACTATAGAGGGTGTGTCAGGAGAGTTGTTATTCTTTTTATTCTTACAGGAGCGACATTCAACGAGTAGAATGTCGTCGATATCTGTGTCGGTGCTGGTCGTACGTCGCAGTCTGGGCGACGAGTTTGTTCTGTGCTCTTGTATTGCGCGCCATAGACGGAGTTCTACGCCACCTCTGTGGGAATAAAACAGTTAAATCTTACTGATTATAAAAATGAAAGTATGTATGGATGTATGAATGTGTTTGTTACTCTTTCACGCCTAAACGGGTGGATCGATTGAGCTGAAATTTGGTATAGAGATAGCTAAGACTTAGACTCTGGAATAACACGTAGGCTACAGTACAGCGGGTAAAACCTCTGGGCGCAGCTAGTTGATTATAAACGGCTGTAAATTTTCTCAAAAGCAAATAAAATTGAGGGACCCGGCTGTTTTCTGTAAGATAGGCGATAAGAACTGCAACAATAAATGTCGAATAAATGTGTTTCTTTCTTTCTTTCAACACATAGTTTATCATTATTGTTAGCACAAAATGTGATTGCAATTTCACTCTGAGAAACTTAGTCTGTTCTTGTATTCTGTTACTTGATCTGTTTAAACTTTAAACACGAATTGCATAAAAAAATACATAAATCAAGCACTCGATAGTTAATTACAATATTTGAGTAGTGCCCAGTCGTTTTACTCACTGAAAAGTAGCCATACAGAGTCTAATTTACTTACATATTTCAGCACGATCGGTTCAATAAAAAATTCAGGACATTTCACACAGCGCCACCTAACCACAAGCTAAGTAACTTAATGCTTGTGTTATGGTGGTTAGGGTAACGGATATATGTTTATTTGAATCTTTCTGGGCATAAATATGAGTTAATAACTTACCTAAGATTAAGCCTAGCAATATCTTCCCTTTGCGCAAACTTTAATAGATCGTCGAGCGTGTATTGTTGCGCGATCAACGCACGCGCAGCGACGGCGGGCACGCCGCGAGATTCTAACCATTCTCTCAACTTAGAGGCTTCGCTCTGGTCCGGTGGCTCTTCTAATTCTGGACTTACACTCCTGAAAAATAAGATTTTTTTCAATTTAGGTTCAAGGGGCTCTAAATATATAAAAGGAAAGAGTGACTGACTGATCTATCAACGCACAGCTCAAACCGCTGAACGGATCCATTTGAAATATAGATAGGATTTATAATGAAGACCTCTGCTAAGAAAGGATTTGACCACGCGGGCAAAGCCGCGAGCGTAAGCTAGTCGTAAACAACAACAATTTGTTATTCTCCTTTCTTTTATTTTAATGTAATCAATTAGATTTAATTTGATTTATTAAAATAAAACTCTGTTATTTTACCCAGATAATGAGATAATAAAAAATATACAGGGCTATTGCTAAGTGATTTTAAAAATGTCACCACCCAGTTTTTTCGAAAATTTTTAAATATCCCAAAATCCGTAAATTTTCGCGGAACATAATATATATTGCGCTCAAATCATGACAATAAGGCCCTATACACCAATGTACCTACTGAATAGCCAATAATCCTGTATAATACAAAATATCTAAATCAATTTCTGACTGCAACCCAGTTACCAATGGTCATACTCATGTCTGTTAACTTCTCGCAATAAAAAACTTAATTACCTAGGTCGTTTCTCGACTAACTCCCGAATAATTTGTGTTTGCGTCCTTTGTTCTTCCAGCATTTGTCTCAGTAAAGCTTGGTACTGTTGATAACTCTCTAACAGCTCCTGGTGAAGTCTGCAAAATAATAATCTAATATATAAAATTCTCGTGTCACAGTTTTCGTTGCCATACTCCTCCGAAACGGCTTGACCGATTTTGATGAAATTTTTTGTGCTTATCCGGTATCTATGAGAATCGGCCAACATCTATTTTTCATCCCCCTAAATGTTAGGGGTAGTCCACCCCTAAATTTTTTATTTTATTTTTTAGACAAAATTTTTAATTTCTATATTTTTATGATACAACATACAAAAATACATACAATCCTCAATTTTCACCCTTCTACGATCAACCCTTATTTTTTAATAGCCATTTTAGTAATTTAATCATTTTTCCTCTCCGGTCGAAAACTGATCAATCGTCATTTAATTAGTTATTTATTATTAAATTATTATTTATTTATATTTTTTATTTATTATTATTTATTTATTATTTATTTATATGGCAAAACAACGTTTGCCGGGTCAGCTAGTTATAAATAAATATTTGAGGTTTATTCTCCAACAGGCTCTCTAGGATATCTAGGGTCTCTACATGGTTAGACAAGGGTATTCGCTTGTGCCTGAAGCTAAAAAATGTACTGAGATGACAGTCATTATCGTTCATCATCAAATCCGCTCCATCATCAAATGCTGATTACCATCTAATGACCAAAGTACTCGTCTAAACAAATCATTCGAGCCCAAACTCAAGGGGTTGCGTTGATTAATTGGTGTTCCTATAGCCACCTTCCAACTCCATCATCAGATCAGCTCTATGTCATAATAATATTGCTTTGCCATCCGATTTATACGTGCATGCAAAATTCAGCTCAATCGGAAACCTGGAAGTGGATCAAATTTAACTAGCAAGATTTGATTACAGATGACAACAGCCGGAAAGGTCAAAGTAAAAAAATAAATGCTTGTAATAAGATGGCTGATTGTTCGAGTGCGTTGTTTTGATTATTCATATTGTACACAAATTATATAAGTAAGTATCAACATTATTAATTAACTCAATATTTGTACGCCTTTAGAGGCAGAATTTTGATGGATTTGTAATACTAACGTAGTTTTAAGACCTTGTACAGTCAACTACAAAGAGATGTATCCATGTTAGGCTTACAAAATGAAGTAAATTTTCATTTGCCACAATGAACTACCCTTGGTTCGTGACATTTCTAGTAGCAATCAAACTTTATATTATTATCATCGACTCGTTTAATATGCAACAATGATGTATCCCACTACTTTTCCTTAGGTGATACATAATATAGCATTTAAAATGAATCGAATATAGTATAAGATTTGGTGGATACTGAAAATGTCACGAAGTAAGGGTAAATAATTCTTGCATACTAAAAGATCCTTCATTTTGTAAGACTAACATAGATACATCTCTTTGTAGTTGACTGTACTTACCCAAAAATCGGATAAATAAATTATCTTTATCTAAGACCTACTTGTGGTTGTCCTGCCTCAGTTGGTGCAGCGTGTGATCTCTTGTAGAAGTTGCGGTGGAAAGGGCCGAGGGTGTGGTCGCCTCGCCACCGCCGCGCTCCCCGCCGCGACGGTCTTGCCCGGCTAGATTTGCACCTAATTCTGTAACAAATATAGTAAAAAGTAGGTTAAAGTTAGGTAAATACTTAGTAGGTATATATGTAAGCACTTTATCACAGAGAAAACGACCAATCTTTGTTTTACTCATGAAATTCTATTTGGAATAGATATTGAATCGCTCAAGTTTCAAAGTTTCAAATTTGAGAATCAACGAAAAAAAAATTTATATACAACTAGTTTATGCGGCTCGCGGCTTTGCCCACGTGGGCAAATCCCATCTTAGCGGAGATCTACGTCATAAAACCTATCTTTATTCCAAATTTCAACCCAATTGGTTCAGCGGTTTGAGCTGTGCGTTGATAGATCAGTCAGTCACTCTTTCCTTTTATATATTAAGACAGAAGATAGATAATATTATAACATCATTGGGGTTTATACTCCAACAGAACAGGCCAACAAATAATTCCAGCTTGCCACACATTTTCGAATCCAATGCTTCCGGATTACAAGCTGGACGTACGACTCCTGGGCCACGGATGCAACAATTACTAAAATTAAAGTACTTACCCGGTGAAAGTACAGTAATAGCTGCTTGCACAGCATTCCTCACTAGATTATCCAAAGCGAACATCCAATGTGGCTTGATACTGTGCATCCGTAGCACCACATTCACTGCCTCTTGGAACATATAGATGGCTGAGTGCAACTCGTTTATGGCGTTAGAATCAAAGTCCAATTCTTCCTTCAATGTTGTCATTGCTTGTTCTATTACGTTCCTGTTTTGGTCCATTATGTACTCTTTTAGAGCGCATCGTAGGGTTTCTAGGTGATTCTGATATTATAGAAAGTCCCATTTAATATAGGATTGCACAAGTAAGTAAACAATTTAAAGAAGCGTTTTAATTATGGTCTCAAATAGGTCCCACGATATAAAGTAATACTTTTAGTATTTGACAAACAATTAAGCTAAATTTATTTCAAACCTTTGGGTACGAAACCTATATGTCTAAATATGTCTAAAAGGCATTTTTTTTATTAGAGGTTATTAACCCAGATACTCCTACGGGGTGTTATAACGCCCCAAAAACTACCCACAACTATTTAAATTTTTATTCTAAGTAATGTGCATGGTAGTTGATATTTCTTAGCTGGTTTGATTCATTTCAAATGGAACTTTGATTTCGCGCAGTAATTATGACTGTTTTGTTTGAAAATTTAATCTTTTTTTGTATTTAAAAGTTACAAAGTGTTTTTATTGGACAATGTCGTCAAAAAGGTATGTATATATTATATTACCAAGTATAAAATATAACGGTTTGACATAAATCTTGTAAGTACATAGTATTATCAATTATTTGATGCAATGTCCGTTACTAATATCGTACTATTATAGGTTCTTTCATATCTAAATATTTCATGCGTGTTATAACGCCCGGTAGGAGAAAGGACGTCTATAATAGTTTACTATTGGTTTTCTTACAGCAAAGAAAATTTAAAGTGAAATGAAATAATGAATGAATTGGAGGCGGCTGATGACGATGTTCCTTTTCCGAAGGTAGTTGCAATTTTACCACCAGAAAATGCAAACACCGAGGTGACTGATGAGGATTCTGTTGATGAAAATTATTTTAACATACAAATTTTACCCGATTGGTTTGGCAAATTTTGTATATCTCACGAATCTTCTCAGAATTTTCTAGCATTAGTGTGTGTACCATGAACTGGTAACAATCGTTTTATCTTTTCTTTTACAGGGACTCAACTGTGAGCAGAAGTTGAAGTCATTTACGCCGAGTTTTCGTCTGACGATGAATCCCCCAAAAGATGTTCTGTAGAATTCCCTACACAAAGCCCTGTTGACTATCTGAAAGATGTGCTAAGTTCATCTCCCTTACCAAGCGTACATAGTCGTCGTCAAGTACATTGTCGACACAGTAGGGGCAACTAGTATACTACCAGTATACTAGTTGCCTCTACTGTGTCGAAAAACCAAACATATAAGTGGCGTAATCGTCATAACCCTAATGGAGTGGAAAGATGTTCAGGTCCCCAATAATAGCCACCGATATATTATTTTAATTATATGTTTGACGATGGTGTAATCTAGCTGCTGGTAGTCTACTACACCACTATACAAACTTATACGCAAGCCAAAAATAAACCGAGCACTGTTACTGTTAGCGAAATGAAGTGCTTCTTGGGTATTTTTATTATAATGTGGTTATTTTATGGTCCCTGTACTGAAAAAATTTACTAATACTTAATTTCGACAAACTCGATACGACAAAATTGATCATTTGATTGAATCCAAAGAATATCAGCTCTGGTGCACTCTTTTCAAAAAGTAAAACCAATTTCTTTTGTATAAAATGTAATGTTCAATTGCATCCTAAATCTTATTTTGTTTCATGCAATACAAACTGAAAACTGAAAAACAACTAATGTCATCATACCTTGAGCCTACATTTTTCTTCTCTCTCAATATGAAATTAGTACTTTGTATACATGTACATGTAATAATATGTAACTAATATGGTTAAACTATGTCGAAATAATATATAAACATAAGATAATATATAATTCCGAAAATAAATATACCTTTTGTTTTAATTATACTCCCTCGTACATACAAGCGATAGCAGTGCATTCTCCTACCGGGCGTTGTAACACCCATAGTTTTCCGACTTTTCCAGATGAGTAGGATTTTTTTCAGTATTTTTCCAAGACAGTTGAAGACATAAATATCAGGAGTATCTGGGTTAAATTCACACTTGTGGCACTTTCAGCTGTATAGGTATCATTGAGGGACAAAGAGAAATTAAACAGTAATAAAAAATATAGGTTTTGTTGTTGGTATGGTTTGGTACATAGCCCCAATTTTAATGCAAGCAGATGAACGAAACGTGCTCAAAGCTTGTCTGATGTTTAGCGGTCACGCTAGCCTAGATAGTCGCAGAACTACCTAGATATTCAAGGGACACTAAGTCGAAAAAGAACAGACATAAGAAAAAAATGCTTACCATAGTAAGAACAGTGTTGCCAAAGTCCTGTTGAATGCTAAGCATCCATTTGGAGCATATTTTTTCGCAGTCCTGCTCTAAGACTCGAGAGAGAGTGAGACGTCGTTGCGAGTCCTTCTTTAGCAGGTAGAAACCGTCGTGTTCCACATCTATAGATGAACGGGGCACGTTTGTCATGTCCACCTAAAAATAGGAAATAGAACCTAAATAATATTAAATAAGACATTTATATACTAAATAGCCTGCGTTTGACTACATCCCACCTGATGAAAAGTGCAGATGCAAACGACGAATCGTGTAAGATGCCCTTTCTAGGCATCTTACACGATTCGTTTAATAAAATAATAATACAAAAATCTTCAAATGCCAAGTGCCACAAATTACAAAATGTTTATTGATATTAGGAAATTCTTCCTCGACAAGTAGCAATAGCAAAATGGCACTTCCATTCATACCATTAATATTTTTATGATTATGCATAATATTATCACCTGGCCATAAACTTCCAAGTCTAAAAATGTAAAGACACATACTTTGCTTTCTGGATAATCGTATAATCGGACTTTTGATGTAGACAAAGCCCCTACTTTTACGACTCCGCGCAGCGGCAAGAAATCCTTTAGATTTTACTAACATAAATTATTTCTAACACAAATTAAAAGATTGTATATTACCTCAGGTGACAATAAACCTCCCGACGAGCTTCTTCTATTCAGTAGTGTGTCATTGCTGTCCATTTCATCCGTAGATGGTGTATTTGGCATTGTACTAGAATATAGCCACTGTATTAATATCATATTGACTTAATAGGTAAACATATAAAGCTGTTTAGTCTTGAAGTTTAAAATTAGGCTAAAGCATTAGGGTTTGCAGTACACGAAATGTTATAAATATAAAAGATGGTTTTGATGATATTTTTTCCAAAAAGTTCCTTCATTGGAAGTATTCCTCTGTATTGTAACTATTCATTATGCGGTGTCCCAAAAACAAGATTTTGTTCTATATCATAGTCTATAGGTTGGTTAAATAACAGAAAAACCGTCCATCATGGTTTTTAATGCAATTTCAGTTATTACATAGCCGCTTATTTTTTCATTTTCGTTGTAGCCTTTGACCGCCATCTTGCGTGAAGCCACGATGCGGCTGTAGATCGTAGGAGTTTTCTGGTAGCCAAGGGAAAGGTTTACTTGTCCTAATAAATTATGGTCACACAACCTTGGGGAGATTTTCTTGTATGTGACATTGTATGATGACATTTATAAGTTTTCTGGATTTTAATTCAGTCTTCCCTAGACTTCCGAGGCTATAAAATGTATCATCAGAACATGTGTAATGCACGTATTCAAAAACATCTGAAGGGAATACTTGAATTTCAAAACATAATATCTGAAAAGTTACATTACAGATGAATTCTTCGGAAGGTACGCTAAACACACGTATACATTAAAATACGTGGTTGTATTATGTCGATTGAAAATGCTGATTGAATGCTGAATGTGGATTGAAACTGAAAAGCTTTGTGTTTTTGGTGCATGACATTCCAGCAAGTTTTTTTTGGTTCTTCATAGAATGCTATATTTTTGTTAACATTGAAAATAATTGTCGATTGGGCAGTATTTAAATCGTATTTAAAAACAGAGAAATGTCGGTCATAGAGTCCACGGATTTCAATATATTTAAAAATTATAAATAAATTGATTTCAAACATTTGACTTGACAAGAGAGTCTAAAAAACGACATACATTTAAGGCAAAAGCAAATGACAGCAAAATGCAGCGCACAACAAAAGTCTGCCTGCATCACATACAAACGTTTTATATGAACCAACGCAACGCACACCAGAGCGAGCGCTATCCGCCTGAAGTGTGCGTTAGTTCATATTAAATGTAGTTCATATTTATGTGTGTCATTTGCGCTCAGCTTTGACTACTTTTTTCTCTTGTTTCATACATTGAATAAAGAATTCTATGAAAGCATCGAACAAAAGTGCGTAACATCAACATGATTACCTGCTATTCGAATAGTCCGGCGGGTATATCAGAATCGGCGATAGCATCGATGACGCGGTCCGAGTGATCGTAGGGTTAGACCGGACCGTTTTCACCCTTGACGATTTGGGAAAATAAACACAGGCTTAGGTGCAAAGCAATCGACATATTGTTATTACATTTGTGTTATGTGTGTTAACATTACTGGGGTTTGTGTGGTTGAAGTGACAGAAGAATAGACGCTTAAGAACTTCGCTTAAGTAAACTAGCTTATGCTCGAGGCATTGAAAAATCTTTTAATAGCGGATGTCTACGTCGCAAAATCTCAGTACCAAAAAACAACTCAATCCATTTAACTGTTTGAATTATGCGTTGAAAGATCATTTATTAATCAGCATTGCTCTGTATATTAAGAAGAATTAAGAAATAACTACTACAAGTTAGGCATTAGCAATATATGTATTTGGAAACTTGTATAATAAGAGGGTTTTTAGTGAATTTCTAGGAAATAAATTTTCCAATACTGTATTTAGGCAGCAGGCATCGTGACAAAAACGAAGACAGATGACGATATAATTAGGAAAATACGATAAGAGCCAAGAGGTAAATTTATATGTTAGACTGCGTCTCAAGTTTTACCTCTTTAATTGGTCAAAATCTATAAGATTAGTATCAAATTCTGTTAGCAACATGTTAATCAATATCACTACAACCACACAACCACTTCAAAACCAAAACTAACTTGACATCTGTAGTCTTTGCACATCGGCGGCCGGTGAATGGTTGAAAGGACAAATGATTAATGCCAATTCATGTAAAACTCAATGCACAGGCGATAGTAATAAAATAGGTTACCGCAAAACGAAAACAAAAGTAAGGCCAAAATAAATTTTAAGATTATTTATTAGGATAAGAATTTTCGCTCCGCAAAAGTGCGTTTCAACTGACGAGAAGCAGAAAAGAGCGGCACTCTGAATGGTCAATTCTATTCTAGCCCGCTTTACTCCGTGTCAGTGAAAAGGCAGAGTTTCTTTTATTTAATCTTTTATTTATACATATGATCTGAGAGACAATTCTACACACAAATGACTAGTTCAAAAAGTTCTAAACACAATATGACTAGTTCAAAAAGTTAACATCACACAAGCCGACAAAAATAAAATGTCATCAGATCAAAACAAAATTTTCGCTTCTCAACTTTGTCACAATATTATACGACAAAGTTAAGAAAATTTATAAATTTTAAATTGACTATTCTGTCTTTAAGAACATTTTAATTTTATCGGCTTATAGTGTTAACACTTCAAGTAAGTTAACTAGTCCGGTACTAAACAATTGTGTTCGACGTATCTAGAAAACCTATTTCTTATTATTCAGCGTCACTTTTGTTTCATAGAGCGCGGTATTATTATTACTATAGTCTATGACTGTTTGTTAATCTTCACCCGAAGCCTTTCACCATCATGACTTGTATGACATGTATGGAAACATCACACAACGCAAGGGGTCTCAATATGTCAACTTCAAGTGCCATGCAAAACTTTTAGAAGAATATGTATAACTAATTTTTGAGATTCATGCGTCTCTAGGAAGGCAACGCTATGTGCTACTTGTGTTGTTAAATTTCATTAAATTTGGTTTGGACTATCTTGATACTTGAAAATAAAGTTTTGTATAAGTGCTGTGAAAACCACACAATACACTATTTTATTTGTAAAATGTGCGCCTAAAGACTCCTAGTTTTGTTGGAATTATCTTCGAGACCACCAGGGCTATTCACTTATTTGTCAGGGAACCGAACCGAGAACCGAATTGTCAATGTATGAAATGACGTATTAAGTTGATACGATTTAATACGTCATTTCATACATTTTTGACAATTCGGTCTTCGGTTCGGCTCCCTGATGGATAAGTGAATAGCCCTGCTAGAAAATGTGTAGATTTAAAGTAAGTCCTTTCTTGACAAAATGGGACTTGATTGCGACGAAAAAATGATCACAGTTAAGAGTTTTGCTTATATCTTCCAAAGTAGTTATGTTCGTTTAAATAAGAATCAGTCTTTGAAATTTATAGAAGCATAAAACAAAATTCTATCCTAAAATTGCTTTATTTTCAAGTAATCAAAGTACGGCATTGTCCAAACCATCCTAATAGATCTTGGCACGAAAGATGAACACAAATTGATATTTTTGAACTCAAAACTACCTCAATCGGTCTCAGCTAATACAAGATAATAACTGCAGTTGGTATTCAATTTAAAAACAGTATTGGTAGGTTATTTATTCGCACTATTTGCGCCCTATAGCTTACCAACTTTGAGTTTTTTTTTGGGTTTAAGACCCTATAAACATACCAAAATTTTCATAACAAAACTTTGCAATTATTTTTTTATGCAAGAAAGTCAGAAGCCGAGCAAGACGCTCTCCTGTTGGTAATAGATACCGCTGCCTATAATCAGTACAGTGCTACCCAGAATTTCACAATGATGTAAAATTCTGGGCGCACAGTATAGATTTGTACTCAAGTCATAAGATGTTAAGACTCTTCAACCCAGTAATTACACTAAACCACTATTTTGAGCATAGCTTGATAGAACCGCTTTTTTATTTAAAGTAACTCAAAGTAAAATACGGAAAAAATATCGAAACCAAATTATGCGGGAAAAAATATCGACACCAAAACTCATTTTGAAGTTCCAAAATATACAATCTGTGTTCGTCTTTCGAGTCTATCTAAGTAGCAAACTCACTCAATTTCCGGTGAGCTGGGTAGACCGGGCATGTTCGGTTCTGATATTTTCTTCTGAGCGAGCGGTCGAGCTTTGTCCGCGGGAACTGAGACACTGCGGTCGAATGTGTTCACGCGGCTTTGTTTCTTTTTCCTGTAAAGAATATAATTAAGAATGTTAACAGGTGCGTCATAAGAGCTATAGAAAAATCAATGCAATTAACCTAGATTATGAAGATATAAAAAAAATAAGGACTGATATACTCAAGTGAGTATTAGAATAACAAGAAAACGGTTATTAAAAATAAAGGTTGTGAGTGAGTTTCTGTGTGATTTGGAAAGGCAAAAAATCCGACATTTCGTTTTTTTTATGTACCCACTCTCACTGCAAAAACGAATTTAACGGGACATCTCTAGCCAAAATACATAGGGTCGTTCAGGCTGCAGAATTGCGTGCGCAACACGCATTATAAATACAGACATACACACTTTCGAAAACATACAAAAAAAATAACAAAGAAGAAAGTGAGCATGTTTTTAAAACTATCTGTGTAAAACTGGTGCTGCATTCATTAACAGAGCAACAATTTAAGACAGCATGTATGTACAAAAAAATAATAATTCGAGTGGGAGAATATAACATTAATTAACATTAATATGTCGACACTGAAATTGAAGCGTATGTGTGCAAATAAATACTTCACTTAATCACTTAAATTGTAATTAGTTTGTTTTTGTTTTCTACCCTAAATATACTCTAAATATGTATGTGAATCTGTAAGTGTATCTGTGTGTGTAATCTGTAAGTTTACCTTTCAAAATAAAATAATTAACTTACTCGCATAAAAATGGATCTTCCAATAACGCGTCAGCGGTGGCCCGTTGCTCTGGCTCCGGTATAAAGCAACGAAGAATGAAGCTTTTAGCTTTAGGTGAGAGTTCGCTCGGTATTTCTGGGTGCATCTTGTAATAACCTACCTAGAAATTAAATTAAAAATTTACGACGGTTCAAGAGTTAACCCTGTATGGGAAGAACTGCCAAGAAACATATAATAGTAATTCATCTATACAATTTTACAATTGGATTTGGTGGATTTTTTGCTTGGTAGATAGATGGTGAACATGTAACAGTTTTGGTCTTTCATGTTTTCGCAAAAAATAAAATAAAAAAGCCATTTATTTCCAATTGCCAAGTTATACAAATATCCTTATTATTATATCAAATTTCAGCTCAATCCACCCGTTTAGGCGTGAAAAACTTTCGCCTTTAAATATCAGTATGTATAATATGTCTTACTTAGTTTTCAACGCATCCCTAAAAGGTAATATAACGGTGTAGTGGTTAACTTACTTTGAAAACAGCAGCCTGTGGTGATCCTAATTCTATAAACGGTGGGTTTCCAGTTGCCATTTCCACAACAGTGCATCCCAGAGACCAAATATCAGCCTGGAACAAAATGGAAGATATTTTTAATGAAATTACTTGCTTACAAAGCTAAATAAAATAAAAAAATTTCAACTCCATAACTATGGATTCTGTAGTAAATGGGTCTTGACAGACACACAGACGAATGACCGAGTGATCCTATAAGAGTTTAGTTTTTTTTCTTTAGAGGAACGAAACTCTAAACTCAAACTCAAAAAAAAACTCATATATTCAAATAGGCTACAATAGAGCACATTTGAAAGTCAATTTTACAATTTTTCTATTTTAATACTCTACCGCTCGTTCACAAAGCACTTCTATGAAAACAACGAGCAAAAACACTTATAAGGAAAAATTATATAACAAAAAAACTCTAAAATGAGATAACAATGATCTTACCGGTGCACCATATCCTCTTTGTCCTTTATCAATAACCTCCGGAGCCATGTACTGCAAAGTCCCAGCGAAAGTCTCAGTAGACGGGCAAAGTCCTGCCAAACGCTTGGAAGTACCAAAGTCTGAGATCTTGACCACTCCACTGTATGTGTTGACTAGGACGTTGTCGCCTTTTATATCGCGGTGGACTATTTTCTGGTCGTGAAGGTATTTTAGACCTAGAAATAAATGTGATAAGGTTGGTTTTTGTATGACTGAGGAAAGTAAATAATAATAATTCATTTATTTCAGGCAATAGTACACTGCCACAGACGCAGTGTACCAGAGGCCCATAATATCTTATATACCTTACAGACAACACACATAAAATACATAAAAATAAAAAAACATACATTATTTAATTTATATTATATAATTATTAAATTTAATAAACTAAGTTTTATAATATGATAGAGGATCTCATGAAATAGGTACAATGATTTTCGCTTCATCATCATCATCGACCTTTGCGTTTCTATTGAAGACGATTTAAGCGCTGTCTGTTGGGATGCTATTTTCGCTTACTTCCTTTGTAAAGGAGTTTTTTTTTTTAATTTAAACGTATTCAGTGTCTATCACTCACAGGAAATTAGAGATTTTTATAAGTAGTTATTATTCAGTAAAGATGCCGTATCTTATTAGTTCCATAGTGATATTTTTACTATATTTTTCATACAATTTTTTTATACGACTGTGGTTTTTACAAGGCCAGTCCCACTTCATGCAAATGTTCGCGCGAAGAGTATTGTTAAGAGTGAATGAGAGAATAAATTTACCTTCCAAAATCTGTTTAGTGTAATAAGCGATGGTGGCTTCATTTTCCTTGAGCGGCCCCCATTTGGACCTGAGCAGGGCAGATAGAGAACCTCCAGGCACTTGCTCCATGAATATCTTGAAGTAATTGTCCTCTGATATCGAACCCAGGTACTGAAATATATGAAACAATGTGTATGGTCCATATTTCATAAGTTGTATGAAATATGGACTATACACTAGACCAGAGAGCCCATTGGCTATCGCCCACCCACTTAGATTAATGTCCACTTCAATGTACATTACTGCGTTTGTTATTTTACTCAAATTAATCAGGAGGTTTAAGCAAGTAATGTACGCATGATTGTCTATAGATTCTAGTGATTTACATGTGGGCGATAGCCAATAGGCCTCACTAGACAGAAAATTCATGTCGCCAAGCGGTCATTGCGGGTTATTAAGTGGTTACCCGTTCCGGTACGATGTACAATAAAGCCAGGGAGGGATTTACCCTATCTACGTTTCGACAACGTACCGACAACGTGTCGGCAATTCCACTGCTGTTGCCGACGTTGATAAGCTAGTGAGACACAATCAGACCCGCCTGATGGTGAACGGTTACCGTCAGTTATATAATAGACGTCTACAACTGGTATTGCAGATTCAGGGTAATTCTGTTCTTTTTATTAATAATTATAGGTTATCCTTTAACTACGATCACGCGAGACGTTAAGCGACGAAGCGGTCGTAGATGGTAACAAACTAAACCTGAAAGGCGGGATAAATCGCTCCCTGGCTTCACTAAACATCTTGCCGCAACACAATGACCGCTTGGCGACACGATTATGTCCATGGTAACTATCTACGGCCGAAACACCAGTATAGCGAAATAACTAATTATAGTCATTGGTGTGGGTCCAGGGTTGTGTATTGATATGCTTTTTATATGTTTACCTGCACAATATTCCGATGCCTCAACTGTGAATGGAGTAAAATCTCCTCGTGCAAAGGTTGGACGTCTCCCAAGTTCCTCTCCGGTATTTCTTTAACTGCTATCCTCACTTGCGTGTTGAGATCTCTAGCGGCGTACACTACGCCGTACGTTCCTTTGCCGAGTATTACGCGTTTGTTGCTGTCGTCTAGCTCGTATTCGAACTGAAAAGTGAAGTGACATTGTTAGATTTTTGTTTAGAAAGTGATAACTGGTTGTCCTCTGCAGTTTTCATCATCATCATATCAGCCATAGGACGTCCACTGCTGATTAAAGGCCTCCCCTTTGGTCTTCCATACACCTATACCGGTTGGAAGCGACCTGCATCCAGCGTCTTCCGGCGACCTTTTTAAGGTCGTCTGTCCACCTTGTGGGTCCAGCAGTTTTACCCGATGAAAAATAGCTTGTGTTATTAAGAAGGCCTCTATCGCAGACGCCCTCTGGGGAAGTACCACACTTATTTCCGCTAAGCAGTAATGCGAGTACGTTACTGTGTATAGAACTGAAGTGCAATGTTATCAGTAAAATTACTGGGAATGGCGAGATTTAACATCTCAGCTGCGCAGAATATTGTAATTCAAAACACTGGGTGGAACTCTGTTTCATTCATGTTGTTTACCATGGGGTGCCTGATTTACTAGTCTCTTTACTCATTATCATAGAGATAACGGTAATTGACTTTATTTAGAAATTTCTTTATATTCCTACTATCGTCATCTCAGTCACCATCAGTTATAATAATAATTGGGGTTTATACTCCAACAGAACAGGTTACCCTACCAGACAGAGTCAAATCACAATTATTATAAGTTGTTTGACCAACCTACATGTAGCAGTTTCAGGTCACCGAGATTACATGACCTGACAACAGCCTCCTACATATCTTATAGAAAACATTTAACAAAGTCTTACCTTTAACTGATCCTGCATAACACTGGTATCTAGATCGGTGACCTTCTCATGGTCGGCAGTCAACTCCCCGAGTAGATCGTGTAACCTCTGCCTGCAAGCTTGCGAGGGCAGGAATATTTGGAAATCATCGGAATTCTCACTCACGTATAGGAATAGACAGCGTTCGTCGCGTTTGTACAAACTGAAAAGAATGAACAATGATTTAAAAAGAATTGAAGTCTATTTTGACTATCCTTAACATAATTTGCTTTTGCAGTGTTGAGATATTTCTGGATTATAGTATCATCATCATCTCAGCCATAGGACGTCGACTGCTGAACATAGTACTCCCCTGTAGACTTCTGTATATACCGGTTGGAAGCGACCTGCATCCAACGTTTACCGGCGGCCTTTATATGGTCGTCTGTCCACCTTGTGGGTGGACGTCCTACAGTGCGTTTCCTTTCTACTCGACCCCACTTTTCGATCCCATCGGATAGTATGTATTAGTATAATATAGACGAGACTGTTTGCAACGTTCCGACCCCAATCTTAACAGAAAGGGTAACTAAGAGAAAAAAAGATGCCGCCGAGGTTTGCTCACGAAATTCTGGCGAGACGATTTGTATACGCACCAATGTAGGGGCAAAGAGTAGTAGATTCTTCGGGCACCTAGTTAGGATAGAGCCTGGCAGTCCAGGAATCTGGGGAATACGTGTCGAAGGCAAACATCCTGCAAACCTCCATTCATATGGCGCATGATAAACGTAATGTCTGGAGGGAACTGGTCACATCCTTCAGTCTGATGAGGATATGACAAAGAATCTTGTTTTTTTAAAGAATAGGGCTGTGTTTGACCCCAGTCTCACCTGATGGTAAGTGATGACGCGGTTGAAGATGTTGCACACAGACCTAATAAATACCTATTAACTCTCGATTTAAAGTCTCCTAAGTTGTAATTTACAGGAAACACTGAAGCAGGTAGAGAGTTCCAAACTTTCGACGTCCGTATAATGAAAGTTGAACTTTGCTTCGTACGGACAAACGGAATATCAACCGTGGACGTGAATATAAACGGAATATCAATCAAATTGTTTGGCTGGAGAGGCTGTGTTTCAGGGAAGCAGATGGCACTTTCTTACAACAAGGCCACTTACGACTATGTACCCAAGTCAAATCATTCAGCTGCAAAGAATTTACCGGGGGTAGACTTCCTTTGCAGGAGGTCGTCTAGGTAGGTACCCCAACAGTGCCAGTTATTCTACCGCCTGAGCAGTAACGTGCAAACATTACTGTGCTTCGGTAGGAGGGCACTGTAGCTAGTGAAATTACTGGGCTAAAGAGTCTTAACATCTTATGACTCTTGAGTAAGAAGCGTTGGTGCAGTGCACCTAGAATTGCACATAATTGTGAAATTCTGGGTAGCACTGTACTGATTATGGGCAGCGTTATCTCTTAACATCAGGAGAGCGTCTTGCTCGTCTTCTTTATTCTCCACATAAAAAAAAAAGAGTAAAGCCAGTATAATACACATACCTATAGCTCCTGATCATGTCAGAAGTGAACAACCATCGATGCACCTGTCTACATTTCTCCCGGATAGCATCGAGGCAGATGTTTAATATCTCCACGGATTTCTCTTCAGCACCCATGTTGACGTTTACGTATGAAGGCATGTACACTTTCGTTGTTTCTAATATTAACACCTGAAATATGAAAAATATGTTCAAATACTGTAATTTATCAAGATAACTTCAGCGTCTGTTCATAACTATCATTACAATTATTTTTATACTCGAAGATGATTACAATTATTGTTTTTATCAAAGGATTTAAGCTTAGCTTTTCCTGTTTGTTTGGATCAAATCTAGTATTTTTTTACCCTTACTGTTAAGATTGATTTGATATAGGTATCAATTGGAAAGGCTTGACTTGTAGAACCGTTCAACGTAATTAATAAATGTTATTTTATACACTATAATATCGTTGTATTATGGGCGTCAATGGTAAGTTTAGATCCAACTTTCCTTGTTTTATTTTTCTTTAATATGCCTAGAAAATGACCTAATAGTACTTAAAATAGATGGAAATAGTGGTATACTCACAGGGAACCTAATAATATTGTCACAGCTGCTTTTAGTTGCTTCTACGAAATAATCCATCCAAAATGAAAACACTTGCTGCTCTGGCGACGTTTCTTCACTTTTTCTAAATCTACAAAGAGATAATCGTTATATATTTTTTTTTTCTAGTCTATACTGTCCCACTGCTGGGAAAAGACCTCCCCCAAATCCCTCCACGCGTCTCTCTCCTGCGCCACCTCTGGCCAGTCAGTCTGGGGCGCGTCTAGATCGTCTCGCCACCTTTTTCTAGGTCGGCCTCGACGACGCCATCTGTCTTGTGGTGCCCACTCTGTAGAGATCCTTGCCCAGCGGTCAGGGTGCATACGACTAACATGACCCGCCCAATCCCATTTTAGTTTGGCGGATTTAAAACCAAAAAATATATTATTATTATTATTATAAAAAAATCTGTTTAAAAGTAATCTAATAAGCCCATAAAGTTACGTAAAGAGAAACAGTCGAGCAAGACAAAAATAATCTGTTACGAATATCTAAATATGTAAAAGGAAAGAATGACTGATTGACTGATCAATCAACCAACGCACAGCCTAAACCTCTGGACGGATTAGTTTGAAATTTGAAACATAGATAGATTTTATGACGTATACCCAGCCCTGGATTTACTAGGGGCATTCGGGGCGAGTGCCCAGGGCGGCAAATTAACTTAAGGGGGGGCGGCAAATTTCGAAACGAGAAATGCGAGCTAAGCGCGCCCCGATAAATAATATTTCGGCGGAGGGGGCGGCATTTTCTCACTGCCCAGGGCGGCATTTTGGCTAAATCCGGGCCTGCGTATACCTCCATTAAGAAAGGATTTTGCCAAGCGGGCAAAGCCGCGACCATAAGCTAGTATATCAATATAGAAAAGAAAAGCGAATCTTTTGTTACTACATGACCGTTTTTGCCTTAAAAAGTCCTAACGAGCGCCTTAGAATTTTGATTTTTGACAAGTAGAAATTGGTCACGTTTTTGAAATGTCAGTAGTGAATAGATATAAAAACAATTCTCACCTATCAATCAATTCAATATTTCCTATAGTACTCTTCAAGTACCAATTCGGTGGTTTCAATTTGAACATACATTCAGCTGCTTGTATCGCCTTTACGTAATCCTGAGCCAATACTGATATTTCGAAGAAAGTGGCCACGTCCCAGTAGTCTTTAAGTGATGATAGACTGCCTTTTTTGCCTATAAGATGGTTTAGGACCATGCCTGGAAGAAAAATCAAGGTTATTTTGTAGAATCCTGGCACAATCGCTAAATTTCTGTTTTCCAAATGCCCGCATGAATTTTCATAAAGAAAAGAAATTATAAAAAGATATCGTAAAATTTCAAGTACAAGAATGTAATATTTAGTCATCTACCAGATTTTAATCATTATAATCTGAATTTGTAACTACAATATTATTATTCTTTAGTCTGTATGTCCAACTCCTGAGGGCCTATTGGCTATCGCCAAACATGTAAAACACTAGAATCCAGAGACAAAATTGCGTACATTACTTGTTTAAACCTCCTCATTAATATGAGTAAAATAATAAATGCAGCAATGTACATTGAAGTTGTCATCAATCGTAGTGGGTGAGAAATAGCCAATAGGCCCTCTGGTCAAAAAAAATGCTTTTTTTTTTATTTATACGTGACATATGGGCAAAATTAGTCATTCCATTTTGTTTAATACAAAGAAAATCGGATGATTAATTTTGCGCCACTATAAATTTGTCCAGGAAGTTAATCTTTGAAAAAATATTAAAAGTATTTTTATTTATTTATGGTTTATAAGCCAATTTTAGGAATATTTACCAATATGCTGTAACTCTTGTGAGTTTTTGAAATCATTCCCAGCTATGACTAGAAGAGTTGCTAGATTAATACCGGCGTATTCGTTAGGCTGCACTTCGAAACCTTGTCTATACCTGAAAAATAAATATATTTTACTATTTCCAACCCAAACTTTTTGGCTGTTATTTCATTTATAACAAGTGAAAATTTAAAAAACTTTTAATAACAAGCTTTTATTATTATTACCATCTAGCACCAAACACTGAGCATATAAAGAGCACCAAAGTACTCGTCAAGACGAATCAAATGAGCCCAAACTCGATGGGGTTACGTCGTTTAATTACAAAGTTCTTATGGCCACCTTCCTGATCCATCATCAGATCAGCTCCATGTCATAATAATATTGCATTGTCATCCGATTTATAAAATGCATGCCAAATTTCAGCTCAATCAGAAATCGGGAAGTGGATCAAATTATACTTCCAAGATTTGACTACAGACAGGTGAAAGTAAATAAAAGCAAGTAAAAACTAACACATGATTACTTGAAGAGCTCAAAATGTTTTCTTTCCGGTGGTCTATAATATATATTTAGGTAAATAATGTTATCTTTATTGTTAAAGTTTTTCTGGAAATTTCATGGCTGAACCCTAAAAACCACAGACTATCAATACTACAGAGCTGCTAAACAAAATAGGTTAAAAACAGTTTTTACTTACCAATGTATAGCACTATTGAGACTTTCCTTATCGCTGTGTTGAGATTCAACGAACTTATCCTTATAGATGCGACCGCAAAGACACAGCATGTCAGGAAAGCGGTTCTCTTTCTTCTCTAACGCTTTTACGCACACCTTGAGGGCATTTTCTCTGTCACCTTCCTTGTTCCGCCTGGAATTTTGGATCTTAATGTAGTAGGAATAGTAGAGATCATTTAACTAAATCATTAAACAAAAAATATTAAAGAAAAGAACTGGACAGAAACATAATAATTTTTAGAGAATAAAAGATATATATAAGTCAGGGTATACTATAAGGGCCTGATGAAACGATCAAATCAAAATGTTTTAGTCATATAAATTCAAAGTGTTTTCAATAATGTCATAACCACAATATAGAACTTGCATGAAAGTTTATGTTGTAAGACAAATTTTGTCAAGTTTCGTATAAATTGAAGATGTTATTTTTAATGTAATTTGTATTTAATTTGACATTATTTATCATTATTAAAAATTTCATAATATTAATGAAATTTTTATTGTATTCAACACAGCATACCGAAAGGTTCACCGGGGGTAGACTTCCTTTGCAGGAGGTCGTCTAGGTGGGTACCCCAACAGTGCCAGTTATTCTACCGCCTGAGCAGTGATGTGCAAATATCACTGTGCTCCGGTAGGAGGGCACTGTAGCTAGTGAAATTACTGGGCTAAAGAGTCTTAACATCTCATGACTCTTGAGTAAGAAGCGTTGGTGCAGTGCTCCTAGAATTTCACATAATTGTGAAATCCTAGGTAACACTGTACTGATTATGGGCAGCCGTTATCTCTTAACATCAGGAGAGCGTCTTGCTCGTCTTCTACTTCATCACATAAAAAAAAAAAAAGGTAGATAATTGCGATCTGAATGTTTTTACAATTCACTGTTACCATTTTGTATACCCATTTTCGCTTGTGATTAAATGAATTATGAATTAAATTAAAAAAAGGCTGATTGTTTAAGGTGAATTAAATCCATGAAAATTAATTCCATCCATTTTTTCATATATTTTATCCACGTAATTACATGACTTTTGGAGTTAATCGTCAAATCCTCCCATATTAACGCTAAATCTCTAAAAGTTTATAGGCACAAAAAATCTCACCTATTCATAGCAAAAGCATACATAAACCTAATAATAGGCATGTTCACATAATTCTTCCTATTCATAATAGTCTTGAGATCGTCCACGACTTGTACTATCGCGTCGTAGTCCTGTATTTCCCTATAAGATATGAGCATGTTGAGAATAGTGTCGCCGGATAGAACGGCCGGATCGTCCAGCCTTCGTCGCATCGCGTGGAGGACGTTCGCCAGTTCTTGCCCGCTGTATAACTCTCTGGCTTTGCGTAAGTCTGACAGGAACTTTTCTTGGAGATGTGCTCTGGAAATAAGCATAGCAGAATAATTAATTAATCATGTTTTTTTTTCAAGTCAAGAAGACGTCTCGCCTGATTGTGAGAGGTTACCGTTATCTACAGCATCAGTGGTGATGCCAAGACCGTCTGCCGATACGGTTTTGTCTAGTGACTAGTGGGTAATTAAACACACACACACACACATACACACATACATACATACACAATACACATGATACCAAAACACATGACACATGTTACATTTGATACCAAAATTAGGAGCAATTTTTTTTATGTTAACACTAGCTACGCCCAGCGGTTATACCCGCTGTACTGTAGCCTATGTGTTATTCCAGGGTCTAAACTATTTCTACACCAAATTTCAGCTCAATCGCTCCACCCGTTTAGGCGTGAAAGAATAACAAACATATATCCAGACATTCATACAAACTTTCACGTTTATAATATATGTAAGATTGTAAGATCATGAGTGTGTTATAGGTAGCTTATTGATCCTAGAATAACACATAGGCTACTTTTAATGGGGTAAAGCCGTGCAAAGGTAGTTTTGCCATAGTTTTGTGTATGACAGGATGGTTTTATATCAATACACGACTCTGTAAATCCAATGTGTACTCACTTAGTCTGAACCTCGACATCTTGCAGAATATTCTTCAGTCGCAAAGTCAAATGCTGTTTAGGATCGGCCGAGTCTTCCCCCTTGAACTTGGTAGCGGCTGGGTTGGTGGTCACACAAGTACCGACGTCTGTCAACTTGTAAGACACGAACAGGAAATTTGGGAGGGATATCTGGAATAAATAAGAATCAATGTACATTTACAATAGATTAGATCACTATAATAATTGCAAAACAAAAACATTCAACATTATAAACATTTGCATTTAAAAAGTGTTAGCGGGCTTATCGCTAACAGCGATTCCTTCCATCAAGCAGGAATAGAAAATACAAAATTTTAGAATGACGAACGACATTTACGGTGTAGCAATAGGTTTTCTTGAAAAAGTGCAGTATTTGAATATAGACTGCGTTAAAAGGTGTTACAGTTTTCGAGTTGGATATTCAAAGCTCTGCTTTTTAAAGATATTTTAACTAAAATGTAATTTTATGGAACAAAGAAAATAGTGGTCAATGTCCTAACCATGCTGAGTCATAGAAAAACATTGGCAATCTAGCTTTAGAACAAGTCTAATAATTTACCTAATTTAAGATATTCTGTATTTTGCACGTATTTCAATTGAATTGCGTTGAACTTAGGTGAGTCAGAGCATTATTTGTCATTAACTTGATAAAACTATAGCCATCACCTCATATGGGGAAATGTCGGTAATATTTTGAATTTTATCTGCATTGGGAAATACCAGATATTGTAAAATTAAATCTTTGTTATGCAGTGCAAGGCAAATCTTTTTATTTCTCAAGTTTTAATGTAGGATGTCTCTCGGAAAAATTGTTAAGTCTATTTATTATTTATACTGCCTGATTGATAGCAAGAACAAACAGAGTAAGCTAAATAAAACCGTTTAAAAATACAGATCACTTGAATTTCGGTGTTTTGCCAACACCCTGCATGTAGCTTATTCTTCTATTCAACACTACTTGTACTATCCAATATTATTCAAAAATTGTAATAATGATATTATTATAATTAAAATTCTTGTGAATGGCATATTGTCTTCGCACGACAAATATTTGTGCTCAAGTTTGTTTTATTTGCCTGTAATGTACCAGGCAAAGACCTCCTCCAAATCCCTTGTAACAAAGGCTTGTATCAAATCGCGCAACCCTCTCGCTCGCACCCACAGTTTTATGTGCCTTCCGAAATACGGTAGTGTCCAGGCGAACTTTTTGCCACACACTGAGACTGAGATATGAACCCAGGGCCGGGTATTATCTTCAATAATTACAAAGTAGTTCTAAATATATGAGAAATATACATATATTTACTACTCCTCTGTCATTTTTTAAAGTATCAAAGTGAAAATACTTTTAAAAATAATAAAAAAGCTAAGAATTTCTCTAAAAATAAAAGTTCAAAAAGTTAATTTTACGAATTTATAATTCAAATATTGTGACATCGTGGGAGCGAGCGGGTTGCGCGAATTGATTACAAGCCTTAAGTTAGTATTCCTTATCTGCGTCACCTTACTTTAGGTAGCTTTATTTTTGTAGGTTAAAAAAGATTAATGTATTTTTCTAGCAATCCCATCCAAGCTGTAATTCAATTAGAGTACACAGGGGCGTCCCTGTCGTCTTACGATTGAACATGACAATTGACAAATTGAGAATAATAGCTATTGAGTACCCTCAGGACCCAGGATATTGTCAACTATGTTTCTGTGCATACTTAGGTTACGTAGTGATAGTTTCTATTCTTTGCTTAGTTAGGTATTGTTTGCACTTTGCACAGCAGAGCGCCCAGCCATAATCTAGCTTCTAAAACATGACTACATCTTACTAACATTATAAACGTGAAAGTTTGTAAGAATGGATGTCTGGATGTCAGTATGTCTGGATATCTGTATGTGTGTTTGTTTATATATATTCTGGATGTCTCTTTCACGCCTAAACGGGTGGACCGATTGAGCTGAAATTTGGTATAGAGATAGCTTAGACTCTGGAATAACACATAGGCTATAGGACAGCGGGTAAAACCGCTGGGCACAGCTAGTAGTATATAAATCAAAGTCGTCTCTCCATCTGTCTATCTGTCACTATGTATACTCAGATCTTTAAAACTAAACAAACAGTTTTTGATGCGGGTACAATGATTTAAGAGGAAGGTTTATATGTTTAATAGATGCATAATATAGTAGATAAACACTCATAGGCGTACCCAGGGGGGGGGGGCAGCTGCCCCTCCCTGGAAATCGAATGTCTTATATATTATATCTGTAGAATAAGAAATAAAAATTTCTTGGCGCTCGCAATAAGGCGATCACACACGTTTCGTAGTCAGAATTGTATATTTTTGAGCTTTTCGGTAGCAATATTTCATTTTTTCAGCACTCGGAGCGTACTAAATGCACACTTTTTGTCATCATATTTATAAAATTTCTTGGCACTTGCACCAAGTTCGTAGGTAGCTATAGAGGTATGAGGTAGTAGTAGTATAATCTCTTACATGTAACTTTCGTGATCAGAAATAAGATATTTTCTTAGGGCTCGAAATAAGCCGTTCGCACATTTTTCATAATCAAGATTTGAAATTTTCTCAGCTCGCAGCAAACTGCTTGCGTTTTTATTAGTAAGAACATTCAAACATTTCTTGCAGCTCGGAACGAACTAAGCTCACCTTTCGTAGTCAGAAATATAAAAAATACTCGGCGCTCGTAAGCTGTACGCGCTCTTATCAGTAAAAATATTTAAATTTCTAACCGCTCAGAAAAAGATAACTGCACGTTTTTCGTTGTCAAATATATACAATTTTCTTGGCAATACCAGCAAACTGCTTGTGCTATTTTACGGAAGAAAATTAAATTTCCTACTGCTCGAAGCAAATTAACTGCACTTTTTCGTTGTCCAAAATATTACATTTTCTCGGCACTCGCAGCAAGCTGCTCGCGCTGTTTTAAATAAGAATAATTTAATTTTCCAACGGAGCAAGTTAACCGCACTCTTTTAGTTGCCAAAAAATATAAAATTTTCTCGGCGTTCACAGCAAACTGCTCGCGCAATTTTAAGGAAGATTATTGTAATTTTCCTACAGCTCAGAGCAAGTTAACCGCACTTCTAAAAATATAAAATTTTCTCGGCGCTCACAGCAAGCTACTCGCGCTATTTTAAGAAGGAATATTATAATTTTTCTACCGCTCGGAGCAAGTTAACCGCACTTTTTTCCTTGCCAAAAATATGAAATTTTCTTGGCGCTCGCAGCAAGCTGCTCGCGCTATTTAAAAGAAGAATATTTTAATTTTTTTACCGCTCTGTGAGAGCCAAAATCAGTATGGCGTACCTTTAAATAGGTCCTACCTGCTCAACGTTAAAACATATAAGGTAGACACATAACACAGGCATAAAGTTCAAGTTCAGTAAAAATCTGAATCCGCCCTTGCCTGCCCCCCCCTAGGCCAGAAGCTGGGTACGCCTATGTAAACACTGATAATATTTTTTGTTAGGAGTATTGAAGTGCCACTGCAGAGTGGGCACTGGGCACCACAACAGCAAGCAAGCGCTTGGCAAGGATCTCTCTGTAGAGAGATCCAGCGGTTAGGGTGCATTTAAATTATGGACTAATTATTATATTTTAAAAAATGTCCTTGGTAATATCACCATATATATTATAGGTACAGTCAACTACAAAGAGATGTATCCATGTTAGTCTTACAAAATGAAGGAACTTTTAGTATGCAAAAATTATTTACCCTTACTTCATGACATTTTCAGTATCCACCAAATCTTATACTTTATTCGATTCATTTTAAATGCTATTATTATGTATCACCTAAGGAAAAGTAGTGGGATACAACATTGTTGCATATTAAACGAGTCGATGATAATATAAAGTTTGATTGCTACTAGAAATGTCACGAACCAAGGGTTGTTAATTGTGGCAAATGAAAATTTACTTCATTCTGTAAGCCTAATATATATACATCTCTTTGTAGTTGACTGTACACTAGTGGATACGCGCACACTTCAATACTCTTAACAAACAAGTGAATTAAATTAAAAATTTAAAAAACCCCCAACGCAATACGTATTTCAATTTTTTTTTATGGCGGCCATCTTGGATTTTAAATTTTATATAGTGGGCTGTATTCTACTCGTTAAGCCCTTTCATTTGATACCCATATCGATAGGGTCGTGGAAGAAAAAAGTAATCCGCCATTTTGTAGCGGCGGCCATCTTGAATCGATTTCCACCAAACATGGCTAAGAACACTCTCGACTAACTCTACTTTCGGGGGTTAAAAATATTATCAGACAGAAGAGGCCGCATAATGCATATACATATAGGAAACCTTGGTAATGCACTGTTGGAAGGTCCCATAACCTTGTTATTGTCAACTCTATTTCAATGCTGAGTTGATAATGTTTTGGAAGTCAAACTAAAAATGACCTTGCGGTATGACAAAATTAAGTATAGCAACTTTGCCTTGAGACGAAATAAAATCAGCTAAAATTAAATGTAATGCTTATGAACTATGAACCATTGGTGAACTAGTTTCATATTTTAGGTGTTAAAAATCTTTATATTATGTAGGTCTGAGGGATTTATTCCCACCATAACATTTTCAACTTCCGTGATTTAAACTCATATTAATAGAATAGAATAATACTTTATTGTGTACCAATTAATTACAAAGAAACTTACTGAGCTAGATATCTAAATGCTAGGTAAACAATCGGCGGTCTTATCGCACTAGGCAATTAATTATATTAGTCGGGACTTATTGCATAGGTAAAGTCGGTCGCGTAGGTCAGTTTATTCCCACCTTCTAGGTTAAGTCTGCTACCATACGGCTGCATCGTCGGTTAACATCACCCAAGAACATGGTCAAAGACTTACCTATAAAGAATAAAAAAATACACTTTTTTGAGGCGGTATACTGAATACCCTTTAGTTATTTTGTTATGAAAATACCGTATTGGTCACTACAATGTGCTTATGCCAAAATGTGTAAAATCAATGTTACCACTTGGATCTTACTTCATTTCCTAAATATATAAAAGGCTTTTAGGGGTAATAGCTATAAAATTATGTTTCTCTGTTTTCCCATATCTCATATATTATCTTTATTACCACCATCATTCTAAAACATATATTTTTCCGTTCCTGCTTGGTTGCCTGGAAGAGATCGCGATTAGCGATAAGACCGCCAATTGTAACACTTCATTTTCAAATGTTTTTAATGTTGTATATTGTTTGTAACTTTTTGTGTGCAATAAAGTGTTTATCTATCTATAAAAGGAAAGTGTGACTGACTGACTGATCTATCAATGCAGAGCTCAAACCGCTGAGTCAATTGAGTTGAAATTTGAAACACAGATAGATGTTAGGATGTAGACCTCTAAGAAAGGATTCAGCCACGCGGGCAAAGACGCGAGCATAAGCTTGTCTTAAATAATCCTACTTTGACAACCTGCATTGAAATGGTGGAAAATATAAGGGTATTATAAGGAAAATATAATGGTTGTGATTATTCACATATATTGATTAAGGATTTAAGTAATTAAAAAGTTCCCATTACCTTAAGCCGCAGCGTAGAATCAGGGTCAACGTCATTGTACAGCAGCACATTTTCTTTCATATCAAAACTCTCTCTTACTCCAAGATGGTATAGCAATGAACTCTGCTGTACTTGTAGGCTCAAGTCTACGAGTGCTACGTCCGCATTGTAGAATGTATCCAGTACATTTGTTTCACCGAAGTCTAACTTCTCAAACTGAAAAAGATGGGAAACTCTATGTTAAATTACAGAAGATTACAGGTTTCTTGCTCTTAGTGGGATCACTGCTTTGAATAATAATAATTGGGGTTTATACTCCAAAACAGGTTACCCTACTTACACTGTCAGAGTGAAATCACAATTTAAAGGTTGTGTGCCTAACCTATATGTTGCAGTTTCAGGTCGCCGAAATTACTACAGGGCCTACAACATGACCTAACGACTGCCTCCTACATATCTTATAGGAAACAGCCGGGACCCACAGTTTTACGTGCCTTCTGAAACATGGTAGCGTCCAGGCAAACTTTTTGCCACAAACTGAGATTTGAACCCAGGGTCTCCGGATTTAAAGCCGGTGTGACCACTGAGCCACGGACGCTACAAAATAAATAAAAAGTTAATCACATCTTCAGAGTAAGAAATGTTGCTGCCTCAGGGAAGGCGGAGCCTTATAATATGATAAGAAGATGTTGACAGATTTAGAAAATAAATTCTACTCCCCATTCGGGAAAAGTACCGAGTGAATATTATTATTGTTGTTGTTGTAAATAACATAATTTAACTGAGTCACTCTGTGATGATCCCAAAATACTACAATAAAGAAACAAATACCAATGTCTTCTCATTCAAACTCATTGAACCTATAGGTCACCATGGAAATCCCTATGTTATAACAGTGACAGGGTATCTTAATGCAAGATTCAGTCTGGGTTGCTTACCTCTACCTTGCCCAATATTATGCTAACTCATTCTAATTGGAATGATATATTAGATATCTTACTGGGGTAAAGGGACTTAACATTTTTTGTCTCTGGATGACGAGCATAGAGAAATGTTGTGTAGGACTTTGTACCTACTTATTGAATGGCTCGGTAGCACTGCAATTTTAATAGTCAGGTATTTCCACTTAACATCAGTTGAGTGTCTAGCTCGTCATGTTTATGTGATCATATTTAAAAAATGTGAATATTGTAAGATAAAATTGCATGAAATTACTAAAACAAACTGTACAGTTTCTTAGTATTTGATAGATACTATTAGATAATAGTTTTATGACAATGCCATGCATTAAAATGTTACCTTGGGAGGTATCCCAAGGTAACATTTTAATTAATTGTATGAAAAATCCTAAAATATATCATCAAACTTACTTGTATGTGATGCAAATTAGCATTGACGAGTTCTGAAGCTAACCGCACTTCTTCCAAAGCTCTCTTTCTATGAGCAATGTTTGAGTGCTGGGAGATGTCCACAACACATGCAATATCCATCCGAGGCCGTTGGTTAGGCCCACTAGCCTGGACCGTAGCATTCGAACCATCACTACAAACACTCTCGCAAATACTTCTCACTTCTCCTAATGAAAAACAACACAATAAAAATTAGAATTCAGACACCAACAAAAAATTCTTCGGATTCACATCGCACTTCCATTTACCTGTGTCCTCCAACGGCGTCGAAGTGTTAGCAGCGCCGAATGTTATCATTTTCTCACGTGTTTGTTAACATTTGGAGAGTTTAAACAGACATTTCACGTTTAATTTACGCAGCTTGAGATATAAATTCCACAACAAGTAGCGCAAGCTTGTTATTTAACGATAGTGATGTACTAAAGTCAACATAATGACGTTTGGCGATATCGATAATTTTATCAAGTAGGGAGTTGCCTGTGCCAGGAGTTCGACAATGGTTTTTTTTTATATTAAAACGATATACCTATTGTAAAATTTTGAAAATTACTCGAGTATTTGTATTCGAGTATTGGTGCTCTATACACAGGTTTTAATGAACCAATTCTAGGAGCACCAATTAAGTATGTATAAGTAGATACAGAACTAATTTACTTTAAATATATCGATGTTTGTAAGCAGAGCTGTATAGTCTTGCCACTTCCTGCTTGTGAGGGCCCTCATTACCTGAGATACAAGTTGTTACTTAGTTCAGGGAGCGAGGGTTTCTTTCTTTCAGGTGTGGTTGGGACTACAGCGCTGTACCTAAGTATTTGCTGTACCTACTTTATTATTGTAAGATGTTTTTGAAAAAATAAACACATTTTTTTTTAGTATCCATGAGATCGCCCGCCATACGACGCTCTTTGGTCATTCCAATAGTAAATTCGTTTCTCACCATTATCCCTTCTGTAGCGGAATGGCAAGAAGTGGCAGAGGACAGCTGATCGAATTGGAGAAACTTGTTAAAGGCCAAAAGAACTTTTGATCTATAATAATAACAATAATGATTGCATATCAGCTAAGAGATCCTAATACCTATAGATATTATGATAATCAGCCACAAGTTCAGAGCAGCGCTTGAGCGTTGTATCACAGCATTTTTTTGTACAGAGTGGGTCTAGATTTTACATAGGAGTTTTTAATCTCCTTCATAAAGTTTTATATAAATATAGCTTACCAGCAGCTGCAGTAGTGGTATGTTATATGCTAAATACTGAAGAAACTTACTTGCGGATCAATAAACTCCTATCAATATTTCGCAACAAGGTGCTCTTATGCCTTTTTAAAGTCATACCTACTCCGATTCGTCACAGCAGCCACCGTCTAGGTACTTCAGCTTTTAAATTTTTAAATTAAGGTTTTCCTTTTTATAATAAATAATTAACAATATTTTTTTACAAAGTTTCTCTCCCTCTTTCTAGAAGAATGGAAAACGGAAGAAGTTTTTGGCAGGAACGCCATTGTAACAAAACTTATAATAATTTACCTAATCTATGAATATTGATATTATTTTAAAATATTTTGTATGATAACAAGTAAAATTTTAAAACACAATTTTTAAAAACAAGCTTAAATATTGTTACCATCTAGCACCAATGTACTCGTCAAGACGAATCAAACGAGCCCAAACTCGATGGGGTTGCGTCGTTTACGAAGTTCTTATGACCACCTTCCTGCTCAATCATCAGATCAGCACCATGTCATAATAATATTTGCATTGTCAACCGATTTATATATACATACCAAATTTCAGCGCAATCAGAAATTGGGAAGTGGAATAAATTAAACTTCCAAGATTTGATTACAGACAGACAGACGACAGACTGATGAAAGTAAATAAAAGCTTGAAATAACTAGTCAGTTTTATTTAATTTCTTATCGATATAAAATTATACACATCACTAACTTGACATGTCCTTGACAGTTTGATGCCATCTAGCAGAAAAAATGTGAACTACCTAGGATGGATAGTTTCTACAATTTAAAAATTGTAAGAGCTTTTCATGATTGCTATCAGATGGCGTTTAAATAAATATTTATAATTTTTTACTTTTTTGAAAGTAGCATGAACGACTATTTGCCACATTATATAAGAGAATCTGATCTAAAAAGTTATGCGAAATAAAATACGTTTTTATTTATTTTCCATTTTATTTAATTTGATAATTCATATAAGATAATAATTTATTTCATACTCATACAAGAATATAACAGCATTCATACTTAATAAAAAATGTAGGTAATTTAATACTTATTACTTATAATATTCTTAGGTATTATACTCAATGTTAAAACATAATATTGCCAAAAATAAAAAGAAGAAAGTCTAAAATAACAATTTATTATATTTTTATTACAATAATATAAAATTATATTATATCCATAGTCGGTAGGTATACGGTATACATAGTAATAATACTAGATGACTAGGTGCTATTATGCCAAAAATCTAGAAACACAGATTATCTCAGAAGAGAAGTTACAAAAAATCTGTCTTTTTAAGTACGATCTTAATGAACACAGGCGAGGGCGTTAGCTTCTATGTGATTTAGTATGACGAAAAATTAGTTCCATTTTTCGCCGCATACAAAAAGATCGTCGACAGATGACTTTTCAGCTGATTACTTTCCAAGGATGATTTTACGGGAAGCGCCGAAGTTTTGTCCCGATTGTGAAGCAAGCTTGTTAGTGCCGGCTTGCAGACCGATGACTGATTGACCAGCCCTGAGGACGTCCTCGCTGAACTCTCTTCGGTTCTCGTCCGAGGGTTTCGGGCCGAGATGGGGGCCGCGCCATTCGGGGTGCTTGTACGCCTGCAAAAAGGTATTTTTAAAGGAATTAATAAACATGTTACTCGTTAGGTCAAGTCTGATAAGGGGAGACTTGAATGCAAGAAGATGAAAGAAGGGTTATGTCTCAGGATAAGACACTGCAACTAATACCCTGCGTATAATAACTATAATGCGCAGGCGCAAGCGAGCGTCGGACTCGTCTCGGTCATCTAATAGCAATATCTTACTAATATTATAAACGTGAAAGTTTGTAAGAATGTATGGATGTATGTTTGTTACTCTTTCACGCCTACCTAAACAGGTGGAGCGATCGAACTGAAATTTGGTAGGCTTGGAGGTTTGGTAGGTTTGATACGTAGAGGGTAGAGTCCTTTTCACGAAAGAGGTCCCGCGGAATTTAGCGGAACTACATTTAGTTTTATCGATTATTAGGTACTGGACTTATATCCTAAATAATTATGAGAATTATTAAGAGTTAATATGTTATAGATATTTTAACTTTTAAAATGTGCGATGGTGGTGCCCCGCAAAAAAGACTCCTTTCGTGAAAACCACTCTCGCTTAGAATAACACATAGGCTAGGCTACAGAACAGCGGATAAAGCCGCTGGGCGCAGCTTGTAAAAACATTATATTTTATTAGACTTATAGGAATTCTAACAAGAAGGTACCTAATTAGTTACTTCAGCCAGGAATGTAGCTAAACTAGATAATGCGATTTAATAATTATATAGCAGGTCAAAGGTTGTGAACAATGACTGCAATTAAACCTTGAAGGTGGAATCTTTACCTACTCGCATAGGCGGATTTAGAGGGGGGGGCGCCCCCCAGAACCATTGTAGTGGTACGAATTTTGCACATATTTCATGGTCAATATTATAATTTTTTTCTCGGCGCTCGCAGCAAGCTGCTCGCGCACTTATTATTAAGGATATTTGAACTTTCTAACTGTTCAGAGCGAGCTAAACACAGTTTTCGTAGTAAAAATTATAATATTTTTGCCCGTCTCCACCTTGGCCCCCCCCAGGACCAAATGTTGGATCCGCCAGTGCCTACTCGTACCTATTAGTGCGTGCATAGGCGGATTTAGGGGGGGGGGGGGGGCAGGGGGCTAAGGCCCCCCCAAAAGCACTGTAGAGGTACGAATTTTGCACATATTTCATGGTCAAGATTATATTTTTTTCTCAGCGCTCGCAGCAAGCTCGCGCACTTACTATTAAGGATATTTGAACTTTCTAACTGTTCAGACCGAGCTAAACACACACTTTTCGTAGTAAAAATTATAATATTTTTGCCCGTCTGCACCGGCCACAGGGCCCGTAGCATGCCATACGGGATCCCGCTGAAATGTCAAGAGTAGAACTGTCATCCCATACATAGTGCTTTTGTGAATGTATGAGATGACAGTTCTACTCTTGAAGTTTTGTCGGGATTCCATGTGGCATGCTAAAGCCGCAGGTTTTTCAATTTAATTTGTCATACCGTCCTGCCGATGGCGAAGATGGTAGTGGTGACTAAAGCAATGTTCTTCTGGTCCCACAGGTCGGTGGTCTGGAAGAGGTCGACGTCTGGAACTCCGTACTTGATACACGCTTTCTGGAACCTGAAATAATAATAGGAAACTATTGAATCGAGTTATAAAATAGAGGTTATTAATTAATCGATATGTACGAGATGTTGAAACTGTGAAGAAATTTACATAAGTAGGAATACTTTGATTTTTGTAAGCGAGCCTGGCCTTCAGGGCGTTCCACTTCGCTTCCAGCTTTCGTACCTATCAAACAATAATATAAAAGGTCACAAGAATTTTTCTATGAGAATTTGACAATGTTCGCGCAGGTACATAATATTATGGGCTTTTAAAGCGGAGCTCGATGTTGTTGATTTATTGAATAAATTATATTCGTATCGAGTCACTCTCTTATTCGATGCGAATTTTCTCAATTACTCAGTGTGACAGGATCCAGTGTGACTTGTTGAGAACATACCTACCACGCATTCGAAGGGCTCAAAATAGAAAGAAATTTAATTGTAATGATTTATCCCTTGGCCCATATCTTTCATCTGGAGACGAATGAACGTTTTCCAGTTGGTGCTGCAATAATGTTATTTATTTGGCAGACTGCCATCGAGAAATGGACCATTTGAATTTTTATGTGAATGTAAAAAGGTATCTCGTCTTTTGTTGTCAATGAACTGTGGTTACATGTACCTACTATCATAGATTAAAGGAATTCATTTAATATCACATTAAACTACTTATAATAATATTTACATTAGCGTCCGTGGCCCAGTGGACGTAGGTAGGTACTCTAGGTACGTCCACCGTTCAGCTTGTAATCGGGAGGACCTGAGTTCAGATCTGTTTGAGGCAAATTTTCGCCTGTATGCTGCTGTGTTTCGAAAAGCACGTAAAACTGTAACAGTGGGTCTCGGCTGTTTCCTATAGGATATGTAAGAGGCTGTATTATGGTCATGTTGCAGACCTTGCGACCTGAATAAAGTAAGTCTGATTTGACTCTGACAGAGTTAGGTTTACTAACCTAGTGTAGTGGTAGTTGGAGTATAAAATCCAATTTGTTTTATACCTATGTCTTATTAAATTTTATTGTGTCTAAATTTAACGGGTTTCCCCCGCAGTTGCTCCAAATATCCATTAACGCATATATTTCATAAGAGTTTGGCTCTGTGCCATCAGCTGGACCACTTGACTCTTATTTTAATGCAATTGCACATGTTGTTTTAGTAATTTATTATATGTATCGTCTCGGGACATTTAAATTTCATCTAATGGTCATCGAGATTAACTTGTGGGCATACCACAGATAATTTATTGAGCATACATACATTATATATAAACATAGGCAGATTTAGGGGGGGGCCAGGGGGCCAAGGCCCCCCCCAGAATCATTGTAGAGTTACGAATTTTGCACATATTTCATGGTAAAGATTGTATTTTTAACCCCCGACGCAAAAACGACGGGGTGTTATAAGTTTGACGTGTCTGTCTGTCTGTGTGTGTGTGTGTGTGTGTGTGTGTCTGTCTGTGGCATCGTAGCTCCCAAACGGATGAACGGATTTTAATTTAGTTTTTTTTGTTTGAAAGTAAACTAAGTCGAGAGTGTTCTTAGCTATGTTTGGTGGAAATCGATCCAAGATGGCCGCCGCTACAAAATGGCGGATTACTTTTTTATTCCACGACCCCATCGATATGGGTATCAAATAAAAGGGCTCAACGAGTAGACTACAGTCCACTATTTAAAATTTAAAATCCAAGATGGCCGCCGCTACAAAATGACGGATTACTTTTTTTCTCCACGACCCCCTCAATATGGGTAGGTATCAAATGAAAGGGCTTAACGAGTAGAATACAGCCCACTATAGTAAATTTAAAATCCAAGATGGCCGCCACCACAAAATGGTGAATTACATATTGCGTTGGGGGTTTTTTAAATTTTTAATTTAATTCACTTGCTTTTCTCGGCGCTCGCAGCAAGCTGCTCGCGCATATATTATTAAGGATGTTTAAACTTTCTAACTGCTCAGAGCGAACTAAACACACACTTTACGTAGTAAAAATTATAATATTTTTGGCCGTCTGCACCTTGGCCCCCCCCAGAACCAAATCCTGGATCCGCCTATGTATATAAATATGGTATGGTAGGTATGATGCCCTTGTCATTGCAGAATGATTTGATGAAATAGGGTATGATGTCCTTATCATAGCAGAATGATTGAGGGAAAGTTACCAAAGGGCCTAGAATTACTGGGCTAAAGAGTCTTTACATCTTATGACTCTTGAGTAAGAAGCGTTGGTGCAGTGCTTCTGGAATTTCACATCATTGTGAAATCCTAAGTAGCACTGTACTGATTATGGGCAGCGTTATCTCTTAACATCAGGAGACCGTCTTGCTCGTCTTCTACTTCATCACATATAAAAAAAATTATATAATGAACAGTTGACGACGACAGGGACGATTGAAAGCTCATGATAATTTTTTTAGTAAGTAGGTAAGATGCTACAATCTATCTTGAAATTATTACTAGAAAAAACTTCTTAAAATGTTCCGAGACTCAAATCACTTAAGTCCAAGGCAGCCTCAGGACTCTTTTGTATGCCTCTATAAGGCATTATAATTGTAGAGCTATAGATTCCAGAGCAATCTAATATTAAGATTGAATTGTACAATCTTGCAAATATAGCAGTTTAATTTAGAAAAATTACAGAGATAAGAGTTTGAGGTACCTATCTATTTATTTGAGGACAACGCAACGTCAAAAAATAAGAAAAAAATTCGTAAGGCGGCTTAGTACCTACTTAAGAGTAAGAGGGGGGGGGGGAGGGGGGGGGGGAGGGTATGATCAGGAAGAAAAATATCGTACCGTATAAATTTTCAAGGTTTCAGAGCTTTTTTAGTTACTTGGTCTTTTTTCTTTGCAATTTCCGTACATATACAACAACTCAATATACCCAAAATGTTCAAGGTGACCACCAAAAAAGGGTGTACAATGTCCAGTCAAGATCAAGACAAAAAACTGTTTGACCCAAAGACAAATATTTAAAGGTCGTCCATACATTTTAATGTAACAGTGTATTTACCTCTAGCATACTGAACGAAACTGGTACTTAGTACTAGTACATTTTAATAGTATTGCTAATTAGTGTTTAACAAAGAAACCTATACTAACAATACTAAGTAATATATACACAGTTTTGCTACCATGACGAAAATTATAATATTATATTGATACCTTTTTCCAATATAAAAAAAATATTTTCTTATTGTAACTTAATGTTTTACTTATAACAAAATCTAAAATAGCCGTTTCGTCTGTAGGTAATATATCCGGCTAGTGGCCAGTAACCATCCACTGAACAAAACCGTGCCGCCAAGCGGTCATTACGACTGTCTACGATGTTCAGTGAAACAAGGGAGGGATTTATCCCACTTTCTAGGTTTAGTCTGCTACAATCTTCCACCGCATCATCAGGATAGAATAGAATAATAATAATGATGTAGGAGACTACATAATAATTGTAAGTTGAAAATGAAAGTTTATGGATATTGAATATTATACTTAAACATTTTCAAAACTTTCAGTCATTAGACTTTACAATGGTATCACATATCTTCACATTAGGCCAGATTGTGGTCAAAAGCTTACCAATAATTATGAATCTTACCTCTATTATAAACGTGAAAGTTTGTAAGAATGTATGGATGTCTGGATGTATGTATGTTTGTTACTTTTTCACGCCTAAACGACTGGACCGACTCAGCTGAAATTTGGTATAGAGATAGCTTAGACCCTGGAATAGCACATAGGCTACAGTATAGCGGGTAAAACAGCTGGTTAGTACACCATTATTTTAAATTTTTACGGTTGTAAAATTTTACTGCTTAAATATGTGGTACAACGAATTAGGGAAATAAATGTGGTATCAATAAAGTGTTTACTTATTTTTCTTATCTAACTATTAATTGGTAAGGAATAACTTACTGGTTAATATTGTCCATATACTTGTAATCTCCACCAGACACGTTGACCTTGGTGATGATGCCGGGCTGGAGACGGTTCATCAGCTTGCAGAGGATGATCCCGTCGCGCAGAGCTATCTCATACGGCATGTTTGGGGGGAACCTCTCCCCGATGACCGCCTCTATCCATTGCTGGGCTTCCGCGTCCTTCTCTGGCTCGCGTTTACCAGCGCACTGAAAAGGAAATAGAAGATACGATTTTTAAAACTATGGCGAGTGTTCTCCATAACTATTACAACAAAAACGGCACAACTCACGTCTTATATTGCCAAGAATATCTCGACCACGGTGAGCGTCGGTTTTTGCAGGCGTGAACTCCTGATGAAGGTCATCGTAATTGTCCGAAACCGTGGTCTCGGCAATATTAGACGTGAGTTGTGCCGTTTTTGTTGTTATAGAAATAGAAGATGATGAGTTTTTAAATCAAGCGAATTAACGTAACAATTTTTTCGTGTCCAGTTTTTTGCTAAAACAACGACTATTGAAACATAATTTATTGTCATATCCACATTCAGCCAAAACGGGCAAGGCAGTTCCAGGGCATGTATTTACACGCATACCCAGCCATGGAAGTATAGAGTTAACACAGATGCCCTGCTTACTGTCCAGCTCACTGCTGTGCTCGTTTCGGCTGAATGTGGATGAGGCATAAGTATTTTCATAAAAATAGCAATAATTTTGAAGAAGATGAATAAAACCAATTTTATGGTAGCCTCCGATTATCTATATTAACATATTATTACCCGTTCCTCTATTCAGTCCTGTACTAACCAGAGCGATAGTGAGGGAATATCGTTCAGATTGTAACATTCCTTTGCTATACTTAGGACATATTTAGATGCAGGATATGTCTTTCTCCATTCACCAAGTGCAACGCAAGGCATGAAGCGGAACGGGAAATGGAAGGATATGGGCCTTTGTATATGTCCAACTGTGGAACAGTATATCCTAGAATGACGTGACGTATGTAGGTACTTAGTGGATTTTAAAAGGAACATTCACTCCATTCACTAGTGCATATTTTTAAATAGTCTTATTACTCATTGATTGACGTAGAACGTACACTGATTGAAAAAGTTAATTAAATTTAATAATCGTATCATAATTCCTTTGCAGAAAAATAAAACAACAATATAATCTTAATAAAACGGTCAAGTACGAGTAGGACTCGAGCACCGAGGGTTCCGTATAAACCTACGGCATTCTACGTAACCCTAAGGAAAAGTGGGTATAATATTATATACCGTAGGTTTTGATTCCCTTGCGAGTTTGAAAATATGCGGCTAAAATTGCTGTTTCTTTAGATGTTTGATTTTTTACAGCTTAAAGTTATTATAAAGCTGAGTATTTGGTATGAATTTCAATTTAATACCTGTACGCGTTCTTGAGGAAAGGGATAATAAATACAAAATTATTAAAAATATTTTTGATTTTCCTGTGCCTGTGATTTAAGACGTTGCTGCGAACCAAATTTCAAGATTCTGAGTTAACGGCAAGTACCCTGTAGGTTTTGATTCCCTTGAGAGTAGTCGCGAGTTAAAAAATACGGCTAAAATTGCTGTTTCTTTTGAATGCGTTAAGATAGAGGTTTGATTTTATTACAGTTTAAAGGTATTATAGACTTTAGTATTTGATATGAATTTCAGTTTAATACCTGCACGCGTTCATGAGAAATAAGGTAGTAAGTATGAAATTATTAAAAACTAGCTGACCCGCGCGCACTTCGTTGCGCGTGAGAGTCAATTAATAAAGCGAATTTGGTGCTGCTATGTTCACTATGATAGTATTTCCATCCCCGTGACTTTGTAAGCGTAAAATAAGGCATGGCTATATATTATTTGCTCCCGCTGTGGGTAGCGAAGAATATCGGGTTGGGTATTTCTATGCAGTTTTGTTCGCTACCGTAGAAACCAATCCTATGTCCTTTCCCAGAGGTCAAATTATCTCAGTTGAGCGGTAGTTTATCGCCTTCATAAATTTTCACGCCTCTTTTCAGGAATTAAAACTATTTGTGGTCCTTTCCCGGTAACTCTTTAACTTATCTCTACTGTAATGTACCTCAGCTAAATTATTATTCGTTACTAATTTCTCACACCATCCTTCCCGCGACTCAAATCAATTCCATGGTTCCTGAATTCCCATTAAATCTCTGATCCTCCTTCCCCCTCCTTTAATACTTAGTCTCCTTAAAGTTAATTTCTGACATAAAAAAAACTATTCATTAACAGAACTTAACAAAATATCAGCTCATTTTCGGTTCAGCGGTTACTAATTTCCATGCAAACGTTTTTGTGAAAAAATTCCTGTTCTGGTGAGAATTTCACAAAATCCCTTCTTATCGGTCGCCTACGTTACATAAAGAATACGTTGTCCAAATTTTAGCTAAAACGAAGAAGCGGTTACCTTTCCTACACAAACTGGATCCCTCTTTCCTCCCCTCAAAGGTTGATTTCTGGGATAAAAAGTATCCCATATCTTTTTTTAAGACTTAATCTACCTTTGTATCAAATTTAAGCGCAATAGGGTCAGCGGTTCTAAATTTCCCATTAATTTCTGTCAAAATAAATATTTAATGTTCCTAAACACAACTCAAACCATGAATTTACAAAATTTCGATTCAATCGGTTTAGTTGTTACGGATTTGCATACAATTGTTTTTTGTAAATAAATGCCGTTCCAGTGGGAATTTAGCAAAAGCCCTTCTCGTGAGTCGCCAAAACCACCTAAAAACACGCTATCCAAATTTCAGCTCAAATAAAGAAGCGGTTAACGATTTCTTACGCAAACTTGCACCCCCCCCCCCCTTTCCTCCTCTTTAATGTAGATTTCTGGGATAAAAAGTATCCCATTTTTTAGGACTCAATCAACCTCTGCACTAAATTAATTTAAGCTGAATAGGATCAGCGCAGCGGTTCTAAATTTCCCATACAAACTTTGACCCCCCCTTATAAGTTAATTTCTGATATAAAAACTATTAAAAATTTCCTTAACAAAACTCAAACCATCATTTTACAAAATTTCAGCTTAATTGGTTTAGCGGTTACGGATTTGCACACAAAAGTTTTTTGGGAATAATTCCCGTTCCTGTAAGAATTTCACAAAATCCCTTTTTATCGGTCGTCTTAGTTTATGTAACTAAGAACACGCTGTCCAAATTTCAGCAAAAACAAAGAAGCGGCTAACGATTTTTTACACAAACTTGCACCCCCCTTTTTTCCCTTAAAAGTTGATTTCTGGGAAAAAAGTATTGCATATCATTTTTTAGGATTAGATCTACCGCTGTACCAAATTTAAGCTCAATAGGGTCAGCGGTTCTAAATTTCCCATACAAACTTTGACCCCCCCTTTACCCCCCTTAAAAGTTAATTTCTGACATAAAAACTATTCAATGTTCCTACACACTTCAGACAATCGTTTTACAAAATATCAGCTCAATCAGTTCAGCGGTTACAGATTTGGATACAAACGTTTTTTAGAATTAATTCCCATTCCCGTGGAAATTTTGCAAAATCCCTTTTTATCGGTCATCTACGTTACATAAAAAATACGCTGTTCAAATTTGAGCTTTAAAAGATGGCCGGTTACTGATTTTCTACTCAAACTTCTACCCCCCCCCCCCCCCCTCTTCCCCCTTCAAGGTTGATTTCTGGGATAAAAAGTATCCCATATCATTTTTTAGGACTCAATCTCCCACTGTACCAAATTTCAGCTCAATGGGGTCAGCGGTTTTAAATTTTCCATACAAATTTCGACCCCCCTTTACCCCCCCTTAAAAGTTAATTTTCGTCAAAAAAAAATTAATGTTCCTAAACACGATCTAAACAAACGTTTTACAAAATTTCAGCTCAATCGGTTCAGCGGTTACGGATTTGCATACAAACATTTTTCGGGAATAATTCCCGTTCCCGGAGAAATTTTGCAAAAATCCCTTTTTATAGGTCGCCTTCGTTACCTAAAGAACACGCTGGTTTAAATTTCAGCTTAAACAAAGAAGCGGTTACCGATTTCCTATTCTAAGTTTGACCTCCTTTATCCCGCCTTAGAGGTTGATTTTTGGAATAAAAAGTATACCATACAATTTTTTAGGACTCAATCTACCTCTGTACCAAATTTCAGCTCAATAGGGTCAGCGGTTTTAAATTTTCCATACAAATTTCGACCCCCCTTTACCCCCCCCTAAATGTTAATTTTCGTCAAAAAAAAAAAATTAATGTTCCTAAACACAATCTAAACAATCGTTTTACAAAATTTCAGCTTAATCGGTTCAGCGGTTACGGATTTGCATACATTCGTTTTTCGGGAATAATTCCTGTTCCTGAGGGAATTTTAAAAAATCGCTTCTTATTGCACGATGAAATCTTCTTACGAATACGCTGTCCAAATTTCAGCTCAATCCGTCCAGCCGTTTGGGCTGTGCGTTGATAGAACAAAAGTGTACGAACGATTTTATATAATAGATAAGTAAATCTTTAGATAGATATAACTCTTTTATTTAAAAACCGATTTAAATAAAACCAATACTATTTACAAATTAGAGAAATTTGCAACGTTTTAGCGAAAACTGCATACAATTCGGTTGTGCCGTTTTATCACACATAAGTAATAACCTTTTTACAAATTAAGCCTAATAAAACTACTCTGGTAAATTTTCGTTTATGGCCACATCGATAGATGGCGTATTTTTAGTTTGTCGCACTTTTTGCTTTTTGATTTTTTTGAATTGAATTTACTTTATATTCTATTACTTTTACTTCGAAATTTTGATGTAAATTAGGGGCGATGTGTCCGATATAAATGATTATTATTTATTTTATTATTTTATTTTACGTTTCCCTAGGAAAAATTGACAAAATGTTTTACGATCTAGATCGCGCAAGCGACTTTTTCGCGTCGTTTTGTTCATATGCGTATTTTCACAGTTCACCTTAGTAAAGGATCACAATGAATGGGGAGAAATTTCCATTCTTATTATATGTATGGATGGATATGGATATGGATATGGATATTTTTTATATGATGTAACTAAAAATGTACAATTTTCAGAATTTTCCCTTTATCTGTGCTCTAAGGAATTGCTTTTTACCAAATTTCAAGATTCTACGTTCACGGCAAGTACCCTGTAGGTTTTGGTTTTTTGAGAGTAGTTGCGTGTTTAAAATTACGGCTAAAATTGCTGTTACTTTTGAATGCGTTGAGATAGAGGTTTGATTTTATTATAGTTTAAATGTATTATAGGCCTTAGTATTTGATATGAGTTTCAGTTTAATACCTGCACGCGTTCATGAGAAATAGGGTAGTAAGTATGAAATTATTAAAAATATTTTTTTATATGATGTAACTAAAAATGTACAATTTTCGGAATTTTTCCTTTATTTGTGCTCTAAGGAATTGCTTTTTACCAAATTTCAAGATTCTACGTTCACGGCAAGTACCCTGTAGGTTTTGGTTTTTTGAGAGTAGTTGCGTGTTTAAAATTTCGGCTAAAATTGCTGTTTCTTTTGAATGCGTTGAGATAGAGGTTTGATTTTATTACAGTTTAAAGGTATTATAGGCCTTAGTATTTGATATGAATTTCAGTTTAATACCTGCACGCGTCCATGAGAAAAAGGGTAGTAAGTATGAAATTATTCAAAATATTTTTTTCATATGATGATATTAAAAATTTATGGTTTTCTCAATTTTTCCATTATCTGTGCTCTTAGGAGTTGCTTCGTGCCAAATTTCAAGATTCTGAGTTCACGGGAAGTGCCCCGTAGGTTTTGATTTATTTGGTAATGTCGAAAATTTGCTGAAATTTGCGACATATTCGACTATATCTTTTGATTGCGTTGGCCTAGAAGTTTGAATTTTTCACAGCTCTAAGAAGCAATGGACCTTAGTATTTCCTATAAATTTCAGCATGTTACCTCCACGCGTTCCTGAGAAAAAGGGTCTTGACAGACAGACGGACGGACGGACGGACGGACGGACGGACGGACAACAAAGTGATCCTATAAGGATTCCGTTTTTTCCTTTTGAGGTACGGAACCCTAAAAGTGGAAAAATACGAACGTAATGCCTATACTTCGTTTCAAAAACAAAGAGAATGTTTGCGGGGTTCGAAGGTTATATATCAATGAAAATATCATAGATATATTCACAAAACTGTTATATCCGATATATCTTATGATATATATTTGATATATCATTATAAATATCCGATATATATCCAATTTATTAAGATATTGATCCTTTGAACCCTGCAAAAATTATCTTTGTTTTTGAAACGAAGTATAGAAACCTTTGCATAATAAACCAACTATTGTCTCATAAAAAAGGTAATAAGCAAATTTAATGTAACTTAACACTGTAAACCTTATTAAATACTTTAAAAAATAATCGCTGTGAGTTTCTTGCCCGTTCTTACCTTAGAGGTAGGTTTCCCATTGGGCGGTAGAGTCTTAAATATATTTATTTTGTGAAAATTGAATTCCAAAAGTGGTTCATTGTAGCCTCTCCCACTTAAATTAAAAAAATGCTTTTATAATAATAATAATTTAAATAGGTAATTCAATTATAAACCCGCTGGTTGTAATCTGGTTTTTCTATAAAGTGGGCTTATCAGGCTAAATATGGACTATGGCCCAATACGTTATCTTAACTGATTTATTGTCTGATGATGGTCGATGACCTAAATAAACCTTCGTGCTATCATGTTAATGACTTTTGATCCATATTGTAGCGGTCGCCTTGAGTCGGTCAATATAAAGCTTGTGGCTCATTTATACAACACCGCTCCATCTCCGTTCTACCACCGCTCTTGCGGCAAGTGTGACGTCAACAATGTCGAGTGATATGATGCGGGTATAGATTAAAAAATAGGAAGATGCGGTACTGACGTTTCTGACATGGTCCGTTTCTATTAGGTACATCCAGGGCACAATTTAATTTGGGCGCATATCAGCGCGGCTACTTCACTTTCCGATCCAACAGCCCCAAGTTTGGCATAGCAACGAAACGCGCTAGCGCTATGCCTCATCTTCCCATTTTCTTTTTATCTAAGGATGCGGGTAAGCTTGCATCAAATAAATTTTACCTTCAACCGAGTTCCTTGGCTTGCATACTGCAAACTGTCTGTTAATTTGTGTTGTCAATGTAAAGTATTTATGTCTAGAGAATTAAACACAAGAAACTCACGTTTGTGTGAACATGATATAATTTTACCGGAAGGGGAGAGAGCGGTGTTGTATAAATGAGCCACGAACTTTATACGTAGTACCTACAATGTTACACTTACATATTTCTTTTAATTAACTAGGACGTGTAATAAAATAGTTGTGCGTGTTTTGATTTTTTTAATTCTTCGTACTGAAAACAAGTTTATATTTACTATTTATAATTTAGTTATAAAAATCAAGTAAGTGAAGGTACTTGATTTTTATAACTAAATTATAAATATAAACTTGTTTTCAGTAGTAGTCTTCTTTAGTACGAAGAAGTAAAAAAATCAAAACACGCACAACTATTTTATTACACGTCCTAGATAAATACTTTTTGTTTCTTGAAATTTAGTTCACAAATCATAATAATTATTGTCTGGCATTTCTAGAAAACGGTCATGCCTAAAGTAGTTAGGTACGTCATACTATAACAGATGTATTTAATCTAAATGTGACGTCACGAAATAGAACCCCACGCATCTTTTATCACAAAATGTACAATTTTGTCGACCCTGTGTGTCCTTAGCATAATATGTGCAACGAGAAATATTTATGCCAAGAAATGGCCAAAGCCGCGAGTAAAAGCTAGTTAATAATATCAGTGACACATTGCAGTGGCAAAAGGGTATCAACCTGATAACATTCACAATGCATAAAGTATCATGAGTCTTTATCAAGGCGCACGCGCACTTAAAAACGCCTGATTTATATACTGAATAACAATACATATTTAATGTCTTATTCGCACGGAGACTTGTCACGGATCAGACGCTTACACCAATTTCGATAAAGTTCTAAACATGTATAGCTCTATACTTTTATCGTCTATAGTTTTGTATTCTATAGTAAACACACCCCCGTTGTTGCTGCTTTTTTTTTTCTTCTGTACACCGAAGCAATCTTCTCCACATTTGTGAAGAAAAAAGATAAAAAGTGAAGTGAAAATGTGATTAATAGACTGTTTTGAAGGGACTGTGCTGTGTGTCGTATTATTTTTCATAAAGTGGAAAGTGGGAATAACAGCGGCAAGACTTAAGATAAGTTTGAAAATGTAAGAGAATACCATAGAAGAAAAATATTTATTCAATGAAAATCGATCTCAAAACTACTTTGCGCTTTCAACTTTAAATCAAGGACGTTCCTTGGATTTCTTCAGCACCTTTTACATAGACGTATTCCAGAGACTTAAAAAGAAAATTATATAATAATATCAAATCTATATAAAAAAATGTAAAGGTAACTACAATGACCATAGCTGGGACCATTTCGTAGTACGGGATTTGATTCCTAGTATAATATATAAATATTTAGTACATTTTTAGTACATTTTGCTACCTAAGACGAAAGCTACCTCATCAGGTAAAACACAGTAAAATATGAATTCTCACATTTTACTAACATGAGAGAAGAGGGATTTTGTATGTATTTTAATTTATTATTTTAATGTTAACTTTTATATGATGTATCTGTTCCTTGGTATAGTTAAATATGTACGTACGTAGGTAATTAGTAAGTAAATTAAAACATTATGATAATGTATTCTCAAAAGTTTTCTTTAACAACCACCTTACTGATTTATGTCTGTTACGTTGAAACTTATTGTACTTCCTTACAATTTTTATATGAATGAGACCAATCACAAAATAATTAGAACATGTAGGTTCGGGGAAGGCCATTGCCCAGCAGTGGGACAGTATAGGCTAAATATAAATAAATAAATGTATGTGTTTTTTTTATAAAACAAAGTAAGAAGACGAGCAAGACGCTCTCCTGATGATAAGAGAAACGCCATAATTAATACAGTGCTACCCAGTGCACTGCGCTAACGCTTCTTACTTGAGAGTCATAAGATGTTAAGGCTTTTCAGCCCAGTAATTTCACTAGCTACAGTGCCCTCCTACCGAAGCACAGTAATGTTTGCACATCACTGCTCAGGCGGTAGAATAACTGGCACTGTTGGGGTACCCACCTAGTCGACCTCCTGCAAAGGAAGTCTACCCCCGGTATAGTGTGTGGCCTATCTGTGGTTGATAAAAGTGTTCTTGCTGTATTGCCTTTTTTCAATAAAGGCATTTGCCAATAAAAAAGGAAAAGTTTTAGAATATTATAATGAAAGTGGGTAATATATATACGCTGATAGAGTTTATTCTTACATTAGCCGAAGTTTATCCTACCAGTATACCTATTAACCCTTTCAGACCTGAATTATTTTTTTCATCCTGTGGAATTGGTAAATTCCGTGTGTCTGAAGTATAGTAAGGAGACTATTAAAAAAAAAATTTAGTCTTAAACTTTTCGGAAAATCTAGTTTTTCTTAATGTGCATAAATGTGGACTCCCGTTCTACTTAGTATTAAGATTAAGGTATGCAATTTTTTTCTTTGTAACTTATGTCTACAATTGTGCACGCCAGTTCTGAAAGAGTTAAAATGATTCAGCCGCACTCTCGCATCGTCTTTGAGATGGAGGACTGGGAAATCTCCTAACCTTGAGAAATCATACAACGGTTCTGTTCTATTCTAAAATAACATTAAGACCGCCGGTTGCAACATCTTTGTTTTGTTTGTTAACTACTGTTGTAAATTGTTAATTTTCATGTGGTGTTACAATAAAGTAATAATAAATAAATAACATTCTTATCTCTGTAACACATTGTATAAATATATATTATGCCTATATTCGTATTTCCAATCAGATACATTTATAGAGGACCCCTATTAGGCTAGAGATACATTAGTATTCTTCGCAGCGACCATCTGATGACAATACCGATTTAATTTTTTTAATGCTAAATTGTTCGGTAGGTAACCTATTGTTTTATATGAATTGTATTGACGTCGAGACAATAGATTTATTGTTATGGTTTCTATATTATACGAGAGATACCAAAGAGAATATAAAGCTGGTAGGTATATAATAATGCTAACTGCGCCCAGAGATTTTACCCGCTGTAGCCTTTATGTTATATGTGTGCCTATGTTGTTCCAGGGTCTAAGCTATCTCTATACCAAATTTCAGCTCAATCGGTCCACCTGTTTAGGCGTGAAAGAGTTACGAACAAACATCCATACATCCCACATAACCCACCCTGCGACTTGGTATTTCGCAGGGTGGTATTATATTATTATAGGCAATGCATTTCCTTTGCAAAAAAAATAACGATAAGAATAGTGGTGTTACTGAGGTACCTATTTGATTTTTACAAAAAATGGTGTTCAATATAATGTTATAGAGGATACAGTCAAAATTTATGTAAATAACCAAAAAATCAGCTTGCCATTATGTAAGACGTTATCCTTGACTAGTTTAGGAACAAGACGAAGCAAACAGGAAACGCACTTTTTATGACTAAATAAACATATAAATAAGCACATCAACCAAAAATCTTGCAAATCGAATATAAATTTATATATCTTTTCACAAAAGGTTACGAATTTTTATGGCACGAGAGCTTTTTAAACCTTGACGAGCACTAGGTTCTTTATTATTACTGATGTCTTAATAGAACTTACATTATTCACCTGGAGTTTCGAAATTATGTTTTAGTTTTAAGTTTTTCTGTATATTTGTAGTACAATAAAGAGTTTCACACAATAAAGAGTTTTGTTTGTTTGTATACTTATAATATTATTAACTCCTGATATGAAAAAACAGAACTTTAGCCAGATTTTAACGCTTTTTGCTTTGGTTATGCAGTATAGGTCATTGGCTCCAACACTGACCTCATGAGCAAATAATATTAAGGTATGTTTATTTAATAAGAAGGTAAAATACATGTTTTTTAAGGTTCAGCCGATACCTTATTCGACCTTATCCGAGTCAGACGTTCATGTTTGCCCAGAAAAGGTCGCGGCCAAGGTGGGATTTTACGACTGTTGACCGAAAAATACAAAAAGCACTAGAAGATTTTTGATTTGAAAAGAAATGAAGCAACCGTAGTAAGCCCTTGTTTGTATAGGTAACGACTAAACGCGCCTAGAGAAGTTACTGGGCCAAAGAGTCTAAACATACTTATGACTCTTGAGTAAGACGCGTTGGTGCTGTTGGCACTGGTTATGGGCAGCGGGCAGCGTTATTTCTTACCATCAGGAGCGCGTCTTGCTCGTCTTCTTACTTCTTCGCATAAAGAAGTGCGGCTGCGTCTAGGTATGCCCAGTTAAATCTATAGGTGTAGCCGGTCACTGTTGGTTAAACTATATTATGTCAAGCACGACTGATCGCCTGATTTGAGTGATAACACCCAACATAAATAATACAAAAACACTACGACGATTATTAAATAAAAAAGACTTGTGGCACTCGGAGACTGCCGCGGTAAAGCTATTGCATAGCATTTTTATCTATAGATGGAAAAACTAAAAAGTATCACCGCTGTGCCGGTCGGAGTGGGGGGGTGTTAGGTTTTTTTCGTTACGGAATTTCTGGATTCGGTCCCCACGCTCAAGGCCCGCGATAGAAGCTATGCAATAGCTTAAAATAAATGAAGCTACCATAGTCAGCCCATTCCCTGTAAGCATATGTCACGGCCAAACCCCGAAGTATGGCTGTGAGCGATAGCGCCTGAATATTATAATCTCAGGAGTGAGAACGCACAACTGCGCGTCGAATCGAAGTGACTTTGGCGTTGAGTTGATGTAACGAGGTAAAACCTTACGATACACTAGCGATACATAATTACAAGTAGATTTGTATGTTTGGTATTATTATGCTAAAAGTATATTTTATCATTTTTATTTATTAGGCTATGCAGTCCCACTGCTGGGCTACCTACTATGATTTCCATGTGTCTCTATTGTACCACTTTAGGCCAGCCGGTCTAGTAAGAGTCAAAGTCATTCCTCGATCTTTTTTGGACCGACGTCGACCGTGCCGTCTTTCTTTCGAGTCCAGTACACATATGTTATAATATATTATATATTATAGGTTATATTATTATTATGAGTACAAATTTTATTACTTGTGAGCCTGTGACTGTGATATTTTACAAATAACGTCAATTTCTGCAAAGACAATATTTTTCACAGATCAGAAGAATACTAATATTTTTAAAAGTGACGCACGTTTCTCTGAATAAACCAATTACTTTGATATTTTAGTAACGTCTTTTAGTAACAAATAAGGAAAATCAATATTAAATGCAAGTTTTAGTAAAAATTTAAACGAAAACTGCTATAACCGATTTTTTATAATTGCCATAAAATATTTTAAGGTTTTTGTAAAATATGATATTATTATGAGCTTGGGAATTTAATTTTATTCACACTGTAATTACAGAAGATAATATGGATGAGCAATTAATGACTTTATATTTTTGGAACAATATCACGATGTCAGGAATTTGAATTCCTAGACAATACATGTAATTTAATTATAATACTTAACACATAAACGTGATTAAATATGTACATATCTGCCAATTTATATTCTAAATGCTAAGCTTTGCTACATACCTAACTTAATATTATTTTCTTTTCTACTTGGGTTAGTAACGAAACTCGAGATTTTTTCATACTTTTTTTATAATTTTTCAAACATAGGTTGCTTTACTCGGTAGTCATTGCCTGAAACAGCATATGGTTTTCATAGGTAATTCTTTGCCCGATTGACCCACTGCACCGCGCTTACTAGCGCAGGCCTGCAGATTTCGACTTTAAGTCAAAGTATCTCAATTTATATAGAAAATACGCTTACTACAAATACGCTACAACGCGCTGGGTTAACCATGTCAGTAGTAAGTATGCCTTTTGAATTTAAATTATTTTAAAAGCATTATAATAAAGTCAGCAAAACCTGAACAGGACTCGTAAATATCCTAAAGTTTTCAAGCCTAAATTGAGGTCTATAGCAATAGTGGGTAGATACGGGCTATGCAAAATTTCCAAAAACCTGGACAAGAATCGTACCTAAGTAAGAAAATTTTGACGTGAACAGATGAGATCCATACCTAACAGTACGTCATCATCATCATCATTATCATCATCATCAGCCTATGTTGGTTCACTGCTGTACAAAGGCTGCAAACAGTACGTGCTGAGTACATATATAATTAGATTCTAAAAGCAGATAATAATTCTGATCCAATTATCCAGTTACATAATCCAGCCGCCGTTTGGAAGCCAATATTATATTTATAGAGTTCTTACGCCATGCCAGCGCCACCCGTTATTTTTCTATCTGAGCTCATTTCGCTTCAGTTCAATGTTTACGTAAAACGAACTAAAACACTGTTGCTACAGCTGTTATAATAACAAAAGAAGTGTATTATTTAAGATGAAATATGTACTATTATTTAGAGGTACTATAAATCTTTAATAACTCACAACCATAGAATACAAAAGTATATAATTTCATGGTATTTTTGAGAAGATAAATCTGTTTACAGTAGATAGTATATAGCCAATTTAGATTTATTGTTTGGTAATGCTTAAACAAGAATTTTCGTAACGATGTTCAATCCATTAGGTACCTTCCTTTCTACGCCGGAGAAGAATGCGAGAGCGTACCTCCGTCGTCCCCGCTGAACAGCGGCTGGAAGGACCCCGGGATTTTATTTATTTATTTATTTATTCAACAACACATGTAGGTACAAAATTAGGTCTTAATTAGGTCACTTAGTCCTCCACATACCCTGTTAGGGCGCTTGTTGTGTGCGAGCATGCAATCTTATCTACATTAAATTAAATTTTAGTGGGTATATCCGCCGGTTCCTCCGACGGGGAGTTCCACATAACCACCCTGTGACTAGCATTACATACTGCTCAGGGTGGTATGAGTAATAAGCATTTCCCCGGGAAAAAAAAAGAAAAAAAGGTACCTTTCTACGCGATACAGAGGGGAAATAGAGGAAAACTCCCCGAAAATTCATCCAATTTTAGGGCAACGTCCCACATTCGAAAAAGCGCTTAACAAATTTTATTTTATGCCTCTCATCACAATCGCAGATCTTAAAAAGTTTTTAGTGTTTTCATGTCGTAAATTTATAATTTACTATTTTCACTATAAAATTCAAATTGAGGCCGAATTTTGTTTTTAAAGTTTGAGCTAACAGCTTTTATGAAATAAATAGGTATTGAATATCAGTCATTTGCTAGATTTACATGAAAATTTTTCAGGTAATTATTATTTAATATTGAGGTATATTATTTAATATTGAGGTAATGTTGTTTAAAAGCAGCTTTTTGTCAATATCTCTTTTCAAGATAAAAAATCTATGTCACTTATATTAAGCTTGTAAACTGTAAACGCTTGTAGCCCGTTTGTGAAATGGAAAATCATAAGATTTGCCTACAACGTCCACAAAAGAACTATAGGGCCCCTCCTACACTTATGAAATTCTGTCAACAAGAAATGAATGAAACGTGAAAACCGTCGCATGCTCCAGATTCTAAGGCCAACCATTTATTTGTTTTATGAGGATTTATCGCAAGTTTCCGGTGTAAAATGGACGTTATGCTGGCGGATGATGTAAATAACGATGACGAGTGAAGACGTGGACACATAGTGCGTGTTATATACAGGGTGGTTATACAAACGTGAGGCCATATGAACGCCTTGGCTATTGAACAGGTTGATTAAAAACGTATGCTTACAATAAACCCATTTCAAGGTAGCTTTAATAACAAAATATATATGTAAAACCCTTTCAAGGTCGCTGTGGTGACTTTAAAACCGCTCGATTTACATACATTTTAAATTGGACTATCTGGGACCCTTTGAAACATAAAAATATCCAAATCAGTTTAGACGTCTTGGGTCTTGTTCGAATTAAAGCCGAGTTATTAGAACATAATATACCTAATACTAGCTACGCCCAGGGTTTTACCCGTTGTACTATTCGCCTATGTGTATTCCAGGGTCTAAGCTATCTTTATACCTAAATTCAGTTCAATCGGTCCACCCTTTTAGGCGTGAAAGAGTAACAAACATATATCCAGACATCTATACTTTCTCCAAACTTTCACGATTATAATATTAGAAAGATATACAATATACAACGCACATAAAAATGATTCCGACGAATTGTAAACCTTTCCTCTTTTGAATTAAATATAATAATTATTCTTAATCTAATTTTTTCTTCAAAAAAATATACACATATACAAATATTCAATCTTTCAACATATTAATATAAGATAACATATTATTAAACCTAGACATTCATATAAAGCCCCCTATATACATTGTGTACGTATCAGAATCAGTTCCGCCGCCCCCGCCTAAGCCGGGCTGTTGGGCGGGCGGCAGATCCTCTCAGTCTTCGTGTTGATATCAGAGTGTTAACTGCCTCCATTGGACTTTGTGAACCTTACCAACACTTACAAAATGGCCGTACGTAACACTTGTCTATCATTTTCCTTTAAGAAAGTAGTTTGATTATTTTAGGTTAGGTTTTAATAGTGCGAATAGTATGCCCTTTTTAACTATACGCAAATATATTCAAACTGAATAAGTTTATATAGAGGTACAATAGCTATAATATAGGACTCATGTACCTAATCTAGGCGAATTAAAAAAATAAGTGAAGTAAAATAACCTAAAGAAAATAAAAGTAGTCATTTTAGAGTCGAAAAAATGAAAAAAATTGTTGCTTTATGCGCTTAGTGTATTAGTTTTGCACTTATAATAAGCACTTCTTGTTTCTAATTTGATTTTGGAATAAGAATGTATTAGTTTTAAAAAAATAATTTTAAAACACCCATTTTGTGAATAGTCTATTAATAACATAAACAAATAACATTCGTAACAATAATAAATGATGGTGTTAATCTAATGCAATATCAAGTTGTTCTTGAGATCGGCTGAGGTCTACAGTCTACAGCATAATGTGATTTGACTGCATTATAATAACATTTAATGCATTCCGAGGTAACATGAGAAAAATATACTCCAGGCTGCAAAAGTTTCAGGGTTCACATTAACTAATGAATCTTCAGCCATATTGTTTTTGTTTGTTTTTGTTTGTATGTTGGTCGCGCAAATATTTTTGAATGATCAGAATTAGCCGTTTACGCAGTTGGCTATATTTAATTGGAGCAACCTTTCTTAAAATATTTCTAAAATATTTTCGCCCTCTTTACGAACATAAATTTAATAATTAATTTATTATTAAGTATAACAAATTTGTTTATTTTAATATATTAGAGAATCCTGAAATTATAGAGTTAATATAAAATTATTTCTACTACAGTATTTTAATCAATAAAAATGCACTTTATAGTCGTTAACATCTTTAAACTATAAAATAAAATGGCAGTAAAACTTTGCGATTATAATAAGTAAAATATTGCACGTTTAACATTCAACACGATGCATTATATTCTTTTGGAACGCAATTATCCTTTAAAAATATCATCTTAAAATTTACAATTGTCTTTAATATAGTAGGCTCTTCTTTTTATGCAAATAACTTAAATTATCATACAATACAATTGGTAACTTCCTATAATAACATGAAATATGCGTGTGTTGGCAAAAGGTTAACATTTTGAACCTTCAGAAAGAAATGTTTAATGAATATCGAACAATAAAGGTCACTGACATTTAATTTTTTTTATTGTACTTATACCTTAAAATACCCAACGATGACATCCACTCAATTTAAGATGAGTTTCTTTGTGATAATATTTAATGTTTACTATTTTTATCGATAAAGAAATCGTTTTTGTTTTAAACAAAAAACATGTTATTTTACATTATAAAAAAGTCAGAAATAAATCAATCGTTAGTTGGGAAATGCACACACATTAATTTTTCAAAAATATTATTTATTATATTCCGGTAGCCATGACAACCTGTCAACAAAATAGCACCACAAACAAATACGTTTTTCATTTGTTTTATAAAGTTCTTTGAAAATTTTAAATTTACGATCATGTTCTAAATTAATGTTACAAAAACAAAACAACATCGTTCGTTTTATGTTTAAAATAATGAATGAACACATTATGAAGTGGCATGTGTGACGTCAATGCGTTAGTTACATACAGCTGTGCGTGTACGTCAGTTATTGTAAGAGTTGGTAGTAAAACCATTTTAAAACTGCACTTTTTGACCAAACAAATGCTCCTGATAGTAGAGAAATGGCCTGCAATTTAGGAATGGGCGAAATCTACAAGATGTAGGTGTACCTAATTATTAAAAAAAAAAACAAATGAATATTGAGACAAATTATTAGGTAATGTTAATTATAACAATTTAAGATTTAAAAATTATTCATCTTTTAACCACCCGCCTGAACTTTACTAAGGTAATGTTATAATACTTAAATAATGCGGAGGAAAGATAGTTCTTAATAGAGACTTAACCTAGAAAGTGGAGTAAATAGTAAATACCTTCCTAACTTCAATAATGAACATCGTGCTGGAATAAGGTCACAATGACCGCTTGTCTACATGATTTTCTTGCAGTAAGTTTTAAGGCGAGCTTTTCTTTTGTAACACTTTTCTTCAAACCTGGTCTAAGCAGACAAATAAGATTCTATTCTGTGTTTGATTCTGAATTCATAGTCGTCAAGAATATTTTGTTTGACTAAGAAGTGTAATTTAAAAATGGTTTATCTTAACATCAATTAGTGACGAAACCATGAGCCAAAATTATCCCACAGTTAAACCGTTCTAATTTTCTTTTAATCATCACTAAAAGCTTTCAAATTACCATGGGGATAAGCAATAAGAAGTGATGTGTGTTATTTCGGGTGATGCTGGAATCAGGCTGGTACTCGGAGCGGTAACGACTTGGCACTGGAACGTGTGTTTTATGGCCCATGTTCAAGACTTGCATGCTATATCCATGGGCGAAATATGTTAGACTGAGCCGAGAAAGAAATGAAGCAGATATATAGTTAACCCCAACGCTTGTCGCCACACTGTGCCAAGCTGTGTCAAATTCTCAAAAACAACAAAGTGTAAAAATCACTTTGAAAAAAAAATCGACTCAGTGAAAAACCGTGTAGCGTTATATGTATTTATTAAAAAAAAAGCCTACGAACTAGGATGAGGTAGCTACCCTTATAACAAACAGCATCTTTAGGTACTGTGATATAATTAATTTTGTAGTAATTGTGTGTTTTTTTTATATTTATGCATTAACAAGCGAATGGGCTTACTATGGGGGCTTCATTTATAACTCAATGAGACTACTTTCTGTATATTTTTACATTCTTTGTTGTATATTTTTAAGATCTGGGAAATTTCTGATTTACGTCTGAAGCGTCAATCGGCTATGCGCGGGCGCAACAATTCTAAAAACGCCTGATGATAAATTGAATGTTTTGAAATGCTTTTATATTTTAGAAACGTAAAGTGCATTTTTGCAGATAAACAGAGCAATATTTTTGATGTAATTGTTTTTGAAATAGCAAAACACTGAATCAAAAGCTGCACGTGCGGTGCTATGTTAATAAAATTGCATTTTTTTATTTAATTGGTTTCGTTTAATCGCATTCTGCTGTTATTACAAACCAAGCGAAATCTAGGGGTACCAATATACGTCTTATAAAATTTTAGTTGAAAAAACAGCATTAATATATACTTAGTAGGTAGATAAAAAGACCCAAGCATACATGAAGAGGTGACCACATTGGTGAGCAATAATAGATATAATATTATGGCGGTTTAATAAGGGTACAAAATACAAAATTATACTAAAATCCGCTCGTTCTACAGCTCATTCATTTATATACAAATGTACCTATTATATCCTACTATAAAGTATATTACGGAGACTAAAATCTATTTTAGTTAGCATCATAAATATGAACGGCAAGAGGCCGGCGAACTTCCGCCGGTCAGATAAAATTTATTATATAGGCGCCTTTAATTTTATGTTGTCCATTTAGTTTTCTTGATCTTCGTTGTTTCACTTTGTTAATATATAATTACGTACCGACGATCAACATAAAAAACATTATATATAGAGGTATATAATAGCTTACATTAAAAACTTCAAATTTTATTGAAAAATGATGGGTAACATATTAAAATAATATTATAAAATAAATGCTTTTATTACATAGAAATAACTCGTTTAAATTCCAGTAATTCTCATAGATTTTAAAAACATGTTCAAAATAAGAAAAGTCGTACCCAGGTATAACAAAATGTGCCATGGAGTTGCGATGCTGCAGAGGGCAAATCACAAATGAAAAATATTCGTTGTTTGAAAGACCCATATTATTTCCTTCTAGCCCAGAAACAAGGAACAAGAACAAGAGGTCCTGAACTGGATCACCGCAGTCACAGGCGAGAACCTGGGCAACGCTGTTTACGAAGATGTCCTCAAGGATGGAGTGGTTCTGTGCAAGTTGATCAACAAACTGGCTCCAGGGTCGGTGAAGAAGATACAGGAGAGAGGAACCAACTTCCAGCTTATGGAGAACATTCAGAGGTAAATACTTCGACGGAAAATACTCCAAAGTTCATTAAAAAAAGTCTTGTCTGTGCAAGACTTTCTTCTACGTAAAATTGTCAGATAGATAGGACTTTCTTAGAAATTATATAGCCCTTATTAAACATGGATAAATTTAAGATTTTAAGCCGGATTTTAAAAAGAACCTTGTCTTAAAAGCAGTATTTAAAAACTGGTTTTTAAATTTTTCAGGTTCCAGGCTGCAATCAAGAAATACGGCGTACCTGAGGAAGAAATCTTCCAAACTGCTGATCTCTTTGAGAGGCGTAACATTCCCCAAGTCACCTTGTGCTTATACTCATTAGGAAGAATTGTAAGTTTTTAATATTATTCTATTTTATTGACAAATAAGCAAGAACTAAAGATACCTTCAGACTCCTAAACCACATTTGGCCTTTAAAAACTGTTTAAATGCGTTTTTATCCCAGACAAAGTAGAAGACTCGACATGTCTTATAATCGTCTCTACGAAAATTGGAAAGCAAATTCCAAAGTGTTCTCATGAAATTGTTAATTTATTTCAGACCCAAAAACATCCAGAATGGACTGGCCCGCAACTGGGTCCCAAAATGGCGGATAAGAACGAGCGTACCTTCACAGAAGAGCAGCTCAGAGCTCACAATTCCGAGCTCAACCTTCAAATGGGCTTCAACAAAGGTGCTTCACAGTCCGGCCACGGTGGTTTTGGAAACACTCGTCATATGTAAAAATATGCTTCATTTGCCAATTTCCTATTTGCTAATGAGTATTGTCAGTATTTTTGTATGAACTCGCGTTTTTGTAAAAAATGTGATACATGTTCTGCTACCGCTCTTTGAAAAGTCGTCATCTCTCAAAAATAATGTTTGTTACACTAAACATTTTATTTATTTTAAATACTGTAATATTCGTCTTTTTTGCTCGTTTTTCAGTAAAGTTCTAGAGGAAAAAACGTAACAATTTTTTTTGTAGGAACTGTTATGTTATCAAAAAGTGCCTTCTTTCAGTATTCAAAATCTCACGTTATTCAAATTTCATGGATTAATGTTTCGACAAAATTTTATATTTTTCTGCTTTACAACGTCAAAGATTGTGTGATAGATATATTTTATTTACTCTAGTTGTCTAACGCTATTTTGCTAAGTATTTTTTACTTCACAACGTACTTATAATTTAGAATGTAAATACTTTTAACACTATTTAATAAACTTTGTCTTAAGGGATTGGGTTTTTATTTAATCCCTTTAACTAATAAATTAGAGGTAATGAAGCGATTGTGGGGTATAAAATTAATTGCATAATGTTGCCAGTAATTGATAAATTGTTAGGTGCACTCTAAGTGACGTGATATCTTGGCAACACTGAGAGAATTCTAATTGATCATCTTATTAACATTGAGGGAGAAGCGTAAATAGTGAGTTGAACTTTTGGCTCTTGGACAGATTCGGTAATGACTACAATTATCAAGGTAGAGTTACTATTCTGTAATGTGATTAGGTAGGTTCTGTTTTTTTGCTCTCTATATAATATATGAGGAAAAGTAGTGACAAAAAAGTAAATTTCAAAGTATTGCATTAAATAGTTAAACATTTGTATAATTCACACATCAGGAGAGCGTCTTGCTCGTCTTCTTACTTCTCCAAATAAAAAAAAAATAAAATAAAAAAAAATTCCTTCGTATGATGTTATGCAATAAATATTAGTAAACATGTAAAAGTTTGTGTATGTTTGTTTTTTTTTTAACGAAAAAGCACTAAACCGATTGAATTGATCAATCTCGGGACGTAGATAGCGCGGATCCAGATTTTATTTCAGAATCGGGACTTACGCGGCTGAAACCGGCGACCAATACTAAACAAATAAATCTCAAAACTGTTGATGAAAAATTATACACCCACCTAATTAATTTCATTTTTTTTACACTTTTTCGAAGAAGCAGATCATAACTAATAATAAATTCAAAATTTATGTTTCCTATCCTCGTTTTAATGGAAAAAAACTCTACGTTACTAGTAGATAATGAGAAATTATTATTATTATGATATTATATTCTGTGCATAAATGTTTCAAATAAAAATATTTTTAAATAATCTTAATTTTTTATATAAATTTTTGTTCATACTTTTTTTAATCCATCGCATCCTGAACTAGTTTTTACTGACTGTGCTTCAGGAGCCATTCTCTATTTTTTAACTACTTATAGAAAAAACGCGAAGTCATCGATTTATTTCTTCCATATTAATGAGGCTAATTTAATTTCGGAAATATTTTAGGTTAGAGAATATTTAAAATAAAATAACAAGAACCTGCCTACATATATTAGAATCAAAGTATATACCTACTTATGAAATGACATTTACTATTTTAAACTCGATCCAAGATTATATAGGAATTAGCCCAGTTCTGCCTTAATTCCTCGAAACTGACACACTGCAGCTGTGTTTTTCTATAAACTAAGTTATTTTGGAACGTTGGATCCAGAAGATAAAACCATCTCGTAATGTCACTTCGCAATATAATTTACGATCGTGTCGCGACTAGGTTATTTTAACCTAGGACCGGTCATTCACCTGGTTCATTCTTAAGTAGATGATATTAAAAAGAATAGACTTTTTCTACTCTGGAATTTTATAAAAACATGTAAGGATCATACTTAGTGAAGTAGAGTCGCCTAGGGAAGCGACTGTCCAACTACAGATAAGTAGTTAAAAAAATTGAAAAAAACCTGTTACGAAATCAAAGCAGCAATCAATGCAGCTTCAATATAATATTATCTCTCATCTTTTAGCGAAGTGGAATGTTTCATAAAAGTGAGTTTTATTAAGCTACAGTTTTTTTCCACTACGTTCTAAGCCTGAAGCACGCTGAAAAATTTCCGTCTATGTAAAAACTTATTAATTAGTAGTATATTATCTAGTCAAACCCAACAATGTAATGTAAAAGGTACCTAGATTGTTTGTTTGTGCCATACTAGGCCAAACATTAACCTGTTTTCGAACTATAAAATAGTTTTACGTCGAGAGTCGAGATGCATGCGGTCAGCTGGCATTGGTTTTAATGCGTCTTGCTCAACTGAGTTATTAGGATGTTATTTTCCTTGTATTTAAATGAAAAGCTCATCTTTTCATCACAATATCATAGTTATAAAGGATGGAGAGATCGTTACAAAAATTATTTTTACGTAAGATTAAAAAAATAATTGCATGGCACAATAATTGCACAATGATATTTATTTTATACATACTCGATTTATTTACCTTCACCAGTAGATATTTCTCGTAGGTATTCTCATCCTATACTACTCTTTCTACACACTCTTTTTAAACGTCTTCTTTTTGGAACAAAAATATTATTTCACTGCTCTGTTGGTCTAATTAAATGTTATCGAATCGAAACATGTGTCTCGACATTGCTTAAAGTCAGTTAAATATATTTTTAAATAACTTTTGTATTATACACTTCAATATGGGTATATTTAGTAAATCTGTTGCGGCTAAAGTCCGAAGTGCGGCTACACCTAGGTTTAGCCGGTTAAACCTAAGTGTAGCCGACCGCAGTCGGTTAGCCGCACTTCGGATTTTAGCCGTAACATATCAATGTATATAGAATATAGAGGTATATAAGGTACAAAAATACATTATCTCATATTTTATAAATAATAGTGTTGTAACTTTCAGCTCCAGAAAGAGTTATTCCATCATTCAGCGTGGGGGATCCTGGCTATGTTTACTTTGAACCTCAGCCAAAACTGAGACTGATGAGCTAAAATACAACGTACGGCCTTGACTTTACGGTTTATATTTGTACTCTAATTAGTAGTAATTACTAGGTAGGTATTGCAGCAAGGCCGTAGGGAATGTTTGAATTATTTTTGGGAGAACTGAAAGATTTGTTGTTTGTTGTGAAGGGAACAAGTCGTAGTTTTTTTATGGAGGTTCAACAGTTGACAGACGTTCTTATGTATATTATACATAAATTATTAATATGAAAACTTAGTGTGATATCCTATAAGCACTATACTAAAGTGCTCAACAGTTTTACTCGCTGAAAAGTAAATAATTTTATCGTTTATGCTTACAAAATTTTAGTCAATTCAAAATTTTAATTACTTAAGCCCTACATAATTAATACATTTTAGTAAAATCGGTTGAGTTAAAAGGCTTGTTTTTAATTTTGTCGTAGAGCAACAGGTAGAGCTACAGCTACAGGTGCTTATTTAGCACTAGCTGACCCGCGCGCACTTCGTTGCGCGTGAGAGTCAATTAATAAAGCGAATTCGGTGCTGCTATTTTGACTATGATTGTATTTCCATCCCCGCGACTTTGTAAGCGTAAAATAAGGCATGGCTATAATATTTGCTCCCGCTGTGGATAGCGAAGAATATCGGGCTGGATATTTCGATGCAGTTTTGTTCGCTACCGTAGGAACCAATGCTATGTCCTTTCTCAGAGATCACACTATTTAAGTTTAGCGGTTATTGATTTCCATCACAAATTTTCACGCCTCTCCTCAGGAATTAATACTATTTGTGGTCCTTTCCCGGTAACTCTTTAACTTATCTCTATTATAATTTTTCTAAGCTAAATTATAATTATAGGTTACTAATTTCTCACACCATCCTTCCCGCGACTCAAATCAATTCCGTGGTTCCTGAATTTCCATTAAAACTCTGACCCTAAAGGTGGGGGAAGGATCAATACTGAGTCTCCTTAAAAGTTAATTTCTGACATAACAAACTATTCATTAACAGAACCAAAATTCTGAGTACTGGTGAGTTCGCAAAATCTCTTCTTATCGGTCGCCTACGTTACATAAAAAATACGTTGTCCAAATTTTAGCTTAAATGAAGAAGTGGTTACCGATATCCTACACAAACTGCACCCCCTCTTTCCTCCCTCAAAGGTTGATTTCTGGGATAAAAAGTATCCCATATTTTTTTTAAGTCTCAGTCTACCTTTGTATCAAATTTTAACTCAATAGGGTCCTATTTCCTATACAAACTTTGACCCCCTAACGCTTCAATTCGAAGGTAATTTTTGACATAAAACTTTTTATTATTCCTCAACACATCCCCAATAATCTTATTGTGGATTTGTATACAAAAGTTTTTTAGGAATAATAATTCCCGTTCCCGTAAGAATTTCGCAAAATCCCCTCCCATCTTACGGGTCGTGAAAGTCACATAAAGAACACGCTGTCTAAATTTTAGCGTAAAATATAACTGGTTACTGATTTCCTACTCAAACTTCTACCCCCCTTACTCCCCCGCACCCCTCCCTCTTAAAGTAAATTTCTGTCTAAAATAATATTCAGTGTTCCTAAACAAAACTCAAACCATGATTCCACAAAATTTCACCTGAATTGGTTTAGCGGTTACGGATTTGCATACAAAAGTTTTTCGGGAATAATTCTCGTTCCCGGGGGAATTTCGCAAAATACCTTCATATCGGTTGCTTACGTTACCTAAAGAATACGTTGTCCAAATTTCAGCTAAAACAAAGAAGCGGTTAACGATTTCTTACCCAAACTTGCATCCCCCCTTTATCCCGCCTTTGAGGTTGATTTCTGGGATAAAAATTATCCCATATCATTTTGTAGAACTCAGTCTACCTCTCTACCAAATTTCAGCTCAATAGGGCCAGCGGTTCTAAATTTCCCATACAAATTTTGTACCCCCCTTACCCCCTCTTAGAAGTTAAATTTTGTCATAAAAACTATTTAATGTTCCTCAAAACAATCCCAACAATCGTTTTACAAAATTTCAGCTCAATCGGTTCAGCGGTTAAGGATTTGCATACAAAAATTTTTTAGGAATAATTCCTGTTCCCGCGGAAATTTTGCAAAATTCCTTTATATCGGTCATCTACGTTACATAAAAAATACGCTGTTCAAATTTCAGCTTTAAAAGATGGCCGATTACTGATTTCCTACTCAAACTACTACCCCTCTCTTCCCCCTTCAAGGTTGATTTCTGGGATAAAAAGTATTTCATATCATTTATTTGGATTCAATCTACCACTGTACCAAATTTCAGCTCAATAGGGTCAGCGGTTCTAAATTTTCCATACAAACTTCGACCTCCCTTTACCCCCCCTTAAAAGTTAATTTTCGTCAAAAAAAAAACCAATATTCCTAAACACAATCCAAGCAATCGTTTTACAAAGTTTCAACTCAATCGGTTCAGCGGTTAAGGATTTGCTTACAAACGTTTTTTAGGAATAATTCCCGTTCCCGTGGAAATTTTGCAAAATCCCTTTTTACCGGTCATCTACGTTACATAAAAAACACGCTGTTCAAATTTCAGCGTTAAAAGATGGCCGGTTACTGATTTCCTACTCAAACTTCTAACCCCCCTCTTCCCCCTTCAGGGTTGATTTCTGGAATAAAAAGTATTCCATATCATTTATTTTGACTCAATCTACCTCTGTACCATATTTCAGCTCAATAGGGTCAGCGGTTCTAAATTTTCCATTCAAACGTTGACCCCCCTTTACCCCCCCCTTAAAAGTAAATTTCTGAGATAAAAACTATTCAATGTTCCTAAATACAATCCAAACAATCGTTTTACTAAATTTCAGCTCAATCGGTTCAGCGGTTACGGATTTCCATACAAACGTTTTTCGGGAATAATTCCCGTTCCCGGGAGAATTTTACAAAAATCCCTTTTTATAGGTCGCTTACGTTACCTAAATAACACGCTGTCCAAATTTCAGCTAAAACAATGAAGCAGTTAACGATTTCTTTCACAAACTTGCAACCCCCCTTTCCCCCTTTTAAGGTTGATTTCTGGGATAAAAAGTATCCAATATCTTTTTTTAGGACTCAATCTACCTGTGTACCAAATTTCAGCTCAATAGGGTCAGCGGTTCTAAATTTTCCATACAAACTTCGACCCCCCTTTACCCCCCCTTAAAAGTAAATTTCTGACAAAAAAACTATTTCATGTTTCTAATCACAATCCTAACAATAGTTTTACAAAATTTCAGCTCAATCGGTTCAGCGGTTACGGATTTGCATACAAACGTTTTTCGGGAATAATTCCTGTTCCCGAGGGAATTTAGAAAAATCGCTTCTTATTGCACGATGAAGTTTTTTAAAGAATACGCTGTCCAAATTTCAGCTCAATCCGTGCAGCCGTTTGGGCTGTGCGTTGATAGCACGAAAGTGTACGAACGATTTTATATAATAAGAAGATAAGTAAATCTTTAGATAGATATAACTCTTTTATTTAAAACCCGATTTAAATAAAACCAATACTATTTACAAATTAGAGAAATTTGCAACGTTTTAGCGAAAACTGCATACAATTCGGTTGTGCCGTTTTATCACACATAAGTAATAACCTTTTTACAAATTAAGCCTAATAAAACTACTCTGGTAAAGTTTCGTTTATGGCCACATCGATAGATGGCGTATTTTTAGTTTGTCGCACTTTTTGCTTTTTGATTTTTTTCGAATTGAATTTACTTTATATTCTATTACTTTTACTTCGAAATTTTGATGTAAATTAGGGGCGATGTGTCCGATATAAATGATTATTATTTATTTTATTATTTTATTTTACGTTTCCCTAGGAAAAATTGACAAAATGTTTTACGATCTAGATCGCGCAAGCGACTTTTTCGCGTCGTTTTGTTCATATGCGTATTTTCACAATTCACCTTAGTAAAGGATCGCAATGAATGGGGAGAAATTTCCATTCTTATTATATGTATGGATGGATATGGATATGGATATGGATGGATATGGATGGATTAAGTTACTCCTAAAGCTGAAAAAAAAATATAAGAAACAAATATATTATGTAGTGAACAGGGACATACTCGTATGTGTTTAGGACAGCTAGTTAAAGTGTCCATTAACACAATTTTGTTTCTAATCTGGGTAAACTACATCATTTGAAATCTTGACATGTCTCATTTTGAAGATAATTGCATATTAGTAGATTATGTATGAGAGTATGAGTGGGTCAAAGTCAGTCAGTTTGTTAAGTACGTGACTAGGTTTTTTGTCGCATAGGTCAATGGTTCATAATGTGTTTATGGATATTTAGTTGATTTTGTTTTGGCTACTGTAAGTGTATCTATTTATCTACTGGCTTGTACCGGCCGGCTTTGTCCGCGTTGTGAAATCATTTCTTAGAGGATGTCTGCGCCATAAAAAATATCGGTTTGGCAATTTCCAGCCCAATCGGTTCAGCAATTTGGATTGTGCGTTTATTAGTTTTTTTTTTTTTTAATATGAGGAATATACTTATATTTACTACTCCTTTGTATTTTTTTACAGTTTTTAAAGTGGAAATACTTTTAAAATAATTTAAAAAACCCTAAATTTGCAGACCCTAGAGTTGCGCCATATGAAAGGGACCTTATCAGCCCGTACCCCCACTCACTGCAGGTATACGGTATAGGCCTCCTTCATCCGGCGTGACCCCACACCATCCGGTCCCTCAGAATCAGTCTCCTAGGACTCATCCTGAGACTGATCCAGTTCCTTTCGAAATACTAGACAGTGAAAGTGCACAACTTTGCCTCCTACTTTTATTTCATTAGCGCATATATTTTTGACAAAACATTTCTTACAAGTTTAAAAATTAACTGCGTTTGTAGTTAGTTTCTTTGGACTATGCGACTCTAGATTAGCTCTACTCTAGAGTAAAAGTTAATATTATGATCGCTAATCGAGCGTCTTCAAGTTTCAATACAATACCAACAGATGGCGTAGATAGATAGAGCGATGGTAAGCGTGTGGATGGATCGAGGAAAAGTGGAAAAACCTAGTACAAGTTTCTCGTAATACAAACGTCGGTGAGGGCGCTACTGGCGTTTCAACAGGTAACAAGGGATTATTTGTTCCATTTTTGCCCGCAACTGATGCAAAGTTGGTAACAATATTCTGAATACTCTAACACTGATAAACTCCAGCACTTGCATACTGGAAACTTTGAGATATTTTACTGTTTTTCACCAACTACACAATAGCAGAAGGTCATAGATCACCCAGCACCAAAGTGGGAATTCTTTTCCTCAGTGGAATCGCGTAATAAAATTACTGGGCTAAAGAGTTTTAACCTCTTACGACTCTTGAGTAAGAAGCGTTGGTGCAGTGCACCTAGAAATGTACATTATTGTAAAATACTGTGTGATGTGTGGCACTACACTGATTATGGGCAGTGTTATCTATTTAGATCAGGCGAGCGTCTTGCTCATCTTCTTACCTTTACACAAAAAAAACTATAGGCTCTACGGCTTTTCAGCTCAAATCTTGCCGTATAGCCATGTTATACAAATAGTACAATACACAGTAACAGATATTATGCACAAAGCTTAAGCAATTCAAGCCTTGTAACCTACTGTCTAGTCCAAGTCGAAACGGGCTATTGTAGTAGCCCCACCCACTTTGAAGAGCGGTGTTAACAATGAGCATTATAATATTACTTATTACGTACCAGTCACAATTTGATGTGTGTTTGAGTGCATTGAGCAAGCTAAGTGGCCGAGTGTGACCCGATAAACTTACTATCAAGAGGAATCGTGGCGTAACTTAGCTGGGGGCTACTCTGAACTAAGCAATTGCTTTATTTTTCTTTTAATTTTACTTTTTACAAGCTTTTATTTACTTTTACCTGTATGTTGTATGTCTGACTGACTGTCTGTCTGTCTGTAATCAAATCTTGAAAGATTAATTTGATCCACTTCCCGATTTCTGATTGAGCTGAAATTTGGCATGCATATTATATACTTATAAATCTGATGTCAAGACAATATAATTATGACATAGAGCTGATCAGATAATGGAGCAGGAAGGTGGCCATAAGAAGAACCGTAATTAAACGACGCAATTCTGTCGAGTTTGGGCTCATTTGATTCGTCTTGACGAGTAATTTGGTGCTAGATAGTAATAATAATAAAAGCTTGTTTTGAAAACAGTTTTTTTTATTTCACTTGTTTTTGGACAACGGTTGTCCAGTGTCGAGCTGCCTTTTTTAACAGCTCAACGGTCGTGGAATTATATATCAGCTATGTTATCACGAAGGAAATATACAATAATTTTAAGAGATGAATATTCGAAAAGAATTTAGCTGTAATGAAAGAATGGACGAATATTATTTAAGAGGTTCTATTTATATTACAATTTTCAGAGATAAAGTATACTTTATCATTATCAACAAGAAAATCCTACATTTTCTCAGGAAGAAATACACAAGTCTAATGACTAATAGGTATATCGTACTAGCAAATCACCCATTAAAGAGCAAGCGTTATCGCTTAACATCAGGAGAACATCGAGTTCGTCTCGCTATAAAAAAATACTAATCTTAATCCGCCCATAGTGCATCAAAATCAAAGATTTAATTTAATCCCAGGTAATAAAACATATACCAAAGAGCAACTGCTCTGAACGCTGAACATTTTGATATGTTTCGAAACATACTTTCACAGTGGCGCAGTAAGAGCAGATATCGCGCGATGTCGTGTGACAAAACTTTTGCCATACGATGCAATATGCAATGATAAGTACGTATACGCAATACCAGATATACATGTATATGTACGAGTATATTATACACTTGTTTACCTGTACGGTTTAAGAATAAACACAAACGAATGTTCTGGTAAATTTTACATTTAATAATTAATAATAATAATTGAGGTTTTTATAATCTAACAGATAGGTTACTCTACTTACACTGTCAGAGTCAAATCACAATTTATAGTTTGTGTGGCTAACCTATATATGTATGTTGCAGTTTCAGGTCGCCGAGATTACTACATGGCCTGCAACATGACGTAACGACTGCCCCCTACATATCTTATAGAAAACAGCCGAGACCCACAGCTTAATTTCTTTAATAGAATTACATGATTAATCAAATATTTTAATGGTAACAAGTTGAAAATTATTTTATAAAAAGTATATTAAACCAAATAAAAAAATGCGGAGTTCAAGCACATTATTTTGACCGAAATGCCCTATTTCGTACCACGTACAAATCTTACAAAAACCGATCGATTTATCTAGATAAAATGTTTAATGGTGGTGTGAAGTATAATAATTCACTGCTCTAACAATACTAAGCTGCGCCCAGTGGTTTTACCCGCTGTACCTACTTGTACCCCATATGTTATTCCAGGGTCTAAGCTATCTCTATACCAAATTTCTGCTCAATCGGTCGACTCGTTTAGTCGTGAATAAGTAATAAACATACACATTCATGCAGTCACACACTCACAAACTTTCGCATGTATAATTATTAGTGTGATTAGGTATGTATTTAGGTAAACTTTGGAAAAAAATGTTATACTTTGGAAAAAATTATAAATTTGGCTTAACACGTTACAACTGCTTTTATTACTGTTACAGTCTTTACTTTTATTATTACTCTCTTATTTAACATCTCTATCATGAATGAATTAAATAACTGGTCTTCTCTCACACAAATTATTCAATTTGCATAAAATATAGACTTCAAATAAATCATAATTGAAGTGAAAACTTCTTTAGCGGCGCTGAGCACTTTTTTTTGTATGGGTAAAAACTTTAAAACTCGCGTCAGGGTCACGTGATGCTGATCGAAAAAGCGTAAGATCGAGGGGAAGGGAGAGGAACTAGTATCTCCCACTCTTTCTACCGTGCCTGAGTGTGCTGCTCTGTTGATAGTGTAAAAGTCGTCGAAATTATGGATGGAAGTTGATTTTTCTGAGAGATAAAATTTAATGTAATATATAAATAACGATATAATATTATAAATAACAACATATAAATTGTCATATTTGTGTACGATAGCGCAATAAATAAACATTGTATTCTACCTCATAAATGATAGTACTTTTATACTTATAATTAAACACAACGTTAATATTGAAGTTTTCACTTCTGCCGGCACTCCCGGAGTGCTTTTTTTTTTATCTAATAGTACAGCACGTAGCAAAATTACTATAATATATGCAAATCGTGCTTCATTTGTAACCAAACTAATAATAATAATTTTAGAAGATTTTGGCCTCTATATATAACAAGTCAAAGCTCTTTCAAGATACTAATATAATTATTTCAATTATTCGTGTCGTAGTATTATAAGCTGTATAAAAAGCTACATCATTGTCTCTTCATGTCTTTAATTTTAATAGGATTTTTATGCTACACATAATGTTTTGTATAGATTTCAATAATTATCCCGTTTTTTTCTTTATTTATTTCACTATTTTATCTTTTCGTTACAAATCTTTTTATCATTGCTCGTAGAGACTCCAAAATTAGTGGGAGTGTTTTCGAAAATAGGTACCTACTTACTTGAAAAGATTCCATAAAATAAATACCTTTGAAAGAAAATTTAGTCCTAACTGTCCTATAATCTGCACTCCACAAAATCCTACAAAAATGAGGACTTTTTCAGCTATCGAAAGGGCTGTATAACGCCAGTTCGACCCAATTGAGCCATCAATACCCAATACTGACTAAAATAGCTTTAACTCAGTAAATTATATATTAACTCGACCCTCTGGTTGGTCTGGTGTTTCTCTAAACATAGATAAGATATATAAGTATAGGTATAAAATATTATGTACGATGCATGTAAGTACACGATAGACATAACTGAAGACAGTCACACGTTCGCAATAAGACCCAGCAATCACACTGCAAGCTAATTAACCGCAAGTAGGCAAGTACAATAATTCCTTAACTGTTACCACATTCATTGTCGAGGAATTGATGTTACGGAACGACTGTAACACTTACGAGCTCTAATTAACAAAGGTCTAAGTGAACTACTTCAACTGCAATTATTGTTTAAACTATCTACCCTTGGGACTCGCCTGCACTTGGAATATTTGTCGTGAATAGGCATAGAGATTTTCCTAAGATACATTCTCTCAATTGCATTGTCTGACATATTTGGTATAATATGTGTAACTTATTTATATAATAATCGTGATATTATTCACCAATTTAAAACTTAAACAAGACTCGAGACCCAAAATGAAGGTATTCATCCCATATTTCATTATCAGACGATAGATAGAGCTTGTTACTAAGATTACAAGCATTTACTTTAGCTTATTAGATGACTTCATTTACAGACGCCGTGGCCCTTTGTAAAGGCCCTAAATCCTAAGGCACATTAGATTGTTGGCGACAGCTGACTGTTTTATTGCTTTTTTTTCACGTGCATTTCGTTTAAATAGTTTCTCAATTAAAGCTTTGAGAATATGATTACCGGTAACTGCTAAGTGCTTAAGGCAAGTGTGTCTTTATGAAACTGTCCTTGACAGCTTTTACATAACAAAATGATATGACAAATGTTTAGATTAGCAATGTTAACTTAACCAAAGAGTTCAAACGTTATTTACATAGTTGGCAATTGCGTGTTACTCCCCTCCTTGGTAAGCGAGCGGAGACAGGTAGGCCTGACAAGCTTGCCTTAGTCTCGGCCTACCACCAAGAGCACCTGCTTGGTGCAACACAAAATGTTCAGATTGTTACTAGTGATATCAGTGTTTCATTTCTCCACGGGAGAATATTACAAGACGCAGCGTAAGTGTCCCAGTTTTGGAGATAAACAATATCGATTATAATCGAGTCAGTGTTTCATAATCGAGTTGCATAAATCGATCGCTATTATATCAGAGATTAGTTATGGAGTTTACGCGTGAAATGAACGTTTATTTTTATCTTGTTTATTTTTAACAAGGTGGAAATGTAACGAGTTTTAGTTTGTTGCTTTTATTTTTGTTTTGTTGCACAATGCCTAAATATTCTAATAATCATTATTATAGACTAACATTTTCTACTAGTTATCTTGTACCTAGTTGGAGAAATGTTCTAGTGTTGAGGTCTTGAAAACGAGTATGAGATGAGTGGACTGGTATCTTTCACAGTTGCAAAGCTAAACAATCTGCTTACTTGCAGTTGTCCCGGCTTGTGCCGGCTTTTTCGGTTCTTTTGTCCCCATTTTGTCAGAAACTCATACGAAATCATTATAATCATGTTGTAAAAATATTATTACACTAGCTGAGAAAAGTAGATTCTGTGTTATACCGGGATCGAAGATACAAGCATTTCAGCTCTCGATTCAGCTGTTCACGCGTAAAGAGAATAACAAAGATAGATAGTCCATTAAAAATACACATTGGGTACCTATTACAGTCAAATCAATTTGGCAATTTGGAGGCAAGCTTGAAAGTCAGTCAGTTTTGTATATTTTTTATTCACTTGGAAAACATGTTTTTTCAGCGGATTTCGTAAAGACATGCCTGAAGAGTGATCCAGAATTCGACGACTGCTCACGTGAAGCAGTCCAACATTTATTCAACGCTTTGGGACCAGGTACAACAACATGTTTTAATACAATTTTCACTTAGATATAAAATTTAGCTATATTATCGAGTGTTTTTAATTTTATGCCAGGAGTTTCCTTTGCTAGATTTCAATGACAAAAGTGCGCGAAAAATTTTATATTATCATATCGTTCAAACTAATAATTTTGCATCTCATCGGTAGGCCAAAGCGAAGAAAAACATGGTAATTAACATCCCATAATTCTTTTTATTGACTGACCTTTAAGGCAGCTTAGCCCTTAGTCCTTGCGCCAATTTTAGTAAGCCATGTAAACAGCCATTTTGAATTCTCATGACTAATACGACTTTAATGCGTAGCGTTGTTTCTTGGTGGCCCTTCTATTGCCCTCGAGTCCATTGAGATCACAACTACCTACTAAACATGATAATTTAATGCAAATAAGTAAACTTAAGTAATCTGTCACTGCGAGATTTATTTTGTTTACCTTCTTTCTTTCACAACTTGAACTATCATTAGGGTGTGAACCAAACATTTCTATGCTAAATACTTATTATTGGCATAAGTATTTAGTATAATGCTCATAATGATAGGAGGCAGTAGCGTTGACCACTTGCACTGGTCGCGGGTTGTGTAAGCAGTTGCCGCTTTGTAATTATAGTGTTTACTTCTTGGCAATGCTGCGTTCCTGGTACTCGAATGTCATTTACCCGTAACGTGTTCGAACAAAAAAAAAGCCAATGCCACCACCACTTTGAGTCAGAATTATTTAAATTTGAAAAGGGATTAATGAATAATGAATTTGTGTCTGCAATAAAAGTTTGGGAATAAAATATTCCGAAAAACATAGAAGACAAGTTCTGTCCTAGAATCCTTTACCATTGCAAACTGATTATAGTTTTTATGATTCAATAAACAATCATAAATATTATTTGTTTCAAAATTTACGAATAATATTATTTTGTCTTATTTACTTAGTTGTTTTTATGACAAGTGCATGATTGTGTACTGTGTACTAGGGTTTAAAGTTAGTCTATAGGTCCAAGCCCACAAGGCAGCCCGCCGCGCTGGGCTAGTCGCATAGCCTCATTACGAAACATTTTGTACATAACTCGCGGAAAGCGAAAGCGCTATTTCTTCACCACACTCATGCGACCCAACCAGCTATCACGCATCAACTCTGTTTGTAATGCTCTAAATCGTTTCTTCAGGTCTTCCCGAAATTGGTTTGCCACCTCTGGATCCGTTGAAGATACCCAAAATCAGGATTCTACAAGGTGAAGGCCCGGTGAACATAAATGCTGCATTGGATGACGTCACAGTAACAGGCTTCGGCAAAACAGAAGTGTTGTTGAGCCAGTGAGTATCGAAGCTAGCTCTTTGTGTGTCATGAGCGCCTGGTACATCGGACAACTGTTTGATCGACTGGGTCGGGGAACATTGAACCATCCGACAGACATTGGGAAAGACTGTTACTAGATAATATTTTATTATGTTAAAATAATTATAAATTGTTCATCTTTACAGAGTTGACGCAAAGACCTACGATTTTTACACAAAAGTTCGGGTTCCAAAAATTAGAATAGAGGGCACTTATGATTTGAAAGGAAAAATCCTTTTGATACCTCTAGTGGGTCGTGGCGTTTGTTGGTTTGAACCAAGTGAGTAAAAATAATATAAAAGCTTTTTTAATAATAATTAATTGTTATTATAAAGTCTCACGTTATTCAAATATTTTTTTATTTTTCAGGCAACATGACAATCGACATTATCAGTGATGTAAAATTGTACAGTAAAGATGACTATACATTTTTCAATGTGACCTCAGCTCATGTAAAATATGCCATTGGAGGATTAAAATTACGAATGAATAATTTATTTGATGGAATACAATCTCTGGGTGAGTTAAAGAATAAATAAATAGTTACATGTGGCGCCATCTATATTGAACTTATGGAACTAGCTCAGCGCCCTCTACCGGCGAGTAGCACCATGACGACGTTTATATAAGATGCTAGGTTCGTTAAGGTGACGCGACATGCTGAAGCGTCGAACCGATAAGGTTCAATATAGTATAGATGTCGCTTCTGTTCTATCTTAAATACCTCCTTGTTGGTTCTGTTCCCCTGGTACTAACGTGATACAAATTGCAACGTTGAGACGTTGTTGAGGCGTCGCTAGACGTTTGACACCGCTCAATCATTATTGCCAATTTTTTGCAAGGTTGGTTTGATATACGTCATTTTATACGTCATGCAAACGTGCTACGTAATTTGATAATATCGTTGTATGAAGAAACTGTTAACAATCAGTATTAAAATGGTTATAATTATTTACTAGGTATTTGTTTTATATCATTTTTATTCAATATTAAATAATATTTAACAATTAATTCGCCTTCTTATGTTCTCAGTATTATAATGGCCTATTACAATAATTAACATAATTTCTTCTTTGTCTTGGTCTCACATTTCCACCGATAAAGATATAGAGTTTTGAAAAAACTATAATAATTCTAATGCATCTTGAATGGAAATATAAAAGGAAAAGAATATTTAATGCCATTTAGATATTATACAGTTTTATAACACTCAAAGGGATCTTTATATGACATTTTCTGATTATTTTGTTCAATACTTTCTATTAATCCTAATTTTTTTTTTTTTAGAGGAGAGCACTAACGCCTACTTAAATGCTAACTGGCGTCCAGTCTCAGAGTCGTTGCGGCCGATTTTATCGAAAACCATTGAAGATATCCTACTGGGTTTCATGCAGCAGCTTTTCCACAACCTGCCAGGAAACTTTATGATTGGAGACGTAAAAAGTTTGGTTAAGAAAAGTGATAAGAAAGTTTAATTAGTGAAAGTATGATTACTAAGTTATTATAAGCGTTGAATAGTTGATTTAAAATGGGATTTTGTTTATTGGTTCGATTGTATGAATGTTGCAAAATCTGAAATATATTATCAAAGGATTAAAACTGAAATGGCTTGAACGACTTCTTTGGAAAAAATTAGAGAACAGATTTTAGAATCTGACTTTAGAAATCCCATAGTCGTATCTCTATTGTGTTTGGTAGAAAATGTTTACTTATAATATTAATGTAGTATTATTAAGTTACCAAAATAACCGTATTTTATTCAGAACAAAACAGTTTATGTTTAAGAAGCTTGTCTTCGAATTAAATGCATAAGAATTTTGACTGATTTTATCAATTTGTTAATGTAATAGATAAGTCTTTTCTGTAAATAATTTAAAATAAATAATTATCTTAGAATAATGATTTGTGATTAATTTGGTCCTTACTTTTTATAATCCCAATTTCTATAGTAATAAACAATAATACCTGGTTGTCATGCGATACTTATTTTTAATCATCAGATTATTATATTATGTTTTTTCTATTCATTGTAATATTAAAATACATACTTTTGTCAACCTTATCTTTTTCAAGTGGTTTTTAAAGTTATAATTCAGTGTACACTGCATACAACTGACTGCAGCGTGCTTAATTATTGGCTAAAACATTGTTTAGAGAAATTTCTGTCAATATGCCAACAGCAGCAGTTTGCGAAGTATTTGTTTACCCACCTGGATATTTTCAGTTAGGCTAAGGTCACCTGGATGAATCATTATTTTGGAGAAATACACCATTCAAATTTAACATTTAAATTATTTATCAATAACTATTAAAAAATATGATAAAAATCTGCTTTATGTGCAGGTGTGTATCCAGACACCGTTTACTTCAACGTGAATTTTCGTGATAAATGTAAATAAAGTTTCGTCTAATTATAATTTATTATAACAATTAAACCTACCTGCCAAATAGGGCGTCCAGGTCCAGGCATTTTTCAGGATTTATCAAAAATTTCACAACACAACACACCCAACGTTTCGCGTGCTTTTCACTAGATGGCTCTCTCACCAATGTCGAGAACTAAATAAGAACTAGAGGCTCGTAATATCGTGTTTTATACATCGGTTGGTCCGTCGGCGTAAATACCGCCGTGAACGAACACGACGCAGATACATCGACGGAAATATCCCAAAAACGTTTGGGAGTTTGTTTGGTAATAGATATGGAAATTACATCTCACTGAGGGAACTATGATTTATTACGACATGAAAAGCTTTTTGTTTAGGTACCTACTGTTTTATATTCAAAAATATCATTACTTTCATTCTATATATAATATATAATCCTTATTCTCTTTTTATAACATTTATCCCAACACCATGACTAGTTGACTCAAAACGATTACATTCTTCATTCCTTATTATATATATACCTTTAAAATTCCAAGAATACTATATTTGATGGTCGTCTTATTATATTTTTTTGTTTCTATGAGAAACGTTGTATCTAACGAAAACATTTTTATTGCATCTTTCTGCTTCATAACGTATACGCCCACGTGAATATCTTTGAAAATATCTCGTGTAACGGCGTTAGTGAGTCGTTTAACGAATTTGCTAGATAGAGCTGCCAGAATATTTTCAGGACGTCTGCGCAGCAGCGCTGTATCGATTTAATTAGATGAAATTATTTATAGAAAACCAGAATTCGTGTTAATCTGGCGCGAGGCTGTAAGAATTAGCTCATATTTAAAAAAAAATCTAAGTTTTATGTGAATTTAGATGTTAAAGACAGCTTATTTAAAGGTAAAGTCTAAAATAATAGTATATTATTCCATGCGCTTACGCTGTGTCTTGTCCAGTGGCAGTACCATTATCAAAATTGTAGACGTCTTTAAAATCAATGTCCCTTAGAAATATAATATGCAAAGATGCATCCAATCAATCATCGTTTGATTGCATATCCTTTTTGTACAGGATTATGCATTATGCATTTTACCACTTCGTTTTTATGCATTCCTCGTACATTGAGTTCCTGGTACGACTTGCTTGCAGGCCGATAGGAAACTCATTAATATGATTCTTAGTGCATTGCTATCTCGTTAAAATTTAAAGTTGCAATCTCTCAGTAATTATTATAAAAATAATTTAAACATTTAGAGGTCTATGCTTTTATGGTAGTCAGATTTTTGTCATGAGACAATAGGTTGAATAAATATCTAATATTTTCTAAGATAAATTCAGACTGTTTTCGTGCAGGGAACATCAATAATATATGATTATTGAAATAATTTTAATATTTACTTGTTATTATCTTTATAAATACTCAATTATAAGAAACACATGTAATGCAAATGAAAAGTAGCGACATAATAAAGATAAACAGATGAAGGTCAACGGTGAACGACCGAGAGATGTGCGTTGACCCAGAGAAGGGTGCACGAAGGGGATAGGGCCCCTTTGGTGTCGGCCTGCAAAGGATCGAGCACTAGGGTCTCATGTCAGCGAGGAGGTTGGATGCACATGCACTTTGCACTGAACAATGTGACGTCACCTCAGTTTGCACTGCATTGTTTACGGTTGCACTTTTCGATTGTGCAGCTACGTAACAATTTCGTAAGCGCGTGCGCAGATAGAATTTAATGTATCGGAATTACATACAAATTTAAATATCTTTGGAATAGAGGTAAAATAACTGGCAATGGTGCAGCAATGACAAATTCATTAACAAACGCAGTAAAAAGCAGAGAGATGACACAAAATTAAAATTAAATTTCTGTAAAATTAAAATAAAATAAATATTTTTAAAATTCACTTATATATTTTGTCAAAATAAAAATGACTTCACTCGCAAACATTTTGATTAATGATCTCTACGTTGACGAATCGCACAGCAAGTTTGATTAATATTTAACGAACAACCCATGTAATTGCACTAAATTCCGATGCCAGACGACAGCAAAAAGAGTAATATGCATTTCTTAAGAAAATGTTTTAAAATATTTATGAAACAACACGACGAAGCAAACCGTTCAATACATATTTTACATGTTGAATTTAGGTAAATGAAGATTTTAGAGGTATAAAACGTGTTAACGAGCGCTTATCTAGAAAATAGTTTGTGAAATCTTTTACAACGCAATTGTGCGAATTGATAAATTATAATGTTAGACTACATTTTATTGCTCTCATGACTCCTCATGATGAGTGAAAGCATAAACAATAGAATTAGTACTCGTAAGTAGGTGTATTTTATTTTAAACTCAGGTAACGCATGACTCTTGTAACGAATCGGCAAACGCCTACAAAATTTTGACTCTTATGACCTACCCTCCCACTTTTTATTTAAAAATAACTTTATTCTGGAACGTTCTTTCGTTAAAGTGAAATAGGTCGTACTTTGCAGTTCAAGGTAACGTGTGGACACCAGAATAGAACATGAGTAAAGGAGTTTAAAATAACGCCGTTTCAACAGGCGTGCTCTCAGCGTGATGAGAACGTACATCTTTCGTCAAATCCCTTGTGGAAACCTTAGTCATCGGGATTTTTTTCGTACCTATAAAAAATCTATTAATATAATAATTACAATATAGCTGGGAAATTAGCTAGGTATTGAGCATGCTACCTCAGCAGATGATATTCAGATATAATAATAGTACACTAATAATGGCGAAAGTTTGTGAGTGTGTATATTTGTTACTTCTTCACGTCTAAACGGGTGGAGCGATTGAGCTGAAATTTCGTATAAAGATAGTTTGGACTCTGGAAAACATATTATTATAGGCTTCTTGTACCGCGGGTAAAACGGCTGGTGCAGCTTGTTAATATATAAAAAAGAATCCGAAACGGTGTACACCCTACGCCATTCTGCAATCTGATCTAGATGAATCCAAAAAAATAATATAATAGACGAAAAATATATCTAATGTTGCGTCTAATGTAGGCAACCTGATTTTACGGTACCTGTAATGTAAAGTAAATGTTATTATAGAGTAAAATAATATATCGAGATGTTATACGAGTACAATTTAGCTGTTTTTAGCGTCATGACCTGCTGAAAAGTGTATGCAAAGGTTTAGTTTAATTCCAATCAAATAACAAAAAAATATTTATGCATAAATCTTTTTTTTTAATAAAAAACGAACTATGGTGTGTTTTTTTATATAAGTACTATAATAGCGGGAAAGAGACGTAAATGTCACAGTTTGAATCATGAGAGACTTATTAATTTAAGTGCTAGGCGTTTAAAAAAATAAAAATATTTTCATATATATATAATATGGCTTGGCTACATACGAATAATTATGAATTATAAAAATGTGATATTCCTAGTCTTCTAATATTTCTATGGTATTTATAATATAGCAAATATTTAAGTTTGTCGTGATAATAAAAACAATATGAAGATATATGAAACACTACATTTTAAAATAATAAGAATTCTCATTCATTCTTAAAACTGCGTTAACGTTACCTGCAGTTTACACGGTGCCTCCTCGGTATAGGCAAAGCATGGAAGGAACGCTCGGAACGTAAAGGCCGGCTGGCGGAGAATCTGGAGCAGGTGGTTACGATCGCCAAGTACCAGGCGAACATAAACGCACAAGATGTTAACTCTTTTATAGGTGGGTGGCGCATCCTACTGGCGTCTTTTAGAACTAAAGAATTATCGCGTAGTGAGTCAGTAGATAATTTATAAAAAGAACAAGGTCTACGATACGTGTGATATGTGGTAAAAAATTGGACTAATATCGGCTATCTCTAAATGCTTTAGACTTCAGAACAAAGGCTATACTAGCGCCCTCAGTTGCATAAATTTATATCTTAGTCAAAGTGCGAGGCGAGCTGCAATAGTAGAGTGCTTTTCACGAAAGGAGTCCTTTTTGCGGGGCGCCACTATCGCACATTTTAAAAGGTAAAATATCTTAACTTTTTAACGCTTCATAATTTCTCATATTTAATTTCTTAATTAAATAGGTCTTTATTTTATCTAACAAATAAAAATTATTTACGATATGAAGTCCAGTAATAATCGATAAAATTAAATTTACTTCCGCTTAATTGCCGCGGGATCTCTTTCGTGAAAAGGACTCTAGCAGTAGTTTACACAAATAATAGTAGCGCCTTAAATTTTATAATTTAGCGACATCTATTGGTGTCATTCTCATCTAGGTTTTGTACTGCTATCTCGTGGCGAGTAGCTAAACTCTATTGCTACAAAGAGTTTATGCCAGATGTCACTACTTAACAACGTGATAAGCACAAATTTATTGTACGGTACAGGAACTACGATCTCTAAAATAATAATATCTAATAATATTATTCTTCTTTACTGCCAAAATAATTATTGGAAATACTAGTTACACTAATATTACGCTGAAATTTGGTAAATATATAAGAAGTACATATTTAATAGAATGGAGAATAAGACATGATATTATTAGTACTAGCGGTTTTACCTGCTGTACTTAAAGCCTATGGTGTTATTCTAGGGTCAAAGCTAGCTATACCAAATTTCAGCTCAATCGGTCCACCCCTTTAGACGCAAAAGAGTAACAAACATACATCCAGATATCCATACATTCTTACAAACCTTCATTTTTATAATATTAGTAGATTTTTCTGTTTCATTAAGTTCCTTCATTTTTAAGGGTGAAAATAAAAGTAAAAAATTTGACTAGATACGAGTAGATTTATTGACGTACATAAAGTTAAGAAATAGCTATCAACTAATATCGCTTATTTATTCTTAATCTAACTTTGGAATTATTTACTGCCCATTAAATTATAAAAAAAAAATGTCGAAAGTGTAACTTTCGATACATTAAAATTTTATTGCTTGAAACACGTAGTTTGAAAATCTAAAAAAAATATTTACAATTTAATATTATAGGTAATACGATTTTGAAAACTAACGCGATCGTTATCCATATCAACTATGTAAATATTAAATATACCGACTAAACCGTTGCCGGCGTCGCGACCTCAGCGCGTGAGCTCCTGATGAAGGACTTCGTAATAGTCCGAAACCCAGGGTCGAGCCTAGTTTCGACTTTTATATCCGTGAGTTTAGTCGGTATATTCACATAGTTGATATTATAGGTAATGTAATTACTGTCTGGTTTATTTTTATTTTAGAACTAAGTTTTTCACAATTTTTATCCAACTATACAAGTATAGTTCAACCATTTCAACTTGCATTTATAAATCAAAGAAAATGTTTGAGATGTGCTGTGAAAACCAACAATTTCAGTGTGCTCAATGGTCAAACTCAGTCCAATTTACAAACATACAGTAATGACTAATTATAAATGTTATGTTCGCTGTAATTGTTAACATGATATATTGTTATTTATTCAGGACTCAGGAAATGCCGTCTACATTATCTGTTCTGATCTAAGAAATAGATTTAATTATAATTACATAACAATATGAGATCATTTTGGGTTTACGTATCTTACACAGAAAACTATTACACTATTATTTACATCTTAACTGTTATTTCATAACATTTAAGTGGTAATTACAATACAATCTAAGTATGATTAAATATAAGAAGCGGTGTGTATTGAAAGCCGTACTACACCAAGTCATCGTATCCATCAGCGAAACTTGGTTCCATAGTAACACTGTCGAAGCTATCAAGAGGATTAGGCAACCTTTCCTTTTGCGCGAGCAGTCTATCACAATCATTCAACCTTCCGTGAAGGACATCATACACGCGGGTCATCGAAGCCACCTTCTCCTTACAACCCGGATCAGTTTCTATCGCAAATAACCTCGAATCTAACAATTTGATGGCAGCCACAATGTAGTTCCTTAAAGTCTTAGTTTTGTGTTCGCTGCTCACTCGATCCAAGAACTCGCAGACTTGCCTCTCCCCACATAGCAGTACGTCGACATCGTAAGCCAAAGGTGAATGCTGTCGGTGCAGGTACGCTATCAGCCTCTTCGCGTATCTTCTGTAAGTCCTGTACGCTTTCCGCTTCTTCGCTCCGAGCGTCCGACCCATCGTCATAGATTTCTTCATGTCGTCAATTACCGCTTTGTATCCAGCATCGACTTTGGTATCAAAGATATCTTGGAGACGTGTTTCTACTTGCTGGAGCTCGTATGGAGCTGGAGAAGGTGGTAATGACGGCGAGGAAGGTGGAGGTGATGGTGGTAGAGTATTATGCTCCTCCTCGCTTGATTCACTGGAAGATCTTTCTGGTACTTGGACTTGTGGCTCAGGGTATGGTCGCGGCCGTTTCCTCGGTCGCTGAACCCTGGCTGGTCGGGGAGCAGTCCGCGCATTGTAAGCGGTCAACACATTCGCATCTTGTTCGGTCAACGGACGGGCTCTTTGGGTAGCTGAGATTGGAATTATCCTAATTTTCACTAAAGCATAACTTTGGTGAATTTTAGCTCTAATGTGAGGGTCTTCATAATCTGCACCCCATAAGTCCCTTATTGCTGTTTCTTTGAGGAATCTGACTTGGCATAGTTCTCCGTTGAAGAATCTTTTCCTTTGCTGTTCGTTGAGTGCGTCTCTTTCAGCGCCTGTGAGGCCGTGTATCTTGGTGAGATGGTCTGGTAGTTTCCCGTATGTGAAGCGGGCGCAGTTTTCTATGGGGCATGGGATGTTGGCGTGGTTTTGTTTCTTTGTTCTGGGGACGCCAGCCGCTGGTCTGGCAGCCATTTTACCTGAAACAAGTAAAATATCTTTTTAGGAAATTTATTCTGTGTAGGTCTGGTACCATTCTCTAACGAATTACAAGATTTACATAAGTATTACGAAGCAAAACGCTACGCATGCCTATCAAATTACTCTAATTTCTTAGTCTTACACTAATTTCTTCTAGGGTAGTGACAACACTATGGAGATCCGCTGTTATTAAGTACATTTTTTAGAGTTAACCATAAATGTTTGAATGTTGATTAGATGGCCTTATCGGGTATAAAGTTATATTATTACTAATCAATACTAATAGACATTTCCCAATTATTATCTCTCAGTTAACGAAAACCGATCACATCTCAGCCTAAATCAACCAAGGTCCGTCAATACGATTGTTTTCCCAGTCCAGTTAATTTATTTAGAGGGTGTCCGTTTGGGGTGGCTGTCCGAGTATAATAATTGTGTTGACGGAAGCCCCGGGCTGTTTGTGAAGCCTTGTCTTTGGGTAATGCATTGAAAACAGCCTGTAGATGTAGATTGTTGTTGTTGGGAATGTCAACACCGAAGGACTAGCCAAGGAGCATGTCTGCGTATATTTGGTCTGTAGGCTGGCTAAAGATCATTTGCATATGAGCCTATGTATTTCTGGTCATGTCTAGAACAACATCTATGTCTATTTATGTTTCTCCAAGAGAAATGTGGGACTTTCTCGAAGTTTCAAATAAACTTAAAAGCATGTCTGCTAATATTATTATCGTAGTGTCATAAGTGATTAGCTCACATAATAGCAATAACTAATCATCATGTATTTATTAATACACTAATAAAAGTTTATTTTCAAATACCATAGTATGATTAAAAAGATTTAAATATTCCTTCATTGATTGAATTTGACATTAATTAAATAATTAACAAGATTCTATAATTCGGCAATAAATATGCTATTTAATCCGATTTACAGAAAAATCCTATATAAAAATATAAGAAATAAGAATAAGAAAAGATAAGGTAATAAATATGATTTTATTATAACTTGTTATAATCCTAAAAAATACCTTATTATATACAGCCTATTGAGTATAGTAAAGCAATAAGCCGCGCTTAATTAAAATTAATAACCGAAACCCAAAACAATAGCTTCATCCAATTCCGTCCGAGCGCGGAGTATGATTGAGACAATATTTATTTTGGAAATTAGCCGAACCTCCGCCAGTCTTCGCCCACTCTTACAATAAATAATCTAAATTGAACCGTCCTCGAGGGAAACGGCTCTTGGGTACAATATAATGTGGAAACAGTACCTACTGCTGAGTACCGATCTTATGATGGAGTTAGATGCTGGATTGTGGCCGTAGGAACTTGGTATTGAAAGGACATGTTTTCGACTTTTTTGTTGTCATTATATTATCATCAACGTGGTAATTAAAGCTTTATTAAAAACATTTTTTTTTATTGTATGAAGATATAGATATATCACATATCACCCACTTATTTATGTACTTTAGCTTGATATTAAGTTCTTATCGTAATACTCGATCTTAATTAACTTAATAAAACTTATTTATTCAGGTGGTTGACTGCGGTCATGGCTAGTTACCACCAACTAGACAAAACCGTGTCACCGGGTGATCATTATGATGATGTTTAGTGAAGCCTGAGAAGGATTTATCTCGCCATCAACACTTAAGATCAAACGAGTTGATGGTCAAAGGCAAAAAAAGAAAAGGAAGAATAAGTATGAATTTAAAAAATATATTTCCACGGTCATTGATCAAAAGAAAGGTATTTTATTGAATTAAAATTACTACTATTCAAGTATTCATTATTCCTTTATAATATAATTGAATGTAACTCAAAGCATTTTGCATTAAGCTAATTTTAATCTTCATAATTGTTACCTGTGTCTAATTACCAAAACTCCAGACAAATCTCCATTGGTATGACAGAAGTGTAACGAATTACGAAAGTTCCTAAAATCTCCCCTTTTGTAAGACGGGCTTGAATAAATAAATGATTTACATATTTAATAACAGGTATCGCAGAGGTTTCAATTGTCGCTATGAAGCCTCTGAATTATTAAACTGACATTACCCCATGGGTTTGGCAATCAAGTATTCAGATAAAGTTTGTCAATTAGTAATGTGTGTTCTTTGGAATTGTAATTTTAAGTGAGACGTTTTCTTGGAGATGTTCTTGAAAATTTAATTGTATGAAACGTGTCTATACTATTAAGTTTACTCGTACTTACTATTACGTTGTACATAATACGAGTATTTCTGTTTTTCCATATCGATGATTTTAATTAAGGTGATGCGTTATTCATATTACTTATTTAAATGATAGCTTTCAATTTGTCGCTATGAAACATCTGAATTGAATGTACCTAGCTTTGTCGGTGTGACAAAATCCTTTCTTAGCGGCTAGTGGACTACGTCATAAAAAATATCTGTGTTCCAAATTTCAACCTAATCTGTTTAGCGGTTTGGGCTGTGCGTTCATAGATCAGTCCGTCAATCACTTTCCTTTTTATATTTAGTTACAAAAAGAGAATTTGTGTTTTAGGAAACATATATTTTGTATTTATCGAATTTTTAGTATAACTAGTAAGTACTAGGTGCTCATTTCTGGTCCACACCAGTGGAAAAGTCTTTTTGGTGGACGGGTAGTGACGCATTTATTTTTACAAAGTCACCATTACGATAAACTCAAAGACTATTTCTGTAAATCAAGCACACCTACAAATTACGAGCTCTCCACCAACTAAATGCATCAAGGGTGCAAGGGCAAGCTCGAGGGAGAGATACGATAAACAAGGGGTGGGCGCGTAAACAACGGCGCATGTTGCTACTTCATTTCAATACTATTCGATTTTAACTGACGAAAACGGAGGAGGTTTGCTAGTCGCTACTTTTTTTTGTATTGATTAATAACTTTTTAGTTGTTCTATTTTGGTTATTCTTTTTTTTCTCTCACAATTTTAATATTTTCCGAAGATACTCGTAACTGAATATAGGCGACATTGCTCGAGCAGATTTTCATCAAATTCATCTCAGAATCTCAGTGTTTACTATTATTATAGTAGTAAAAACCATTAAACCAACCAAAAACCAAGTAAACCATTTCAAGCATTTTATTTTATCTATTAAAAACCTTTGAACAACCCAGAATAGAAGAAATGCTAGGTCATCTGAAGCGAGTTACGCGCTTTCCAACTACTCACGGGTGTACCTTGCGTTACACACGCAAGTTATCGAAAAAAAGACGAGTATATATTACTACACCCTACACTTTAGTTTCAAACATACGCAGATCGCTCTTAGCGATAAGGCCGCCCATTTTAGACGAGAGAACTTAGAAGACTTAATATAGATTAGACATAATATAGTTTAGTTTTGAGTCTTTTATGTTATCTTTTGGTTGCAATAAAAAGTATTGTATTGTATATTGGTTAAACTGAGGAACCTTTCCCATTTTTTTCTACGGTTAAAATTATATGAGGTATTCCTAAATTATTAATAATACTGAACAGATTTATCTTATGTTGCTACTTGACTGGAATATTTTATAGCAAGGTATGTAGAACCCAAAAAGTCATGTTCTTGGCCATTTTTTTATAATATTTACTAACTAAGAAATATTGCTTCTTTATTTATTTCCAGCTTTTATTATATACTGAACACTGATATAGTCATTTCAGATGTAAAATTCTTATTAGTTAATCTAAGCATTGTTTTCTAGGCACTATCAGGCAAATATTTAATTAATAGTATTTTTAAGTTTTAAATCTATTTACCCCTGACCTAATTCTCTGTATTAATTAACATTTTAATTATTTTTAATTATGTAGCAGAAATAAGATACTAATTTCTTTTTTGAATTTGATAATGATTCCAAATGTAAGTAAAAATTAAAATATTTTATTATTAACATCACATTTTTTCTTACCAACGGTACCTAATACTTATTAAATATTCAAGGATTTAAATAAAATACTCTAAGTAAAAAAAGTATATATTTCGTTCCTAATTCATAAAACAGTCTGTTAAATTGCAATAAAATCCTCTAAATAAACACAACAAAACTATTACACGCCCAAAAGAAAAAAAAACAACAACACAAAACAAACTTACCTAACAATCCAAAAACAGTAAACTCCTCAAACTCCGCGGGTTGTTTACGACTGTAAACACGTTGTTGTTGTTTATATTTTCCGTGAACAACTGAAACGTCCTTCCCTTAACACGGGTCGAGCTCAACTGAAGTTACGTAATCAAATCTCATCCTGGCGGATCCCTAGACGTGAAAACCAATGAACCAAGACCTCTTCGCCCCTCTTCCTTAACCATCTTTTATTCACTAGAACAAAATTTGTATTGAAGCATAGAGTTCTAAGTAAATTGGATGGTTTTTCGTAGCAGTTCGGAAAATTTCGTGTTCGAAGGAAAAGCTCCGCCTTGCGTAGCGCTTGCAGTCTTGGTGCTACGTCGTAGACTGTCTCGTAGCGTTGTGAAACAATGTAAAATAAGCTATAATAGAGGTATTCATATTTAAAATATAATTAATAAAGAATATCTATAATAAATGTTATTAGCATAGTGATGTTTTAATTAATGTAAATATATACCATAATTAAACATTGGATAAAAATTCAAAGTTAAACAGGGTAAGTGAAACATTGAGGTATTTTATATTCCTAATTATTTAATGTTAAAAATAATATTTTTTAAAGAAAGTATAAATTAAACAATATTCCTTGGCGGCTTTGAAACCTTTAGATGACCTTATTCTTGTCTTAAATTTCTAACTATTAAAAATATTTTGGCAAAGTAAAAGTCCGTCTAGACATGATACCTTGCCCGATACACCATGCCACGATTCACTTCGGGGTGACCAGGAAAAATACTGGGGTTATAAGATAGGTAAGATAAGATTTAGCAACCTACTATATCTCAGGGTGACAACGGCAGTGTAGTGATGTGTATATGACCTTGTACTTTTTGGAAAGCCTAGGTAATATGTCACTGTACCTAATGATCAGGCATTATCGCTTAAAATCAGGCAAGCATCGGGATCATCTCGTTCATCTATTTACATAAAAAATACTTAATCCTTCAGCTAATATTCACATCATCATCATCATCATCCACAGCCTTCTATATCCTACTGCTGGCCATAGGCCTCCTTCTTGTTATGCCATTTAACCCTGTCTTGTGTCAATCTCTTCCATGTGCGACCCGCTACTTTGACTATATCGTCCACCCATCTAGCTGCTGGACGACCGACATAAATATTCACATAAATCCTTTAAAATAGTTAATTTATCTTAAGTTACTACAATTTTAATTTTTTGTATAAATAAGTGAAAAATAAGAATAGAATAGATTCATTGTTCATACCAGTAGCACCGATAGCTAGTTTCAAACATAAGTAAAGTAAGTAGGTATACATAAACTTACATCCTTATATTTCAAGCCTTGAAAGGAGATATTATTAAAGACACGCCCACAAAAGGCGTGGTCAATCTTGCCACGCCTACCACCCTCTGCCTTCAGAATGATATTCATCCTCTTTCAGAATAACCCGGCTGGATGAAAAACGTCTTGAAATGTTAAGGAAAAGGTGAAGGATTTGCCTGTTCTATTTGGTAGGGTTGTTATAATAGCAATCGGCATATCGATTGGAAACTTTTCAGACTTTGATTAAACACTGAAGGTATGGATGTAGATTTATGAATATGAACGTACTACTCTACTTATTTCTCTCCCTGCAAGGTTGTCTGAAAGAGATCGCTTTTAGCGATAAGACCGCCAATTGTTACACTTATGTCGTGATTTTGTGTTATAGTTTTTAAGTTTTCTGTATGTTATAAGCTTTATATTACTTTCACCTGTCTGTTGTCTGTCTGTCTGTCTGTAATCAAATCTTGCAAGTTTAATTTGACCCACTTCCCGGTTTCCAATTGAGCTGAAAATTTGCATGCGTGTGTAAATCGGATGACAATGCAATATTTTTATGACATCGAGCTGATCTGATGATGGAGCTGGAAGGTGGCCATAGGAACTCTGTCATAAAACAACGCAACCCAACCGAGTTTGGGCTCATTTGATTCGTCTTGACGAGTACTTTATGATGCAAGATGATAACAATAATTAAAGCTTGTTTTTAAAAAGTATTTTTTAAATTTCACTTGTTTGTAGTGTTTTCAATAAAGAGTTTTCTATTCTATTCTAATGTTTGACCATTCTTGAACTGAAAGCCTTTCTCATAGGCATCAGGAATTGTTCCAAGGAATCAGGAATTACTCGGATGAAACCATAAGACGAGTTGTATGATTTATTTTAAAATTGTGCTAGTTAAGATTCTTTTATTATTATTTTTACTCGTAAAAAATGAATTTAGTGAATTATTTTTGAAGCGGTGTGTGGGCGATATATTCAAAGTAGCTGGCGTGGCAAAACACGAAATTGGCTTATGCCGAGCAGTGGAATCTAGATGTCTATGTATATCTTGACGAGTTTATTTTTAACCCCCGACGCAAAAACGACGGGGTGTTATAAGTTTGACGTGTCTGTCTGTCTGTCTGTCTCTCTGTGTGTGGGTGTGTGTCTGTCTGTGGCATCGTAGCTCCCGAACGGATGAACGGATTTTGATTGAGTTTTTTTTTTTGAGAGTAGAGTTTATCGAGAGTGTTTTTAGCTATGTTTGGTGGAAATCGGTCCAAGATGGCCGCCGTTACAAAATGGCGGATTACTTTTTTTCTCCATGACCCCATCAATATGGGTATCAAATGAAAGGGCTTAACTAGTAGAATACAACGCACTATGATAAATACATATTGCGTTGGAGGTTTTTTAAATTTAATTAACTTGTTAAGTTTCAGTACGTAGGTATATCATAAAAAAATATGGATATAAGGTATACGCAGCCTTTTGATGTACGTAGCAGTTGTTTTTCCCATCGGTTGTTATCTGAATCTTAAGCTAGGTGTCTGTGGGACCATTAATCAGCCAATAATACGCAGCCCCCGTTAAAAACATCCATGAAAATAGAACGTGAGATATAGCATAGACAAGCCTTTGAATTGCGTTGTGTTTATGGAGTTCTTACGGATCTTTCAGATTCCTATCTTTATTTTTATTTATATAAACACCCTACATTTACATAGGCTAAATAAAAATCAAAGGCCCAACCTCCGGAATCTTGACTCATACTCAAAAGGCATTAATTGAAATATGCTGCAATGATAAAGCATTTTTGCAGATATTTGAGATTCATAGATTACCTAAAGGTTGCCTAAAGGTATATAAAATGAATAATACATACTGTAAGAACAACACAAACTTTTATAAATGTCAACCCCTATTTTCTTTCTTTAGATAAAAAAATAAAATATTATTATTCTAGTAGTTTTAAAACGTAAAATTAAAATAACTTCAGTGACAATATCTCCGAAACTAATAAAGCTATCTTAACCTTTATAGTTTTCTTGGAAAGTTCATGGGCGAAACCATATCCTTGATTTTTTTAGGAGGGCTTTTTAGGACTTATAGTTTCTTCGCAAAACCTCTGACGGAATGACAAGCGGACGGACAAAGCGAAACTATAAGCCTTCCTTGTTGACTACTATATTTCTTTTAGCAATCTAGATCAGAAACCTAGGAGCAAATCACATCCACCCTAAGACTTCGCCACAATTTTTCTTGACATAATGATGATAAAAATATGATGTCTCGCCCCCAGATATCCGGTGGATATTGTGTTATCCGGTACAAAGAGACGTGATAAATTTGTACCGGGGAACTGTTCCTGATTGATAATCTCTTGAGACTGACGAAAACTGGTGAAAAATACGCCTACAGTTCGCCTAATTCCAGCGGTTTTGGGTGATTTATGAAAATACTCTAAATACGTCATTGGGATTTGAGTGATAGACAATTTTGTATGTATACTAATGCCGTTTACGCATAAGCTAAGAACTTCCTTTTTGCCAAGATTTTAAACTAATTTGGCAGATTTTAATAAATGTAAAAGGAACAAAATGGCTGCAGCTGCGAATAATGAAATTTCTCATAAAATTATGAAAATAATATTTATTTCTTTGAGTATACCTGGTACCATCATTGTCATATATTATGCGTGTTTCCTCAATTCGCTGTGACAATAATTAATCTGGGAACTTATTAACGTAGTACACATTTTTACTCTAGAAATTATTTAGGTGGGTGTTTGGAAACGGGCGAGGCCGTATGTGAAATGCCAAATACTACCTTAGGATAAAACCTGGGCATTATTCGCTACTACTCTGGTTAGCGAAATATATATAATGTACATATTTTGAATTTTGTTTATGTTGAATATCTTTCAAGCGGGTTCAACCGTTGATTTAAAGTAGTAGCACCGGGGGTAGACTTCCTTTGCATGAGGTCGACGAGGTGGGTGCCAACAGTACCAGTTATTCTACCGCCTGAGCATTGATGTGCAAACATTGCTGTGCTTCGGTAGAAGGGCACTGTAGCTAGTGAAATTACTGGACTGAAGAGTTAACATCTTATGACTCTCAAGTAAGAAGCGTTGGCGCAATGCACTAATAACTGGACGCAGTTAAGCGAAAATGTTCCAATCCACAGGCGTGTCAATTTGAGATAAATGCACTTTTGTGTTTTAGCCGTACTCCGTAAATGAAATAAATATTTTGTTTTCTTACAATAATACTCACAGTTTTTAATTATACAGTTTAAAACAAAAAAGTGTACGGCTAAAACACACAAAGTGCGTTTTTCTCAAATTGACCCCCTGTGGATTGGAACATTTTCGTTTAACTACGTCCAACTAATAATGCAGTATACTAATTATGGGCAGCGTTATCTCTTATCTCTTACTTAAGATATAATATTTTAGCGTAAAACAACTAGAAACAGTTATAGGGTAGGTAATATAAAAAATATGATATCGATCATTCGTTATGCAGCGTAACTCAGAGGGCTGTGTGCATAATAATAAAATAAATTGGCCCCCGATACTTTGTTTATTGTTTTGATGAGTCAGCAATATCTCCCCTTATCATGCGGGATTTGGGGAACAGGAGGCTCGCATGCCTTCCTTGAGAAAAATAGCGAACATTGGCTGATGTGCATATTTACGTCTTGAGTGAAAAATAAAGCCTTTACGCCTATTATTGGGCTGCACTTTCAAACATGCAATTTTTTTATTTTGGTAAATTTCGGTAAAAACCTTTTGAAACTTAAAATATAATGAATTATTATAAGAAACATATTATTAGTTATGATAATATTATGATCATCCATGAGTTAAAAATAAAAAGCTCAAAGCGCCCCTATGCATAGGACTTTTATATTTTCTTGTAACTACAACTATTATATTAATAGCCCGGGGTTAGCCCGAGTTTGAAACGACATAATGTAAGGTACAGCTTTGATAATGATAATTTCCAAAATCTACTGGGTCCCTAAATATATAGAGAGAAATAGATCTCATAATAATGGAGACAAACAGAAAAATAAAAGTTAATTGGTAATATCGCTAATAGAAGGACCATGAATAAGACGAGATCGCTTTTTCATACAACCAAAAACAATAAGTATGTTTACTCTAGCTTAAAAGAGTTTTTTTTTCATGGTAAGTCCACTTTGTTTTAATAAATAAAACAAGTTAATTGCAAGTTCGTGTCCGACGATTGTTTTTGCGAGCGCTCCGCAAATTGGCAACTATTTTGTAGATCGTTTACTTTGTCGAGTCATCGGGACGCAGATAACACATCAGGATAGATGTCGCGCGATTATTTTTAATTACGTATTTAACATAATAACAACTCAACTCAATTTTTTTTTATGTAATAGGTGACAAACAAGCAGACGGCCCTCTGATGGTGAATGGCTACCGTCGTCTATGGATGCCTGAAATACCAGGGGTACCGCTGGTACGTTGCCTACCTTTCAAGACTCTATTCACTTGCCTTTTGAAGAGTCCCATGTTAAAGCTCATCGGAAATACCGCGGGCTCATCGAAAATAATTATGTAATAATTAAACACAGATTATTGCACTGTATTTCGGGAGCCAGTGGCTTACCAAATATGAAACTTACCACTAAGAGTTTTCATACTGGTAGGTTTAAGCCGTGGCTAGTTTTACTATACCGCCAAAACTCACTGGATAAAACCGTGTCACCAAGGAGTCATTATACTACCGTGTTCCGGCATGATGTTCAGTGAAACCACTTAGATTTATCCCGCCTTCTAGGTTAAGTCTGCTGCCATAATCGGCCGCTTAACATCACGCCAGATTGTGGTCAAAGGTTAACAAATAAATGTTTGGAAGAGGAAAAATTTAACGCTCACGGCACCTATTTTCATTTATGTTATTTGTGCATCGGGCAGTGTTTGGACTACGAGCGATTAAGTTCTTGAATTTTTTATAAACCGAATCGTCGTGGAACAACAGGCATTCGTTTTTCGCATCGTTTTTCCGAAATTCACGTGATTGTCGCCTGAATAATAAACGCACCGCCATCGCATGTAGTTCGGGCCAATTTTTTCAATTAAATCACAATAGAACGCTTTTGAAGTGGACTCTGTGACATATGCAAACTTTGAATAAAAAATAAAGTACGGAATTCTAACTAGGAACTAATATGGCCCCAGAAAAAGGGGATCTACGCAAAACCTAAGCAAAGATTTAACGTGTTAAAAACAACGAATCAAATAGCACGTTATAAAATGTACTCGATATAATTAGTGTTGCATTATTTTTTGTGCTATATTTCCTGACTTACTATGTATTAAGTACTAGCTGACCCGCGCGCACTTCGTTGCGCGTGAGAGTCAATTAATAAAGCGAATTTGGTGCTGCTATGTTCACTATGATAGTATTTCCATCCCCGTGACTTTGTAAGCGTAAAATAAGGCATGGCTATATATTATTTGCTCCCGCTGTGGGTAGCGAAGAATATCGGGTTGGGTATTTCTATGCAGTTTTGTTCGCTACCGTAGAAACCAATCCTATGTCCTTTCCCAGAGGTCAAATTATCTCAGTTGAGCGGTAGTTTATCGCCTTCATAAATTTTCACGCCTCTTTTCAGGAATTAAAACTATTTGTGGTCCTTTCCCGGTAACTCTTTAACTTATCTCTACTGTAATGTACCTCAGCTAAATTATTATTCGTTACTAATTTCTCACACCATCCTTCCCGCGACTCAAATCAATTCCATGGTTCCTGAATTCCCATTAAATCTCTGATCCTCCTTCCCCCTCCTTTAATACTTAGTCTCCTTAAAGTTAATTTCTGACATAAAAAAACTATTCATTAAGAGAACTTAACAAAATATCAGCTCATTTTCGGTTCAGCGGTTACTAATTTCCATGCAAACGTTTTTGTGAAAAAATTCCTGTTCTGGTGAGAATTTCACAAAATCCCTTCTTATCGGTCGCCTACGTTACATAAAGAATACGTTGTCCAAATTTTAGCTAAAACGAAGAAGCGGTTACCTTTCCTACACAAACTGGATCCCTCTTTCCTCCCCTCAAAGGTTGATTTCTGGGATAAAAAGTATCCCTTATCTTTTTTTAAGACTTAATATACCTTTGTATCAAATTTAAGCGCAATAGGGTCAGCGGTTCTAAATTTCCCATTAATTTCTGTCAAAATAAATATTTAATGTTCCTAAACACAACTCAAACCATGATTTTACAAAATTTCGATTCAATCGGTTTAGTTGTTACGGATTTGCATACAATTGTTTTTTGTAAATAAATCCCGTTCCAGTGGGAATTTAGCAAAAGCCCTTCTCGTGAGTCGCCAAAACCACCTAAAAACACGCTATCCAAATTTCAGCTCAAATAAAGAAGCGGTTAACGATTTCTTACGCAAACTTGCACCCCCCCCCCCCTTTCCTCCTCTTTAATGTAGATTTCTGGGATAAAAAGTATCCCATTTTTTAGGACTCAATCAACCTCTGCACTAAATTAATTTAAGCTGAATTTCCCATACAAACTTTGACCCCCCCTTATAAGTTAATTTCTGATATAAAAACTATTCAATGTTCCTAAACACACTTCAGACAATCGTTTTACAAAATATCAGCTCAATCAGTTCAGCGGTTACAGATTTGGATACAAACGTTTTTTAGAATTAATTCCCGTTCCCGTGGAAATTTTGCAAAATCCCTTTTTATCGGTCATCTACGTTACATAAAAAATACGCTGTTCAAATTTGAGCTTTAAAAGATGGCCGGTTACTGATTTTCTACTCAAACTTCTACCCCCCCCCCCCCCCCCCCCTCTTCCCCCTTCAAGGTTGATTTCTGGGATAAAAAGTATCCCATATCATTTTTTAGGACTCAATCTCCCACTGTACCAAATTTCAGCTCAATGGGGTCAGCGGTTTTAAATTTTCCATACAAATTTCGACCCCCCTTTACCCCCCCTTAAAAGTTAATTTTCGTCAAAAAAAAATAATGTTCCTAAACACGATCTAAACAAACGTTTTACAAAATTTCAGCTCAATCGGTTCAGCGGTTACGGATTTGCATACAAACATTTTTCGGGAATAATTCCCGTTCCCGGAGGAATTTTGCAAAATTCCCTTTTTATAGGTCGCCTTCGTTACCTAAAGAACACGCTGGTTTAAATTTCAGCTTAAACAAAGAAGCGGTTACCGATTTCCTATTCTAACTTTGACCTCCTTTATCCCGCCTTAGAGGTTGATTTTTGGAATAAAAAGTATACCATACAATTTTTTAGGACTCAATCTACCTCTGTACCAAATTTCAGCTCAATAGGGTCAGCGGTTTTAAATTTTCCATACAAATTTCGACCCCCCTTTACCCCCCCTTAAATGTTAATTTTCGTCAAAAAAAAAAAATAATGTTCCTAAACACAATCTAAATAATCGTTTTACAAAATTTCAGCTTAATCGGTTCAGCGGTTACGGATTTGCATACAAACGTTTTTCGGGAATAATTCCCGTTCCCGGAAGAATTTTGCAAAAATCCCTTTTTATACGTCGCCTTCGTTACCTAAAGAACACGCTGGTTTAAATTTCAGCTTAAACAAAGAAGCGGTTACCGATTTCCTATTCTAACTTTGACCTCCTTTATCCCGCCTTAGAGGTTGATTTTTGGAATAAAAAGTATACCATTCAATTTTTTAGGACTCAATCTATCTCTGTACCAAATTTCAGCTCAATAGGGTCAGCGGTTCTAAATTTTCCATACAAACTTCGACCCCCCTTTACCCCCCTTAAAAGTAAATTTCTGACAAAAAAACTATTTGATGTTTCTAATCACAATCCCAACTATCGTTTTACAAAATTTCGGCTTAATCGGTTTAGCGGTTACGGATTTGCATACATTCGTTTTTCGGGAATAATTCCTGTTCCTGAGGGAATTTTAAAAAATCGCTTCTTATTGCACGATGAAATCTTCTTACAAATACGCTGTCCAAATTTCAGCTCAATCCGTCCAGCCGTTTGGGCTGTGCGTTGATAGAACAAAAGTGTACGAACGATTTTATATAATAGATAAGTAAATCTTTAGATAGATATAACTCTTTTATTTAAAAACCGATTTAAATAAAACCAATACTATTTACAAATTAGAGAAATTTGCAACGTTTTAGCGAAAACTGCATACAATTCGGTTGTGCCGTTTTATCACACATAAGTAATAACCTTTTTACAAATTAAGCCTAATAAAACTACTCTAGTAAATTTTCGTTTATGGCCACATCGATAGATGGCGTATTTTTAGTTTGTCGCACTTTTTGCTTTTTGATTTTTTTGAATTGAATTTACTTTATATTCTATTACTTTTACTTCGAAATTTTGATGTAAATTAGGGGCGATGTGTCCGATATAAATGATTATTATTTATTTTATTATTTTATTTTACGTTTCCCTAGGAAAAATTGACAAAATGTTTTACGATCTAGATCGCGCAAGCGACTTTTTCGCGTCGTTTTGTTCATATGCGTATTTTCACAGTTCACCTTAGTAAAGGATCACAATGAATGGGGAGAAATTTCCATTCTTATTATATGTATGGATTACTACGAACGGTAGCATGCCATAGACACAGAAGGGATTGTTACTTAGTTGGTATATCTTTAAGTGATTATTTTCCTAACATATCTTAGAAACTTTACATAAGTTTTATACTTTATATAATCGCTATTTCTACGACATGTGAGAAAAGTTGATTTTTGTGAATTTAAGTCACGAACTCGTGAAGTAGTCTAAAATTAAACCACTCTGACTTAAAATCGGTACCCACTGCAAAAACAAACTTTTCTTACTTGTTGGAGAAATAGCTATTTTTTATCCATTAAATTGATTCCTTTCCTTAGAATAAGTCCTTCTATGTTGTTTTATTTCTAACTAGTAACATCTACGAGATTCGAGTAAAGTTATTACATGTTCTCATGCAATAGGAAATTGCAAGAAGAGAAATGGTCTATTTCCTGGGCGAATCTGAAAGGATCTCACGCAAACCACATCGAGATCCACCACCGTAACGTATTCGGGAATCTAAATCTAAAAGTGTGCAAAATGAGAAGAATCGCGGGTAAAATGAAGAATTAATAAAGTTTTAATATTATGACAACTTCTTTCCATAACAAAAAAAATTTTTTTGGTGTTTTTCACATAACAATTAATATCTGAGTTATTCCAACCATTTTTATCGAATATCGTGGGAATACAGAATACGAATTAAGATTTTTTTGATTGTTTTTTTGGTTGTATTTTTATAAGATTTCATCTTAATTTCGCATGAAGAACGCCGCCAGGATTTCTTAAATTTAGTATAATTAATGTTTTCTTGTAACGCTTTTCCTATTAAAATCTATTACAGTGTTAGGTTAACGTATACCTCACGTTATTTATTGTATATTAGGTAAGTACCCGTTATTTCGTTTATATTATTTTCTTACTAATTAAATCAAGTTGAAAAATTTAACGCACTTGGGTATTAAAGTTCGCGTTACCTAGTCCTACTGCTTACCTCTTTTCGCACAAAACAAATTATTAAAATTTCTGCTTGAATTAATAAGGGTTTTAATATGCACAGATTATTTTTGTATCAAAATTATGCACACTCGAACGCGCGTCCCGTAGACTCCTGTTAATTTATAACTGGTCGAGAATTTTGGGTCGCTCATTACCGCGTATTTATGTGAGGAGATAAAAATATTAGGGACTTTAATCGAATGCGGATGAGGGTGGACTTTTGATTTTAATAAAAATATTCGGTGTATTATATTTAAATTGGGGCAAAATGTTCTTTTTTACTTGTTAAAATTTTTGAAACAATGTGAACCCTATTTTTACGTAATATAGTAATTAAAGTAATATTTAATAAACCTAGCAAATAATGTACATGTGGTGGATTTAGGAGTTCTCACCTACCTACAAATATAATTTTTGTAGAGAGACAAAATACATAGATTCGATTCATCCATGTTTTTTGCCTTGCAGTTTTAATAGTTCACATTATTTATAATTTGTTAAAGATGGATCCTTTGAATATTTTTTAAACTTGAAAAAATAATAATATGATTATATAATATTATTAGCTGCAAAAATATTTCCTTGGCCTTACCTATTTCTTTTCTTTGCTTATCCACCTTCTAATGACCACTTTACACATTTATCAAATCGCTACAAAGTCAGCGCTTGTTTTGGACAGTTTTTAAAAGCTCCAAATTAATTTCCCCTGATTTCTTTTAAGAAGTTGTAACTCTCCAAGTGGGGATAATGCGATGATATATAAAAAAAGGTCCCACAGAGGCTGGGCCCCTAATAAATTATGCCCTCGATAACAATGGGATTTTTCGCCCTTTGTTGCCGAATTTGATATCACCTGAACGTACGGAACTTTTTTGGCTCAAACATTTTTTAAATGTTTGACTCTTAGGATTTTAAATAAAATATATTTTCCAGCCAATTATTAGGTTAATTACAAAAAAATGTGTAAAACAATCATAAAATCGCTACGAAATCGGTCTTATCGCTAAAAGCGATTTTAACTCTTCTTTCTGTGTTATCTTAGTTCTAAGCTCATTTTTATTGTGTTTGTGGTGTGCAATAAAGTGTTTTCTATTCTATTCTAAAAACAGGCAAATCTCATCCTCATGATTTTTAGATAAAATTAGAAATGTATGAATTTCAGTTGGTGTTATTAGTTTTTTTTTAATGGGTCAAAATGCAAAATGTCGTAAGTGTTGTCATTCTATCAAAAGCACCTATTTCAAGTGTCTTATCTATTAAATACACGCGCAAACACAAAAGACACAACCATGCCTACGAATTTGATTGCTTATTCTTATCGACATTACATAAAAATATCTTTAAACCGAAATCCTTTCAAATTCAATCGTCTCTTAGGTTAAACCTTAATAAAAAAACACTTGCATCGGCTTTCCATAAGTCAATACAATAATTCCCGTAACAAAATGGAAAATATAAAGTAGCCACTTCCTAAAATATATCGTTTGAGCTCTTTTTGTCCCGAACTATAAAAAATAAAGCCCTAATATCGTTAAATGTTCCTTTGGGGAGTGACTGGTCAGACGCGGAAAATTTTAGTTTCATCTAGGGTTGCCTACATTGTAAAATAAGCCTACTTTGTAAGAAAAAGAAATAGTCTCTGCCTTTTTTTTTGACCCAGGAAAAATGCGTTACGCATCATCACCCCACGCCGGGGGGCACGGGGCGGTATGTGGGACTCCCCCGCCAAGAATGGAAGCGGCGGGGATACCCACTAAAAAACCTGGGGGTGTTCCTGCGGGTCGCCATAATGCCGGGGCAACGGGTACGCCGAAGCACTCATCCGCGGCAAGAGACTACCCCAACGGGAACCAGGCGTATTATATGTATGTATGTTGTATGTTAATATGAAAAATATTACGCTATTTTGATGATATGTAGGAAAATCATTTAGCTAAGCCATAGTTCTAATTTCCCATCAAGTCTCTCTCGATAAAGATTTTAACATTTTTGGTAAATTTTCTATTATAGGGATTAAATTCTTGACTCCAAAGTTTACCCAGGTTGTTTATCCAGTTCTGCCTGCTGCTTTGGTCATCATGTGTATTTTTATTATAAAACTATAACAGAAACTAGCAGTTTCAACTATCAAAAGTATAAAATGCCTGTGATATTCGGGGGTCTAAGCTACCAAAGGGTTATATTTGGAATCAGATATTTTAGCGTTACCTTCGCATACTTTATATCAATAGGATAGAATTTAAACTTTGATTATTTTTTTGACTTATGTTCCATGTTTTGACAGCCCTACGAAATCGAATGGGCAACTGCGGACAATTTATATCGCAATAATCCTCGCAGACATTACGTCGGCGAGTGGTGCGAGTGGAGTCCGATATTATCGCTAGTTGGCGACAAAGAACGACCGCTCATTTATCGACACTTCGTGGCACTCCGACACTTCGCAACCCTCGCCTTGAGAGAATCACCTATTCTGGTCGTAACGTAATGAATGTTGGTGAGAATGTTGATGGAAAAAGAATGCAATCTTTCTAAATGGTCAAGGTGACGGTGATGGATATGTCACAGCTAAACCCTGTACTTTTAGTGTGACTACACATAGGTTTAGCATCAGAATATACGAGTACTTATATAAGAATATACTTAAAACTAAAACACAATTTCGTAACTTAAGTGTAACAATTGGCGGTCTTATCGCTTAAAACGATCTCTTCCAGACAAACTTTGCATGGAAAGAAATAATAATAATCACATGGGTTGGTAGTGAAGCTAAGCTATAAGGTGTCCTGGTAAGGATTTATCCCGTCTTCTAGGTTTAATCTGCCGCATCGTCGATTAAAATCACGTGAGATAATAGTCAAAGGCTAACAATAAAAAGCTAATCTTAGGTGAATCCAATTTTATTTGCAATAAAATATTTTTTTAACACTTTACACACACACACACACACACACACACACACACACTTTTTTAATACTTTTTTGTTTGTTTTAATAAAATACTTGTTCTCTTAAATTTCAGTGAAGGACTTCATTATTATCAAACACCAAGGCAACAGAAAGAAAGATGGAAAGAAAAATGTTAATTCGAGCATCAACAATGATTACATACAACTTTATGTGCAGGTGTGGTGTATTGTTTAAAAAAAAACTCATAAAATAATCATAAAGCGTAACCATAAAGCATCGGAAAACAAAGTACTTAAAATTTTCGACCCGGTATAGTAGAACTTGTTTTTACGTTACAAACTTTATTATTTCTTCCAAGTTTTCACTATCTAAACCTTCCAAAACAAGGTGAAAATTTATGAGTGAAGAAGATTCTGGAGGTCACTAATGGAAGGTGGGGCAGATAGAGACGGCCCTGATTTATGTGAGCCGAGCACTCGCCGTGAATAATATCACGGGGAATTTATGAACTTTGAAATTTCACAGTTACCTCCATTTGAGCTGGGCCTTTGTTTTTTTCGTATAATGTTTTAGAGGCTCCTAAAGAAAGTGTTGCTTCATTCATTACAGGTTAGCACTCACCACGATCTTGGCAATGATGTGGCCTTAGATAATAGTGTTATTTTTATGGTACTTTATATAAAAATATTATTTTTTTTTTATTTTTCAACAAATAACAAGTTATCATAGAAAAAAAAAATCTCCCCAGTATAGAAAAAAGTGCCGGAACTCGATGAAAATGGCTGCTACATAGCAAGCGCTACTGGTTGGTACTAGCACAGTCTAACTTTTTAATTTCATTGCCAAACACGACTTGCAGTTGAAAAATACAAAAGGCCCTTTCATCAACATGACCATAGCCGTCAAATAAACACTGAAACGAACACGAAAAAACCGACCCAAAACTAACACCCGAGCATTGTTCAACGCACTGTCGAGTTCAATTCCAACAAACGCTGTTGGCTACTTCCCTGTCAATCGACTAGTTGGAAAACAAAAGCAATCAACGCGTCTCGGCAGTGTTTGCTCAAAAGAAGTCTATTGTCGTTCCAAACTTAAACATACGTATTGTTTACCGTCGTGCCAATCAACAGGGCCGCTAACGAAACCAATCAACTTGGTCTCGCCTGTATTTGCTTAAAACGCCTTTTTCGTTTTAGTCGACGCGACCCTATCGTCCGTCACCCGTTCCGGATATATTTGATTAAAAAATAACGTCGTCAGAAAGCGGTGGACGTGGAGATACAAAAGGAGTAAAACGCTCCTTGGTCCGGCGCGGCTTAGTCGTCATTGTCACGTTCGGCCGACGGGCGCAGATTCGTTTTGTGGGACCACTATCTCGGAAAGCGGAAGGCGATCCGCTGGAAAAATTGATCCTTTCCCAATTAGCCTTTTTAAGCAGACGGTTAAAAACGAGGCTCGCTTCGGTTCTGTTTGCCGTCGGCCTGTTTTATTAATCGCTCGGTTTTAGAGTGCGAGAGCCAACTGCGACAAAAGAGAGTTGATAGTGAGTCCAAGAACAATAGAAACCCATTAGTCCATGCGTCTGCTCGGTGCAATTCTCTGCGCGTCTATTTTAATTGGTTTCTAATCTATGGACATTCACGTCTTTTGAATTCTTCATAGAGCCTACCACCCCCTTGATTATTAGTTCATCTAATTTATCGTTATATACACATAAAACAAAAATTTAAAATGCAAAAGTGTTGTGTTAAAAAATGTATGATTGTGACCACTTTGAGCAACAAAATGTGAACCGATTCAGTTAATATTTGGTATGAAAATAACTAACAAAACATTGCCACATATTTTGAGGTTTTGGATTTTCATAATTTAAATAAATGATACTGGTCTGAGAATAGTGAAAAGTATACAAGTATACATACCTATATGAGCATACTCAAAAATCGTTAGCAGTATTTAAAGTGCTAAAGATAAATCTATCTTTACCAAAAACAAATAAATAACAACTAATTGCAAGGTAAAGCATCGGAAACAAGACAATTAGAGGCAGTTTTCCGTGCAATTTATGTGTTTACGTCTTTACTTGGTGGGGATGAGAACTTCTGTGTCGACAGATCTTTCTATGGGCTATTGATGGTTTTGATACAATCGATTTTAGGGTTTCCTTACAGGGAAAGCCAGTGTCAGGGAAACCCTAAAAATAAAAAATCTATTTTTATTGAACGTGTATTATTACCGACGGTTCCAATCATATCACAAAATTAAACTCTGTTATACAATATTTTTATGTAACCATACTAGACATATTGTGGCCTTCCAATGAAAATCTATTTCTATACATGGTAAATTTAAGAGTACAGTCAACTACAAAGAGATGTATCCATGTTAGGCTTACAAAATGAAGTAAATTTTCATTTGCCACAATGAACTACCCTTGGTTCGTGACATTTCTAGTAGCAATCAAACTTTATATTATCATCGACTCGTTTAATATGCAACAATGATGTATCCCACTACTTTTCCTTAGGTGATACATAATAATAGCATTTAAAATGAATCGAATATAGGTAGTATAAGATTTGATGGATACTGAAAATGTCACGAAGCAAGGGTAGATAATTTTTGCATACTAAAAGTTCCTTCATTTTGTAAGACTAACATGGATACATACATCTCTTTGTAGTTGACTGTACACACAAAAAAACGCAATCGGATTGAGATTCTTCTTCTTTCTTTTTGATATCGCGTAGGTAAAAGGAAAACGTTTCGCATCGTCGCTTAACAACTCGCTAGATTGTGTCAAAGGCTAACCTGTAATGAATTAAAATAAAACCGTCTAGCCAACTATTTCACAGTATTTTACTATTTTTCACCATTCAAGCGAGTTAGACTAACGTATAAAATTTGTGTATAAATTATTTAAAGTTCCGTGGAAGAACAAACATATAAATAACACAAAACTTTAAGATTTGCATCAAGTTTTAGTGTAATTTTAAAATCGAATCTGCAGACGGGTTGGGAGGGTGTGGCCACAGAATAAATATGACAGAGAATCGGCCATAATCTTAAATGCGTCAAAAGTTTGCCTGAGAACAAACAAAGATAAATAACTCTATTATAACATCACGATGAGTGTTAATGTATAAATCCAACCAATAAAAATACGCTTTTAAAAATTATACTGACGAGGAACATCGAAACCCTTCATATTCACACTCATTTCTAGCCAACGCCACACGTTAAAAGATGTAGGCACACAGATGACATTATGTTGTCGCTTGTTTTCAAACTATTGTCATCCCAATACATTCTTTTCATGAGCGATTGGTGCTTAGGCAGAAGGACACTGGTAACACCGGATGCTTTACAACCTGCCCCTCAAGCACAGACGCTGCGTAGACTTGTCTTGATGTCGAGTCAACTGTCATACATTGTACTTTTGCAAATGTATGGGACATATGCAAAAGTACAATATATGGGATTACAGTTCTACTCTTGAAGTTTCGTCGGGATCCCATATTATGTCATGCTACGGCCACTGGGATGGCCGATCTAATCCTAACTGATCCGTGGGTGCAACGTAGACGGGCAACTTTTAAACGGCGAATATTTGGGGTGCCTTTACGATAATGATCATAATAAAATATGGAAGTTTGTTGTAACTCGTTTGCACTAAACGTTTTATTGTAAATAATATAACTGGTTATTGTTTTGAGATGAGGGCGTTACTATACCTTGTTTGACTTTGTCTATTTTATGTTAATCTTGTTTTTGTCTATTTTGTATTAGAGTTTTAACATCTTATGACTCTTGAGTAAGAAGCGTTGGTGCTGTGCGCGAAAGAATTTAACATCATTGTGAAATCCTGGGAAGCACTGTACTTATTATAATGGGCGTTATCTATTACTAACAGAAGAGCGTCTTGCTTGTCTTCTTACTTCTTTGCAAAAACATTTATTTTATGTTTAAACAAAACTTTCAAAGTTATAACTTTTCTTTTGTGATAAAGGTTATGATTACCAATAAATTAATGTTAACCACCTAGTACTTAAATACAAACTTATTCTTGTGAGAGAAAATAAACGCTTTTGTTTTTCTTCACTGTATTTAGGACAAAACAATAACAGCAAAGCATTAGTCCCTAGCTTACCTAATAAGAAATGATTTCCTGTAATTTGAATTTCAAATCCACCAAAAATGCTGTAATAAACTTCCTAGATTACAATAATTCCAGTACAAATAATTTGTACTTATAAAGCTACAATAATCTACCCATTCCGCTATTACACGCGCATTAGGCAACTGTCGCAATGAAAACGTTTCTTATCGTACAAACAACGGCGCGGTTTTCTTAAACTGTAATAGAGAAAGTTTAGATACGCGAGTTTTATCTCGCTCGCCCTCGAGGATCAATTAAAAGTGGGAAGAACGCGATACTTGACAATTATTGTTGTAATAACCAGCGTTGGTATTTGAACTCACGGTAAACGTTTTGGGAGAAACTTCATTAAAGTTTTCGAGTCTTATTTTGTGTTTATGTTACAACGGTTTTTCTGAAAGTAAGCCTTTACATTAATTTATGGTTTACCTAAATTTATTCCCAATCGGTGCAGCCTTTTAGGAGTCACAATGATCGCTTGACAACACGGTTTTGTCCAGTGAGTCAAATAAATTTAAATAAGAATGCCTATTTCTTAGCGTTAAAGAATACACTTACACACTGCGTTATTACATTTGCAACCTTATAACGTTTCTTTTGAAATAAAATACTTCATGGCGCAGTCGGTAGGATCAGCAACCAATACAAAGCCGATTTTACAGCCCAGTTTCACAATAACCTCATAAAATTTCATTTTACAAGTATTTTAGATGGTAAAGTTACCGTTTATAGCACGGGAAGAGCCAGTAAAAACACTAATGTCTCCTTCGAGATGGAATTGATGGCACTTATAATGACACTTTTAATTATTTTAATCACTCTTTGAGAACAAAAGTCGCTAATTCATTAGAAAGTAGTCATTAATGCTGCGGTTTTTTCTTGATAAATTTGAATTATTTTTATTGTTTCTCATTAATATAATTGTAAACATTTATTTTATTTATGGTCAATGTTATACGTCATGTGCACTGGTGTACCATTAAAATCGTTGTTAATGGATTTAGTTCTAATATATAAATAAGTATCAATCAAATAAAGAATACTAAAAAAAAAAAAGAAAAAATCGGAAGAAATGAGTAAAAACTTTAAAATTTAATAAATAAACTACGAGTATAAAAATATTTTCATCATGCACATATTTATAAGACACACAACGTTTATGTCAGTCAGCTTCGTCATTCCCGTAATTGTATTCTACTGCAGTTGCAATAAAGAGAACTCTATTCTATTCTAAGCTTCATAAGTACTTGTACTACAAAGTTGTTTTCTTCAAAGACTTCTTAATAAACAGTGGCATCCATTCAATGGCTCGTTAAGTTTCTGCAAAGGTTGGCGGCAATTCAAACGTACGTGTTAAACGGCCACTTTTTCTCAAGGCGGTCTCTGCTACTTTGTTCCTCCTTTTACATGTTTAATCGTTCCTTAGGGACGTGGGGAGATAGATCGGGATTCCCGAGTTTTTCACGCGACGTTTGAGACGTGCTTTCATTTCACACCTGCTTTGGTAGTGAGACAATGTTGCTGAAGTCATTTTGTGATTAAGACAACGACTTGAAACTAAAAAATAAATGATTCATTAATCAAAATTACCTTTACTGTATTCATATTAATATGCATAACGTCATTTTTTTAATATATGTTATATAATAATATTATCAAGGTACCAGGTACATACCTACGAATATACAGCAACCCATAGCTATATTGTACTTACCATCATATACCTATAGAGAAAAACATAATATTTGTTAGATATATGATTGTTATATTTGTTGGGTTTATCGAAGTAAGTACTTACTCTCAAAAATATAAATCTCGGACTATTCAGCAGCATGTCGGGTGACAAGACATCTATAATATTATTTATAATCTTTCGCTTCTTTTATCGAAAAAATAAAAAATACAGGTTTTTTTTCTTAACGTAACTTTTGTAACAATGCCTCAGCGCTTAAAATAGAAGTACCATTATCATTAGTTTTCCGAAACATTTGCTCGGTAATTAGTTGAAATCAAGAATCGTAAACAGCTTTCGCGGCGGATCTACAAATCTTAACAGTTCTTGTCCCTAAGTTGGATTTATCTTTGTTTTTGTTACCCGGAGTTCAATCCCGTTGTATTTGTTCTAGAGCTTAGTGGAAATGGTTTTTATTCCACAAAGTGTTGGGAGAAACCTCTCAGCACATGAGTGAATGTTAGAATGTAGAGTCAAAATTTTAAGGTAATGCCATTTGACGTGAAATGTTGTAAAAAACTCAAAGAAAGTGTAGCGAAAATCTCAGTTATCAATATTGAACTAAACAGTAAATCGCTCTTTATAATCGAGACCTGAACAACGAATTTCTTCAATTGGGCTCTAAACGCAAGAAGGTAGGTAATAACTCTAATTCAAGAGAAGGAAAAGAAACGAAATATAAAAGACTTGAAATTCTCTTAAATTCTCTAGTCTACAGTCCAAACTAAGCATCTTTCATAATAAATTCATCGCTTTCTTGATGATCCGCAAAACATCTATGTATAGAAACGTTCGTAAGCACACCGCGTTAATAACACTCCAGAGCCATATTTCAACCGTGCCGACATTTTACGACACCTCGAGCGAACTAATTCGCCATTGTCTGACGAACTGCATAAAAAGAATTGTCGACTCGAGCGAAAATCAAAATGTATTTATTCGCTCGCCATATAAAAAGTCAATATGAGAGGCAATAAAAAGAGGATGTCGGAGCGAAATAATAAAAGATAACCTCTAGAGTGAATGGAATGAACAGGCCTTGTAAAGAATGTTTGCGTTGTGGATAAGACGCGATCATGGGGACACCTCCCTCAGGCGATTAGTGCGGGAGATGTTGCAGTTTTTTATAACATTACAAGAGATTCGTTCCTGTAGTGTACTGGCAAATGTACTGCCGGTTGACAGTGACAGACAGTGTAATCTGCCATAGACAAGATAGATAGTCTGTAATGGCCGCGGAGCGCCGGAACATATATGCCGGTGATGAAGGTGCAATATTATTAAAATATAATCATTGAATGTGAGATGTGCTACGAGATGATACTACAGTTCCTAGATTTTTTTAGTAATGTTTTGAAACATAGCATCAACGTACGCGCTCAGGCCAAAACCATGCTGAAATAAAAACTAAAATGTCAACTATATTTTTAAGATCTGTATAATTATTTTTAATAATATTATCATTGGATTTGTAAGAAAAAGAAATTTATGAAATAGAAGTTTAAGATAATCGTAGTTATTTGAATTGCATCAAGATTTGTTTTATCTTCAATAACGTAAAAAAAGTGCTCTTTAACAATTTTCCGTGTGTACACAAAAATTGGATATAGCCAATACGGCATAAACAAAGTAACAAAATACGGCATAAACTCTCCAACTAAATTCAGATGAGGTGGTGTGCCAGCGAAATATTAATATCCCTTTTTACAATGTGTCCGTTTCGTTCTCCGCTTCACTCATTTTGATGGGAATAATCTGAATAAAAATCTAAATATATCTATCAGATATGTACCTTTCTATGCATTTTGAAATTATAAACTTAACTAAATGAAACTCAAATTTCTGTATAATATTATACAAAGTAAAGGTGGTTAAGCTAAGGAAAACAGAAGATATTATGACCTTTTTAATATAGAAGTAGTATGGTTTCCAAAGTGACGTGAAGAAAGAGGAGTCAAAACGTAATACATGTAGTTGGAGTGGAAAGATAAAAACGAAACCCTAATTTATATTTGTTTTGTAAAGTTTCAAGTGTACCTGAAAACATACTCGTTACTATACAAGTATTCATAAAATATAATTCAATAGCTTGAGTGCAAACGCAAACCAAAAAGCAAAGGCTTCGGTCATGCCAAGAAATATTTTCTAAGCAATCCTTTCTTATTTTCATTTGTCAAATAAATCTGATAAATTTTTTTCAAGACGAGGGACAAGAACAGATAGACTTTTTTGTGTTTAATTGAGCTGTGAGCTTAAACAATTGTTTAAGCTAATAAGATCTTATACGATATTTTTAAAGATCTACACAGTTAATTAAACAATCTCTACCTTACCCGTCCCTTAACTATCGTATCACGTTAAAACTAAGACGAGAAGATGTCACGACAAAGTGTCATAAAGTAGCGTAAAGTCGACACATGTGCCTTATTAACCGTGTACTTTGCGATCCTCATTTCTAATTCCGACTTGCTCCGACATTAAGTCGTTACAGAACCCTTGAGTTCGACGACAATGTTGCTGTGGAATATTGGAACAGTACCTTAGATTGAAACATTTTATTACAAAGAGCTGAATTTATTTGCTTAGTTATAGATTGGCAAGAAAAGCTTCCTTTTATGACAAGTCTGAATAATGTCGCGTTTGAAAAAAAGGTGTACTACGGGTTGCGAAAAAAAGAGAGCAAGGCGAATATTGACGATATTACTTCTACACACATAATATGACTAGAGGCCAAATAAATATGATTGGCATTACTTTGAGACAAGCTATATATTATTATACGAGTAATTCTCGGTTCTTATTTAAATCTTGTAATTTTTTGAAAATATCTTCAAAAAAAATTATGAGTCTTGAAGAATTTGATCAAGAAATTCAACTAAGTAAATGTAGCTTTAGTTTAGCTCGATATTGTTGAGTTTATTTTATAAAATTTACCTTATATGTGGAATGGATCAATAAAAAAGTTCCTTATATTTAAGTTTTATCATTAAAATACTTATCTTTGAAAGTTTTGTCGTAATTTCATCTAGAATAGTTGGTCTTCAGTTCAGTACATTGTATTTACCTATGTTTCTTTTGTATTATAGCCAACGCTGGTCTTCTGTTGGGACCGCTACCAACAGAAGACCAGCGTTGGCTATTTACAGTCAGCATTATGCTGAGTAGGGACAATTTTGTGGCATACATTGCCTACTCTCTATTAATATTATGTATTGTGTGTAATTAACACTCCTAGTTTGTAATGTATGTGCACAAATAGTAAATGTACTTTCTTCTTTCTTCTGTTAGAACTTTGTTTACTGTATCATTTTCCAGTGCGACATTGTTACGGCTCCCGTAACTTCATTTGTGTAAGTCCCGTTTCATGAGTAGATTACAAGTAATTAATTTATAAGAATATGGCTGCGAAGCACGCCCTTGGAATTAGTAGCGATATAAGGGGGCAAGGTGTTTCCAATTTGTTTTGGTCGCCCGACTTTTGGAAACCAGCGTCTATTACATTATTTTATTCGAGAGTGAGAGACAATATAAATGTGACTCTACAGTACACTATTAGATTTAATTTAGTATTTTTTTATTAAAATTTATCCCAATTTTTTCCAAAGGGGTACGTACGGTATAAAAAGTATATATTATATCAACGAAATATTTACCAAGAGGTAAAAAGTGAACGAAATTCGATATCAAGTCTAGAATTTTTTTTTTATTTAGGGGATTTGTTCTTTGAGGTTGGTCCTCTACTGATAGAGATAGAGGACCAACCTCAAAGAACAAATCCCCTAAATAAAAAAATTCTAGACTTGATATACTTTGTTTCTAGTAGCTATTTACTTATACCTCTAGAGGTATCATTCAACACAAATCCATGCTGCAATTAAACTCCAAGATATAATGTCTTCGTCAGTCATAACATCAATACCCGTTCCCGATTCAAGGGATGCAAGTGGCAAGCCGCGCACAAGCTGTTACATTTAATGCTCCCGAATTAATGATTTTACTCCAGACAATTCCCACTGATTGCGGGATAAGATCCCGGAATGTTTATTTTAATCAAAATTGTTTATAACTGTTTAAAATTTTATTCGAGACGAAATGAATCTCAAAGATTGCGCTCGGAGTTTCTTGGGTAATTTCTTGAGGCAAATTATTATAAAGGACCAAGGAGGTGCATAATTTGACTTTTGTTATTAATTTTACCACCTCGTCTAAAATATCCCTTTTTACAAGCTTTTATTTACTTTCACCTGTCTGTTGTCTGTCTGTCTGTCTGTAATCAAATCTTGCAAGTTTAATTTGACCCACTTCCCGATATCCGATTGAGCTGAAATTTTGCATGCATGTATAAATCGGATGACAATGCAATATTATTATGACATGGAGCTGATCTGATGATGGAGCTGGAAGGTGCCCATAGGAACTCCGTTATTAAACGACGTAACCCCATCGAGTTTGGGCTCATTTGATTCGTCTTGACGAGTACTTTATGGTGCTAGATGGAAATAATAATAAAAGCTTGTTTTTAAAAAGTTTTTTTTAAATTTCACTTGTTATCAATGTGTTTTTTTGACAGCAACAAACTATTGAGTGATTAAATTACAATTAAGTGTTAAGGCTAAAAATAAATTCACGTTTCTTACTGGTGATTTTCGAGCATTCACGTCGACTCGTATGATGAAAATTTAAATAAACTCTTTTTTGAAATAGTAATAGAAAAAATAATATTTTACACATACTGCTAAACTACGATTGCCAAAACTTTTCTAGTTCTCTTTATAGAGGTAGACGGAGCGAAATGTTTCTGTTTTTCTCATCACTTTGTTTTAAGACTAAGTAAAACAAAACAAGGTGTGAGAAGTTGCGTCGTTGAATCAGATAGCTTTGCAAATATTTCCCCAAAACCTGGTATTTATCTAATGTGACTTTTGTTTTTCTTGTCTGTCAAAGTTCGGTATCAATATCTTTCGTGTTTGCATAACTACTTTGTTGCCCCCAGTTTGGTAAACATGCTCGTATCTGTACCTGAGATATCGTGTAATATATATTCCATTTGGATAAACAAAAATATTGAATAAAAAGGCATGAATAGAAAGCAATATATTTTCGCGTTCCGATATGAGATGTCCGAAGACGGACGATAATATCCTCCGAGAAAGGTCCGCGCGATATAAAACGCACTTGCGCGCATAATAAACGTTTTATTAATAAAAAAAGCTTGGCCAAATCACCCATAAATAGCCTTAACGGCTAGTGAGCCGGCGATTTTTTCTCGATACAATGTGGAGCATTTGTCTGACAAATCCTTGGGGAGAGGTGACACTATCCCCTATATTATCTGGGGTCTGAGAAGCTTGAGGGATGTGGGGTCATTTTGGAGGTGGTGAAAGCTGTATCAGTTTGGGTGAACGTACAAATCATGTCGCTATCCAGGTATTTTCTATTCGGGATATATTTGACTCATTTTAAACAAATGGTGTAGATTTAGATTCTTTATGGCAAATCGAAAAGTCTTCAAGACTAGAGCAAAGCAAAAACGGAAAGTTATTAGCGGTGCATTCTTTATCTTACATTTTAGTACCCATTATAACACATTCTCACGTTTGTAATATGCACTTCTTGAAGACTGGTCTTAGCCTTGATTTCTGTTTAAAGAAGTCGTACAATAATTATATTTTGAGGTATTCTACCATTTTATCAAACGTATGATTTACATAATACATACCTAATGTTTGAAGCACTTGTGTTATCCGTAGATTGGCGTTTGGTCGATCTGTAGTTATTATATTTGTTTGTTTTTCTCAGGAAGGCACTTGCTACCACAAAATGTATAAAAGCCCCTTATACATATATGTTTAACACGTTACATGTAAATTATCTCGATTTTTTGCGTCGTTGTCCAAGTGATAATTTAATTAATATCAAAAATGTGCGAGGGTGTAAAAGGAACGGTATCCGTTTGGGACAAAGTCGTGCGGTATCTAAATGTTAATCTTTGGTCAGTCGCGCAAAAATTATGTTTTTCGGACTGAGCCCGAACTTACTGGGTTGGAAACGGACAATCTGTGCAAGCTTCATTTAATTTAATCTTATTATGGAGCTCGCACTCTGTTGTTGTAATACTTTATTTATGAAACAGATTGTGAAATAAAAGCTTAGTAGAGCAAAATAAGGGGATATTTAATTTTTGTATTTAAGTTAAGTTCATTTATATTGTTGACTGCTATGCCGCTAATATTATCGAGTCAGGTAGTAGACAATATTGTTATTAAAAATGTTTATTTTTACCATGTATGGACCTATGAACTCGTTTTCTTTTGAATTTAAGCGACTAGAGATGAGACTAAACCTAAAAGGTAAATTACTCTGGTTTTACTGCAAATGCAGGAAGAAGGTCGTCATAACAGCAACAGCTTGGCAAGTCGGATGTTACCAGGGGTTACAGGGGGTAGTTACTACTAGCCAATGGCGAGAATAATGACTACCGTAGAAATATGGTGAATAATAAAATAGAAAAAAATGGCTTTGACAAGTAGATTTTTATCAAGTCCTACTTACAAAGGGTAGGCCTTTGAAATTAGAAATAAAAACAATATAGCACGTTTCAGGTTCAACCATTTCCATTACAGAAAATTACCATAAACGTCACTGAAAAATCTCATTACCACCAACTTAATGCAGAAAACGCTTTCAAAGGCTTCGTTTTATTCCGCGTCAATTTTCCGCGAAGCAAAACGACTCCAATTTGAATATGTAATGGCGGCTTAAGATAATCGTTCCTGGCTTACACTAATAAAGGAGGTTCGGCTCTAAAACTGGATTCGTTTCAAAAGAATCGAACAATTCGATTCGTGGGGGCGGATAATTTATTCGAGTGTGGACCGCCATTTTGCGGCGGCGCTCAGCTATCGCGGAAGACGTTTCGAACACGGAATAAACAACAAAGAGGAACCGACAACGACGCGATAAGAACAAAACGCGTCAGAAGTGTGTATTTTTTATTTTATTAGGCATATAATGTATATATTGTATTTTATTATTATATAATATCTATGTATGTTTATTTAATTGAATATAATATAGATGAAAATATTTATATAATAACACTTTGTTCTCTGTTAATTTGCATCACACCACCAACCCATGTGAATTTATTTTCTCCTCTCCCTGCATAGTTGTCTGGAAGAGATCGCTATTAGTGATAAGACCGCCAATTTTAACACTTAGTTTTTATATTGTTTTAGTTCTTAAGTTCTTTTTTTGTATATTTTTTGTGTTCCAATAAAGTGGTGGGAGTGGTGGGAGTGGTGGGAGTGGTGGGGTGGGTGGTGGGTGTTTATTTTTTGTATATCTATCTATTTATCTAAGTATGATTTCACTACACAGGTACAGAAAAGTTATAAGTTATGTAGAGATACATAACTATCAGCAAGAACCTGAATTTTAAACCTTGATTATGCTAGGGCTCTGCCCGCGTGGAGTAATCTTTTCTAAGTATAGTGTTTCAAAATTTGTGATGTACTGTCAGTCAGTAAGTCACTCTCTCTTTCTATATTTTTAAATTTTATTTTCTATCCTTGTATTTATGTATTATTGATACGTAATTAGCACGACACAGAGCTACGAAGGTACTAATTAATAAATATTACCAAAGTTTCTAAACAAATTGCACAAATAATAATAATAGTATGCAACGACAATGTCGGTTCTAACGAGAACGTTACCTAATTACAAAGACAACTAGAAAGTTGTCTGATTTCCAACATTCTGTGATAGCTGATCTATTGTAATTAAGTAACCTGTGGCTCCAAGTCATCGATGCTGATTCTTTTTTTATTCCCCTCCCTTTTCTTAAAGACGCTAATACAAAGAAGGCATATATAAATAAGCGTCTTTGTAAGATTGCATAGACAGGAAACCGAGGACCCCTCGTCGAGGAAAACAGTCTAAATTACATTTTCACACAACTTCAAATGTCTTATTAATTACCTTCGACTTTTCAATGCAATAAATTTTCTTTTAACGCTTCCTCCAGAAATCGGCTTAATACACAACGCTGGCTTTGCATACTGATCGCTCAATTGTATTGTGAGATATCTAAGTTTCCCTTTTCTTTATTCCTCCTTAGAATTCGTTATGATTGTAAGAATATTCATTATTCTCCTTAGTAGATTTTAGCCAATTATAAATTGTTATTCAATACGTTATTGACTTTTGAAATAATTAATACTGGTTGAAAACTATCACGTATCCGAATATGTTTTGTTTTCTCACCGCAAAGATAATAAACAAAGGAGAAAGTTAATTTTTTTTTTTAAAACCACTTTATCTAAATAATGCTGTATGATATTATGCATACTTGCATTTGAAAGTAACGTGAATTATAACTGGTTGTAAATTACTGTGTACTTGATCGTGTTTTGTTTTCTATCCACCCAGACCAAAAACAAAAGAGAATATAAAGTTTTTCTAAAGCTCTATCATTCTGTTTGCGAACAATTAATAATTCTAGCTAAAACAAACTTAATAAAATAAAGCACCGCTGAGCTCCGACCCAAAGAAAGCGGAGCCGAGCAAATTGATATTTTGAATAATAAAATGTTCCCCGCGAATTATTATGAGTAACACAAACATAAGTCAATAGCCTGCCGGATGGTCAATATTAGATTAGCAGCCAAAAGGAGCCAAAAAGCAACGTATACAAAAACCTTTTACAGCGGTTGAAGTCCGAAAAATATTTATAAAAGGAGCGGATAGTGAGGAGAGGGACTTTCAAGTGTTTTCGTGGAGGAAAAATAACAGTGGTACGTTTAGTATAATTTGTAGCATTAAACAATAATTGTCCTATATTGTTTGAACTTATAATTCTATCTCTTATATATTACAAGTCGAACTTGACAGATTTCGTACAAGGCGAGTAAAAGAGTCCTGACAGACACATACAGACGGACGAACGAGTGATCTTATAAGGGTTTTTTTCCTTTAGAATTACCAATCCCTAAAATATTAAATAAAATAAGTAAATTCTTTATTGACTAATTCAAAGAGTCGTACATAATGTTAAGGCTTAAACAACTAACATGCATTATTTGATTATTACAATTAAAATTGATGAAGGAACAAGAGAATCACACAATAGTACCTATTTTATTAGTATAAGTTGATCTCTAATGTTAGAGATATGTACCGAAAAACAATTGTGAGTTGACTGTTGATGGCTGAAGTAAGAATGTAGATTTATACAACGTTATAGGAATATAAACGTATAAGAAACTACTCCTTTGTTTAAAATGGTCAAAAATAAACACACAATAATTCAATAAACAGATTTAAATAAAAATGGCAATCAGTTATGGTATGGGATTATAAGAAAATCCCAAATTAAAAAAATTCGACAAAATAGAAGTCCATCTCCACACATTACCCCTTAACACTGAAATAGCAATAGTGGAAGGGTTACGAGCCATTGTTTGTACAAAGTATAGAATAATATAATCAGAAGTGAAGAAATAGGAATCCGGGAAAAACCAACAGAGCCGGGATGGATGAAATTTGCTTAGGCCGGCGGAATTAGAGATAGACTGGACCATTGTCTGCCCGTATGAGATTAAAATGCTTTATCTGCAGAACGAGTAGTTACGAGTAGGATGTGGGGGTGGAGTGTAGCGAACCATTTTTAATATGCACGCCGTTTCTTTAAACTTGTAGAATGTTATGTTTGCGGACAGGTGCAATAAAAACTCAATAATTAGTGGGTATAGAAATAAGGAAGAATATTACCCATAGGATAGGCCATTATAATAATTATATATAAATCGTGTGTAAATAGAAATTTTAGACAGTGCAGCATTTGCATCTAATTGCGAGCTTGGTACGACAAAATATTTATTGAAACTATCTAATATTAAAAATACAGGATTTGCGTATTGCTTAAGATCGCGCAGACCAAAATTAATCAACAAAAGAAATATACTTTTGCATTCATAAAGTCAGCAATTTACCTTTTCTCATTTCGTCTTGAGGCGACCATCTGTCGCCTACTTATTAAGACGCACCTGTCAATCTTCTACTTTCCAATTTTTATTTCGAAGTCCCTCGTAATTTCGATTGTATAAGTGTTTTGATCGGTACAACTCGGAGTGGAATTTTAGCATATTTATTTAGGATCCTCTAAAGAAGGCTGTATTTTTATCATTTGCAAAGTTGATTGGTTGGATTTTTTTTTATGAAGAAATAGGCATGACAAAAATAAAATATTGTCTATAATGTAGATTATTAAAAAAATATTGGACACGTATTTTTTTTTGTTAATTTAATGAACTCGAGTAAGTTACAGCGCCCTTAAGTGGCGGAGGAGGAGGTAATTATGCCTTCACTACTAGGTACCACCTAGTACCCACAATATTATATTCGTTATATCTCAGTCAAATTCAAAGATACAAAAAATACTTATCGAATATACTAATAATTATTATATTTTAAAAACTTATTAAGGTGGATGGACGGCGGAAAGCTGCATTTATACTTGAAATCGTAACGATCCTCATTGTAGACAGTGCATCTCAATTCTTGATGTGGTACAGCTCCAAACCAAATTCAATCGGCACCACTTTCCATAGACAACACGGTCCAATCCTAAACAAACGTACCGCACTTCGATTTTCGATCTCGCCCACTACATTAATTCTGGTGTTCATTAAAAATGCCATCAAGTCGGCCGTTAACGAAGTGGTGAGCAATTAAAGTCGCCGCTGACGGCACACTCTCGAAGGGTCTTGAGATGTCCAGGGGTGGATACATCTTGGAAGAAATCGATTGCCTAGAGGTGTGATTATCATATTTTTGATGTGCACTTTGAAGTTTGAATAGGATTTCTTGATTAAATTATTTTAAAAACTTTAAATTTTGATACGATGAAACAAAATTTGTGCTCGTAGACATTTTAGTTGTGTCTTTCTCTGATTTTTCGTTATCAATGCAACGTAAAAAACTTTGTACTTTTTCAGACAAATATTATGGGGATTTTAAACCATTCTATTGTAATTTTCTTATTTTATTAAATGTTTCTTTGACAATATTTTTATATTGATAACTACAACCTATAAATTTTTTTGTTATCAATGCAGCTTAAAATAAAACATAATATGGGATATGTATGTATGGGGACTTTAGACCATTTTAATGTAGTTTTCTTAATATAAAATAATACATCAAGTTTTTTGCAACTAAAACTCAACATATTCCTCCCTTGATCATCATAATTGTTCTTGTTTTAAACTGCTTAAAGCCCTCAATCTTTTTCATTTACGTGTCAAAATCTGATTATTGTCGCCCGCATAAGAACATTAAGGGACTTGAGATAAAACAGAGTCCCATTAGCGAAAGCTGAGAAAAAAAGTCGATGGTATCGTTCCTACGCGTTGAAGTGGCAATGGCAATTTAATTTTTTTAAGTCTCAGTCAATCATGAGAGAAATGAGCCTAGAAGCCGTCAGAGGGGCTAATGCTGATTGGCTTACAACGCCCTGAAGACTATAAATGTACGTATATGCCACTATCACCTTTAATAGTAGGGAGCTAAAGACTATAGTTGTTTGTGGTATTGACAGTGCTGTGATGTTAGACACTATCTTTGAAGAAGACGGATGGCTTTTCGAGTTACATTAGTGGTTATTGGAGAAAAATCATGCGTATTTCTTGGGCCCATGGCCCTTGTAATGATATTTTGTTTTTTTTCTCCAATTTTGCACTTTAACAATTTTACAATAGTATAAGTATATTGTAGAGTTTTTGACTAATTGAAGCGATATTAAGATTTTTATATCTATTTCTATTGTCTAAAACTTACTTGGTAAAAATTTAAATTTAAAAAAATTTCTTTTCATTCTTTTTTAAATTTATCTTTCGAAATAGTTACTAACAACGAAGAGCTCGAAAACAAAAGTAAAAAAATTAGCTAAGATGTTGAAAGTAAACCCTTATTCTCATGCCCATTCAAACTCGCTAAAAGCTTACAACAACAACTAAAAATTCCGCCAACAACTCAACCCTAAAAATGAAAAGGCACCGCCATCAATAAAGTTCGCGGCGCGTATTTTTTCCCATTCGTTTTAAAGTGTGGGGGACGAAGGTGTCTCAATCAGCATAAAACAAAGGAAATCAATAGCACCCCTCGCTAGCTGACAAAGAGCAAAGATTTCTTTTCACAATTAAGGCGCGCCCGGTGAGCTCTGATAAGTCGGTATTTAGAAGACGGCTTGCCGATTCCAAATGCATTTGTGAGCGGATAAAACCTTTAACTCGAGGAGTGTGACAATAAATACTGCACAATGAATGTAGAGTACGATTTAAAACTGATGACTTAGGTTTTTGAACCACTATATTAATAAAAAAAAACATGTAGAATGTAGGTGTACACGACAAAACTCTTGACTATATTCTCTTCTTCTTTAGATTATTCTCTTTATTTGTAGGATTGGTTTAATAGTTTTAAATATTTTTAAATTAAAGCTAGCGTCTATGCCTCGTTAGTTTTAGAAAGCCAAAACTGCGGGTTTGGTGACAGGTTTGCCTGAAGTCGGTTTATTTATTTTTAAATTTCACTGATTTATATAAAGATAAAGATAAAAGATCGGGTTAAAGATATTTATTTCTCAACAAGAATTCACAATTCACTTATTTGAGAAAATTAATTCTAAGTAGGTTATAATATAATGGGCTTATCTTAGGTAAGAACTTACTGCTTATTCTAAATCTCAAAATCTAAGGTAACAATGTTTTTAACGTAATGTGAAAATAACAAATACCAAATTGTTAAAATAGATAACATAAAAGCAATCGAAATATGTTTTTAAGAAAGCAAAATAAATCGGTTTTTGGGGGTAACGCAAAAAACAACTTTGAGTGCGATTGCCGTAAACATCAACAATGCTCGGGATCAAAGTCCATTAGCAGCTAGTTATAACTCACAGAGTAAAAGATAAAAATATATTTATTATATATCAGTTCCAAAAAGTACATACATGAAAAATTATACACATAAATATAGTGACATTTAGATACAAACAGAAGATAATAAAACAACATAAACAATAGGTACACTGATAAATGGAGTAGGCTCAGCGTAATGCTGGGCAGGGAGGTCCTGCACAGCGCTGATTTTCAGCCTGCCCCAAGCTCGACTAGATGATCAGCGAGTTCAAAAAACTATGCCAGTAGCGGGGTAATAATATTTCTACAAACACTAAAATTTAACTGATTAACAATTCGTTTTATATCCCATGTCCAATACTGGATATCCAAATCTTCACATTACAATCCATATCATGCGTATCATGGCCCCCATTATGCAAAAGACAAACAAAAGTTTCTAATGCCCAGTTACATTAATCTCTGTTCAAAGGTTGACCCCTCATCAAGAGTTTTGGAGGGGCTCAAATCGATGTAAAATTGACTTGCAAAAGTGCTCCATTGTAGCCTTAAGGAAAAAATAAATGTTGAGTCTGAGTTTGTTTAGAAGGTAACAGACTAAACCTAGAAGGCGGATAAATGGCCTACCTGGCTACCTGGCCCTACCTGGCTTCACTGAACATTATGCCGGAACATGGTTATAGTGAGCTTTTGGTGACACGGTTTTGTCCAGTGGGTGGTAACTAGTACCCTATGTATGTATTATAATCTATGCTAGCCACGGCCTATCACCGGCATTATAAGCTTACAGAGGAACATTTTCCGCGCGCTCCAACTTTCCATACAAAATGAGAGCAAACCAAGCATATCTACCCGTACCTACCCGTCTGACCATTTAAACTTTCCACCGAGCTCGTTACGGAGGGATTATTAAATATTGAAACAGAGATGAAAGCTTCCTAGACGACCAGATTGTATCCAGGAACAAAGAACAAGGATTTATTTTAACAAGATACACATTCCAATCAACGGTTTTATCTGTGCAAATACTCGAAATTGTTTTTAGAAGCACAAGCAACACACAAGATGTGCTCAGTGGTTTTTCTATTTTGACACAACAGCCTAAAGCAATTTATTTATTTATTTATTCGCTTACTTAGATAACATTACAGTTATCAACATTATTTGTTATCTATTCACGCCAATTCGCGTTTAAACAGCTGAATTAATTTAGATGTTTTTTTGATGACATAGTTTGAGTCCCAGGCAAGGACATAGAATAGTTTCTGTCCCCTTTACCGTGGGTAAACCATGGGACATAATTCGTGCCGTGGAAGAGTGCTTAAGGCGTTCCGCAGGAATACCCCCAGGTTTTTTAGTGGGTATCCCCGCTGCGCCCATCTTCAGCGGGGGAGTCCCACATACTGCCCTGCGCCCTCCGGTGCAGGGTGACGATGCGTAACACATTTTTCGTGGGGTATAAAAATGGGACAATTCGTAACATGTAAAACAAAAAAGAAGTACACTTTATTAAAGTGTACTCTTACTTTGTACCAAACAAAATCTTTTTCAACTGAAAATTCTGTTTAATATTCATCGTCACGAATGTCCATCTCGTACATTAGACGATGATCCAGACGTAAACTGTTTTAATAACACGCGCGGATTAGAATGGACCTTTTACTTTTGTTTGGGAATTGGATTTGGTTTGTTAAAAGTTTTTGTTTTGATACATACGGAGGTAAATGTTTCAGCATAATTTAATTGATCAAATGTCAAGATAAGAATACAAATTAATTTATTGATGCCAAAACTTAATTTACGAAAACTAATTTAAATTAAATGAGAATAGAGTGTGTAGAGGACCTCTATTATGCAAGTAAAAACAAAAAAAAAGTATTAAACTGAACTATTTTCCCAAAGAAAATTCTAAATACATATTAAGAAAATTTAAAGTAGATACTAAAAATACTATAAGACAAGAAATATCTTTATGTTTGAATCGCAGCTTTAGAAACCAATCGATGTTATAACAAAAATCAATTAATTAAAACCACATTAAATAAATAAAAAGTAAAATAAAATCAATGGTGACCAAATCGGATGGCCAGGAGCGCAGCGGCAGACAGAGGTCAGCAATAAAGTAACCTTCGTCACGCGGCTACTCCGCAGACGTCAGCGATGAGTCGATGAGACAACCATGTACCATTAGAAAAAAAGTTATAATAAAAAAATAAAATGTTAATTTTATTTAAATTAATTAATAAAACATACTTGTAACAACTCGTATTATGTGAATAATAATATAATGTTTTATTATTTTATCGTTAAAAATATTTTTAAGATAAAAATATCTCAAGAATATATTATTGATATTTTTTTATGTAACTTTTTTTCTGCAACTAACAACATTTGCACTGTGTCATCACGGCATCATGTCAGAATAAAATTGTCTTAAACATTTTGGGACAAAATAATACGAGCATGGTGAATGGTGACAGAAAGAGTGATTCCAATACAAGTAAGAGAGAGAGAGAGATAATAAAAAGAATTATAAAAAATATCTGAGCCAGACATAAAATTAGGCAGAGTTTTGCTAGATTTTAAATGCATATGTATCTCTATAACTATTGACAAATCATCATACAATTTAAAAAAGCCAATTTATTAAAAAGTGTTGCTGCTGACGGTACTGACTGACCGCATTTTGCTGTCGCCGCGATTTTATTGACTCTTGTGGTCACTGGTCTCCTGGTGACATTTCGTGCGGTCGAAAGTGAAAACGGAACGAGTCGGGCGTAATCACGGAGACCACGAGCTTGCGGTCAGATAGCTCGTTTTGTTTTGTTTTGCCCAGGCTTGGTCAATGTTCAATAGATAAATTAAATTGAATAAAATGCCTTTAAACTGTAAAATCAAAAATAAATATCTTTAATAAAATTGATATCTTTATGTATAAAGTATAAAGCCAATGCGATTTAGGAGGTAATTAAAATGTCATAAACTATGTGAGAAATATACATAGGTCGATGCAACTTTCTTCATATTAAATTATAAGCTCTTTAAAAACCGTTCCTAATATATGCACAACATTATAAATATTTACTATAACGATCTGCAAGTTTCTTCTTATTCTTATCTTATATAGGGGGCTGAGAAAGTCAGCAACACATCGACCCATTGGGATCTATTGTGTTCACCCCTTGCCTACCGTTTCTTACTCCTCAAAGAAGTGGTTTATTAAAGTGGTGATCCCACTAAGAGAAAGAAACCTGTACTCCTCCGGTTTGGGGTACGCTGTCCCAAGGAGGCTCATGCGTTTCGTAGCCAGTACGTCGCATTCGCATAAAATATGCTCCATGGTTTCTGTACCCTCGCCACAGGCTCTACAATCGTTTGTTGTAGTGAGCCTCATTTTGAACAGCATGTCGTTGGTTTCATAATGCCCAGTTAAGGCACCAATGATTGCTCTTCCTTTGTTTCTTCCATTATTCAGAATGAATTTAGAAGCATCTTTATAGCTGTTACCTAGGAATTTCTTCGAATGTCTCAGCCCTTGACTGTTTTCCCACTCTTGCGTGTGTTTTAAATCAGCATATTCCTTTATGGCCATGTTGATGGTGCATGCAGGCAAGCCCATACTAGGTTCAGGTCCATGCATAGCATTTGCTGATCCCCTTCTAGCAAGCTCATCAGCCTTCTCATTCCCTTCTATACCTACATGGCCAGGTACCCAAACTAGTCGTACTGTGTTGCTGCGGCCTAATTTATTAAGGGCCTTCACAGCATCCAGGACCAGCTTCGAGCTGACTCTGCAGGAATTTAGGGCCTTTAGTGACGCTTGACTGTCACTGAGAATGTAGATGATTTTATCATTTACATTCCTCCTTATGTTTTCTTCAGCGCATGCTATAATAGCATACATCTCTGTCTGAAAGACGGTTGTGTATTGACCCAGACTGTTCCAGAGTTGGATATTTTCCGAGTATATACCTGCCCCTGTACCGGATCCGGTTTTTGAACCATCCGTGTACCATATGCAGCATTCTGCGTCTTGTGTGCGTAGTTGCTGCTTCCAGTCTTCCCTTGAGGGAACATGTATTTTGAAATTTCTTTTGAAGATTTTAATGTGCGGCATTACGTCGCTGATCATGTTCATCTTCCTTTGTAGCTCTTCATTGAGCTTCATTTTTGTGTGCCTTGTTGTTGGCCTATTGAAGTCATGAACTCCTATAGCTTGGAGTCTGTATAAGGCTTTGATCGCCTCCTGTTGAATGACTAGATGAAGAGGTTTAAGGTTTAGGATTCTATCTAGCGCCTTACTGGGCGTAGTCTTAAACGCTCCTGTGATAGCCACAGTGGCCATCCTTTGAATTTTGCCTAGTTCCCTTTTACAAACCGTAAGTTCGGTTCTAGGTCACCATACCACGCTGCCGTATGTTAGTATTGGGCGCACCATTGAAGTGTAGATGAAGTTAAGTACCTTGGGCTTAAGTCCCCAGGTCTTGCCATATGCTGATCTACACATATTGAAAACTCTCATAGCTTTTTCTGTCACCTTTTTGGCGTGCAGATTCCACGTGAGCTCCTTGTTCTGCAAGTTTAAAATGATCTTCACCTCATTTACATACTTTTTTACATAATATAATGTGACATACGTTAATACGTTCATCCAGACATACTTTTTTTTTCAAATGTACCCAAACATCCCTAATCTCTACCTATCACTATATTATGCAGTAATCGAAAATTTAAAAAAATCTATTTTTTTTTGTCCAAACGGAAAACCCTGATCAAGTAATATATATTCATAATCAACACTTAGAAATGAAAATTGACCGTCGCTAATTTACAGGGTGTTATAAATATCAGTCATATTTCAAAGTCGTTTGCATCTGGACACCGGCTATTGAGAAAAGAGGGGCTCCAGAAATAATTGTTAAGGATTAATCCATGCACACATAGTCACCTATACTAAGAAACTTTTGTTTAGGTTCTAATTCATATGAATTAATTGGTGCGTGTGTGTGTGTTTTAGATGTCTTATAAATTTCACTACAACTAAATCTTAGTCTTATAAATTTCACTACAAAATGACTTCATTTCAACAAGTGAATTAAATAATTTTTTTTAAAAAACGCCAACGCAATATTTAATTCACCATTTTGTGGTGGCGGCCATCTTGGATTTTAAATTTTTTAATGAATTGTATTCTACTAGTCAAGCCCTTTCATTTGATACACATATTGAGGGGGCCGTGGAGAAAAAAAGTATTCCGCCATTTTGTAGCGGTGTCCATCTTGGACTGATTTCCACCAAACATAGCTAAAAACACTCTCGATTAACTCTACTTTCAAACAAAAATAAAACAAAATCAAAATCCGTTCATCCGTTCGGGAGCTACGACAGACAGACACACACACACAGATAGACACACAGACTCGTCAAACTTATAACACCCCGTCGTTTTTGCGTCGGGGGTTAAAAATTGTAACGTGAAGAAAGTATAAGTACCTAGATATACATAGGTCATTAGAATTGTAACACTTTTGAACATAATTCGATGTAGTTAGGTTTTTTAGTTTTTACTTTTATCGTGTTGTTCATCAAGATATATAAACTAATCTTATTAAAACCTATCCCGCTCGTGTTGAAAATATCGGTGTACTAAAAAATCTAGGTAACAATTTTGAAGATTACCCGCCCTAGCCGCGCTATCCGTCACTTTCACCTACCCCAATCAATAAATTTTAACAATTATTTTAGTATCGTCCAGTAATTCAAAAATTTAAAATTGGAATAAAGGAATTCAACGAAAAAAAAAGAATAAGTCGTCACATCACATCCCCTTGTAAGGCAATAAAACGCAAATTCAGCAATAAAAAGAACACCCTAACAAAACATCCTTCCTGGACACTGGTTCAATACAATACGACCATTCACAGTAGATTATTGTATTTTTCCACCACTCGAGAATTTAAGAAAGGAATTAACAGAGCTTGGGATACACCACAACCTATTTTCAACTTTAGTGAACAGCTATAAGAACTATTTTTGTAACTCAAGGTGAAGGTGGAAAAACTTAACAATGAAGGTCCTAATTAGCTGTCAAGACTACTGCCTTCGAGCTGAATGTCTCTCCCAGAAATGTGAATAATTCAAAAGGAAGTCTCCAGCGATTTCTTTCGTTTTTGTGCAACGTTGTGGACTGAACGCATTCTTATTCTTTTGTTGGTGTAGATCAATGTCAATAGAGGTTTATTGAGGGACAAGTGAAAATGTTGGTGAGGATTTTTCTGTAACTTTTGTTTTGAAGTATGTATATGTTACAATAAAATAGCTGTACATATTAATAACTATAGCCTATTATCATTTATATTATGTTCGTGGTATTACCTTCGTGACATAATCCATTTTTAGCGGAAGTCTGCAACATAAAACCTACCCATATTCCAATTTTCAACTCAATCTGTCAGTTCAGTCAATCAGTCACGTCACGTTTCCTTCACATAATATGTGTATAGTGGATGTACAGTAAACTCTGACTTTTTTCTAGAGAAAGAATGCCAAACTCTTAGTCATCCAATTCTCCATAGTTTTTTTTTTAGTTTAGTATAGGTAATACTTTGCATTCAAATATTTAAGTATTAAAATACTAAAGGTACCTACTTATTACAAAATCAATCAAAATATTTAACGGTTAATTTTTAAAAAATGTCTGTTAATCACTTGGAGTTATATTTACCAACCATGGTCGTAAATATGTCTGGAGCACAGGATTTGGTAGAAATTGTAACAAACAGCAAGCAATTAGTCTAATAATGTGCGTAAAACTTCTCTCATTCGCCACATTTGTACTAAAACACGAATAAATCACACGCAGAACTACGTCTACGTTAACGCATTATGGGGGTGCGATTTTGGGTGTCTGCCTAATTGATATGAGATTTACAAATCATACCAAAACAGTGGTAGAGACAACCCATTTTATAATTGCGTCTATCAACCTAACAAAATGTTCCTTCCATCTATGAAATTGATCTGCAAGTTTAAAGTGGTCGAACTAAACCGACTTCTTCTTAATCTGTGGTGTTGCTAATTGAGGTGAAATTTGCGAAATTTGAAACAATCAGTCAGGATACCATCAGGTTAATTAAAGCCATTTGTTGGATGACTTCTTCCTTGAATGTACAAATTGGTAAGGTTTAATAATGAATCTGATAGATGTTGCTATGATTAAAATCCCAGCATCATAATATATCAGATCAGACCTCTTTAGAAGCTAGATAATCTTGTATAATATTTAATTTGCACTTGTACAGTAAAAAATAAGGGGCAAAACGTGATAAAAATAAGTTAGAAGCCATCGATATAGTGATAGACGCAGAGAAACAATAGTACGCGACACAAAATGTTAACAATTCCAATTGAAAATGGAATGTCCACACGAAAACCATTCGCAGGAACAAAACCTCTCAATTCAGCAGGAAAACGACGAAGTCCTCGAAAACGGTGCTTTTTTTGAAAGGTTTTTCATTAACGCCATTGGCTCACATATTTGTCATAACCGGGACCTTCTCGAATGCTCCTTTTTCACGCGTTTTCATTTGCGTTGTTTCGGTTTTGTTCTTTCGCCGGATAATTGGCTGAACGTTCGGAGGTATTTGTTATGATCCCGGTTTGGGGACGCGTGCCTTTTTATTTTTGGAGCTACATGTGATTATGAACGATTGTCTTTTGTTTTTTTAACAAGCACGTATTTGTTTTTGTTTTAACTTTTTGTTTGTTAAAGTATTCGTAAATAGATATTATTAAAATAACATGACAAAATGAGATTAGGCTGAAAACATATTTAATGTGGTTTTACAATAAATTATTAATTAGTAAATAAATAAATAAACGTCCCTGTAAGTTTCTTGACCGTTCTTCTCACAAAGGTACTTTTCGTTTGGCTAATTAAAGTCTTACAATAAAGCAGGCTTCCTATTTGTATCAATGCTTTTTGATTTCGAGTCTTAAATAACATTGGCTTTTACCTACTGTATTTACTGCTGTCTTCAGCTCGTGACTACTAATCAGTCCTTACTTTATGGTAGGTATTTACTGTGCTTTCTAGCTTCAAAATACGAATATAACATGAAACTTTCCCTTTCTAATCCTCAACACACAGAAACGATATAAAGTATTCCTCTTTACATAATCAAATATTCGGCGGGATTCATTCAATGAAGATTCATAACACTGCTTTGTCTAGACTGCCTATGAGTTTTTCTCAAGTGAAAACATACTCTAATTTATAAGAGGTAAAGTTGATTTTTGTGTGAATATTCGTTTCCATTCTTTGCCCAGACGGTCTAATGTGCAAGCTCTACATATTTAAAACCTTTGCCCTTGTTATAATCGACTTTTTAATTTTGATGGGGAATGATCGACTGAATCGACGGCCCGCAAAATTAGAAAATTTGTAGAATTCGAAATGGTCACAGTTGGTACAGTAACTAACCCGAATACTCTTTAGAGTACCCTATTTTGAGGAAAGTAGCATCAACTTTTTAAATTTAAAATCATATTCGAGAAAACGCTTTAGACTTCGAAGTTGAGTAGATGGTGAATGGTGGTGGAAGTTGACCAAGTGTGCACGGTTGTCAAGGGAAGAGATCACTTTTAGCGATAAGACCGCGAATTGTAACATCCTTGTATACTATGTAATATTTAATTTTAAAGTTTTTGTTTTCATTTAGAGTTTCAATAAAGAGTTGCGAATTGTATTGCTGTTTTAGACAGTGTATATTTTCTCTATGCTTAGACACGACTAAAAATAAAGGGTTTACCACCTTTCTTTCACTTTTGTATCCAAAAAAACAGAATCGCGCGCAACGCGCCGTACAGTGCAGACGCATCATTAAAATCTTGCTAAAATTTTAAATCAAAGTTAATCGAATTTCAACCTAAAGTACGTAAATATTAAGCTCAATTTTGCTTGCGGTTGTGTTTCCCTATATGCTGTTTCGTTTTTGCGAAGGGCGAAGACTGAGCACAAACCGGTCGGTAGCATGAACGTAAAGCGGTCCACTAGAAGTGACATACGCGAAATGTTCGGAAGGAGTGATTCGCAACCGAACCTAGCTAACCCGAGCTTAGATTTCCCTGCTAAATCAATGTCAGCGCTCAAGCGAAAAGTTCCTGATGATGATGAGCTGCGTTTGGAGATGAGTGAACTCAGCAAACAAATGACACAAATGATGACGATGATGTCTACATTTACTCAACAAATATCAACAGATGTTACTACAATTAAATCTGACGTTGCCTCAATCAAATCTGAAATCGCGGATATGAAACAAATAATAAATACTCTGTCAGCTGAACAAAAGGAGCTCAAATCAAACTTCCTGGAATTACAGCACATAAATTCAATTACGGAACAAAATATAGAGAGAATGAAATCTGATATTGAAAAATTACAAAGTAACAACGTGGAGTCATCGATCTCAAATACATCACAAGAAGATATAATAGCAGAAATGAATGATCGCGAAACTAGAAGTAAAAATGTTATCATAACTGGAATATCTGAGTCACATGGTTCCACAAAAGAAGAGCGTCTCAATTCAGATTTCAAAAAGATAATGGAACTACTAAACAGTTTGAATATCGATTGTCCTGAACCCGATTACTTGATACGACTAGGTAAATATAATGTGCAAAAAGCTCGCTCAATCAAAGTTTGCTTTAAGACCAAAGATTCGGCCATATCAGTTCTTCGAAACCGTAACAAATGCGAAAATAAAAACATAAAAATATACAAAGATCAGACACCAAATCAACAGCAATATATAAAAAACCTTAAAGAAGAAATAAAACACAGAATTGAAAACAAAGAAAAAGATATTACTATTAAATATGTTAGATAATTAAATTAAATTCAAAAACCCAAATGAAGAATGCACCTCAGAACACGCAAATACAGCCCGAAACGCAAATAAAATTCTAAATTATACATATGTATAACATCATAGCAAGTAAACAATAGTATTCATCTATTCAAAATGTCTGTACCTATGCTATCATCCGCAGTGCTGTGTAGCCTGGTAGGTATATTTAACGATTTACACTGATTTAGGCCTTAAAAATTGATTTTTGTACTCATTAATAATTCAAACTGAAAACTATTAGGTAATTAAATCGGAAAATAAGGAAGGACTTACCAGGTTTCACACACTACATTATTTTGTTACATAAATTTAGTGCCTTACATAATATTATTACATCCCAAAACGAACTTTTAAAATTAGCAAACATGTTATGAATGATATTCCTTTTTTTTTGGTTAATAAAAACATATCTAATAATATTATAAAATATACTATAAACCGATGCACATTAAAAATTTCACTACTTAAACTAGACTCTTACAATAACCAAAAAAGAAGGTAAAACATACATAATTCAAACTAACCAACAAGAAAAAAAAAATACTGACCTAAATTTGTAATCTATTATATAAAATTCCTTAATAAAAACAATAACAATAGTTCTTATTAGTCTTGCCGCGAGCCACATCTAGTAGCGCCCGCTTTTATATCTGTGTTTTTAACTTACGCTCGCTGCGCAAGCGCTGTTTTACTTGTTTACTTAAAAAAGTGTTTTTATACCCACATTTATGTTTTTTTTTTCTAGCTGTCAGTTTTTAATATCGAAAAATCTGATTATATTTGGTACTTTGTAATGATTATTATACTTATTATGTAATAATGTATTGTACTCGCAATAATAATCACTTAAATAATCTTATAGTTAGATTAATATTTATTTATTGTTGTTTCGATTTTTCTTGAAGTATATTGTATTATAAAGGAATATGTATGGGAATAATTATGTATAGGTACGTTATGTACGACGCGACGCCATAATTATAACTGCATAGAATAAGTTTCTCATGTAAGTAAAATTGTAAATTTTTTAATGAGAAATAAAGATTCTTTAACCCGAAAAACAGAATCCAAGACATAAATATTATAATTGTGTTTTGTTCAAGCAGAGATGAACAACCTATTTAGATATTATTAAAATTCACTTTATTTTCCCCACAGAATATTTTATCTCGAGAAGTGAACCCTAAAATTGTATTGGAAGTAAATATCTCATTATCCCAACGATGCAACACATCCACGAGATTGGTTCCGACCATGCATAAATATCTATTAGGCTTGAGGTTCATATTTTTATTTATCAAAGTCGGGGTGCTATTCTCGAAACACTCGATATTTTTATTTGTGTTTTTGCTGAAAATAACGTTCGGAGGGATTTATCCCGCCCTTCAGGTTTAGTCTGTTACTATCTACGGGCGCATCGTTATTTAACATCACGCAAGATGTAGTCAAAGGCTAACCTATTATATACGATTAAAATATAAATTAAACATTTTGCGATTGATTCTTGCAAACATTTCTAGATATCAAAATTATTTTGAGATTTAATTACTATTTTTCTTAGTATTTTGGCGCTAAATTAGTCGCCAAGACGAATAAAAAAAAGTTTAAACTCGATGGAGTTGCGACGTTTAATTGCGGAATTCCTATGGCCACCTTCCAGCTCCATCATCAAATCAGCTCAACGTCATAATAATATTGCATTTTCATCCGATTTATACATGCATGCAAAATTTCAGCTCAATCGATAACCGGGAACCAAATTCAACTTGAAATATTTGGTTACAGATAAGCAGACAACGGGACAGGTGAATGAAAATAAGAGCTTGTAACATTTTTTTAAATTACTAGCTTATGCTCGCTGCTTTGCCCGCGTGGCAAAATCCTTTCTTAGCGTAAGTCTACACCATATTACCTATATTCCAAATTTCAAACGAATCCGTTCAGCGGTTTGAGCTGTGCGTTGATAGATCAGTCAGTCAGTCACTCTTTCCTTTTATATATTTAGATAAGACTGTAGGTAGGTATAATTTATGTTATAGAAGTTGTATCAAACTCGATTACAAACTAAGTAACATCTTTACATCACTAGAAGCTTGTATCGTGCAACCATAATAGGGTACCCACAGACGGTCCGGGTGTAGGCTCCTCAAACAAGGGGCGTTGTTAGCGGCGTGTTTATACTTCTTTAATGCTTCGGGTTGTTTGCAATTATGTATTGTTTTGTCTTCGGCGGAACAATTATGAGAGGGACTCGTTACTCGTTTAAAAACGTTGCGTTTGAAAAGACCTTTATGAAATTTATATTTATCTACATAGGAAAGCACACAGTAAGATTCTTACATGTATATTTATTCTTATATAATAATTGCAACTTAGAAGTATTTTATGCCACAAAATGAATTAGTCACTTCTAATTTCTAATGTTAGAAATTGCTAAGTTATAAAATCGCAGGTGCTACGTAGGTCTTCCAATCAAAACTCTACTCATCTACGATTCGTATTTAAGAAAGTTCTACGCAACAATTTTCTGAATTTTCTTCTTATTCTCGCGGCTTTGCGGGTGGCGGGTTTTTCAATAAATAGTTTATTACATATATTCGATTCTTTGCCCGACTGAATGCATCCTTTCTTAGCGACGCGACGTCTACTAAACAATATCTAAAAAGTAAAAAAATATATATCCGTGGAGTAGTTTGAGCTATGCGTTGACACACTGGCCAGCCAGTCTATCAACGCATACATTTTCCACATTTTCCTTTCATATACCTACTGAAGCGAGGCCCTCTCTAATCTACTCACAATTTTTTGTGAAACAATTTTTCCCGTAAATTCCAACTTTCAATAACGACCCAATATGAGCAAAAGGCAGTCGCAGTTACAAATAGCACCTAATCCATCCCCTTATTAAATTTTACGAGAGTTTTCGCACTCTTTCCTCTCACGTTTCGCCCCTGTAGGTGTAAAATGATATAGCTCCTAAGGTCCGATGTCAGACAATAGGCTACATTCATACAGAGTCCGCGGGCTGCATGTAAACAGCCTAATTATATCCAAGATGGCCGCCGACTTTGAATTTCTTGAGGCTGGAGAAGGCTTCAGGTATTCACGCTTCACTGGCCTTTTCAGACTGCTTGGTTGAGTTTAAAAGTTGAGTATGATGTGAGAATAATTGAGTTATCGATTTTGTGTTAAGTCGCAAATATTGGAAACATAAGAACGTCAAAACAACTTGGAAAACATGGGAAAATATGGTAGTCGTAGTGTTTTTAGCAAGGTTAAAATGTCAATTTTGTAAATTATGTTAACAGCACGACGACCACTTTTTTAAAGCTTTAGATAGATTTTTGTGTATTTTTAATTTTTTGTTGTTTCGTGTCTAAAATTAACGCTTACCTTGGTAAAGATATAAGATATGTTTAGGGGTCAACATTTACTTATTATATTGCCTCAATTATTACAGCTTTCTTCTTAGTGCGTGTAAAATAAATCGGTAAAAGATTTTCTGTACATACGAGAAGTTGTGGTATATTAATAAAATCTGCCTATAAAATTAAATAAGGTTAGGTTTAATAAGTATTAAATAAATATCAGACAAATTAAAGTTCCCTTTATCTCCAGTTACTGTAAGTCCGTGATCAATAAATCGGAAAGCGAGCATCTTTATCGCCGGTGAGAAAGTAAACGCGCTCTAAACCGAAGCCACACTTAGAAACTAAGGGCGTATTCATTACGGAGACAAAACGTTGTTTATTTATGATTTTATGATATTCATTTAATATTGAATAAACATTGGTTTATTATTTTATTATGTAAAAAAATACCTAGCGGTGTAGATTGAATAAATGATTAAGTGAAGGGATAGATTAGATAGAACATTTTATTTTTAAAGTGAGTATAATAATATCTAAAGTGCCTTTATCAAAAATATAAGCACGCCTGGCATTTCCTAAGTTTGTTCTGTCATTAATAAATGCAATGACATAAAAGCAATCATCTGATCATCTTTAAGACGAAGTAACCTAATTACCACTGATCGTGTGTAAATCAAATGTAAACAGGTTGTAGGTAGAAATAGAAGGGAGGTATATAAAAAGAGCGCATTTACTGAACGGACGACCCCGTTTGTGTTATCTTACAATAATTTGCAAGCGATATATTTAATATGTAACCGACAGTTACCGGCTACACCTAAGTTGAACCATCTAAGCCTTAGTACGGCCACACTCCGTCGGGGCCGCGGATGAGTGCTTCGGCGTACCCGCAGCCTCGACATTATGGCGTCCCGCAGGAACATCCCCAGGTTTTTTTAGTGGGTATGCCCGCCGCGCTCATCTTCGGCGGGGGAGTCCATGTGGGACTCGCCGAAGCGCCTGCGCCCCCCGTCGAAGGGTGATGATGCGTAACGCATTTTTCCTGGGTCAAAAAAAAAAAAAGGTATGGCCACACTTCAGGGTTTAGCCGTGGTAGCTATATACACACAAACAATGAAAGCACACTCTCTCAAAGAAGGTACACAACGCGAGATCCTTATTTGAACGCCGCCTAAACTTAACCTTCTTCCAAGTTAATGGCATTTCATTATATCGTTAGATAGGCTTAGCCGGAGGTGAGTTATGGTTATTTGAATTGTACGCGAAACAAAATAAATTCACTGAACGTGCGCTCAAACGTTCTGCTCTTTGCATTTTTGAGTGCTTATTTCCAGTGGGATAAAAGTTTCTGTTATTTATGACCCTGTTCTAAGATTTAATGTGAACTGAAACGGCGATAATGTGAATCGCTACTGAATATTTTATGGTGCTGGTGTTGTGACGTCAGCTTCGGAGGATGTTTTGATTTAGTAGTGTTTTGTTTATTGAATGGTAAAATTATTATGATGTTCGCAATATTGGCTGGATAGCTCGAGTTTTTAATTAATTACATAAATTTACTTGTTAAATCCGAACATACACATTGGTAAAATGAACATATTCGTTATTTTACTGCTACTACTAGCGAGGGATTTATCTCGTTTTCTTGATTTATTGTGCTACCATCTACAACCGCTACGTCACTTAACATTACGCGAGATCAAAGTCTGACCTATAATTATGCATAAAAAAAGTAAAATAAAAAAGTAGTATTTTCTTCCAGATTTTAAACTAAAAACTTTAATTTGAGCTCCAACGGTTAGCTAAGTATGGTACAAACGTATTTATTATTTGGGGGTATTTATAGCCTGTTTGATACGAGCTCATATTTTTATAGTACAAAAACAATTAAATGTATTGTAATATAACTTAACTAATAAATATTATTTTGCATACACCCTCAATTACCCAAAATAAAACATACGAATGACCATCAAACATCGCGGCCCATTAGACATTGCTTTATTGTCCATAACTAGCTATCCCGAATGTTACAGTTCCGTTACTATTTCCCCCTCTAAACCCGGATTCCGTGATCCGGTTACTCGAGCCATTTAGCGTAATGCGCGGTTTGGAAGGATTGACAGCTGTAAGTAAGGTGAGTGCTTAGTATATGAGAGCAGAGACCGCGGAAAGTGGACTGAAAGTTCTATCGAGTCGTGCTACGCTCTTCTCGCACGATATCACAATATTTGAAATACAAAAGTAATCATAATATTTAATTCGTAATATAATTTTATTATTTTAAAATTTACATGAAAGTTTTAAATTTATTATATCTAAGTTCATCATATCGTGTGAGAGGGTCATAGGACTCTAGAGGAGCCTTAAGGGCTTAATATACGCTGGGCGACTAAAAAAGCGGAACTACATACATATAATATGTAGATACGAATAAAATTGCAGAAGGAAACCAAATATTTAGCAATGCAGCGTAGCAATCGCACTCGTAGTAAGCGTAGCTCATAGCGATAGCACAATGAGTAGCAATTTGTTATAAGGGTTGGCAAGGAGTAGCAGGCAAGCAGAAACTAGCTAACAGTAGTTTACTACTCTTATAATAGGATCGAAATAAATAATAATACTACGACATAGCTACGCGTATCGATACAATAATATTATAGTGGACCCAAAATAAAGCATTTCATTAATATAAAATTACGAGTAGGTATGTAGGTACATATTTATAAATTAAATGCCAATTCAATAATTTCAAAAGCGAAGAATTAATTTTGTTTTCTTCGCTACATCTCGTAACTAAACACACACCCTTACCTTATATTCCTTAACCTAACAACACCTTAACGATAGTTTGAAATGTGGGTGCGTGTCTCGATGTCACACAGATTTAATGAAAGCCAACTAAGACCCTTGTTACTTTGATTAAAACCATTTAATTTTCATTAAATGTTTAGCTTAGCTTTTTAATTACGACTCATGACTTTATATAACAAGATTTATTTCTTTCTAGATGTATAAAAAGAACATAGCACACATTTTATTAAGATACACGGAAGCCTAAAAAAGGCCACTATAAAAAATCTAACTGCTGCACTGTCAGATGGTAGATGGTGTAGTGTGCTCAGGATGCTGGCAGCATTAACTTAATGGGTAATGGATAGCAATAAATATAAGTGTAAGTGTATTAAATGAATAATGTAAAAAACATAGATAGACAATACAAACATACCTCAAATCAGAACGTGTTATATTATAGTGTAAAAACTCACTTTAACTTCTAATAATAAATGTTTTTATAAGCCCCAGACACATTTCTAACCAAATATCTCTAAATTAATTACTCTTCCAAAGCCCGACAAAGCTCCATAACCTAGATTTATTTCGGATAATGACCTTATAACTGGCTGCAGAACAAGACATGTAAGGGTCTCGAATATGTACCGAAAGGGTGGATTAGCACGCAGTAAAATTTGTTAAAGAGGACTTCATGATACGGGTAGCTCGAAGGTTTAAACATGACCAGTACACTGAGACCTTACACGATCTTAAAAATTGTACTAAATTCAGGAGTGTCAAGGAGATATGGGAGGTCTTTGAAGCTGGTTGCCAAGTACATGTATTAATATAGAGTTGTGGACGGGCCAGCGCCGCCCCGCAACTATCTTCCGTTTGCAGACGAACACTATAATCCCAGATAAAGCCCGCACATTTACATTCAATTCTAATTCAGGCCCACCTCTCACTTTGCCCTGATTGCCTGGTACTTGTAACCGTTGATTAAAATGCCTTTCGATGTTTGGAGTTCCGTAGAAGTTTGAAGATTAATTGCTTAGTATGTAATAATTTCCCTACTATTTATAGTACTTATGTACTTATGTTTTTGTACTTTGAACATAACTGGTGTTACACAAATAGAGAGAAAATAAAATAGATGTGAGTAGTGACAAGTCGTGTAAGTTTTAACACGGCTTACTTTAATGGATCTATTAATAAACCATAGAAAAATAACAAGGAAGAATTTTGGGTGCAATAAGATCTTAAAACTAAAAGGGGCTATTAAAATTCTGCCAACTAAAGGCGTACCTACAAATATAGAAAGGCGTACCTACAAATATAGAGAGAGGTATTGGTATTAAAAATTAATATTTATTCCTTGCAAAAAAAAAAAAATTAAAAACAAAACTTTTCTCTTTCCATTGAAGTAGAACAGTTTTTTCAGATACTTAGTATTTTTATTGAACACCAAACACACAATCTTCTTTAAAAGAAACACAAAATTAAGCATTCAGAAGGCAAAGGGCACTTAATTGAGTTTGTTCAGGACAAAACAAAGAGGCAACTGGGGAACTTTTTAAATTGTGTGCCGTTGAAGTGTCACAGACATGTTGATCTTTCAAACGTAGCTGCTTTGAGAGCACCTGACCGTCCCAAGTTAATATTTTCTTTGGACGAGTCCATTTCCTTCGAGCGAAGGTAGTTTTGGTGACGTTCTGGAATGAGCTAGTTTAAGTTTGTTTGCTCTTTTCTAGACAATTTAGATTTCTTATTGGATGATATTATCAGATTTTAGATTACAACAGAAAACTTCATGCCGTGCTTTGTAGCAAAGTTGTAACAGTATTGTTTGGATAGTTTAGAAAACACATATTTTATACCAGCTAATAAAACGGTGTATCTTAGAGACCGTTCCTATAACTTTACTATTTATTGTTTTTATCAAGTCACTCTAGTTGAAAAGGTGGTGTTGCCATAAAAATATTAGCTATAATTTATATACAATTAAGTTATTCAACAACCCGCTTCAGAGTGACGACCGTAGCATAGAGTTGCTTTTAACCTAGTATTCTTTTATCTGTGCTTTTAACATTGGAATCTAAAACTTATAATATAGTTACTATCTCTGTCACTGAAATGAATAAACTATCCTTTAAATCACTCATATAAGTGCCAGTCTTATTTGCTAGTAGCTAGCATAAACAATGTATTTACAATAGCATCGATAAAAAACAAACTATAAACGTTAGGAGAAACTTCGCATATAACAATGTAACTTTTTTACTATTCCCGTTCGTACACCTATGATAAAATGTTATGATTGCACACGGGGAATCCGGTGATATTTTGTATCTATTTTATTTACAAAGTTTTCTTATATCGATACTGTACTACCGCTGTTGATAGCATCGGCAGCTCTATAGTTATCATGCACCCCTGGTAGGTACATGCGAATTTATAGGTGGCGTTTTCAATAACAAGCGATAAAAGAAAGAAAGAAAACTGAGACTTAGGTAGAAAAAAAATTTGGTTACGATTTTGTTTAAGGGCTATCTAACATAATACGAGTTTAAGAATCCTAGATCTATCAACTTAAATTTCAGTCCAAACAATCATGAAGAGTTCAAAACATATTATGTATATTTGCATAAAAACGTGAAATTTCCTATTTTGCTTTTATATTTTTAAGGGGAGAGGATTTTTTTCAATTTAGTGAAAAGAGTCGACGAAAAAGGGTTACAAACTTTACAAAAAAGGCAATAATTTATAAGTCGACAAAACACAAACAGTCATTAATTGATTAACTAAGGGCCTTAAAACAAGCCTCAAGAAAAGCAAAGTAACAGAGATTTATTTTACTTTCGGTAGCAATTAATGTTGGAAATGAAAAATCTTTAAAACTTCCCGTCGGGTATCCCGCGCTTATTCGTTTGCTCTAAATTGGGTAGATTTTTCTTGACGAAAGTTTTGATTCGACCCCTTTCTTGAGCAATCAAGCAATTCTTATAGCACCCGCGCACTTTACCACAGTGTAGAGATTTTGTTCAGAAAGAATTCCTCATATTTTTAAGTAATCGTCATATTGCAATAGCCGCCACAAGCATATAATATGTCCCCCCGGTGGGTTCTCGCCTTTGCGTGGCGGTGGGGATAAGTAGCCGTGGTAGAGGGACCACGGTGAAACTAAGAAGAACCCGAGGCGGTCGGCCGCTCCACGCCGGGCTGTAGTCCAGCGGTCCAAGTGCGAGTGGCCGAGTAGGCTGCGGTGCCTCCTTCGGGAGCATGCCAACGTTGGTGGGTCGTGGTGCGGTAACCATCGCACCACGGCTGTATGCGGGGGCCGCGGCGGGAGAGGAGTGATGGTATTGCGATGCGCCACTCTCCCTGCCTTCCGCGGCCCAAACGGGGTCGCCACCGTTTTTTGATGGCGGACGCGGTGGGGCCGCAGGGGAAGAGGAGTGCCGGTATTACGGTGCGCCGTTCTCCCTATCCTCTGCGGCCGATGTCTTGGAGGTTGGAGGTTGCGGTGGGGCCGCAGGGGAAGAGGAGTGCCGGTATTACGGTGCGCCGTTCTCCCTATCTTCTGCGGCCGATTGTGCGGGCGGGCGGGCTCATCATGAGCGCCGTGGCGGAAGACGGCAGTGGACCGGCAGACCGTAACTACGTATCCCTCGCGTAGTGATGGGCCACACCACTGTCCCATGTCGGGTGGGACCAGGCCCGGGAGGCTGGTCGAAAGGGCTCGGCCGTTAGGCGGCGAGCAGGGTGGCGCTGAATCGCGGGGGGTGTTTGGTGGCGATAAGAGGGATATCGTTTTCCGAACATCCCCGGCGCTTCTAAATTCCGGCACCTGGACGGAAGACGCGGGGGCGTTTGCCGTCCATGAACAGGTCCGGGAGGTGGCGCGCACAACACCGTGCGCCATTCCGTATGGAGTTCGTCGATGGGGGACTGGATGCAAGGCTCTGCCGATTCCCAGTCCTCCGTCACAAAGACGATGCGGGAAATTCGCCGAGATGTTTTAGTGGGTATACCGTGCAGTCGCTCTGTACGGGAGTCCCACATAACCCTCCCATACCCCCGTATGGGTGGGTACGCGTAATGCGTTTTTACTCGGCGTAAACAAAAAAAAAAAAAAAAAGCATATAATATGTCTACTTTTATTTATTCAATTATATTTGCCAAATTAGAAAATGTTAATAATTTTCAAAGTAATTATTTGAGTGATTTATATTGGTTTAGACCTTGTCATATACTTCGATGGTATTTAATATAATTTGTTATTATTAGTACAATTTATTAATCCGGAATAAAAAGCAGCATTGGGTGTTCCCAGTTCTAATGGCAAAAGGGGAATAAATAATATGTATCTAATATTGGTCCTACCCAGTCCTTAAAATAATGATATTATTTGTAAGAAACGTTTTTATTAGGTCCCATTCCATAAATAACACCATTTTATATTGAAATAAAAAAAAAATTGAAAAAGGTAAGCCAAAAAAAGGTGAAACTATACTAAGTGCTTATCAAGTTCATCTACTCTCTTCTTTTAACTGTGCATTTAAAATCACGCAAACAATAACCGTAACCGCAAATACAATTAGGTTAATTAATGGATTAAGACGGAGTTTCTTTATCTCGTTATTAATTCGTCTAAGGCGAGCCAGACGTCTTGAGGAGCAAATGTTTGGAATTGAGAGTGGTTCGTGTTTGTTCTTACGGTTTACTCATATTTTACGAAGAGTAACTTCATTTGTATTTTGAATGTGAAATCTTAAGTTTTCAGTTAAAAAATATTTTCGAGTTCTATTCAGTTCCTAATTATTTGATGTATTGTTAATGTTGTATTGTTTTGTTTTTATTTAAACACAAAAAAAAAACAGCAAAATAACAAACAGCTTAACAATTATGATAATCCGCTATTATGCCGTTTTGTAATTTTATAAGTTATTTTATGTTACGAGTAGTTTTATTTGTCCTTTTGTCTGTCTATAACGAGATTTTGCAGTACGATTTTGGAAACTACCAAATTTTGGAGACGTATCTCAACAAATAGTCAACGTGAGTACAGCCGTGTCGTATTTATAATAGAGATTTTGCAAGTCAAATTTTACACAGAAAACGCAGTTTCCGATTGAAATTTTACACAAATGTATATCCCATGACAATGCAATATTATGATGATATGAACCTGATGTGATGATGGAATATGAAGGTGGTAATGGGAACTCGGTATTTTACTGTGGGGGTCAGCAGCAGATATTGAGACTATTTTCATACTGCAAAAGCGTGCAATTCGTGCAATCTATGAGATGCGCCCAAGAGACTCTTTAAAGGAGCTCTTTAAAGAGATAAATATATTGACCCTACCATCTTTGTACATTTACGAAAATATTATGTATGTCAGAAAAAATTTAGATAAATTCAAGTTAAATAGTGACACTCATAGCTTTAATACTAGAAATAAGAATAAGTTAGCTGTACCTCGATTCAGATTGTCCAAAACGAGCCATAAATCATTTTTAGGGAATTGTGTACGTTTTTATAATAAAATCCCTGATGAAATAACGGGGCTCACAGAAGGTAAATTCAAAAGCCGTGTTAAAGACATATTACAAAAGAAAGCCTATTATAAAATTAGCCAATACATAGAAGACAAAGATGCCTGGAAACCTCTGCAACCACCTGTAAATAAATTATGTAACCAAGATAATAATTGTAAACACATATTTAAAAAAAGCAATCCCTATGAGTTTCTTGCTCATTCTTCTCATAGAGGTGCCTTGCGAATGAGCGGTAGAATATTAAAATAAAATGTAAAATTGACTTGCAAAAGTGCTCCATTGTAGCCTATTTGAATAAATGAATTTTGAGTTTGAGTTTGAACTGTGATAACGCAACCCCAGTTTTTTGTTTGGCTCGCTAGAATAATTTTTAGTTTTAACGAAATCGACACTGTTTTTTTTGAGCTATTTTTGTTTGAGCCTTTATTATCGGCCAGACAGAGTCAAGGCCTAACATGAAGTAGTCAATGGAGGTTAAAACAATAATATTTCATTAAAATACGTTACATATATTAAAAAAATTGTAGTAAGTGTGAGTCTTCACCACGGTCTTCACCATAAATCTTAGTTGATCTTAGCTGTGACATGTACCTCCTTATAAGACGTTTACAAATACTCGGAAAGAAAACAGCATTAATCAGGGTCAGGAAGCAGTATGATTTGAATGTAAAATGTGTGTGGACTGTATACGAAGGAATAGTAGAACAAGTTCATACAAAATGCTTCAGAAGATTGGAAGCGGTTTTTAATAAGTAACGTCAGGTTTCTAGCACTTTCTTTGTGGCTAAAGTTTAGTAATAACTTAATACTCATAATTCATTAATAACAATTACTTACCCGTCTCAGAAATTTATTCTTATTGATGTGGCCGATGTCCTTATTTTATTTATTTCTTTCTTCAATTTGTGGCTCTAGCTGTCATCCCCTCCACCGATTGGTTTTCTGGAAAAAATACAATACAGTATTTTACCTTAGTAAAAAACAACAAGTTTAGTTAACAAATTCAATAAAAAAATAGCAATTTTTTTATACAGAGAAGTAAGAAGACGAGCAAGGCGCTCTCCTGATGGTAACGCTGTCCATAATTAGTATAGTGCTAATGATGTAAAATTCTAGGCGCACTACACCAACGCTTCTTACTTAAGAGTCATAAGATGTTAAGAGTCTTCAGCCCAGTAATTGAAACATGTACCTAATTAGTATTAACAAATAGTTTAAAAAATAGGCAACATTTTTTTTTCTTACAATACTATTTCAAAAGAATCCATACTGCTCTTCGGTTCCCTTACGATTATAAGGCTCCTTCATAAGGTGTGACTGTATGTGAGCCCATCATTAGTCATAAACGTGGAGGTGGGACCTTAGGACGTGAGTGGAAACTCAATGCCCCTTATCGGAGGACATGTGCTTTTAGGTGGAAGTGGAAGTGTAAAGAGGTGTTACGTAAATCTTTTGTTTATGCCGCCATACGGCGGGGGTATGCGAAAAATATGGTAATGCAAATTTAGTGTTGTAAGATTGGGATTAGGAATTTGGTTCTTTTTTTAAATAATCGTGAATACAGTTGAAATTGACCTAATCTAATCATGACGACCCGAAGCGGCAACATATTGGTTAGCCACCAACAATTGTCATTGTGATTTGAGACTGACAGTGTATGTTACCTAAACTGTTGGAGTGTATAATCATTAAATTATTTTTAATATTATTATCGGGGCTTATAGAAGAAATTTTGCAGTAATTAATGTTAAAATTTACACTATAGACTTGGTGATTTTAAGTCTGAAGGGTAACTAAGATATAACTGGAAATCTTGTATTGTTGTTTAAACTTATGTGAATAACGTAAAAAATTTAAAGGCTTCTTGCCCCTTCATTAACGTTTTTTTAATACACCTTTGATGACCACGTTGGAAGAAGGTTTCCCGTTGCCATGTTTTAAATAAAATAACCCAACTCCCAAAGGAATTATGATGAACCAACGACGGTTGAAAATTGACAAATCCATGAATCTACTCGTAAATTTAAATAAAGTATCCGTTTCTGCGCCAGTGGTCAGAGATATAGAGTATCGAGATTTAGGGTTTGAAGGGTCGAGAGATGGACGTGTGATTTGTATTTTTTTAGTTCCTTATTGGAAAGTTATGGATATTCTCGGAATAAATTGTGTAAGTGCTGGTCTAATAGAATTCGTCGTATCATTTAAGATGCACTATTGAGATGATTTTTATCATTGTCTCTTTTTATTTATTAAAGACTAACATATGCCGTAAAAATGTTTATTAAATATATGTGATGACAAATTATGTACCATTCACATGTCTGGAAAAGACAGGTTTCGACAGAACAATACATTACATTAAGATCTGATATTATGTACCTGAAATCTATGAATAAACAAATTCTTATTCTTATAATTCTTATTATGGTGTGTAAAAACTTTTTTCAGGCGATGGTGAAAACACAGCTTATGTAATTTACTAGTGTGTACTTAACATGCAGGAAAGGTGACAAATTGTTGATACTTTTTTACATTTTTAATTCAATTCTTACTGTACAGATGTATACCTTGCTATGTTTTCTTAAATGATAGGTAATTAAAAGGAGAAGGAGTTAGACTTCGAGGTAGGTTGAAACGACGCTAGCAAGACGTCGTGAGGGCGACATGGAAGATGCCGAAGACCGCGCAAAGTGCAAAGAAAAAAGTAAGAAAGCGGTCCCTGGCTATTAGCCGGGATAAACGCTAAGAAGAAGGAAGAATTTGTTCTAAAGAAATTGAATACTTGAAAATTAGTAGTAAAAATAAATAAAATAAAAAAACCTTGAATAAATGGGAGTATCCACAATAAATCAGATACGAGTATCTACCTCATTGCCATTCCGTGCGAACGTTTTACCACTTCGTGAAGGAGTGAAATCAGTGCGGTGGTAAAAATCAAATTGAGTGCCCGATAAACACTCCCCGTGGTAGGGTTGCCGAGGTATTCTAGCAGATTTTAGAATAATTTGGTATTTTTTATTGAGTAAATAGTAAAAAAGCGAGTCTACAATAAATAGGCTTCAACGCATAATATTAGACAAGCATTGGGTTTGTCTCGTTCAATCTACACTCATAAAAATTAAATGGTCAATTTAAGGCCAATATCATTGGCCATCAAAAAATATTTTATTTTTCATTTTAAACATTATTTGGATATTATCGAGGTACTAAACAACTTTTACAAGCCTATAAGAAAAACACACTTGTCAAATCATATAAGTAACGAGTGCAAAATATATTCAACTGCATCATCGTTTAAGAACATGCGAGATCAGGGTCAAAGACTAACAAAACACGCAATCTTGTATTATTGCAAAAAAAAAGTTGATCAAAAATTTAATTACATACCGCCAACCCTACTAACCACCAAAATTTTGATTACACAGAAGTGTCACTTATTCTCAAATAAAAATACCTACGAAAAAACGCTGATGCCGATATTGTTATGAGAGGTTTATGTCTAAAATTGGGGGTACGGTTATTGCATGTCATTAGGAATTATGGGGCCCATCGCGGTCCCGAAAATTTGCAGGCGGAGGATGTGGTAACAATTTTTCTCGATAATGTAATTATTGGAAATTTATTCCGCACCTTTTAAAGTGGCTGCGTTGATTGATGGTAGGTGTCTTTGGTGCGTGACAGTCTGTATTAGGTATAGAGAAAAGTGCTCATCTATTCACTTCTTTCACTAAAAAGCAAAATTGGGGCTTACATTTCCAACGGAACACGTAACCCTACTGACACTGTCACACAAATTATAGGTAGTGCGACAAACCTATGTTTTGCAGTAACTTTGACTACATTTTGGACAATAAATGACATTTTTAGCATTTTACAAGTAATATAATTTTGAGTTACCTTAGTAAATAGTAGTATTCTTCGATAATAATAATATATTTTACCTGTTTTTATTTAAAGGAGTTTTTTTTTTAATGTATGTTTTTTGTTTGTTTCAGATGATGGTGCATGAATTATGAATTCTTCAAAATTCGCAATAAGCGGCCAACATTATTAAATGTTTAGTTCTCTTCTTTTCTATAACTTACTAAACGTCATACTCATTTAGTAAACATCATAAATATCCAAAGATCATTATTTCTCGACAACTTTATTGATCTCAAACTCAATTCTCGAGTAAGAAAATTTGCAACAACTCAAAAATTATGCCGCGTACGTGCTGTCATGTCCCATAAAACGGCAACGCGGGTTATTTCATATAGTTACGGGCCCATAAAGCATAAAAGGCATTCAAATGTGATGTTATTTTGCCGCCAACGCGGGGTAATTTATTTTCTGGCAATTCATAATTTTCTTTTATTCACTTTATGTTGATTTTTCCTGTAAGTAAGGTAACAATAATATTATTTCTGAAGGCCCATGCGTTGTGGGATGGTTTATTACTTTGTTAAGTTTGTTATTATTGCAGAAGGGTGTTAGGGGGTTTTATTGTTATATTTAATTTAGCGTCTTTGAGTTCGCACGTGATGTTTTGTGTTTCTTTACAATTGATATCAGAAATGTAAGTTTACGAGCTTATGTTCGCGGGTTTATCCATTTGGCAAAATCCTTTATTAGCGGAGATCAACGTCTTATGACCTTTCAGTAGGTACCTATGATAATATTATTTATATTTACTTTGAAGCCTATACTACTTATGTAGTGTACTTAATAACTACAAAATTTATAAAAAAGTAACTACAATACTACAGTGGAATATTTATAATAGTTCTCTTTACTACAGAAATATTTCAGCCAATTTCCAAACTGAATTATCCAAGCGACAATTCAAGCTAAAAGATAAGCTAATTCACTAAAACAAAGACTTTATCAAATAGCAAAGGAATGTTTGTCGATCTGATTACGTTTCAAGCGGGTGGTCAGTTGACCGTCATAATTTGGGACCATGAGTTCATTGGTGCATAAAATATTCGCAAAGGGATGCGGATAGAAAGATCAGGCGTGTTTGGTCATTGGTCACATTCGCAAAATGTTATTTGAGCACATCGTCCCAATAGCAAAATATCACAGTCGCAAATTGTCATAGTAGTAAATTGTCTTAGTAGCAAATTGTCATAGTAGCAAATTGTTACAGTAGCAAATTGTCACAGTAGCAAATTGTCACAGTAGCAAATTGTCACAGTAGCAAATTGTCACAGTAGCAAATTGTCACAGTAGCAAATTGTCACAGTAGCAAATTGTCACAGTAGCAAATTGTCATAGTAGCAAATTGTTATTGTAGCAATTTTTTTTTGGGTTTCTAATGATGATATTTCGCTATTACAACGTTTCGCTACTATGGCGATTTGAAATGAAAATGTGTTACTCCCATTATGCGAATGTGACCATGTTCGCCTAAACCGATTATTTGCAAAGGGACGCCAAATAGAAAGCGCAAACGGGCAAAGTCGCGTGTCATTACACTTCTCACCTGCTGTTTGGTCGGGGACGTGGAAGAACACAACGGATAAAAATTGCATGAAAAAGAAATACGAGTAAATGTAAATATGAGAAAATGTTTGGTGCTGTTGCTTCTTCACTCTTTGTATGATTGTGAATATTGGAATGAAAATTGCGGATAACTTCTCAACTAATTAAAAGTATTATAAAAGTGAACACAACCAATAGTTATCACATTGAATTTTTGTTTTTAAACATTTTGACTATTGCCTCCTCCAAGTTAGGTGCCTAAAACCTGTCTACGTTATCTTTATGTAGATTATATTCATATTATTTTTAAAGTACATACATAACATATAGGTATACAATCTACCAATGTAACATGGAAAATATTGCCAAAAACTCGAAACTTTCTTCCATATTCAACACTTGCATACATCTGTTTAACCTTTGATGCGTCTTCGCAACTTTGGACGTGACCAACACGGGCTTCCACATCTCGCGCTTTGGTCCCTTGTCACACTCCACTTGGAAATTTTCCCTTGCAGAACTTATAGAAACTTTGCGTTTATCTCAGCAGATATGTATTAGTAAAGGTGTAAAAGAGTCATCTATTTGGCGTGTCTTAAATTACCAAAAATAAGAGATTTTTAATTTAACCGTTTTTACAGAGATCCGTTTAAAAATACAAAAACTTGTAAAACAATGTATCAGATTGTAAAAACAAGTAAATTCAAATTTACATGAATTGACTTTCAGAATTTATAAATCCCGAACAACCGTAATTCCGAAAACTCTCAAATATTAACGTCAAAAGTAGGCTAGGTTTGTTTTCATAGTTTAGTTAATAATGTTCATACTGGGTTACAAAATAAACTTAGATTTAAAAGTTGAAGGAAAACTATTGAAAAAGTTGCATTCCATCTTACCAAATACACTTGCATGGTAGGTACTTTCTTTGACAAGGTTCTAGAGGGTAGAGTTGAGATTTGCTACAATGTTCGCGTAAGAAGCTTACCACCACCTGCCGCGGCAATAGTCTCATAATATTCGGCTTAGCACGGCCGACTCATGCATGTAAATCGTGGGGTGAGAGTAAACTGTGGATTATTGATTTCAGATAACGTTTGTAAGGAAATGATGGTTGCATTTTGTATAATGAGAAAAGAGTATAAAGCGTAGATCGAAGTCATTACTGTACTCCATGTAGAGAAAAAAGACTCTGCCAAAGTCAGAGGTTCGTATATTTAAAAAAATACGCTAGAATCCATTGAGGCGGTTTTCACACTTGTATGTTACTCCTGATCGGATAGCTTAGACCTTGGAATAACTCATTTAGTTTTTTTTTTCAGCGAATAAAATTGCTAGAGGCACTGGGCGCAGCAAGGTATACCTAATATTAAAATAAATCTCTCACAGTTTTAAAGTTCTACAAGTAGCTTTAACTGAATTGGCTATAGTCATTAACACGTACAGAGTTTTACCAATTACAAATGACGTAGGTACCTAGACAACACGAAACGAAAGCTACAGAAGCGCGCAATCAACGCTTGATAAAAACCTTGCTAAGAATTCGTGTAAAAACCCACATAAAATAACACAAGACATAACACTTGGCCAAAGACCGAAGCTAAAGAACAGTAATTTGAAGATGTGTCATAAAGATGGTACCATCAGACACAAACACCTAAAGCGGGACATACATCAAATGTCCAACTACGTCAATATCTCGCCTTGGGATAGACAAAGAAATGCTCCGTCATCAATCCGACTGGACGTTGATAGTTTTCCCATAAATGACCACCGCGCACTGGATTATGACGACAGTGGTGAAACTTTAGATGTTGGAAACAGTAGAGAAAGTCATACTATTCATACGGGTCATCAAAATGAGTGAGAGACCACGCAAGAAAACTTAAACGATAAAGATTATAAAGTAAGCAGTGAGGTGGTAAAGATGATTGCATTGGATTTTGATTTGCAGGTTTTTAAAACAGCAATAATTGCTGTAATTATTACACAGTCTACTCGTATATTTCTCTTAAGATGCTCCTTATTACTGCAGATCGTGCTCATTATTAGTTAAGGATGTTGGTGCTGTGACACATCTATATTAAAAAAGATAAAACATTAGCCTGAGTGCATGAGAGAAAGAATAGAATATCGAGATTAAATTTAGCATAATTATTATTTTTATAACTTGCTTGAACTTCCTAGAGACTTCCACGGGTTTAAGCAGTGAATTGAACTCATCTGGACTGCCACAAAAATGGTCGAAGCGGCTTAAGGTCCTTGTGAGGTTCCCCCTAATAATCATAATAATAATAATTATTTGCTAAATTTAATCTGCAGATCACGAAAACTGAAGATAAGTTTAGAAGACTATTTTGAAACAAATCTGGCGCTTGCTTTGCAATGATCACAAATTTGATGTACTGTTACACCGTAAACTAAAACAGGGTGGCAATAAAACCCCCTACTATCGGACTATCCGCTTCCAATACACTGGACGCCCAACAATTATCTAAATAGCCATCTACATTCTTACCCCTTACATTTTATTATTACCGGTCAATTTATCCGGACTGTTAGCGAGTCTCAGCGAATATCCCTGGTCATGTTTGCCTAAGATTTGCCGATAATGCTGGAAACTGCCAGGGAAATGGGGATTTTGGGGATATGTGCAGAAGTTTTATACTGGTGTCGGGAGTTTACGACGGATTTGTTCGGGTTGATTTATCGGAATCAGCAAATATGTGTTTAGTGGACTGGTCTTGTAGATATTCCTATTACCAAATCTCGTAAAGAGTTTATTCTCGACCTCTACGTAGGGTACAGGTCAATTTCGATTAAGACCAGAGGCTCTGACAGTAGAATATTTACCATAATAAATAATATTATGCTTTCAGAGCACCTTGGAATATTTTAAGTAGCTTACCGTAATGTTTTAAATTTTTTTGGCAGTTGCTCATTAGTTATAAACTATTATACTTGTTTTGCTTTTGTTCACACATTTTTATTTTGTTTCGTGCAGTAATGCTCAGGTGGAAATTTCCAGTTAAACATTTAACAGGTACATGCATTTTTAGTTTCACAATAAGCACATCGTACAAAGCATCGTTTTTTAAATATTTTCTTTTAATTAGTTAAATCAGGTATCAACTTAAGAAACTTTTTTATTAGATTTGCAGATCTTTTTGTTCCATTTCACAAACCATTTCGTTTTTTTCGTGACTTTCTTTCCAATACTGTCCTGTCGATAAAGTATTGATTATTCAGGAGTTCGCATTGTCCAGTCCCTTCAGTGGAGACAAAAGAAGCACATCACTCACCGCCCCTAACGTTTCGGACGCTGGTCGCAATGATCATACCCTATTTGTCTTCAGGATTAACTTGCTTATCGGGCTGCTGCGCTTTTTTAAGTTATTAGGTTTTTTGACCTTTGTTGGACTGGTCTAATCTAAGAGTTTGGCATATTTTATTTTTTAGATTTTCAAGTTAAAATACTAAAGTCTATCAGAGTTCTTCTATAGTACAAAAATATAAATTGACCCTAATATTATTATATTTGATTAAATCGTAACAAACTCGGTTAGATTAAATTAACACTCGTATGCTTTTTCATTAAAGTTTTCTTATAAGTCAAAAATAACTTAGGGGGCAATTCAAACTTTAAAATATGAATTTAATTCAAAGATGATACAAATTTAGAGAATTCATTAAAGCTTTTTTTATCATTCATTGCTAAAAGTATCAGTGCGATAAAATCTAATGTCCTTTTGTACAACTACGTTATTTCTAGTAAATTTAAAAAGGCAAGGCCTAGAAGGAATAGTTGCAGTCGTTAAGATTTTTATAATGTGACTTGTATACTAAATGTCTCAAAATTTTGTTAAAAAAAAGCCAGAAACATATTTGACGAAAACCACGTCGATAACACCACTGATGTTGCAGATTGGCTCACCATCATGCGAGCTGTATGATTTGTCTGCATAAAGCAAAGTCCATAAAACACACCTTCAATCATTAAATCCAGCTCCAAAACTGAGTCATAAGCGAAACGGTCACACAATAGCACCAAATTGCCGACACCCGCAAAAACCAAACACAATTAAGACGTTAAATTATTCGGATGACAAGGCCCTTGGGGCTCTAATGTCCCTCTTAGCACTTTAATGGTCAGCCCCTGGACGCCGGTCAGGGTCTGGAGGCGTTACCGAGATATTTGGGACACTCCCTTTGCAAGTTACCGCAGATTAGTTCTATACGGTGGTTTAGTTTAGTTAAAGCTTGTGGTTTGGGAAATGAGACGTGGAAATATAAGTTTATAACTCCTAAATATGAGAAAGAAAAATATTGAAGTAAGAACTTACATGTAATAAGGCGCATGTAGCGCATAACGAGTTGTGTATCCTAAAAAATATTGATGTTTATTCGGAAGAGATACTTTCACATGAGATTGAGAAAATGGTCGAATAGTGTCCAAATCTATGACTATTAGGTATCTTCTATTAAGAATTTATTGTACACTAACTGTTTCGAGAAGTAAACTAATAAATAGCCAAACTATTTAAAAAAATATGCAATAAAATAATTAAAAACAAAAATATAACACGAAAATATCATGGTAAGTCATGTAATATGATGGGTTTCTGGTATTAAAATAGTGTTGTATTTGTACAGAACACCTATTTTGTGGAAAATAATAAAAAATGTGGACTTGAAAGCTCTTAGAAGTATATTTAAATATAAAGGCTTTACCCATTAAGAAAACCAGTAAATCTTGGAATATCTCGATATCATAATGAATGTTTTTCGTGCAAAACAGTCCCGTCTTTACCAAAATATTAATACAAGGCACCGAGCCTTAGGGTGAATACTAAATTAACATTCGCTACCTTCGCAAACACCGAGACACCGTAATACAATGTTTGTTCCATGTAAGGGCCTTTGGATGAATCTTAATCTTCCTGACTCAGGTACCCTTGGAGTTAAGATGACCATACTTTATGATTTTGAAGGACAGTCAGATATTTAACATTGGACTATTGTATCATCGTTATCATCAGTCTTCAATTTTCCACTGCTAGAGCTTTAATTATGCCTTTCTACTCTGTCACTTGCCGCTCTCATCTCATCCATAAATTCCCCGTCACTTTCTTTATGTTAGAGTCCGGATTCCTACATCCTTATTTGGGCCACTATTCTTTTACTGAGCGACATAAGTTCTATTTATATAGGCAAGCTGAATTTAAGACACCTACTACATAGTGTCAATTCAAAAAAAAAAATTGGTTAAGTTTTTGTAATATTTTAGGTTACTTATGCAGTATGCGCACAATGCGTAAGTAGCCTTAGGTTCGTCAAGTGTCAAATTTTTAAACTTATTATGTTGATAGCTCAATTTTTTTATAATATTTTAAGTTAATATAATTGATTAGTAGTTGATTGCACAATACATAACCTCCGACATCCGTCCGTTCGTCCGTCCGTCCGTCGTCGTCATTCCGTTCTCTTCTTCAGACAGAATATTCCTTAACGATGGTTATCCTATTAGCCCGCATGTATAACTTAATCGGCACCCTCGCCCTAACTCGCATCTAATTGTTTGCTCTCGATATTGTTGATGGCCATATTCATGTGTTGTATTATACCATTCTATTCATAACTAAATATATATCCACAATACAATACACAACTCTTTATTGAAACTCCACATGAAAACTTAACTTGACCAAAAACCACATGAAAAAAAAAATTGTTACATAGTATACAAGGGTGTTACAATAATTGGCGGTCTTATCGCTAAAAGCGATCTCACTACTCCACTCCACCACCAGCAATATTGCCTATAACTAAAATATAACGGAATTATTCTTAGAATATAACCACATTCTTTTAACAGTTCTAAAGGTTAATATATTTTATGTTATTTCTGATTGTTAATATTTGTTTGGCTTTTCCTCGAACTTTTTTATTGCCAACGCCAACATGGAAAAATGCAAAAAATAAACCTATTAGCCATTTTTAAATTGAATAAACATCCATTTTATTGTGCTTTTAACTCATCACTTTTCTTTCACATCTTCCTTAGGTATTTTTGTTAACCTAACAATCACTTATTCTGTATACTTATACCTACATATTTATTGTTAATACGAGTATGTCGTAACTTCCTGACTTCAGCAGTATTATCTTAATAATATTCTGTAACTTTTTTATTTTCTTATTGCTGTAAATTTAAATATGTTTTCAGTACTAGTATTCGTATTAACTGTGTAATATTCTATGACTCCCACTCCTGCTCAAGACACGTGACAAATAGCATTCATAAAGTCACATCAACTCACATGCTCTTTCTCATTATGCACTCCTGGTACGTTAACCGTTTCTTGTTTCATTTAACTTTGAACTTTTCCTGCAATTAAGAGCGGAGTACTGTTATTTTCTTACTGAGAGTTATTTGAACATTGTTGGGACTAATTTGATTGTTAGCCGACTTCAAAAAGGAAGAGGTTCTGAATTCAATAACTTTTTTGTGGATTTAGATGGCATTGTTATAATCAGTAATTACACCAATTATTAACCTAAGATTAGGCTTATATTAATCTGAAGTATTGAAAGAAAATTTTGTATTTGAATGTTTTACAATAAAGCGCGCATTCCTTATTTTGGGATGTAGCATTTTTCGAAAATCTGTAACTAAGCTACAGATTTTCAATTATTCTTAAATTAAACAAATTAGATTTCAAAAATATACCGAAATGGTTATTTATCTTGCCAATAAATAAAGCAATAGAAAAATACCAATTAATGTTCGCATGTTCTTTTCAACCGCAATTTTTCATTCACCTTCCATTTTTCTAAGCGCTCCATTTGCAACAATTAAAAAACAAGCGTTTTCCTCATCGCCGACTCAAAATAAACAGAGAATCCGGTGTTTTGCTTTAATTAGCATATCTGTGTTGTCTTGCGGTTCCGTTGTTACATCATTTACATATGGAAAAATGATACCTATCCCAAACGTGTTAGATTAGGAGATATTGGTCTAAATTGGTTACACAGAATTTGCTATTAGATTTTAGACTGAAAGATTCGGTATTTATGTAAAAAAAATATCTTAAAATATTTTTTGTTATAAAAGTTTTCTGTTCTTTACGCACTTCATACACCGTAAGTTTTTTTTATTATTATTATAGTGCCTGACTGTTAGACAAGAACTGAATTTTAAGGCTGGAAGATCTTCCACATATCTATCGACTAAGGTTTTAATAACATTATTTTCTCAATATTCTTTTTATTTTATTTCAGGATCAATTTTTAATATTTTTCTTCATAATTAGCTAAGGCTGATTATGAAGAAAAATATTAAAAATATCACAAAAAATCATAAAACTTGGGAAAATCTCTAGATCCCGCTAAAGACATTAACTCCCGCCCAAGTCATTAACCGACCGACCTAAAGTTCTCAAAAGTTTCATAAAAAAATACAAAACTTCCCAACCAAAATTGCAAACGAGTCCTGTTCTACGAGGCAATATGTGTCGCAAGAAGCCCACCCTCTAAAATTATACGCGCATTAATTTGCCATATTAATTTCTGCGTAAAACTCCGCGACAAGGCGGGAACTCCGGGAATTTCAGGAAGTTTCGCGTCCCAAGCGGCCGCTTGTTCACACAATCGGTTGTTCTGTGTATTCTGTGGTTCTATGGCTGATTCTATTCGCCTTTATGGGCGATCTACGCAATGTAGTTATAAGTCAGAGACTTAACTAACACGAAAATTAAACTAATATTGCCTACTAATATTATAAATGCGAAAGTAATACGTGAGTGTGATCTTCACCTCGTTATGGCTAGACTGGTTGGGCTGACATTTTGCACGTAGCGTATTTAGTAGATAGTTTAGACTCAGAAACTACACACAGGCTATTTTTCAGCAGGTATATTCGCTGGGTGCCTATACGAATATTTATTACTAAAAACGTTAATGTTTTTAATATTCGAGTTTTGTGCGATCTAGATTGTTATTAGTCAAAAACAGGCAATTTTTAAACATTATTTCTTATAAAAAAACATAGGTGTCTGACTCATCGTATAGTAACTTTATGGGCCTTCAGCGAGTACTACGAGCGCCTCTACAGAGGGATGTGTGTGTTATTGCTAATAACGGAGTTGTAAAACCCTTCCGTACGGAACATTGTTTCGTTAATGTTTAATCAACGTCTGTACAAAATTTACGTGCATGGTTCCTTTCTTTGAATGCTGTTGTAAAAACAAAAGAAGAATTTCATTTAGGAAAAAAAAAACAAATGAATTGCAATTTAATTCCCGGACCTACAGACCGTTTATAAAAGCAAAATGTGCACATATTTATTGTAAAATATTAAAAAATAATATTATTATTTATCTGCTTAGATAAAAAACAAACACGAATTTGGTAATAAGGCCAATTAGGCCATTAGGCTTTTTGAAGGCCATCACTACAGGATGAAAGCAATGTATTTGATACAATTCCTTTAATTAATTAATTTACAGGAATTGTGTATTTTTTTAAGATTATAGGCACAATTTTCCTCTACTAGGTAAAGCACAATAATATCTCTTACTGAATCTAAGTTCCTTAAACCCCAAACGCTGTGATTGATTGAGAACAAAAATGTGCACATAACGGGCCACTTTCCATTCCCACTCCATTTCAAGGTGCATTGGAGTGGTTGATCAGATCGACAGGAGGCTCATTTTTAATGCAATTGTTGGAGTGTCCGAACGATACGGGTAAAGGCGTATCAGTATTGAGACGTTGACGTGCCAGCCCTAGGGGATCGAGTGGTCAATCGCGGGTTATTTATGATGGTGAATCTTACTGCATTAGCGGTAAGTTAGGGTTGGTATCGAAGAAAATTTTATTCTTTATAATATTAAGGCAGCTCGTGTGTAGCTCACAAGGAGTTCTGATTTTAAAGAGATTTTTTTTTCGGGTTAAGTATATATTCTTCAAAAGCTATATTATCTTCGCTTAACGGCAATCTAGATTGTTGTTAAGGGCGGTAAGCTAAACATAATAATATTATTTGTACGGAATTAAAACATGTAAGATATACATGAATCTTTATGTTACATGGCAAGTATTGCATAGGCGTCTTATATTCTTTACTTCTAACTTCTAACCCTTATTGTTAGCTTAACTTTTAACCCTTTTAACCCTTTTTTTTTTGTTCACCAAATATTTAACAAAAATAGAAAAAATACACATTTTTGTATTAATTTTATCAAGTCACGCAGCGAAACGATACGCAATCAAGCGCAAGGCTCCAGAATTCCAAGTTGGATCAAACGGCAATATGTTACCGTAATTCATCCCTACACCTATCTATTTTATATCTACGGAACCCAAAGCGCGTGATAAGCGTTCTCTCATGACTGGCATATTCAAAGATGATGCGGTACCCTGAAAAGATATATTATGATAGAAACTGTAGAAAAATATTTATAATATATTTTATAGAAAATCTGTTCTGAGATCTGTCGCAAGGTTTACTCGCATTGAATGCAATTGGGTTTCGCGACAAGCATTTATGATTAAAGCAATGTATTATGTATATAGATTTGTTTTAATTTAAAGCCTATTTTCTTCATTTTAGAGAATATTTAAATAAAAGCTTGTTATTAAAAATGTTAATAAGCCTATTAAAAATGGCATGTCCAACCGAAAGCAATACTTATAATTATTAGAGAGAGATTATAGATACTTTAGCAATAATAGAGTCTATCATTAAGTGTCGTGACTCCTTCGTAGCAATCTCAGCGTTTCACAGTAGGTAGATATATTCTAAGACGAGTAGGGAGCGCGACCACGCGTGAATCTAGGAATCGACATGTTTATCGTTTTAATATAAAATAAAGGGAATCGGCAGGGTTGCAAGATATCAATATAAAAGAGCAAGTCTGCATATATCTAAGGGGAATAACACACTTCGACCGGCGGGAGTCGGCATTGCAAAAAATAAAATATGTCATGTGGATGTTCATTCGAGAAACTTTACCGCCATTGAAATGTTCAGATAATATTATCAAAAATTTTATTCATAAATTAACCGTTTGTTATTTAAGAACGATAGATTTAAGAAACACATTTTAACTTTTATTTACAGTTTAATGTCTCTAAGAGCAATTTATTTGAATTGGATAGTTCTTGCCAGCAGTGTAATAAATCATAATTAGCCAATATGGCCACTGACCTTATCAGGTTTAGAGAAGTCAAACGTTTTTAACTTCAGATCGCCTTTCTGCCAAATTCTGAAGAGCCAATAGTGTTCTCCCGAATAAGTGTGTAGCGCCCTTTATATCGATATATGAAAAATGTCGACATGCAATCGGCGGAGGAAATTGGCTTTTCTTTTTGCATTAGTTTTGGAAGATATCTTTTAGATACAGATCGTGCTGATGCGATTTTAATGTTGGTGTGGTATTTTCTTGTATAATATGGCATCCGTTTTTTAAATACTAGTTACTATTGGTAATTGCAGAATTCTTTGCATATTATTCGCTAGTTTTAAAGTTGATTTATTTCCTACTAATAATATGATCTCATTGTTTAAAAATCACTTTTATCTGTTTATTATTTTAGCGTATGTTGTCACGAGTAATCATGGCGACAAACCTTGTAGACAACCAACCACAAAAAACCTTGTAGTAATTCAAGGCCTTCGGCATTATTTAACAATTGCCCTAAATATCTAGCTCACTAACGGGAACCCACTGTTTCTACTCAGGGTAACTTACTCACGGTAAGTAGTGCCCAAATTAGAAAAATGCCATCCAGGAATCCAATGGTACTTAATTTAAATATTCACACATTTTTCGCATTAACGCAAGGCTAAATAAATAATATGTTTTTTTTTTATGTAATAGGTGACAAACAAGCAGACGGCCCACCTGATGGTGAGTGGCTACCGTCGCCTATGGATACCTGCAATACCAGGGGTACCGCTGGTACGTTGCCTACCTTTCAAGACTCTATTCACTTGCCTTTTGAAGAGTCCCATGTTATAGCTCATCGGAAATACCGCGGGCGGAAGCTCATTCCACAATTTGCAGGTGTACGGCAAGAAGGAGCGAGTGAATCGCACAGTGCGAGAATGCCAAGCATCAATAATGTGTGGATGGGCTCTCGAGCGGTGACGGCTCGTGCGGTGATAAAAGCGCGACGCCGGAACCAGGTCGAATAACTCTTCAGAACACTCCCCATTGTATAAACGGTAGAAGATGCAAAGGGATCCAACGTCCCTACGAAAGCTGAGCGGTTCTAGGTGTTCGGTGAGCTTGGGGTCGTCAACAATTCTGACAGCTCTCAATAGTGAGCAATAGTGAGATAAAGTGAATAAAGAGTTATAAGTACATGAAGTATTCAAAACACGGCTCACGCACGATACACTCAGTAGCTAGGGGTGCGTATTGCGTATGGAATAGGTAATTTTATTTGTTTTTAATTTTAATATCACCCTATAGACGCGGCATGTTGCGAGGTGGAGGGAGCACATATTTTCACTTCACACATGTGTTAATAGCTTCGACCGAATGAAGTAAGGTGCTTTGAATTATTTTTAACTGTCTTCAACACTCTTGGACCGTGATCGTGTTTTGTTTGCGTATGGATGCTTAATTGCTTAATTTACCGGGGGTAGACTTCCTTTGCAGGAGGTCGTCTAGGTGGGTACCCCAACAGTGCCAGTTATTCTACCGCCTGAGCAGTGATGTGCAAACATTACTGTGCTCCGGTAGGAGGGCACTGTAGCTAGTGAAATTACTGGGCTAAAGAGTCTTAACATCTTATGACTCTTGAGTAAGAAGCGTTGGTGCAGTGCTACTAGAATTTCACATAATTGTGAAATCCTAGGTAACACTGTACTGATTATGGGCAGCCGTTATCTCTTAACATCAGGAGAGCGTCTTGCTCGTCTTCTACTTCATTACATAAAAAAAAAAAAAAATGATGATAATATTATTTTTATTGGTCGTGCCTGTGTTTTTCATTTTTTTTATTCAATGTAGTTTGTTAACCTTAGACCACGATTTTGCCATTATGCAGCCGAAGACGATAGCAGTCTGGGCCTAGAAGGCGGGATATAACTCCCTCCCTGGTTTCACTGGTTCTGTGTTAACACGGTCGTATGACCGTGTTAACACAGAACCAGTGAAGGTAGGGTAGTGAAGGTAGGTAGAAGGAAGGTAGGTGTATACCTATTTTATTTGTTACGATAATATCAAATGGCTACATAGCACTAAAATAAAATGACGAAAGACCGAAATGTGAGATAAATCATCATAACATCAAGTTCATAACTATCATCATGTTCATAACTATTTCTTGTATTTTGGTATGCAATAAAGTATCATTCTATTCTATTCTGTTCTATAAATCATAAAACTAACGAAAACCCACTTTGCGTTCTAGCGCCAAGCTGGTAAGTAAATAAAAAATAAATAAATGGTCTACCATATAAAGTAACCAGCTCTCCTACTATACTGCAAGGAATATTGTCACTTTTGAATTTGCTACCCAGAGAAAGTGTCAAGGGCGATATTTATAGATTATCCCGGATTTACCCGTTGAAATATGCCAAGTGTTGGCCATAAACGTATATCGGTATCAAGATGACGAACGTGAACCCTTACGTAAATCATGCTTAACACTTTTTATGGTGAAGATTTTGTTTGAAAGAAAATAATTTTAATAGTTTTTACTTTATTAGGATTTACTTTAGTTTATTAACCCCCGTCGCAAAAACGACGGTCTGTCTGTCTGTGTGTGTGTCTGTCTGTGGCATCGTAGCTCCCGAATGGATATGAACGGATTTTGATGTAGTTTTTTTGTTGTTAGAAAGTAGAGTTAGTCGAGAGTGTTTTTAACTATGTTTCGTGGAAAACGGTTCAAAATCGCCGCCGCTACAACATGTCAGATTACATCTTTCTCTACGGAGATCGTATGGATATCCAATACAAAATGGCTATAATACAATACAATATGGCTTAAGTAGTAGAATGCCACGCATTTTAATAAATTTTAAAATCCAAGATGGCCGCCACCGCATAATGGTGAATTACATATTGCGTTGGGGGTTTTTAAAATTTTTAATGTTATTCACTTGTATTGTGAATTTATTCTGCTACATAGTGTAATGTGTGTCCATCTAGTCTGCTACCATTTACGGCTTCATGCTTCATGGCTTTACGTCTCTTAACATCACGGCAAGTCATGGTCAAAGGCTAATCTACAATGAAACCAGCGCTGCGCAGTGGTTTCTCCCTGTGCCGCACAAAGCTGAGTCTATCCCATTTGACAATAGAATTGTTCAAACTGTGTATGCTTTTTTCATGTGTATTTTGTTTTTTTCTGTTTTACTGTCAATAAATTGCTTTTTATTTATTTTATTTTATTTATGAATTTTAAAAATTTATAAGAGTTGCTAAGAATATCTTTTCAAGTTTTCTTTTTACTCTGTATCGATATTTTCCCCCGTAAAATCAAATAAAATGCACCTTTTCATTTGACGTTGTTTGTGATCCGAGGCGTGCGGTGCGAAGTCAACGCGCGAGATTTGAATATCAAATTGAAAGTCACCGCACCTTCCTACTGTTGTTTATCTTCCTTTCTTTTATTTTGTTATCGGTGTGTTTGTTTATGTATATGAGGGAGTACTTGAAATTATTTTAGAGTTTGGTGGAAAAATCGAAGTTCAAAGTGTGTGGGGGAAAATGTTAGCGTGATTTTTCCGATGCTGTATAAAAGTTTCCTTTTCAGACTATGATACAAACGTAATATAACATTATCTCTCTATGCATGGTATAATAAAAGGTTAAAAGTAACAGACCCTACCTTTGGTAAATGATTTCTTCTTTTGGATACCCATAAGTCTAGGCGTATTATATTGCCAATATGCCTCGAACTCAGTCGAAGTTAGGCTCACTGCCAACCCTTCAGAATTCTATTCCATCTTTTTTATTCTAAAAAGGTCGACGAATAAAATGCTGATATTATGTACCTATATAAAAATAGTTCAAATATATTTAGTTACAGTTACATTTACATACACAATTTAATGAAATCTTTGATTTTTAGGTGTTCCTATTCCTATCTGAACGACGTTACAATTATTATCCATACCCGCCAAGACCTTTTCTTCAATAACAACAATTTCTACCCAACAAAGCTTCTCCAAACACGTCGAACCTCAATTGAGAAGGTCCCAAAGGACAAGAGACAAACCCAAACGGTCACCCCTGTTGTCTTAGTAAGCACTAAACGCAGGTCAAGTAAACACCCATAATGGATTCTCTCCCTGTAAATTATCATTTGCCGGATATTGAATATATTAAGGAGATATTGTCTCAATATGGTTGGAGCATCAGCGGTTATGGAAATTTCCAAGGGAATATTAGATGTGTAATATTAACTGTGTATGTAGATTTAGGAATGAAATTGTTGTGATTTATAGTCTACATACGATTGTAGCTGAGATTTATAGTATGTGAAGCTAGTATATAAGTAAAAATAATAAGGCAGCTACTAAAAGCACCATGTTGAAAATATAACCTTATTATTATTATTTTTAATTATGATCCTATTACTAAATTGAGATTAATCTGTATAGAGTATTCTGGTATTCTGATTTTTTCTGTACAGGGCCTGATCGTGGATCGCAAACCAGTCGCTGGAGACCAAGTAATCACCATCTCTGGCCTAACAATTGCAAGCGCCATAGGTAAGGACGAGGCGAAAACCCACTTCAGCACAAAGGCCCCGCTGCATTTGCAGAAAATAGAAACCTATCGCACGTATCCCTGTCATGTAGCACTGCTCATAATACTAATTTCAATACAAACATACGTGAGGCAGGCACCTTACGCGTGTAAGAGCTCAAGGCAGCACTCACCCTTACTTTCCATATGATATAGCATGGATATACATATATTATGATAGTAAAATTATAGGGATATTTGGAGAATTAGTTTTAAATTCAGCTCAATCCTCAAAACCCCATTATCATTTCCACGACAGGATCGGCACGAACTGCAAATGGACTAGCCACAAAGAAAGGTAATTAGTTGGAAATCAAAGCAGCGCAGCGGTACCCAATAAGACGAGAGGAGATGAACCAGACCGGTCGAGCCTTGAATATTAATCGACTAGGAAATAGATTAAAAATTCCTTGTTCCGCGATCGCCTGTTTTCAAACAACTTTTTTAAACATTCTGATTTACATGCCTTTTTTGTCCACCCTCGTGAATAATTTAATCTCAAGAAATATCGTTTTGATTGCGACTTTTGTTCTTTTGTATTTACATACGACTACGTAATTATTTTTGCGCTATTTTGTTGTATAAGTAGAAAGTCGCACATTATGTGTCCTCAGAGTGGAATATAAAAGGTAAGAGAAAAGTTCCTAAGTGACGTTTTTTCTCAAATTCTTTAAAGGAATTACGCTCAGTGTAACGTAATTTAACGGATATTAAAAAGTTTAACCCGTCCTTAGCTGAGTTAATATTGACGGGCGTAGCAGATGGGACGGAGGGGGTCTTCAAAAGAATTCAAAACGGTGACAAAAAGGCGTAAAGAATCACGGTGGAAGGGGTGAAGTAACTTATGCGGCGAAGAAAGAGCCCCAAGAATTAACAAAAATAAAAGGTGACGGCCTCGGCCAAGACTGTTTACGGGGTGGCGAGGGGGCCTTAATTAAAGGCTTTCTGCGGACTTTTCGCGATGCAATTTGCCTAAAAGACAAGAATTATTTTTATTGAAGTCATCACTAATTTTGGGAGCGGGGTCGAAGGGGCTTTTGTTGTGGACGAATGGCGGTTAATTGCGTGGCTTTTGGATGCCGATTCGAGAATAATCGACCAACCATTGATTATTTTAATTGCGTGAATAAAAATTGCATTTTTGTGTTGGACAGCTGATTGTTTAAGTCTTTAGGGGACAAAGACAAGAAATATTATAATCCATTATCCATCATTCTGATTATTATTGCCGACATAATAAATAATTCTTTTTAAAACCATCTTTAGATCATCTATACTATTATATAAAATAGAAAACTGACTGACTCATCTATTTATAAAATACCCCGTCTATATAATTAATCCATGATAATTAAAATGACTTTAGGTTGAAGACCATGTAAAAATGAAAAAAAAAAAATTAAATCTCGTCAAAGGATTAATACCGAATCTATTATATTATTTACACATTCATCTGTTCATCATCATCATCATCCACAGCCCTCTACATCCCACTGCTGGGCATAGGCCTCCTTCATGTTATGCCACGTGCCAATCTGGTCCATGTGCGACCCGCCACTTACCAGTATAAAATTATTATTTTTATCAACTTGCAGGTAAGGAAAATATGTACTAAACACATTTTATATTATATACATAGCAAAAGAAAATTCAGCAGAATTTAAAAGTTCAATGTTATTTTTTCTAAACTTCCAAACATTCTAATTAAGTTCAGCAAATCTTAAACAAAATTTAAGTAGTATTAATTATCTTTGTGCTTTATTAATAAAAGTCTCAAACTCGCTGTGGAAAAAATCAGAGTGGAGACAGTTGTTTCAAATCCGTGATCAGGGGGAAACTCTACTGATGGTATTTGAAATTTGGTACCGTACAAAATAGGATGATATTTTACATTCTTTTGATATTCTTCATACATATAGTAGTTAATTTTTTTTTTGTATATTCTTTATTGAGAAAACAAACTAACAATACTACAGCTACTACAACAGTTGAGAACACTTTTATAAACCACAGATCGGCCACAAGCCAATCTACAGAAAATCTAAGTGCTCCAAACCACTGTCAGATGGCAGAGTGCCCAGAATGCTGGCAGCATTGCCACGTTGAATGGCAATACTTATACGTTGGGCCAAATATACCCCAGCATTTTGGTCACATGTCGCCTCGACCAAGCGCTCAGATAGGTTTTGGAAAATGCGGTGAGCTCCCGGACCCCAAGGACCTAATGTCTCTACCCCAAACGGCTCAAAAATGTAACCGCTATCGAGGTTAGCATATTTACGCCGCTTGAGCCGCTCAACAGAAACTGCCGCCGCACCAGCCGCAATTTGAGTCTCTGGAAGATGTGAGGGCGCTAGTGTATCAACGCAAGTCGCGTCCCACACCAACGGCCGACCTAACTTCCAGGGAATCAGAGTCATACCGTCAGGTTTTTTACCATCGTCAAGCATCAGACCATTCGGTTCGAGAACGGCTGCTACATTGGCGCTGGTAAAAGCCCGGCGAATAATATCATTAAGACTGGAGTGGCGGGAGATTCGGCCAGCGCTCCGAGAACATGAGAGACCATGGTGACCAAGTTCGTCGACTGCAGTACCACACTGACAGTGGTGACCTACATAACATGCTGTACCCAGACGCAAACCAACAGCTACTCTAAAAGCAGATGAATCTAAAAGATTACCAGTATTAAAAGAAGGAATGGCTTGCAACCAAAAACCAGATTCCCTAACAGAGACTGCTAGAAGTTGGGCACTATCTGACGAGTTGGGACACGTTTGTATTAGACAATTCCGTTCCAACTCGCAGAGAGGCCCATCCCACAGTCTCTGTGAAGATGGTACGATAGGTAAATCGGTATTGGGGCAAGCTGCCACCCAAGCATTTTTTGCCTCAGCCATTCATCATTAGCTATAGCCAACGGTGATAATGCGGGGTCTCGTGAGGGAGCGAGAATTTTTTGAATGAGATTGTCCGAACTATGCACTGAGGACAAAAAAGCCGGGAGAGCGACACTCGAAATTTTGCGGACCCCTAGGCCTCCAAACCTGATAGGTAAGGAGGCTTGAGACCAAGCCCTGTCACCCAAGCTCAAATTCAGGACCGACATCAGGGTATTTTTTATGACGTTGTCTAAGCTTACGAGAAGCTCATTGTGTTTCCACAATGGACAACATCGTAAAACGTATGTAAATTTAGGTACAAACAAACAATACCTGATAATAGTAAATGCCATGTGGGCATTAATTTTGATCAATCTGTCCGAGGCCAACATAAATTTTTGAATTTTTTCCTCAACAAAAGGTGGGAAGGATTCGTCTAGGATCGGCGAACCAAGGAGGCGAAGTGAGCACTCATCGACAACTTTTATGCTAGGTGCCAAACTAAGGAATCTTTCGAGTACCAAATCTTTGTCCAAACAGGTATCTGAAATAAAAATTTCGCATTTTGATAAATTTAGCTCTAGGCCAATGAGACGAAATTCGTCTTCAAGTGTTTTGAAATCGTCCAGTACAGTGGCCGCGTCACCTCCTAAAGTTCCGTCGTCTAAGTACCAAACGTTGAGTTTGGACTTAAGACGCTGAATAATCGGATGGATGGCCAGGCTGAAAATGGCTGGTCCGAGTGGATCACCCTGTTGACAACCAACAGAAGACAGAATAAGATTGTTTTTGAAAACTAATTTAGTTGGATTCCCATAACATTGCCAAAGAAAATCATAAATATCCGGAACTTTATCTTTAACTTGCGTCAACAGGGCCCCTCTGTCCACTGAATTGAAAGCATTCTTTACATCTACCTTTAGCAGAACCTCACCACAATTTAGATCGAGAAAAGTGCGGAGAGAATGAACTGCTGCCTCACAACCACCTGGCGAGCCAAAACCAAGTTGAATCGGTTGAAAAAGATCGCTCAAAGGAGCGACTTTTTTCTTGCAACAGACCTTGGCCGCCAGGCGGCGGTAAGTCATACCGACCGCGATAGGCCTAATGCCACCATCCTTTTTTGAAAGTGCGCACAGATTGGCGCCGTATAATATGTCAGTGATTTCACTGTTAACCCGAACAGCCAACATCAGGTTAACTAGTTCCGTCAAATCCTTAAATAGTTAAATAAGTACTGGATATGTTTTTGTAATATTATAACTGTGTTTGCATTTTATTGTTGAATTTTTAATGTTCATTACAATTACTAGCATTCATAAAGTTTTCTTAGAGACATAGCGCGTAAAGCGTAAAACGACTTAAATTTGTAGAAAAGAAAGGGAAAAATAAATTAATATTTTCCGTTAAAAGTCTTCTTAGAGACATAGCGCGTAAAGCGTAAATCGACTTAACCTTGTAGAAAAGAAAGGGAAAAAGAAATAATAAATATTTTCCATTCTATGTCTACACTTTTAATTTTTATCAGTTTCTAATAATTGTCGCTAGTGATAAAATAGGCCTCATATACCTAGGACAAATATTTTTAAATATATAAGAATTTTAAACATTATATTTTTTAACCCCTGACGCAAAAACGACGGGGTGTTATAAGTTTGACGTGTCTGTCTGTCTGTCTGTCTGTTTGTGTGTGTGTCTGTCTGTGGCATCGTAGCTCCCAAACGGATGAACGGATTTTGATTTAGTTTTTTTTTGTTTGAAAGTAGAGTTAGTCGAGAGTGTTCTTAGCCATGTTTGGTGAAAATCGGTCCAAGATGGCCGCCGCTACAAAATGGCGGATTACTTTTTTTTTTTTTTGTTAAGTCCCCACGACCCCCTCAATATGGGTATCAAATGAAAGGGCTTAACGAGTAGAATACAGTCCACTATATAAAATTTAAAATCCAAGATGGCCGCCATCAAATAATGGTGAATTACGTATTGCGTTGGGGTTTTTTTTTAAATTTTAATTTAATTCACTTGTCCGACGTTCAGTTTGCCAGCTACCAAGTTATAAAATTAGACAACCCCAGTGGGAGTAAAAATTAAAATCATAAGAAAATAATTAAAGTAGGTGAGGGAATTTATTGGACGGAGGAGGACGTGATTAATTGCTTTTCTCGGCCAAATCCAAAGAAAGCAATAAGTGTCAATTTTTGTCGTTCGCAAATTCATTGCAAAAATTATTAATTGGGAATTTTAATTAATGGGCTTCGGAAAATAAGATTACTGGTTTATTATAGTTAGTTATGTATTAGAAAAAAATTGTATAAAAACAATAGTTGGTAATTCAATTTTTATGTGATTTATAGGTATTTAAATGCAAAGAGAAGGTAGGCATATCTACAATTATCTAGACACCTTAAAACAAGCATTGAGTTGAGCTTAGGCTTAGATGTCGATATATTATTATGAAATGTGCTGCATTATTATTGCACCAGCTTACTTAACAAAAAGGATTTTTCCAAGCACAACATCTATGCTTCACAGCATCTTCACAGCATTGGTGTCTGCTTGGAAAAATCCGTTTTTGGTGTTCCGTTGTAGCCTATTAAAAAAAAGAATTAAAAAAATGCATTGCTAATTATTGCTATGCAGTTTCGTTTGATTTCCTAATTCTTTTATTGATTGATTGATTATAATACAGAAGTTTAGCAAAATTTGTGCCAATAACAACTCAATCGCATATTTAATCCTAAAATGCTCGAGACACAACACTCTATGACAAACGGCATCAATTTAATAATTCACTTACAGCCATCCGTCGTAATAAGCTGGGGCACAAGTTGACCATTAATAAATGGCGATGATACTTCAAACTTAACCCTTAGAAGGGCCCTTCGTTTGAACGATGCCGCGGTAACGGGTTGAGACGTGGGAATATTTGGAATTTAGATTCATTTTGCATAAAAAAATATGTTTGCTATATTTGTTCCGTTCACACATACACACCTACCTGATAATATTATAATTGTATGAATTGAAAAATAGAAATTATACTTAAAAAGAAAACAGTAAGAACGCTTCCGAAAGAGGTATTATATTAATCTAAAGTAAATGTTCAAAGACACACATTTTATGAATTCGACTCAGATGTAGTGTGAATAGCTATAATAATATGTAGATTACGTAATGTAGGTAGCTTAAAAAACCGTGCTAAATAATGTAATTAAATATTTTTCTATTATTATTGTCGCTAAGAAATATTATCTACTTACTGAAATAAAGATGTGCGATAGAGTAGTAGTCGATATTAACAATGCTATTTTTGATTATAATTTATTTTTGATTTTCCAGTGCATTTACATAAAATATGTGAAAACGTTAGCGAGTGCAATTTTGGTAGTATATTTATTAAGATTATATTTGAAAGTCCATAATACCCATACCTACACTCATTAAAAAGCCTAATTTTTTCCTCTTACTTATTTGCAGCAAAAAAAAACTTTCAAGGAGTTTAATCAAAATATTTTAAATAATTTTCCACGTTTTTCCAAGAAAGGAAACTAAGCATAGCATAAGATCAAACAGTCTCGACCTCTGCCTTCATAATTCAGCGCACCTACAATAAAACGGACATTAGAGCCGTTACACACTTAAAATCGCATAAAATATCGCCCCAAACATTTTAATGGTCTTAGCTCACCCTCCTCAAAAAACAAAGAGCAAAAAAACTTGGCGAAAAAGTAGTGTACAGTGCCACTAACATATTTTAACCTTGCGACCAAAACTGGAACTACTAAGCGTAACAGCCGATTTCATGTAAAAAACGACGACAGCGACATTATCTGCGGTTCGCAAAACTTGGACATACTGTAGCTAAGTTATACGTTGATATTTATTATTATATTAAAACCAGATCGTGGGGTCTGGCAAGTACGAGATTCTGAGACCGAATTTATGGTCAAACTTCGAGGCGACGGCGCGAGTTTTTATTATGATCAAACCAGTGGACTGTGAAAGCATTGCCGCGGGGAACGCAATTTCCATAGCAGATAGCCTCCTGGCCGTATCTGACGCCTTAGTACTTTTGTTATTAAAAGTTTGGCTAGTGTCACCATTCATTTCGGTGAAGATGATGGTGATTAAAAATAAATATATTCCATAAAATAATATTTGGTTTTGTTTATGTTATTCAAAGCAAACTATACTGTGGATTTTATAATTTTCTCATGTCTACCGCTACTTCTATAACTACGCGTACAGAAAACAAAGTTCACAAAAGTGAGAGGCACTCTGTAGAGCCTGTTACGTACTGCAAAATAATTATTTATAAAAAGTTTTAACTATTATAAATATATACATAGTAAATCTGTCATTATATAATGATTTAGTTTTCTCGGCCCTCAGCACCGCATACCTTTTGTCTGTAAAGTTATAAATTTTTTAAAGAGAGATATTTTTGGTAGTAGGGGAATTCAACTTCTTCGACATACATAAAATGTGTTAAACGTAAGGGTTAAGAGACACCTTTTAATTCAACGGTTCAAGATAATATTATAATATCATCATTCTCTCTCTCTTCAGTCAGTCCCTCAAAGTTGAGGATCGTGACTCCCTTCATGCTGCTTTCTCCAAACTATTTTCTTCCACTGGGCCCGATCTTCGGCAGTGTGGAGTGCTTCGCTGACGGAAATTTCCAGCTGTTGCGTGACCTGGTCTGACCATCGTTTAGGACTTCTTCCTCTAGGCCTCTTGTCCTCTACCTTGCCCGTTACAATAAGCCTCTCCAGATTGTCATCATCTCTACGCGCAATATGGCCGAAGTATTGCAGCATCCGTTGCAGACATACGGAAGACAGTCGATTCTCCTTATCTAATCTTAGTTCTTTAAGAATAGACACGTTAGTACGGAATGCTGTCCAATGGGCTGGGCTGGCTGGGAATCCGCAGCATCCTCCGCCAGCACCACATTTCAAACGCGTCAATTCTGTGTCTGTCTGCGGCCTTCAGGGTCCACGGTTCCGAGCCATAGAAGAAGATGAAAAAGACTAGCGTTCGGACTATGCGAATTTTTGTTCGTCTCCTGATATTGCTGTCTTTCCATATCCTACTCAATTGAGACATAGCTGTTCTTGCCATTCCTATACGCCGACGTATTTCAGGCTCACAGGTGCCCTTGTTGTTAATGAGCGAACCAAGGTATATGAACTCCTCAACTGTGTCGTAGCTTTTCAATTTGTCAGAGCGCTCAATTTTTGCAGCTCTATCGACGTACAACAGCTTGGTTTTCTTGGTGTTTATGGCGAGGCCCATCTCCGCACTCACAGTTTCTAAGCGACACAACAACTCAGCCATTTCATCCTCCGTGGAAGCAAACAAGGTTGTATCGTCCTTCATCATATCATATCATATCATCATTCATCATTTTAATTTTGATAAGTACATTGATTTTCACCAATTAAAATAAGCTGCGACCAACATACGACAGTACCCTACTGCCTACCTACGATCTTGTTCATGTCGTTAATAAACAGTTCTTTACGAGTGTGTAAAAATAAATGAATCCCTCCAAAGGTTTCGGTAAAAGAGAATGGAATATAAAGTAACTGGCATTTACTTTTTTCTGCAAAAACGAAGAAAAATAAACAGACGAATTGTAAACTCCCGCTGATTCGCTAAACTTTAAGTAAGACGCGAAAAATGGGGATATGAAAAGAAATAATTTTCCGCCCGAGTCGGCTGTGCAAATGAGCTGAATGAAGCGCCACTCATGCGAATGATTGACTGCTCGAGAAACAATGTAAAATTTTATAGTTAGGTAAGTATTTATATACAGTAAATATTAACTGCACTAGTTAATATTTACTGTATATAAATACTTGCTAGCTAGTGAAATTACTGGACCGAAGAGTCTTGACATCTTATTTATGAGTAAAGAAGCGTTGCGTTAGTGTAGCGCAACTAGAATTATCATCATCATTAAATTGTGAAATCCTGAGTGGCACTGATTATGAACAACGCTATCTCTTACCATTAGGAGAGCGTCTTGCTCTTCTTGCCTCTTTGTATAAAAAATGATAAAAGAACCAGTAAGCTCCTCGTACCTTATCAATATTGAGCTTTAAAAACTGTTATATCTCTTTACCGTGACCAGAACCTCTCCATAGTCAAACTATTGGATTGGAAAGACCAGATGATGCCCTTTGAATAGCGTTTCAAGCTGTTGTAAGAACCTATTTGCACTCTCTTTGGAGCCAGCACAAAAATTGCTGTTCTCAAGATTGAAGCTTTTATGAAGATGATTTTAATGAAGATCGCAAAGATGCTTTTATCTGTACCTACTAAGTATACCTACTTATACTTATATAATATATGCTTCTTCTTCTTTCTGCGTCTTGTCTTTGTATACCTACCTATGAAAAGAGTAAGCTTAAGAAAACATCGTGATAGACTTAGTGGTAAAATATTATCAAAGAAACTACCTAGGTAGTAGATAGGTATCCATTAGTATCGTCGTCGTCGGCCAAGATAGAGTATAAACTTTTTCAGTTAGCAAATTAATAGCCCATCGCATTTGACACACTTAATGGCTTCGTCGTGAATGATCGTTTCTACCTCTAATCAAGCTGCCCCATTTAACATAATAATTGACAATCAAAAAAGCTAGACTCGGCCATGGATTTCGGACAATTACGATGTCCTTCATCAGGAGCTCACGCCGCACGCCTCGAGGTCGCGACGCTGGCTGAGCAGCCATTGTAATTGTCCGAAACCCAGGTTCGAGCCCAGCTTCGACTATTACTTATATCCATGAGTTTAGTCGTTTGTTTACATAGTAAATATGGATAACACTCACGTTAGTTTTCAAAAACGTATAATCATTGATGCTGCATTTTTCCAAGATCTGAAAGTGTTATATTTATTGTAACCTTTTTACGGACATTTACCGACCTACTTACCGCCATCTAGTGTGGAGTAGCAGTACTAATATTACCGTAAACAAGAATGCATTGTCAGAATGAAGGGTTTGTGTATAAAAGGAAATTTGTGGGCGTCAAAGTGCAAACCAACCTTTAGCTAATATTTAAAAAATACTTTTACGTTGCAATAAGAATACAAAATAAATATAAAGAAAATCATTAATTTTAAAGGTAGGTTACAAGTAACCAGAAAAAAAGTAACAAGATAGGTACCTACCTAACTTAAAAAAAAACTAAATTGTTGAAATTTTAGAACCCTTGAAATTATGTCACAGCTTCTCTTTTTTATGCAGCCTATAATATAATAAAACACACATGGAGTTTAAAAAAAAAACTGTGCTATTCACTATTCATCGTACCTATTAAGTTTTGTAGACCAACGAAACTAGGTAATCTTTGTAATTCCAAACAACTGTAAAACCACGGTAAAACTGCCCAAACATAAGTACACTAGCGCCTTTACTCAGATGCGGTTAATTCTCGAACTATCTATAATGCACCGAATTGCACCTATTTCACTCTAATTCCATATGCATGAAAGGGACAAAGACTTGGCTGCCAATGATTAAAATTCCAAGAGATTCTGTTGTATATTCCAACAAAAACAACAAGGCGAGGGTGGCGCCACTGTACTAGGAATCACAATACTGGGTTTAAATTGGCTTTTATTAAGATTAGTTCCTGTAAATGCCACTGCCAATTTATAATTTGTGTACCGTTGTGGGTGTCAGTTGTATCACGGTAAAGAGATAATAGAACTGTCAACGGAGTTTTTGGCGGCAAGCCTTGATCATATCATTACTCCACGTCTTTTGCTTAATAATCGTGTAGAATTTGATTGTTAGCGTGTAATAATGGTGGAATATTGCGTGTTAAGTGTTTTTGAATGTGCACAGATGTAGGCAAGTGATATGGTGCTGAAATATGAATTTTGGTGCCCCCTCCAAAACTCCTCCGAACTTTCAGTAAAATTCCACCCATTTTACTGGAAGACTCACGTGACTAGACGAGCTATTAAGCTCACTCTGACTCTGACCTGACTGACTAACTTATTACTTAAAAAATAACATTTAACTTGACACTGGCAAAACACGAAAGTGGAGACCATAATTTAATATCCCGTGAACATTCACGAATTTTACTCGACACTGGCAAAATGCACATGTTGCCATATTATTAAAAAGAAAAAAAAAAAAAAAAAAAAAGAGATAATAGGAGTTTTTGGCGGCAAGCCTTGATCATATCATTAGCTCCACGTCTTTTGCTTAATAATCGTGTAGAATTTGATTGTTAGCGTGTAATAATGGTGGAATATTGCGTGTTAAGTGTTTTTGAATGTGCACAGTTGTAGGCAAGTGATATGGTGCTGAAATATGAATTTTGGTGCCCCCTCCAAAACTCCTCCGAACTTTCAGTAAAATTCCACCCATTTTACTGGAAGACTCACGTGACTAGACGAGCTATTAAATTAAGCTCACTCTGACTCTGACCTGACTAACTAACTTATTACTTAAAAAATAACATTTAACTTGACACTGGCAAAACACGAAAGTGGAGACCATAATTTAATATCCCGTGAACATTCACGAATTTTACTCGACACTGGCAAAATGCACATGTTGCCATATTATTAAAAAAAAAAAAAAAAAAAAAAAAAGAGATAATATAGTTGTATTCTTGTTTCTGTTTTCCTAGTACTAGCCGTAGCAAATACAGAGGGATACGCAATACGCATGATGTCTTTTTACTCATACGATCACGTTCTTTTTTCACGATTTTTTTTTAACATCTTAAGTTATTATACCTATGTATGGAACGCAATAAATAAATGAATAAATGATCATTTATCGAGACATTATTGCTATGACTGAATAGTTTAATTTGTTAGACTTGTCCTATGTACTAGTTACCACACCAGCAATCCCTTACCTTTGTACTTTGTAAACACCACACAACTTCTGGCTTAAAGTAGGTTAATTACTTATTACTTTATTTCTATAATATTATCTAATAATAATTAATATGCATGTGCGATCTGCACACTATCTCGGTTGATATTAGTGGACTGTATGAGGTATGTGTACGTGTATACGAGGTGAGGAACGACCATTCAGATCTTCGCAAAACACTCGGGAGAAATAGAATTGAAGGGCACCACAAACCTTTAAATCCACGCTGCCTCGGACAACAGCAGACGCAGTCCAGCACGGCAGTCCTGCAGGTTGGCCAACCACTGCACTCCAAGAATAAACCTCCACAGGTTCACAAACAGTCTTGTCACGGACAAGAAGGGTTTCAAAGGTATCACACGTACACGGCGAGGGTGCCGTAGAATTCACCAGGTTTAGCAATAATATATGCACGGCATAAAATCACCCAGCACTGAATCACTAGGCACACCTCTGAGGTTGAGGGTGTTCGGAGAAATTTGAAGCGAAGACAACGTGCCTCCGGCTCGGTTCCGATTTGAACACGCACTGACTGCCACAGATTACTAATAGTTCTTACTGCGCTTTTGACAAGACGCAGTATTTAAGATGCTGGTGGAGCAGTTTTCAAAACTACCCACTACCCTGCATTATGATTTGAAAGGACCAAACAATTCATGTTATGTTGGTAACATTATTTAAAGTCTAAAGTACATAATTATTATATTCACATTTATTTATCAATTATATCTAACTGGCAGACATGGTTTTAATATTCAAAGTAATAATATTTCAATCTAGCTGTACCTACAAATAATACTTTTTCACTAAAATTACAATAGAAACTATAAATTGGCAAACGTGACTTGTGGCTCCATTCTCCACAGATGCACGGCAGCGTTGACGTCACGATGAGCAATTTCATATGCACCAATCAAAACGCTTGGTCTGTATCACGCAAGCGATATTTTTGCAAGGATTATGCATGTATGCGCGTTAGTTGAATCTTCTGATGGTAGACGCTTGACTCTTGTTTGGGCCGTGCTAACACCGGTACTTGTACTGCCCCTTGCATATGTACGTGTGGTGTACCGGACCATCGTACCTATGCTTGTCAGGAGTCAAGCGTCGCCGACACCTAAAAATTTCGAAATATTAGGGGTTTTGCAATTTTTTGTAATTACGAGTAGCTGAACAAGATAACTATGGTATCGTACTGTTAGATGCAAAACAAATATAATACCTTTCTAATTAATCTAATCAGATTGCATTTAACCAATTGATTTATTTTTTTGTCCATAATATATTGACCAACCAGAGTGCTGAGATGGCTTTTTCAAACAAAATTCAAACCTTGTAATTGGCTAAAATTAGCTCTTTATTTAGAACTATTATAAAGGCGAACATTTTTTTGTGTAGGGTATGCATGAGACATCTAAAATCTAAACTGCAGAGCCTGTTTTATATATGTATAAAATCCACCTAGCCGTTTTCGGCTACAGTTATTAGGGCTTGTTCACGTGTACCCGCGGGCGCGGGCGCGGGCGCGAAATATCAAACATATGCCGTGCTATGAAGGTGTTCACGTACAACGCACGTGCGGTGTGAGCAAAGTCTGTCGCGTCCGCGCCCGCGCCCGCGACCGCGTGTTATAGCGTGAACAAGCACTGACTTGGCTTGTCTATAAAATATTGAACTTACCTATTTATAATAAGGTAAAATTATTGGCTTGGATGTTTCGCCCTAATATGACTAATGTACCCAATTTTTGCAGTAAAAACACGCCCGCAAGTAGGACATGCTATAGTACCATTAGTATAATTGTAGTGGATGTTAGAAGGCGGTCTTGCTTTTAGCTGGTCACGTTTATTATCAAGTTCTCGCCTTCTTTCATCTTCAAATGAATATACTTTATCCCGTACATTCCGTCGCCATTCTGGTCGCAACTGAGCGAGAGATTCCCAACGAGAGGGTTCGATGTTGCATCTCTTCATATGTCTTTTCTGAACATCTTTGAAACGCAGGAACTGACCACCACGTTTCCGGTTACCATGTTCAAGTTCAGAAAAGAAGATGCGCTTCGTTTTCCTCTCGTCAGGCATTCTCGCGAGGTGTCCGTACCAACGCAACTGACGCCGCATTAAGTATGCTTCTATGCCGCAGAGCCTGTTTTAATAATATATCGGAAGCTATTTATGGACGCATTGCTTGTACAATAATAATGGCGAAAACTACCAGATTTACAGAGTGTCTTAAATAATAAAACATTTACTAGGGTTTTATTGGAAGAATTGGACGACCTTTGAGTAGCTAAATTCACTCTCTAGCTAAATTTTACTAATACTTATTAGAAAAGAAACGTGTAAGAAGTAAGAATGTATGGACATCTGGATGTACCTATGTTCGTTACTCTTTCACGCCTAAACGGGTGAACCGATTGAGTTGAAATTGGGTATAGAGATAGGTAAAACCCTGGAAAGGTTAAACCCTGGAATAATACATAGGCTATAACTACAGCGAGTAAAACCGCTGGGCGCTGCTAGTTATCCATATATCTATGGCTATGAAATTATAATCATCATGAACCTGTGTATTTCTTTCTCTAGAGTAAACTATTCAGCTCGGTCCCTAATGTTTGTTTTCCAACAAGGAACGAAATTTCGAACATCACAAATTTTTAAATAAAACAAAATTATAAGTTCAAAACTTTATATTTTTTAACAAATATAATATAATAGAACACTGTGTTTCAGTGCACGTCGAAAACTAAAATTATAGAAATATAATATTGTGTAATGTTTTTAAAAACTAAATATCTAATGTATTTACAATGGAGTATTAATAATTCTAAAATTACAATTTATAAATAATTGGGTAGACCGTAATTATAATACTTTTAACATTGTGATGTCATATTTACAAGTTATATATTTTATTTTATAAACCTAATTTACAAATAATTGTTTTAATAATAATTTTATTATTATAATTAATATCTACTTTTATGCCAACCAGTCATCAAATAAGGCAGTTGATTTTGATAATAATAATATAATTTTATATCATTGACAATTTTAATGTAAGTACTAACAACTTACAATACAGTAGATTTTCACATGTCCTGTCCAATATAACATATTATTATATTTACAAATTAGATTACCATCGGACGGAATAATAATAAGTCTTATTATTTCAAAATTATTACAATGATGAATTTATACAATAATAATACTCTTTTGGTTACTACACAATTATAAGGCACTCAATCTGTATAAGTATTTTATTTAAAAATAATCTTAGTACGATGTAGAACTACTATCAGGTCTTAATTGTTTAGTTTGAACGTCATCGTAAGCTATTGTAAATACACTTTTCTTTTCAGTAATTGGAAACCTTTTCACATTGCCTGTTTGTTGAACTAAAGTATTCATTGCGATACCGGAATCATTATCTTCTAGTTTTGTTGTGACTCTATGATTTATATCGCTATCTCCCCCTATGTTTATCTTGGACACGTGAACTTCTGGGGCATTCTTCCTATCTTCTTCGTAGCTCGTAGAAATAGATATGCTGTGAGTCAACGCGCTCTCAGATATCTCCTGCTTTTCCTTATTTTTCACGTCGTCCTGATTAACGTAGATGGGTTGGTCGGTTTGTTTCCGAGGTAAAGGAATATTCTGACTACCTAAATATTTTGGAATGTGTGTCGGTTGAATGTAACATAATGGATTCTGATTCTCATAATTGTGTTCGTACCGATGTTCGGAATGCTGAAGCAACGGATGCACATCAGGGAGTGGCCCTTCTGGAACCGGTGTCACTTTTCCTTCTTTCAATAAGCGAGGGTGAATGAACTCACTTTCTTTTTCTTTGAAGTTTTTTTTTACGTCATTTTCTTGATCTTTTGCCATTATTTTGCCGTATCGACCAGTTTTATCTTCATCGTTTTTTGTTTTTGACGTACGTTTAGGCTTGCTGGGAACTGCTTTTTCGGCCACCTGTTTCGATGCTGGGGTCTTTTTTCCGTACCATTGCATGTATCTAGGTAGGCTCTTTTGAGAAGGTTTAGCATTTTCGGTTGATTTTTGAGATTCTGATTCATTGTTTTTCTTTTTGCTGGAATCGTTTCCACTGGAGCTCTCTTTCTTAGATGCAGCTTCGTTAATTTCGGGGGATTTTAGTTTTAGCAGGCCAGCTTCATCTCGAGCTTCTGTTCTGCTTTCTGTTGATGAACCCTGTCTTGAAAATATTAAATTACGATTGTCTCTGTCTGATGCTGTACTACTTCGGCTTTTGTTATCTTTGCTACTTTCATGTTCTATAGCAAGTCTATTACTCGCCTCTTCTATAGCAATCGGTGATTGACGTCGAAGCCGTGGGCGTTTTTCACTAATATCGGACTCAATTTTGTCTTCTAAAGAATCTGAAATTTCCATCAATATTTCCTTTCTTTGCCTTAATTTTTTATCACTTTCTGATAATTTAAATTGTGTTGAGCTCACAGTTTCGTTTTTAGATGTTGTGACTACACTTTTTGTCCTGTCTCCGTAATTTTTAAAATGTTCTTCTCTCTCATTCGTTTTACTTATCTTGACATATTTTTCGCTTTCTAGAGATGGAGAAACTTCACTTTCTTCAATGATAGGTGTTTTTATTTTTCGTTTCACATCGTAAGCGCGCATACTTCGACGGGGATCTTTGTACTTAATTTTTTTCTTCGGCTTTTTTCTTTTGACCCAAACCGCTGTTTTTGCTTCATCATCTTCAACCGTGATCTGAGAATCATCTTCACTGTAAGAGTCATTGTCACTTCGAGCTTTTCTCCGAGATGGTTTTAAAAGCTGAGGCTCCGTTTGAGTCCCGATGTGACATTCTGTTTGAGTAGCCATTACCGAATGCCCAGGCAGACTTTGTGTCTCCAATTTGCTTTCAACTTGTGATGCGGTTTCCTGATTATTCATCATTCTCTCACGTTCAATAAGTATTTGATGCAGTAATTCATTTTGTTTTCTAAGAGATGACTCTAAAAGTTCTTGATTAATTGACGATTTGTTTTGCATTTCTAATATCGCAGTCTGAAGTAGCTCTGCTTTCAATGGCACAGTACCGGGAACGTCTGGCGGCAGGTTGGAATAATCGTGATATTGATTCTGATTTTCACTTCCAACCTGGGACCTTTGTCCATAGCTCTTGCCTTCTTTAGCAGATACATTGTCCAAATCTGTGGTAATTTTTCCCATTCTTTCTCTTATATTTTTAGCTTCCTCTCCTTGTTCTCTTATAAATCTTTCCATAAGAAGATCTTTTCCACTGTCAACTACAACATACTGTGTATGTGGAACCAAAGTAACTGGTCTTTGTTGATGAGTCGGAAGATTAACATATCTTTCTTCTTCATCCTTTCCTCTAGTTACAATTCTCAAGATTTCAGTGTTCCCTTCTTTAATAAAATATTGGTCTCTAGTAAGAGAAGATGGAGCATTTTTGTCTTGTATATCACGGTTTTTGTTATCAGATTTATCACGCATTTTTTCTTCGGATTTGAGAAATACTCCAACATCAGAACCTCTGTCGATTTCATGTCTTCTTATTGAGTCATTGTCTTGATCTCTTCTGTTGTAATGTAATGTGGCAATACGGTCGTAACCATTTTCTAGATCTTCTATGTATTCTTTGTGTTTGTTTGCAAACGCTTCTTGAAGTTGCATTTCTTTAGTGTAGATGATGTTGGGACCATCTCTGTAATCAACAAAATATAATTGAGCTTATATGCTAATAAATTATTAATTTTATACATTATAAATAAAGATTGTCTAAAAGAATTTTAAAGTGTTAAAGAAAGCGTAAGAATGGGATATTAGACTGGCAATTGGCTCAATATTTTATGTGTTCGTATTTTAGTTAAATATAAAACTATGTTAACTGAGACATGATATAAAACTATATGCAAATGTTTTGAATATTACTTGTATAAATAATAATAAAATGTTCTGTACCTATGTCGAAATGACTGTCTATTGTCTTTGTAATCATTATCGGCAGCAGTTTGCACAAATTCTTGTCTTATATCACCAGGGGTCGAAGCAGGTTTAGATGCTTCTTTAGACCTTTGATTTCTTTTGTTGAATTTCCACTGAGTTGGTTTAGTCCTCAAATCTGCTTGTTCTGCACTCCACGCTTCCCTCCTTCTCCACTCTTGTGATTGTATTGATTTATTTTGTATATTTTGCGTCGACTTGTTTTCTCTGCCAAGTCCCTTGTCGCGAACCACTAAACGCACGTCGTCCTCTGTGGAGTTGACACGTATCACTCTTTTCCTAGAATTTATTAATGGATATCTATGTACCTAGCTGTTCTGATAGATTTACATTTACAACCAAATAAATAACAAGCAATATTATACAACGCCATGCAATATTGAGCTCTACTAAGAGGGTACAAATAATAAAATGTATTCAAATTCAAACAAGACAACCAATAACATTTTCATTAAATAAATAGTGCAAAATATCAAAGTGAAATAGGTACCTACATTTTTGCAAAAGCTGGTGTGTGTACTGGATTTAGATGGTGCACTTTAGACTGTTAGAGAAAATAAGGAGCGTTAGTCATAATACCATTACTTAGCCAGTGATAATAAAGATAAACAAATATTTACCTAGGAGGCATGTAAAGAGGGCATCCTTCACAAATGCAACAGCATATTAGCAGTAATAATACTAAGGCAACTAATATTGCTAGTAAAATTAGAAGCCAAAATAGTAATCGACTTTCTGCTTTGTAAACTCCCTGTAACAATAAAAACATAAATTAAACAAGGCATTAAGTAAAGAATCGTCTTAACCAAAACGATGAAAAATTAAGGTTTATCGTGGGAATCTTAATGCAATTGAAAGTATATTTTCAACAGATGAATCTGCTTTAGAATTTCATTTACAATTTCTTTAACTCGTAACTTTCTCTTAATTTCTCAAGATTAGATGATATTTTTTTTTATCTAAATAATGTTGATATTGAAATTTATTATTCTGATCCTATAAAAATATTTAATTTCCTTACCGAATCATCACTAGCAGTAGATTCCTTATATCCAGAACCAGAGTTAGTTGCTGTGTTCTGGTTAACATGTTCTTCATTGACTCCAGTGCCAGTATTGTAAATTGTAGCATTCTTGGCGAGTTGTTCTTGTAACTTTGCTACGTTGATGGCATGATTACCAGTTAGGCGGACTATGGCTATTACTTCACTTCTGAAAATCATCATAAGAAGTTAAATATATAGACGAAATAGTTTATGCAGGAATTAAAAATATTGTATCATGATAGTATCATCATCATTATCATCCTTCATCAAAATTGTCCACTGCTAATAAATCTGCCTGCTGATAATTTCATTATTAGGGACCTTTCATAAAGACATTCGAAAAAACCCTTAAAAATCCCATTCTTCCTGACCCTTACCACTCTCGTCCAAACACTTACCACCACTTTCTTGTGCGTATAATACTGAATAAAATATCTTAGAAATAATAGAAAACTTAGCAAAGAAATTGTATAAATTGTAACTTACTTTTCTTGACTAGACTCCTGACCGTTTGAATCTGAAGCACCATTGCCCTTATAAGGTTTAATATCAATTATTGTAACTTTCCCTCCAGAAAGAGTACTTAGAACTTCCTCCAGCTTCCTCTTATCAGGATTAGCACCAGGAACTATAAACGACATAGTCCGAGTCTTACTCTCTGGAGGGTAAATTTTAACTGTAGTAGTTGAGAATAATCTTGGTACACCAAGATCGTAAGCTCTTATTGTGAGCATATACACTTCGCTGTCGTCGTCTGACTGACGTTTCTGTCTGGGAACGTTTTGTTTTTTCGTTCTTTTTAATGCTTCTAGAAGATATAGCTCTCCTGCAAAAAACAACATAACGCATAATGTAGATACTCTATAATTAATGTACATAATCTACATACGTAATTATATTAATTATCTAGTGTATTATTATTATAAAGTAACGTTTTGAAGGGATCTCGCCTTTTAGGTTCAGTCTGCTACCAATTTCGTCCACATCATCGCTTAACATCACGTGAGATCGTGGATCTTTTGCTAGCGCAACATTTCCAATTTTTGTCAATAGAGTGATGTATTACAGTCACAGCTCTAGGCTAGGTCTTTAATAATAATTAGAGATGTTTCATAGAAACTACACTCGATAGAAGTAGTTGAAAATTATTCAAATTCTTACCTGTTTCTTCGTTAACAGCAAATTTTCCATCACCATTCCCTTGTATAATTTCATATCTGACTACATTATTTGGTGGCTCAGCGTCTTTATCAACTGCCTTCACAAACGCCGCTGAAGTAAAATTATTCAGGCTCGGCGAGAGCACAAACTCGTACACCTCCCTCTCAAACTCTGGTGGGTTATCATTAACATCTAGGAGCTTAATAATTAATGGCACTGTTACTCTTAAACCTACTCCTTCGTTATCTCTAGCCTCTACTAAGAAATGCAGGTCTGGCATGGCTTCGCGATCGAAGCCGTGGTTATCCGTTGCCACGGTTATCACCCCAGTCAAAGGGTCTAAGTGTAAGGATGTGTTTAGATATCCTAGTATGGCAGTGAATTGTATTTTTCCAAAGGATCCAGTGTCTACGTCATCGGCGGCGACTTGTGTGACCCTGGTGCCAGCGGTGACGTTTTCTGGTAGTTCCACGTCGTACGATTGAGCGAGGAATATCGGAGGGTTATCGTTTACGTCGTTTAGGTAAACTGTTACATTCGCGGTGACTGAGAGGTTCGTGGCTGGGCCCAGTTCTTGGGCTAGAATCTGTAAATGAAACAATATGATGTAAGTAGGATAATAGGAAGTTCAGTTCAAATGAACACATCTGAGTAAATACTCAGATGTGCCTCAAAAATAAGTTGCATGTTTCTGCTATCGACCCTCGACCTCAAATAAGAAGTAGGTACAGATCCAGTTCAAATTTACACTATTAACTGGTCAAATTATGAGGCGAAATGATTAAAAACTCGTTCTTGGTTAGATAGTCAAATTTTTATTAAGTGGTTTGATTTGGGTAATGAGTTCGACCTTGAGTTCGACCGCTTCTAGGGAGTCATAATAGGTACTGTATAGATATATCTCTTTACCGTGACTAAAGTAATCAAGTACTTAAGTAAATTTACCTGGAACACCACAGACTTCCTCGCTTCGAAATCAAGCATGGTATTATCCCGTACTTTGATGATGAACTGGGCGTGCCTCTCGGCTACAGTCGGAGAGATCTCGAAGGTTCCATTATTCCCGACCAGGGACAGTGAGAACACGCCATTCTTGCCAGAATCATTGTCGTTCACTTGTGGTATGTAGGGGTCGTTGAATATGAGCGCTGTTCCTTGAGGAGCATTCTCATCGAGGTATGTGATGTAGCTGGGGATTTAGAAAAAAAAATGTTTAGTGTTTGTTAGTCAGTCATTAGTGCAATTTAGTGAGCAAAATTATTTTTTGCTTCATTACTATCTCTATTCGCTCTGGTCGGCCTTATCTGCCCGATCTATCAAAGCACCGCTCATACCACAGAACGGATTTAGGTGAAATCCGGTAGGTACTAGGTACAGAGTACAGAGATACCTACTTAGATAATATTGTGTGACATAAACATCCTCTATGAAAGGATTTCCTCTATAGAGCTAATAATAAATCATCATGTTGCGCCTGTGGCGCAGTGATCGTACCGTACGTCGTGTTTGTAATCCAGCGGCCTTGGGTTTAAGTCTCAGTAAGGAAAATATTTTCGCATTGTCGCTACCGTGTTTCGGAAGGAGTGTAAGCCCCCAATTATTTATTTACTTTTTAACCCCCGACGCAAAAACGACGGGGTGTTATAAGTTTGACGTGTCTGTCTGTCTGTCAGTCTCTGTGTGTGTGTGTGTCTGTCTGTGGCATCGTAGCCGCCGCTACAAAATGGCGGATTACTTTATTCTTCCACGACCCCCTCAATATGGGTATCAAATGAAAGGGCTTGACGAGTAGAATACAGCCCACTATATAAAATTTAAAATGCAAGATGGCCGCCACCACAAAATGGTGAATTGCGTTGGGGGTTTTTTAAATTTTTAATTTAATTCACTTGTTTATCATTAGCACTTACAACTGATTCTCAAAGTACGGCGGCGAGTTCTCCCTCTCAGGCAATATGAAGGCCAGTTGAACAGTCGACGACATCGCTTCAGGCTCTTCCCTAGACAACCGGACCTCTTCCGCGACGACTGTGAGCAAAATGGGAGCTCCCGCGTGAGATATGGCTGCTATCTCTTCTACTGGACGCTCTAGGGTTACTTCACCTGAAAAGTTAAAAAAAAATACTTATTTAAAAATTTGACGACTTTTATTAAGTAGGTATGTAATGTATGTCTAATAAATATTATCTGAGCAGGAAAAAATATAACTCAGTTTTCTTTAAAACGAAGTGTAGATTTTTTTGAATTTTAAAATTAGTACATTATCTCTTAATTTTCAGTATATAAGTATTTTTCAAAGTAAACAACAAAAATGGCGGGAATATGTATTTCTTGAAATAGCGCCATCTATTTATTTTATTTTAAATTAGAATAAAACATTATTATAATCCATTAGCCAGTAACAACAACAAGAAACAAGTAAGTGATTTTGTTTTTATCAATAATTGTGTGCCTGCTGTTTATAATATCCGCCGTATAAATAAATATTTCCTTTCGTGTTTAAAAAGTACAAGATTTTAATATAGCGCCATCTATACTTATATTACAAAACCAAAATGAAATAACAAAATTCAAAATGCGTGATTTGTATACAATGTTGCTACTCGCCGCTAGATGGCGCAAATATAAACTAGCTAGTGCATGAATCTTAATAAATTTACTGCTTTTCACGAAAGGAGTTTTTAGGGCGGGGCGCTACTATCGCATATTTAAAAGGTAAAATAGCATTTCAAAAGACTCATAATTTCTTATATTTAATTTCTAAATTAAATATGTGTTTATTTTGTATTACAAATAAAAAATATTTAGGATCTGAAATCCAATAAAAATCGATAAAATTAAATTTAGTTCCGCTAAGTTACACGGGACCTCTTTCGTGAAAATGACTTCTCCAAAGGGCCCAAACTTTCATAACAGAATATTACAAAGGGCACAAACGCATAGGTATAAGTTATAAGGTGCAATTTAAATCTGTACGGATTACTAATCTCTTTCGTAGTTGTTATTCCATTCAAAAGCGACACTTTCATTATTACAAATAGGTGCCAAGAAAAAAAGCGGTTTCTCATTACCATACAAAAGTTGTCCTTCGAGATGAGCTCTTTCACTCATCTGTCATTGGTGACAACAAGCCTCATTAATATTAACTACTTAAACACGAGCTCAACATAATGAGAGCTTTTAAAATGCCAAAGGGATCACTAGGTAGGTAGGTATTATAGCTAGGTAAGGTTATTAAGTTGGTATTTTTTGACGCCTAGGCGTGCAATGATTTAAACTAATAATAAAATAGTCATGATCGTAGAATCGATCTGGCTGTAAATTATTTTTATTTCCTTTTTAAGAAAAAAATAAGTAAAATAATATAAGGTATAATAAATACTTAAAATTATACAATTTTTTTTTAAATTCCTTGTATACCAGAAAAATTATGTTAAATCAAAAAAATATGAAATTAGCGACTTCCTTCTATTTCACGCGATCACAACGAAGCATGCATCTTGAATCATTGCACATACCACACCTTCCCGAGAAAAGAACACCCTGATCAATATTAAATACGAGTCCGACACTTCTTGCAATCACGGACAACATACAAATACTGAAGAAAATAGCCCTTAATACAATGGAATAAGGTTGACTAACAATTCTTTGTGGTCCAGCTAATGAACCGAACTGATCGTCTTTTATTTATTTCTCTCTCACTTAATAGGCAAAGCCTGGCCTTTACTCCGGGTCATTACTCATTCATTGTATAAATTAAAATGAAATTACTAGAAATCTTCGGCTGTCATGATGTTAGGTCATAAACGCGCTGTCCGTGCAGTCAAATTAAGAAAACTGTTAATTGAACACTGCATTATAATTATTATTGTAAAAAAACTTAGAGATTAACACAATTTTATTTAAAAAAAATATTGGATGTATGTCCCACAATGATGAAATTTATTTTTAAATACAAGTGATAACTGACTACGCTGTTTAAAATGATTATGTTGGTCTGTTTAAAATAAAAGGACTTATATATGGACGAGACGCACGTTTTGAATTTTATCATAAAAAATAATAATATGTTTCGATGAATCCGGCACCTAAATTGGACTATTTTTTGAAGTGAAACTTCTTTATCGGCGTTGGAAAAAATTTACCGTCACATTTTTCAGTTACGCGCCATCTTTTGTTTCTTGCCCCTACCACGGTTGGTTCAGACGAAGAGTACTTTCACTTTCTCCAATGAACATGAATTTAAAAATTTTATAAAATTTAAATTTAATTTAATTAAAGAAGTTTCACTTCTTACGTGTGTAAACTAGTACACGCACATTTTTTTTTTTATTCTATGCTGTCCCACTGCTAGGCAAAGACCTCCCTCAAGTCTCTCCACGTGTCTACAGCTACGCTACGTAGAGCTATCTATCTCTGTGGACTAAATTATGTAGCCTAAAGAATGCTATACATAATTATATTATGAAAACCGCTGTTTTTAATTAGTCGCAAGTGAACTAGAATTACAATAGAATAAATTGACAATTGTATAATATGTTTTTTCTCTTTGGTTTGTGTGCAAATAAATTATATTTTCTTTCTTTCCTACTAGAAGTTAGTTTGCACTCATGTGCAACCAGCCTATGTCCAGCAGTGGACATAGGCCTCCATGGCACGCCATTCAACTCGGTCCTCCGTCTTTCGGTGGAGAAGACTCCACCCATCCCAGCGACCCACCGGAGGAAATCGCCTCATCTCGCCGATAGGCGCCCTACACTACGTTTACCGAGACGTGGTCTCCACTCGAGAACTTGTCTACCTCAACGGTTATCGGTTTTACGGCAAACGTGACCAGCCCATTGCCACTTCTCTCTTTCTTTTTTCTTCTTTCTTTTAGTTTGCACTCACAGCTCGAAGCAGTCACACATTAACTGCTACAAGTTATCCATGTATGTATGTAGCTAGCCTTAAAGTTAAACAGGGAACAATGTGGGTATATTTATCGTAACGGGAATGTGAGGTATTAAATCTATTAAAAGTTGTTTCCAATGAGCAGGAATTACAGGTTATTAAGGATGTTGTCTTCGAGTTGTATGGAAGAACACGATTTTAACTTTGTAACGGTCTTTGACTTTTGTATTGAAGGTAAGTAACGTAATTAGGCTTTGTAAAGTTTTTATTTTTACATATTGATGAACGGGACCAGAACGGGGACTTCAATGAAGATAGATAGAAGATAGAATACATTTGTATATGTGTTATAAGTTTGACGTGTCTGTCTGTCTGTCTGTGTGTGTGTGTATGTGTCTGTCTGTGGCATCGTAGCTCCCAAACGGATGAAGGGATTTTGATTAAGTTTTTTTTAATTTGAAAGTAGAGTTTATCGAGAGTGTTTTTAGCTATGTTTGGTGGAAATCGGTCCAAGATGGCCGCCGCTACAAAATGGCGGATTACTTTTTTCTTCCACGACGACCCCCTCAATATGGGTATCAAATGAAAGGGCTTAACGAATAAAATACAGCCCACTATATAAAATTTAAAATCCAAGATGGCCGCCATAAAAAATGGTGAATTACGTATTGCGTTGGGGGTTTTTTAAATTTTTTATTTAATTCACTTGTTGTTTACGGGTTACTTGATCAATCTAATTCAGCGCTTGAAAAGTGATAACTTTAACCATCAAAACAAATTGGTTAGAAAACAATAGAACCAGCTGCCCATTTATCCATCAATACTTAAGTACCTAGAAGCAGGAACTAATAAAGATGGCCGCACATAGACAAAATTTACGAGTGCCTCGCCGTCATAACTTCCTACATCGGGCTCCCAGTTTTCAATGGTGAACGCTACCAACTTAATTGAATCTCGTATTTGAACAGAATATTAAAATGGAGACAGACACCGCGATTCACCGAGACTACGCAAGTTCAAAGATAAAAAGAAAACAAAACGTATTCTTTGAACTTGCGTAGGTTAATATGCGGAAGCTAAGTCGTACGTATTGTGTTTTACTTTGATCTCATGAAGTAATGTTATTTGAGCGGTTAGTTTTTAACATTATCATTAGTAAAGTACTAAAGTAATTTTGAAGGTTTATAGTTATTGCCACCAGTATAAATTACTTGATTCGTGGCTATCGGGATCAAGCGCTTTTGGTGACATTCGCAAAAAAAAACAAAAAAAATTACATTAAACTACTGCTGTGACGACTTGATACTGTGACAATCTGCGTATTTTTTATGTTATATTGAGAATGCGCCTGATCCGTCTAGCGGTATCTGTCCTCATTACATAGTCTTGCGTATTCTATTCAGAGCCCCGTAAGGTGTTCTGATTAATGCGATAAATTGCCAAGACTGCGCCCCAACTCTTCCAATATTAGGTTAAATTAGAGCGACTTCAGAAAGATCTTGCGTAATGTAAAACTTGGACCGGTTCTGTCTTCAAGTCATAGATAGTATAGCTATACTTAGAGGATAGCTTGTCGGGTAGGAACAAGTGGAGATATTATTGGTCTTTTAACGCTTATTTCATGAACACGCTAACTGCGACACATAAGTAGGTTCATAGGTTGGCCACACAACCTAAAATTGTTATTTGACTCTGATTGTGTAAGTAGGGTAACCTGTTCTGTTGGAGTATAAACCCCAATTATTATGTTGTTTTTATCATTGTGAAGCCAAACATGCCACTGACTTGACCTGCTAACACATAACCTATAGGTTAATTATTCGTTTTGATCACGCAAAATAAATAAGTAGGTACCTACTAAAAACTGTAATAAATAAATGTGTCAAACCTTCCAGACTACTACTTTAAGTTTATTCTTTATGATAAACGAACGCAAAAATATATTATTTGAATGTAGTTGACTTTCGTATATTAAAGAAGTATCCCTGGACAAAATTATAATATCACCAAGCGGTTATTTTATGACCATGTCACGATGTTTAGTAAATCCAGGTAGAGAAGGGTTAACCCCGACTACTTTACCGAAAACAAGTCAGCAAAGACCGACACCTATTGCAAGGGTTCATAGGCGATGGTAACCGCTCACTTCTATATCTGCTACTATTAAAAATCATTAAATAAAAAAAAATATCTCTTAAAACAAAACGCACCTTTTGTAGCCGGCCGGTTGGTTTTGTAGATTCATGTCGCCAATCTGAGGTAGTTAGCGGATAATATGCAGCAAAGTCAGAGTCAGATTGTATGGGCAGGCAGGAGCGACTGCCTATAGCCAAAGGAAGTGCTTCTATTATGAAGTAACGCGCAGCTCTACAAACAATAGATGTTGGGAGACGACGGCTCCGGTAAGGTCTAATGAGCCATTATGTGCTCGTTCTACAGAATGCGAGACTGCATTAAGAGCCTGTTAGCGGGCACCGTCGTGTTTGCCCATAGAACATGAATAGTGGGAGTTGCCAAGCCTTCTCAACTAAAGCACTATTTTCACGGTATGAAGTTCATATTTTAAGCTCAAAAGTAATTTATTCTAATGGTTATACAACCCCTTTGGTGCGTTCATATTATGCATGTCACTAAATCATTTCAGACTATATGCATTTACACTTTACATAATTACATTCAGTAAGAATCTGACCAAATTGTTAATCGTCGAATCGTAACTAGTGCAGAAAACTGAAAATTTGCTTGATTCCCTGATAGGAGTGGAAAACTGAAACGTTGCTTAATTCCCTAATTGAGTGATGTTTATTATTATATTAACACACGATTTGGGAAACTACCGTGTTATCCATTACAAATAAAACACTGCTGTCACGTACCTATTGATTTCGTTGAGATTGTCTCAGCCATGGTCTCAAACAATTACGATGTCTTTCGATCGGAGTTTTGTTATTTTAGATGAACATTGAACATATGAACATTATTCATGTAGCTTATGAAATGCTCTCTTGACAACACCCGTTTTGTCTGCTCAGTGTATTTGGCTCGCTGTTAGCGGATAAACACGCACTATTAAACGGAAACTGTACTTACGAACCTTACGAAATACCACCCCGCCTCTAATAAGGTGAACTGAGCGCAATTGTTCCCATGTGTAGCTAATAAAATCTGAACTGACTGAAATAAACGAGAGAACTTTCCACCATATTAATTTGGTTTATGCCCTACGTATGCGAGTGGAGTTATAGTTGGTGGAAAGGCTTTAAACAGCATTCGTATATAATACATATATTGTGTTCATTAAGCTATAATTAATATAGGTATTGGCTTTCTCTCGTGCTTTCGTTCCCGCCCAGAAACTTTTAACTACATTCTTATCAAATTTCTACGTTACGTCGTAATGTGCGAAAAAAATGTGTTGTGTGTGCGAAATATTATGTTAATCCGATAAATGATTTTACCTGTGCGTTGATATATCAGTCAGTCAGACACGTTCTCTTTTTATTAACATTAATTATCATCATCATCATCTCAGCCGTAGGACGTCTACTGCTAAACATAGGCCTCTCCTTTGGACTTCCATATCTACCGGTTGGAAGCGACCTGCACCCAGCGTCGTCGGCAACCTTTATAAGGTCGTCTGTCCACCTTGTGGGTGTATATTGTATATTGATTATATACTTACGTTTAATGTAAAATTTAACGTATTACTTAATTTACAATTTCTGAAATCTGTAGTTTCACTACGTAGGTAGGTATTTAAATACAGAACTATACACCTATTTAATTAGTAGCGAAATTTCAACCGGTCGGGTCCCAAGCCTGGCTAATTGTGTCGGTGGTAAATGACAAAAGTTTTGTAAACTCGGAAGTTTTGGTGAAAATTAGTGGATGGAAATCAGATTGTGTTGGGGTCACGCGAGGTGAGACCTGGTCGAGTAGGAAGTATGCCACAGATAATATAGTAGCATAGTGGGTGAATGTGTGGGTGAATAGGCCAGCTTAAGCATTAGGCGCAAAAAAAAGCTCGTGCAAAGAGAAATTACCAAACAAAACCAAATTATGTTAAACGTACTTTTCGTTTTAAAATGTAGCACTTCACGTGAACATTTTAGAGCGTCAACTTTATAAGAAGAGGGCGTATATTATATTCAATTTAGTGGAAGAAACTGTCTGACATAGCGACTTTTTGCACTTCTTAACTTCTCAAATGCTTCTTAACTGTGAGGTCAATTTTGTACAGGTGTTGGTAAGTTAGGGTTTATATTTTTATTTTTAATGTGGCACAAAAAAAAATCATATCAATATTATTATGTGTTTTGTTTGTAACCCCTTATGTGCCACAAACCGTGGCGCAATTAGCCGAGAATGATACAACTATAATTTTAAGAACTAATGTTAAGTCTTTTAGAATTGTCCATGATATTTGTCTGCACTCCTCCCATTATCTTGTCATTTTTTCCAGTAAACAGGTCAACTGGTAGAAAATGCTATTTTAGCATTAAGTTAGTCCTAACGTTGTGCTGAATAATAAAATAAATAATAATAAAATATAACCATCGTAGAGCTCTTCAGACATACAAATCAGATAGGCGGCATAATGTATCTGATATATTATTTGTGAAGTAGGCCAAGAAGGCGGGAATGTCTTCCAGCGATAAGGAAGTAGGATATCCTACGGAAACCACTGGACGTGAGTTATCTATCAAAATATACTTTATATTCCTGTTTTAGTTTATTTTGTTGGTGCCAAATAATGGCGTCCATTCAAAGAATTTTGAAGACAATCGGTGCCAAAACGAGGACATGTAATCACTACATAGTATAAAATAAGCCGCTTTCCGCTGTCCGCCTGACCTTAGATCTTTCAATCTATTCTACGGATTTTGATGTGATTTTTTTAAATAGATTTTTAATAGAGTGATTCGAAAGCTACGAAGTGCGCGCGGGTTTACTAGTTTACTACAAAATTAACCATTTTGTATTATGTGGGGGTAGGTATCTATTGCAGAGGTCGCCCATGCCAGTATACCTTATTCACCAAACAGTAATGTGCAGGCATATATTATTACCGTGTTACGGCTTGAAGAGACATAAAATTACAAAACAAAGTTAAATCTTCTTGAATATCTTTTAAATAGACAGACGGACAAAGCGAAACTGTAATGCTTCCTTGTTGACTACGGAAGCCTAAAAATTAATACCTACTGCAATAGGTTTTGTTTCTTGGTAACATTTTATAAGAAAATTATCATGAAACTTAACAACATAATAGGCCATTGTAATAAAGAATATTCGTGTTAAAACTAGCATAAATCTCATTTAGTGCTAAAGAATGTACAACAAAGCCTAGACTGCGCAAATAACTTGGAAGAAACCATTCTACGTCACAAAACGACAAGCGCTCGTTAAAAAGCCGCTGACCCGACACTGGGCACGTAAATGAATAATCTTTGAGGTAAATTATTAGGACTGTAGTAAAAAGGCAGATAGAGCACAACAAAACCTAAAGTGAAGCCAAATTAATAATATATTCCAATGGGCTTCAGAAAGCAAATATGCAATCTCAATTTCATTTACGAGTAAATAAATTAACTTGTCATCGTCGTTTGTCCATCGAAATCTATAGTAGCAGTTGCCCATATTTAATTGGCAACCTAACTTCAGAGCTTAAAAGGTTTTTTTATTCTTATAATTTATGTTATTAACAGACTAAAACTCTTTTTAACTTTTCAAATACCTAATTGAATTTACAGTGATCAGAAAATGTATTATTTAGTAACTATAACACCACCATCGGCTATTATTGTAATATCAGTCCTATTCCATTCCCAGGTTGTCTGTAAGATAGTGCCTAGTGCGATAAGACCGCCGATTGTTTACCTAGCATTTAGATATCTAGCTCAGTAAGTTTCTTTGTAATTATTATATTTGGTATGCAATAAAGTATTATTCTATACTATAAACTTCTCGTCGCCAGGTCCATCGTAAGTCATAATATTATAAAAGAAAATTACTTAACCTTTCTTGGTTTTTGTGGTCTCTGCTTTTTTTATTACAGTTCGTGGCAAAATTACACAAAAACGTAGGCAAATGCACGTTTGTAATATATTCGACAAGAGTAAATGTTTGCAGGTCCGGGACTCGGGATTTACCGGATGGGCTTTTGCCAAAACCTTACAATATTACAGCATATTCCTTTGAAATTTTAAAGGGCTATTGTCAAGGGTCCGGGTTTGACCTCAATCCGGGCTCATTTAGATGAGTGGTTTGATTATTTTGCGGTCGGCATATTTTTGTTTGGTCGGTTTTGACCGATGACCGATTAAATGGAACCTATATACCCCACTTATTTATTTGGGATTAATTTAGGTGCCTTAATGTTGGGGTAATGTAAAATATGTAGACCAACCTCAGCTGCTTTTCCTTAACGCTATTTATTGAGTATCTACATGTAGACCCCCAATACAGCGAAATTATTAAACAATTTCTATTTGAAGGATCACTAATCACTATACATCGTTCAGTTAGATACATATTATATTATGTATATTCACGTGAACCGGGGATAGACTTCCTTTGCAGGAGGTCGACTCCAAAAGTGCCGGTTATTCTACAGCCTGACCAGTGATATGCAACCAATATTGTGCTTCGGTAGGTGGGCACTGTAGCTAGTGAAATTCCTGGGCTGAAGAGCCTTAACATCTTATGACTCTTGAGTGGAAAGCGTTGGTACCGTAACTAGAATTTTACATCATTGAAAAATCCTGATTCGAACTGCACTGATTACGGCCGGCGTTACCTCTTACCATCAGGAGAGCGTCTTGTTCGTCTTCTTTTTTTAATCATTATAGGTTAGCCTTTGACCACGATCTCGCGTGATGTAAATCGACGATGCGGCCGTACATGCCAAGACTGAACTTAGTAATATCCCTCCTTGTAAAAAATAGATATTTAAAAAAGAAACTCACCAGTAGTCTCATTGATGTTAAAGAAAGGCGTGAACGGATTCCCCTCAGACACCAATCCGTATCTGATCTGCCTCGGAGCTCCTTTATCACCATCCTCAGCTCGGACCCTCACGACCATGTCTCCGGGGACCACTTGTCTCGGCAAGTGGGTGATGGGTGGAGCCGACGTGAAGACTGGAGGCATGTCCTGGACGTCTTGGACTACCACTACTACTTCTATGCCGGCGATGTTGCGGTTGTCTTTGCCTAGTTCCACGTAGGGGTCCTGTGAAAATATTGATAATTTTAGAGGGATTTCTTTTGAATAATATAATTTTAGATAAGCAAAGGTAGTGGGAAATTTCTCTGAGCATGTCACAGGTACAATATAATAATACCAATTATTTCAGATTTGATTACCATTTTAAGAACATAAACAAACATCACCTAAATGAACAAATTTTTTTTACGATTATCTTTTGGTTGAACACCCAATGCTAACTATTAACTAACACTGTTGAGGAGCAAATGTGTGCCACACAGCACTGATGTCTCTTACCATAATTCCTGTAGGGATCGACGGAGAGGGACTAATGCAACATTTTGACATAGATTTTTTTGAAAATTCTGATTGGAGTTTGGTTAATTTTCATTATCGTCGCCCATATTCAATACAACACGATCAGGTTCTTTTATATCTACAAGCATAGTACTCTTAGGTTTAATCAAAACCAACTCATTTGCTTAATTAACTTTAATGAGCCCTTTCAACGACTGTATCAGAGTCCAGCCTAGTTCGTTAACTATCGATAAACATTTAAAGCGTATTTAATTGCAAACAGCTGTGCTAAAAGCAAATTACCCTTCAAACATAATAAAGCTTTTAACAATGACTAAGTTATTTGCTATCATTTTTCTTTTGTAGTGCCGACTGGTAAGCGTAAGTTTTAATGCTTGAGTTTATTGGTAGCGTAAATTGAAAGTAAATTTTACGACAGTAGTAATAATTATTGTGGAAGTAATAATCGTAAATATTTGATAATTATATTGTTCTATGCGCAATTTTATTGACATTGAAGACAACAACAAAAAAATCCATACATATAATAAGAATGGAAATTTCTCCCCATTCATTGTGATCCTTTACTAAGGTGAACTGTGAAAATACGCATATGAACAAAACGACGCGAAAAAGTCGCTTGCGCGATCTAGATCGTAAAACATTTTGTCAATTTTTCCAAGGGAAACGTAAAATAAAATAATAAAATAAATAATAATCATTTATATCGGACACATCGCCCCTAATTTACATCAAAATTTCGAAGTAAAAGTAATAGAATATAAAGTAAATTCAATTCAAAAAAATCAAAAAGCAAAAAGTGCGACAAACTAAAAATACGCCATCTATCGATGTGGCCATAAACGAAAATTTACCAGAGTAGTTTTATTAGGCTTAATTTGTAAAAAGGTTATTACTTATGTGTGATAAAACGGCACAACCGAATTGTATGCAGTTTTCGCTAAAACGTTGCAAATTTCTCTAATTTGTAAATAGTATTGGTTTTATTTAAATCGGTTTTTAAATAAAAGAGTTATATCTATCTAAAGATTTACTTATCTATTATATAAAATCGTTCGTACACTTTTGTTCTATCAACGCACAGCCCAAACGGCTGGACGGATTGAGCTGAAATTTGGACAGCGTATTCGTAAGAAGATTTCATCGTGCAATAAGAAGCGATTTTTTAAAATTCCCTCAGGAACAGGAATTATTCCCGAAAAACGAATGTATGCAAATCCGTAACCGCTGAACCGATTAAGCCGAAATTTTGTAAAACGATAGTTGGGATTGTGATTAGAAACATCAAATAGTTTTTTTGTCAGAAATTTACTTTTAAGGGGGGTAAAGGGGGGTCGAAGTTTGTATGGAAAATTTAGAACCGCTGACCCTATTGAGCTGAAATTTGGTACAGAGATAGATTGAGTCCTAAAAAATTGAATGGTATACTTTTTATTCCAAAAATCAACCTCTAAGGCGGGATAAAGGAGGTCAAAGTTAGAATAGGAAATCGGTAACCGCTTCTTTGTTTAAGCTGAAATTTAAACCAGCGTGTTCTTTAGGTAACGAAGGCGACGTATAAAAAGGGATTTTTGCAAAATTCTTCCGGGAACGGGAATTATTCCCGAAAAACGTTTGTATGCAAATCCGTAACCGCTGAACCGATTAAGCTGAAATTTTGTAAAACGATTGTTTAGATTGTGTTTAGGAACATAAATTTTTTTTTTGTCGAAAATTAACATTTAAGGGGGGGTAAAGGGGGGTCGAAATTTGTATGGAAAATTTAAAACCGCTGACCCTATTGAGCTGAAATTTGGTACAGAGGTAGATTGAGTCCTAAAAAATTGTATGGTATACTTTTTATTCCAAAAATCAACCTCTAAGGCGGGATAAAGGAGGTCAAAGTTAGAATAGGAAATCGGTAACCGCTTCTTTGTTTAAGCTGAAATTTAAACCAGCGTGTTCTTTAGGTAACGAAGGCGACCTATAAAAAGGGATTTTTGCAAAATTCCTCCGGGAACGGGAATTATTCCCGAAAAATGTTTGTATGCAAATCCGTAACCGCTGAACCGATTGAGCTGAAATTTTGTAAAACGTTTGTTTAGATCGTGTTTAGGAACATTAATTTTTTTTTGACGAAAATTAACTTTTAAGGGGGGGTAAAGGGGGGTCGAAATTTGTATGGAAAATTTAAAACCGCTGACCCCATTGAGCTGAAATTTGGTACAGTGGGAGATTGAGTCCTAAAAAATGATATGGGATACTTTTTATCCCAGAAATCAACCTTGAAGGGGGAAGAGGGGGGGGGGGGGTAGAAGTTTGAGTAGAAAATCAGTAACCGGCCATCTTTTAAAGCTCAAATTTGAACAGCGTATTTTTTATGTAACGTAGATGACCGATAAAAAGGGATTTTGCAAAATTTCCACGGGAACGGGAATTAATTCTAAAAAACGTTTGTATCCAAATCTGTAACCGCTGAACTGATTGAGCTGATATTTTGTAAAACGATTGTCTGAAGTGTGTTTAGGAACATTGAATAGTTTTTATGTCAGAAATTAACTTTTAAGGGGGGTAAACGGGGGGTCAAAGTTTGTATGGGAAATTTAGAACCGCTGACCCTATTGAGCTTAAATTTGGTACAGCGGTAGATCTAATCCTAAAAAATGATATGCAATACTTTTTTCCCAGAAATCAACTTTTAAGGGAAAAAAGGGGGGTGCAAGTTTGTGTAAAAAATCGTTAGCCGCTTCTTTGTTTTTGCTGAAATTTGGACAGCGTGTTCTTAGTTACATAAACTAAGACGACCGATAAAAAGGGATTTTGTGAAATTCTTACAGGAACGGGAATTATTCCCAAAAAACTTTTGTGTGCAAATCCGTAACCGCTAAACCAATTAAGCTGAAATTTTGTAAAATGATGGTTTGAGTTTTGTTAAGGAAATTTTTAATAGTTTTTATATCAGAAATTAACTTATAAGGGGGGGTCAAAGTTTGTATGGGAAATTTAGAACCGCTGCGCTGACCCTATTCAGCTTAAATTAATTTAGTGCAGAGGTTGATTGAGTCCTAAAAAATGGGATACTTTTTATCCCAGAAATCTACATTAAAGAGGAGGAAAGGATCGTTAACCGCTTCTTTATTTGAGCTGAAATTTGGATAGCGTGTTTTTAGGTGGTTTTGGCGACTCACGAGAAGGGCTTTTGCTAAATTCCCACTGGAACGGGATTTATTTACAAAAAACAATTGTATGCAAATCCGTAACAACTAAACCGATTGAATCGAAATTTTGTAAAATCATGGTTTGAGTTGTGTTTAGGAACATTAAATATTTATTTTGACAGAAATTAATGGGAAATTTAGAACCGCTGACCCTATTGCGCTTAAATTTGATACAAATACAAATAGTTTATTTATTTTTTGGAAAAGTGTTACAATGAAACTTATGCTATGGAACGATGATGCCTGCGATAGTCGTGAGACTGTGTTGCAGACACCAACGCCCTCCTCCGGGTTTACACTTGTGATACAAACAATCCAAAACAATCCTAAAGTTAATTGTATAAGGTGAGTTGAAATTAAAACAAGGTTAGAAAAAAATTTAAATGAATAAGCAGGTTAGTAAGATTAGTAAAATAATTCAAATGAAGGGTTTAACCTAATTTTTACATAAGCAATGTAAGATTAGCAGGTGTGTGTGTGTGTGTATGTGTGTGTGTGTGTGTGTGTGTGTGTGTGTGTGTGTATGTGTGTGATTGAGTGTGAGAGTTTCTGTTTTTGGTTCACTGGTCTCATCTAGATTGGGTATATAATAAGATGTGTATACGTTAGCGCATAAGATCTTCTGTCTCATCATACGTCAATGACAACAGCCATTCCATGCATTTTTTCTTGCATTTAACATAAGGAAGCGGGTAAAAATTCAATTCTTTGTTTAATCTGTTATACAGTTTGGTACTTATGCAGTAGTAATGCCTACTCGCCAGCACTGTGCGTCGGGACTCGGTAAGGCAGACTAAACTGGATCTACGTTTCGTAGTAGCAATTAAGGGATCATAAACAGTTTCCGAGTGTTTGCGCAAGAGTGTGCATAATATAAAAATCTGTCTAACATTTAGAAGTCTAGAAAGTGAGTATAAATCATTAGTAGGAAATAGAATAGGTTTGAAGAGCATTACCTTAAGAACGGCTCTCTGTGCTCGTTCTAATCTTATCATGTTTGATTTGACCGCGCCACCCCAAGAGGAAATACAGTATGAGAGGACAGATTGCCCCAGTGCAAAGTATACTGTGTTTAGCGATTCCGGGTCAAGAACATGTCTCAAATTTTTAAAAATGAATATAAGCTTACGTATACGTGACGCCGTGACCCCTATGTGTGTCTTCCAAGTTAGGGTACTATCTATCATAACGCCAAGATATTTTATAACAGATGTACGTTCAACTATTGCGCAATTGCAACTGGGTAGGTCTGAAAAATTACAAACATGAGCTGAAATAGAAAAAGTGTCAGGTGGTTGACAGGAAAGATTGGTTGAAAAGGGTACAAATTTGGTTTTCGATACATTGAGCGTAAGCAGATTGGAGTCTAACCAATGCATTACTGACCTGAGTACAACTTCACTATTTGATTTTACGTCTTTCCAACTTTTGCCATGAATAAGTAAGGCTGTATCGTCTGCATATGTGATTATTTTGCATTGGGGGAGAGTGATCTTGCAAAGATCATTAATATAAACTAAAAATAAGGTTGGTCCAAGGACACTACCTTGGGGAACTCCAAACTCTAATGGCATATTGGTGCTAATGAAAGTATCGATCTGTACCTGCTGCGAACGATTTGTTAAGTAGCTGCTAAACATATTCAGAGCTACACCTCTGACTCCAACAAGTTCCAGCTTTCGAAGTAAAAGGGGGACAGACACAGTGTCAAACGCCTTAGAAAGGTCCAAAAAGACAGCTACAACTTTCTGTTTTTTGTCAAGGTTCCTGACGACAGATTCTGTCAGCTCCAAAACGGCATCATCCGTGGATTTCCCACTTCGAAAGCCGAACTGGTTAGACGCTAAGACACATTTGTCATCGAGGAACCGGACAAGGCGTTTATTAAGGAGCTTTTCGAGAATCTTGGATAGCGCAGAAAGCACAGAGATCGGCCTGTAATTAGACACACTGTGTCTGTCTCCACTTTTGAAAATTGGATGCACAATGGCCTTTTTAAACGCTTGTGGGAAAATAAAAAGGTAGATTAAGTCTTAAAAAAAGATATGGGATACTTTTTATCCCAGAAATCAACCTTTGAGGGGAGGAAAGAGGGATCCAGTTTGTGTAGGAAAGGTAACCGCTTCTTCGTTTTAGCTAAAATTTGGACAACGTATTCTTTATGTAACGTAGGCGACCGATAAGAAGGGATTTTGTGAAATTCTCACCAGAACAGGAATTTTTTCACAAAAACGTTTGCATGGAAATTAGTAACCGCTGAACCGAAAATGAGCTAATATTTTGTTAAGTTCTGTTAATGAATAGTTTTTTTATGTCAGAAATTAACTTTAAGGAGACTAAGTATTAAAGGAGGGGGAAGGAGGATCAGAGATTTAATGGGAATTCAGGAACCATGGAATTGATTTGAGTCGCGGGAAGGATGGTGTGAGAAATTAGTAACGAATAATAATTTAGCTGAGGTACATTACAGTAGAGATAAGTTAAAGAGTTACCGGGAAAGGACCACAAATAGTTTTAATTCCTGAAAAGAGGCGTGAAAATTTATGAAGGCGATAAACTACCGCTCAACTGAGATAATTTGACCTCTGGGAAAGGACATAGGATTGATTTCTACGGTAGCGAACAAAACTGCATAGAAATACCCAACCCGATATTCTTCGCTACCCACAGCGGGAGCAAATAATATATAGCCATGCCTTATTTTACGCTTACAAAGTCACGGGGATGGAAATACTATCATAGTGAACATAGCAGCACCAAATTCGCTTTATTAATTGACTCTCACGCGCAACGAAGTGCGCGCGGGTCAGCTAGTTTAATAATATAGAGGTAAAATTACCTTTTTATTTAATAGTTAGTATGGATGAAGTTGTACGAGTCTCTCACACTTATAACTCTGCCTCCCTATCTTTCCTATATAGTCATTAGGGTTCCGTACCTCAAAAGGAAAAAACGGAACCCTTATAGGATCACTTTGTTGTCCGTCCGTCTGTCTGTCTGTCTGTCTGTCTGTCAAGACCCTTTTTCTCAGGAACGCGTGGAGGTAACAAGCTGAAATTTATAGGAAATACTAAGGTCCATTGCTTCTTAGAGTTGTGAAAATTTCAAACTTCTAGGCCAACGCAATCAATAGGTATAGTCGAATATGTCGCAAATTTCACCAAATTTTCGACATTACCAAATAAATCAAAACCTACGGGGCACTTCTCGTGAACTCAGAATCTTGAAATTTGGCACGAAGTAACTGCTTATAGCACAGATAAAGGAAAAATTGCGAAAACCATAATTTTTTATTTGCATCATATGAAAAAAATATTTTGAATAATTTTATACCTACTACCCCTTTTTTCATGAACGCGAAGACGTATTAAATTGAAATTCATATCAAATACTCAAGTCTATAATACCTTTAAAATGTAATAAAATCAAACCTCTATGTCAACGCATTCAAAAGAAACAGCAATTTTAGTCGAAATTTTAAACTCGCAACTACTCTCAAAAAATCAAAACCTACAGGGTACTTGCCGTGAACTAAGAATCTTGAAATTTGGCACGATGCAACTCCTTAGAGCACAGATAAAGGAAAAATTGCGAAAACTGTACATTTTTAGTTACATCATATAAAAAAATATTTTTAATAATTTCATACTTACAACCTTATTTCTCATGAACGCGTGCAGGTATTAAACTGGAATTCATATCAAATACTAAGGTCTGTAAAACCTTTAAACTGTAATAAAATCAAACCTCTATCTCAACGCATTCAAAAGAAACAGCAATTTTAGCCGTATTTTTTAACTCGCGACTACTCTCAAGGGAATCAAAACCTACAGGGTACTTGCCGTTAACTCAGAATCTTGAAATTTGGTACGCAGAAACGTCTTAAATCATAGGTACAGGAAAAATTGCGAAAACTCTAAATTTTTAGTTTCATGATATAAAAAATATTTTTAAAAATTTTGTATTTAAAATCCCTTTCCTCAAGAACGCGTACAGGTATTAAATTGAAATTCATACCAAATACTCAATTTTATAATAACTTTAAACTGTAAAAAAATCAAACATCTATGTCAACGCAATCAAAAGAAACAGCAATTTTAGCCGCATATTTTCAAACTCGCAAGTACTCGCAAGGGAATCAAAACCTACAAGTATATAATATTATACCCACTTTCTTTACACTCACTTTTCCTTAGGGTTCCGTAGAAACCCGTAGGTTTGTACGGAACCCTCGGTGCTCGAGTTCTACTCGTACTTGACCGGTTTTTTTTATATCATTTTTGGATAGCCAACACGTGCTTATTTTGATGATATCATCAAAATTGGCACTTAAAATACAAAATACCTCAAATTAACTGATTTGGAACAAAATAAAAAGCCTATGCCCTACAACGCTAAAATCACGGCCTCATATAATATTGTGCCAATATACGTAGAGTTTTATATCATTTTATAAAAAGCACCAACAGTCATATTATAAGGTTTTTTTAAATTATATTTGTTCTGTTCTTCTCTTTGGGTTACAGAGTAATTTTTTACAATTTGTCCATTCCAAAAGTCATATTAGCGGTCCACTACGGGACGGAATTTTCGTAATGTTCGAATTTGTATGTAACCTCACATATAAAGCAAATGCGGGCAGGAAGATTGTGACTGCTTTACAGCTCTGCCGCTGTCTGTCGTCAGCTTTGATAAGGTTAGGTAGATGAAAAAGCTAACTTACCACAGCAAGCAGTGTCAAGTAGTACATGGACTGGGCTTCGAAGTCGAGAGGTCCGACCAGGAAGATGGTCCCTTCTGTGTTCTCGGCTGATACCCGGCGTTGGCGGATGGCGAAGAGTGGTGATCCCTAAGAAATATTAACAATAACTTGTTAATACTGAGTTCAAAACTTATAAAAGATATTTATATTATGCATGTTATACATGTTATGTATAGCACGATACTGCAAGGCATCGCTGTTTGCCTGCTAGAAATAATGGAGTCCCGAATAGACGCATTTGACTAAGTTTATTGTTAAGGTTAACTTTAGAAGCGTAAAATACATAATATTACAATAAGTAGGTATTTTTCAATTTTATCAACGACGCAGAAGAGATTTACAAAAGGCTCATTTTAATTGAATAAACGAGCAATACGTATACAGATTTTTGTTAGTACAGATCTATGTCCAAAATGGGATGGATTCTGAATTTATTTTATCAAAGATAGATAACACTTTATCGGAACACAAAAAATATACAAAAAAGAACTTAAGAACTAAAACAATATAAAAAAACGAACAAGTTACAATTGGCGGTCTTATCATTATGTCTCTTAGTGTATTTCAAGCTTTTAGCCCGGTCAATTTAGACCAAAAAATGAGAGTGAAGTTACATAAAGTCCCAACAAGCTGAATTTTTGTAAAGTTGTTCAAAACATAATTATAAACAATGTCTAGAAGTTCCCCATCATTCCCCTGTAAGGAAAAAAATTAATTCAAGGTCAAAGGTAAAAAAATGAGTTTTTCGCGATTTTCAGAAAAACGGTAAGTTTTATCATAAAAATATCTTAAATAAAATTGTAGATCATAAAATTGTCTACAAAAAAATATTTAATACTTTTTTTCTACGAGCCACCGTTTTTGAGATATAACGATTCAAAAAGTTGTAATCTCTTATATAAAATCGTTCGTACACTTTCGTGCTATCAACGCACAGCCCAAACGGCCGGACAGATTGAGCTGAAATTTGGACAGCGTATTCCTTGGAAGATTTCATCGTGCAATAAGAAGCGATTTTTTGAAATTCCCTCAGGAAAAGGAATTATTCCCGAAAATCGTTTGTATGCAAATCCGTAACCGTTTACCCGATTGAGCTGAAATTTTGTAAAACGATTGTTGGGATTGTGTTGAGGAACATTGAATAGTTTTTATGACACAATTTAACTTTAAAGACCGTAAGGGGGGGTCAAAGTTTGTATGGTAAATTTAGAACCGCTGGCCCTATTGAGCTGAAATTTGGTACAAAGGTAGACCAAGTCTTAAAAAATGATATGGGATACTTTTTATTCCAAAAATCAACCTCTAAGGCGGGATAAAGGAGGTCAATGTTTGAATACGAAATCAGTAACTAATGACCCCATTAAGCTACAATTTGGTTTAGACATAGTTTGAGCCTAATTTTTTGTAGACAATTTTATGATCTACAATTTTGTCTAAGATGTTTTTATGATAAAACTTACCGTTTTGCTGAAAATCGCGAAAAACTCATTGTTTTGACCTTTGATCTTGAATTAAATTTTTTCCTTACAGGGGAATGATGGGGAACTTCTAGACATTGTTTATAATTATGTTTTGAACAACTTCACAGAAATTCAGCTTGTTGGGACTTTATGTAACTTCGAATGTCTAAATTGACTGGACTATTTTGATATGTTTAGTTAAAACGTCCTCAGTGACGTAAGTCGCATTAATAGCACAAAATCTATGTTCAAAGTCCATCATCCTAAATTACCCGTGATCCGCCATAAATTCAACGCGTACCTTCTGAGGACACGATTCACATTATGTAGCATTTAAGCGTACACGACCTCGGTCTGACCATTCTCCGTTCCTGAGAATCTTAACACACCTTAGTGATCATAATGTTCTATAATTGCAACATTGGATGAATGGCCCGAGTTTTATGTCCGACAACCAATCAACGGATTCCTTTACACTTCACGTAGGTAGTAAAGGTTCTGTAAATATATTAAGTAAATGTTACTCTGATTGGTTGTTTGTTACTATTTTTTCTCTAAGATGCTGGTCCCATATCGGGTATGCACGAGAGCATCTGTAAGAAAAAGATAAATAACTCTTTTTTCATAGATACCTTACAGAAATAAAAATTTTACAACCACAAAAAAATTAAACAAATTTTGTAATAATTGACGGTCTTATTGCCTATTGTTTAAAGTGATTTTTAACACACACGACATCTGTAGCTAAATAAAACAAATATTTTAAAAATACTTTTTAAAAACAAGCTTTTAATATTATTACCATCTAGCATCATAAAGTACTCGTCAAGACGAATCAAATGAGCCCCAACTCGATGGGGTTGCGTCGTTTAATTACGGAATTCCTATGGCCACTTTCCAGCTCCATCATCAGATCACCTTGATGTCTGTTGTCTTTCTGTCAGTCAGACATACAACAGACAGGTGAAAGTAAATAAAAGCTTGTAAAAACAGCAAATGTCAGGTGTTTAAATTCTAAATGCTACAGGGATTACTGTCATTAGCGCAATGACCCTTGGTATGAGTAATTACATACATTATAACAAATAAGGACACTTTTAAAACATAATTTTTGTAACATGAGTTAAGAAATTTTATCTTACATCAAAGATTTCTGTATTTTCATCTTTATTTAAGATCAAAATAAAATAAGGAAATGCGATATTAATGGCGTCTAGGATTATGGGCACTGAAATGTAGCTTATTATGTGTTATTGCAATGTTAAAACAACATACGCTACGTACGATTTTTTTTCAAAACGGCAGTGTTACCTATGTAAAAGTAACATTTACAGCCAAATGGAGGTAGGAGCCAGCTATAAAGGAGTGAAGAAGTACCTAACAAACACACACGCACAAATCACTAATCAAGATTATGTTAATGTTAAAATTAAATAAGCTAAAGCCAAACATAGCCAATTGCAGGATTCAAACATTAAAACCATAATCTTGCATTTTTAACCCCCGACGCAAAAACGACGGGGTGTTATAAGTTTGACGTGTCTGTCTGTCTGTATGTCTGTGTGTGTGTGTGTGTCTGTCTGTGGCATCGTAGCTCCCAAACGGATGAACGGATTTTGATTTAGTTTTTTTTGTTTGAAAGTAGAGTTAGTCGAGAGTGTTCTTAGCTATGTTTGGTGGAAATCGATTCAAGATGGCCGCCGCTACAAAATGGCGGATTACTTTTTTCTTCCACGACCCCATCGATATGGGTATCAAATGAAAGAGCTTAACGAGTAGAATACAGCCCACTATATAAAATCTAAAATTCAAGATGGCCGCCATCAAAAAAATTTGAATTACGTATTGCGTCGGGGGTTTTTTAAATTTTTAATTTAATTCACTTGTTCCGTTTTATCCTTGCTCGTTATTTATGGGCAGATTTGGGCTTTTTTCATCCACAAGTTTTGATGTAAGTCTTATATAACTGGTCATCGGTATGTGAACAGTGCTCATTATTCGGTTACAATGCCGTTTCGAAACTCGAGTGTTGGTATTTCAGAATCAACTCTCCACCCGAGGTCCTATGCAAATTGACCGAAATTCACACGGTCAGAGATCTATAGCTTGGACCCATCGGTTTACGTAAACATAAGTGGGAAAACAGAATGAAGTGAAGGTAGACACCACACTTCAGAAAAAAAAAATTAGCTACATGCAAGTATGTGCTATGGGTTGGTTGAATGGCACAAAAGGGTGCTTATGTTTAGCAGTGCAGTGTGAGAAAGACAGCAGAAATATGGAGTAAGTAAATAGTACACTTTCTCCATCATTGTACTTCTAACCTTCTAATGACAGTTAAAATCCAGTACCTAATATCTATTTTCTTTAATTTTCGGACACAAATTTAGACCTAATTCAGTAGTTATTGAATACAGTAGTGTGAGTGTGTGAGTAGTGTGTTCAGTAGTTGCTGTTACAGTAGAGTTCTACTGTGTACTACACCTAAACTCAGTTATTTACCATGGACTATGGGTATATTAATTATCTACTGAACTTTCACTGAGTTAACTTTTTTTGTATTTCTATATTTATTGGCCTCAGTTTTAGTACGCTCTGCTTACTTTACAATCTGCGAGTAGGAAGTAAATTGGTGCTTTGTCAATTTCTCATCGTAAGAAAATTGCTCGCTCGCTATTCCCATGTTCAACAATATTAGATTGTAAAATAAGTCTGCGGGAGGCGGGACCACGTCAGCACCTATATTGCTGTGAAAATGATCTCTATTAAGGTAAGGCAAAACTTCATTATGTGGTTAGAGGAACCCGCTCAACACGAGTATAACGTCATTACGGTACCCTAATAATCAGCTTGTATCTTAATATGCAAATTAATATAGGTACATATTACCAGTATATTATACTTATATTATTATGTATTGTTAAAATACCTCATATTTTGTCTCAAGTGCGTCAATCAAGAGGAGTTCGTTAGTTTTTAGAGCAGTAATAATATATCAATATTTTAGTGTTTGTATAGTTATCTCAAGAGCGTCAATCAAATTCGAATGTTATAATTATAAATAATATTATCAATATTTATTTATTTTACTTCCTATATGTTCTCTTAATTATCAAGGCCTCAGAATAAACGTTTAAAAAACGAGTTGACCTGCGATTGAAAATATGGATAGGTATAAGAAAAAGGAAAACTACCTACACTGAAAAAAATAGCAAACATACCCATAATTCCAGCTCCAAAGGCTTCGGCGACCGAGGATTCTTTCTTGCGATTACTATTTCGAGATCCGTTCCACGTTTTGCATCCTGTAAAAAAGAGATGATGTTAACATTTCTGAATTGATTAAATAAATATACACACGGTGTATAAAAAAAAGCCAAATATATTGTGACTACAGAAAGATGGACAACTAGTTCTAAAAAAAAATTGATTCTGACAAAAAAAAAAAGGTAGCACTCCGGGAGTGCCGGCAGAAGTGAAAACTTCAATATTAACGTTGTGTTTAATTATAAGTATAAAAATACTATCATTTATGAGGTAGAATACAATGTTTATTTATTGCGCTATCGTACACAAATATGACAATTTATATGTTGTTATTTATAATATTATATCGTTATTTATATATAACATTAAATTTTATCTCTCAGAAAAATCAACTTCCATCCATAATTTCGACGACTTTTACACCATCGTTATTATCAGAATAAACAGAGCAGCACACTCAGGCACATGGAACAAAATACTCTACGAGAAGAATGACAACTACGTAGGACGGGACGGCTAACACGCGGACACTAGGGCTGCCGTGTTATAGCACGGAACTAATTCAAAACGCGGGAAAATTTAAAAATCCATCTATAGGTACCTACATATATATGTTTACTATATCTACCTATAAATGTATATTGCTATGTATAGTAGGCGTATAGGTATGAAATAAAACTAACATGATTTACACATTTTTTTAAATATAATTTATTTTCTTTTCAATGCCCATCTTGATTCATCGTCAACAAACTGCCTGTTTCTGACCACACAAAATCGATTGATGCACATGAGCACTGTGTTTTCTTCTAAAATTCCTTTGCCAGGTTTCTGTAAATATATAAAAAGACATGTATTTTGGTAACAAATTATAAACTAAATATTATTATAAGAAATTACTAGTGAAATGGGTGAACTCCATAATATTAGGTACCTACTATATTTTATCTTACATAATATATTATAAATGTCAAAGTTTGTAAGAATGTATGGATGTTTGGATGTATGTTTTTTACTCTTTCACACCTAAACAGGTGGACTGATTGAGCTGAAATTTGGTATAGCTTAGACCCTGGAATAACACATAGACTATTAGTACAGCGTGTAAAACCGCTGGGCTCAGATATTTGTACAGGAAAATGAATAGTTGTTGTTTAACCCGGGCCCAATTGAGCCGCTTGGGTTAACCTGCTCAATTGGGCCGCAACCACCCCATTAGAATTTAGGCTCTAATTTAAATATGCTAGAAACTTATTCAATCCACCCCTGCTAAAAACAATTGAAGCGCTAGTAGCGGAGGAGTTAAGACATACATATTTTATTACCTGGAGCAGATTAAGCCTCGGAGGGCTCAACTCCTTTGAAAATTCAGAAGAAGAACCAGTGTTCTTTGTTCTTCCATCCATCCCAGCAAGATGTACTGGGTTGAATGCTTTGCTAAAACAATGAAAAAAAAACTTTAAATTTTGAGTCACACACTCAATAAAATTGGTGGGCAGGCTTACTTAATAGATTCATAACTAATGACATGAGTGATGCATAAAATCAATAAAACCTGTGAATAACCTATGGTCTTTTTTGGTACACAAATAATATCTCTTCTATCTAAAATTATTTAATTAAATTTGAACTTACTTGAACTTTCAATGTTTGGTTGTTGTCATTATTTTCTTCTCTCTCCTGGGCCAAAATATTATTTGCATAAGGTACAGCAAACTTATTCAATCTTGTTTTTTTTAAACATGTGTAATAGCGGATTCATCAAAATGTATTCCACATATTCCAGACACAGTACAGCTTATATAATGACTGCTCAGATGAACAATCATCATTAGGAAAACAGTACTATGCCCAAATCTTGGCCCTGAAAATAAAATTGTTATTGGTTAGGTTGTTCTTGGTTGATTAGGTTGGTTAGGCACTAAAGCATTTGAAGTGCAATAAATGTACATAAAAAACTTACAAAGATCTGGGTGTGGATCTGGAAGGTAGAGGGAATCTATGGAAGGTAATAGCAGGATTTTCCAAAGAAAATATGCCACACATCGCACGGGTTTTACACATGAGTCAATTACTTACAAAATAAATATAAAAACAAACTCGGTCTGTGTCGTTAATCGTTATGGAGTCTTTTTCTCACAAAACTTATACAATTAATATTATAAAACGTCTCTATCGTGGTGGTTTTATCGTAACAGTTTATTGGAGCCTCAATTTTACATAGAATTTATCATTAAAAAGGGCATTTAACACAAAAATTCAACTTAACAGAAAATCAGAAATTTTTTAAGATGACATTGACATTTGAAATGAATTGACAATTGACATCAAAATATTTTTAATTGCCAGTATATGAATACAAATATGCTATTCATTTTCTACCAATTCATAATACGACTAAAAATAAAGTTTTATTTAATGCAAAAAAACAGCTTAAAATCGAACTTATTATTATTACTTACTTATAGCAAGTGAAACTATTTATTATAGACTAGCTTATGCTCGCGGCTTTGCCCGCATGCCGAAATCCTTTCTTAGCGGAGGTCTATGCCATAGAACCTATCTGTGTTTTGAATTTCAACCCAATCGGTCCAGCGGTTTAGGCTGTGGGTTGATAGATCAGTCAGTCACTCTTTCATTTTATATATTTAGATTTAAGAAAGTTATATCATTATCAAATCTTTGTAATTTATTTATGAAAATACTATTCAAGGATGAAAAAAAAAACTACCATGGACAAATGTATTTTGTAATGGTATTATCGTCGGTTTAAATTTTGTTTCTCATTCCATCTTGTATAGCGCTGGCTCGTTCTAACAAAACATACACAGTGCTGGCATTGGCTAGTTCAACAGTTGACCCCCCCCTCAGGCACGGTAGAAAGAGTGGGAGATACTAGTTCCTCTCCCTTCCCCTCGATCTTACGCTTTTTCGATCAGCATCACGTGACCCTGACGCGAGTTTGAAAGTTTTTACCCATACAAAAAAGTGCTCAGCGCCGCTAAAGAAGTTTTCACTTCAAAATCTCTAAACATTTTATTTAAATTATAGTAATGGTCCCTTGAAACAACATTATACCATTCAGTTAAAATAAACATAATGTTTATACGAGTACATACTAGTATATAGAATACTTGGGTACTTTCGTTCCAGCCTTCACCTTTAAGTAGAAACATTCGCACATTTCCCCAAAGTTTGCGCACAAATGACGCTCATTTAATAGAGTGCGTGTTAATTCTCATATTCCATATCCGTCGGGAGTGTCATCATCATCAATCATGGCACGCGACACTACATCTGGCGGCATCTCATTTATTTCCTTCCTATGTGACGACTGATAGCTTATTTTTATGCTAGTACTTATTTATTGTAGGTGCCGTGATTTTTATATAAACCTATATACATATAGGTACGTGGAAATATAAATAAATAAATAAAAATCATTTATTTCGGACCCTCGGCCCATATGTCCACAAAATAGGTACAAATTTAGAAATTATTATTAAAATGATAAATTAGTCTAAAAATGAGGTTAATTAAATAATTTAAATGGATGAAAAGAGAATTAAAAATGTCAAAGAATATAAAAATATGCCTAAAAATTATTATAACCACGATAAAGTCAGGATTCAGGAGCTAAAGCGTGCCTTCACCACTTGGTAACAGACAGACAGACACACTCGGTTTTATAATATAACACACACATAATAACATTACTATTTTACTATGCTTCGGTAGGGGGGCATTGTAGCTAGTGAAATTACTGGGCTGAAGAGTCTAAACATCATAATATGTAATTTGAGTAAGAAGCGGTGGCGCAGTGCGCCCAGAATTTTACCTTTGTAAAATCCTGGGTAACAATGAACTAATTATGGGCAGCGTTATCTTTTAGCAGAGCGTCTTGCTCGTCTTCTTGCTTCGTTGTATAAAAAAATTGTATGAATATTTACCCACTGAAAAGCCTATGTTCTAAGCCTGTCTTCATTCAAATTTCAGCCCAATCCATCAATCAGTGTAGGTGTATAAGAATCATTTTCCCAAGCAAACGTTGCTTTTAAGTTTGCCCTAACAGAAAAACTATCAAAATGTTCCAGATGCTTGATCACGAAAACGACTCTTTTGTGGCTTATTGTTAACATTAAATCAAGCATACATACACAATACATACACAATCTAATTAAAACTTCTCGTTAACGAGTACAGAGTAAAATCTTTTAAGTTTATAATATTTATCGTCTCTTCGTTCCACTTTACATCAAAGATAGTGCAAAATATAGTATAAAACCAGTTCGCATAAAGCAATGCGTTTGCAAGCTAAGTGCTGATGATACCCGATATTAAAAGGTACGTTCAATCTATCGGGAGCACGGAACTTCGATTTGCACGGCTCATTAGTCTAAAAGCGGGCCGCTTTTGTAAAAACCACTGATAGCGTTCAATTCCGATCTTAATCTACCTCTAGAATCGTGATATTCGATTTGAGAAAGAATGGAGGTATTCTATCTTTGGTTTCATTTATGCTAATGAAAATTTGATTAGCAGCCCACCCTGTTTGGGAGATTTTGTAGTTGTTACATAGTTATCCGATCTTAAGAGCGTATATATCGAGTGACGACTCTCTCGCTCGCACAATTTGACAAACAAAAAAAAAATCTTTTTCGACATCGCTCCTCATCCCATTTTTTTATATATCTCACTGAAAACACTTTTAAAATGTGTGCAATAATATTATGCAGGAAATGTATAGAGGAATTTTCAATAAATTAATTCCTTGAATTTATATTTCAAAATTTGTCAAATTGTGCGAGCGAGAGAGTCGTCACTCGATATATACCCTCTTAAGGGTTAATTTTAGTTTGTGGATGGATTTTGTGGTGCCGCGTTCCTTTTACCCATCTCTATAGCAAGGGTCGTCCGGGGTTTAAGTGGGTGAGAGTCCCACATATTCCTCGGCAGTCCTTTTCAGGAAGGCATGCATAAAGCCCTGGGATCCTGGGTCACCAAAAAAGGACCAAAGTCGGATTTGTTGTTTTGACCGACTTTTGGTACTTATATTATAAACCTTCAATCGGTAATAATGGTCATGCACACTGCTCAAATATTTGACCTTACCGCGAATCGAACACAACAACAAAGATTTTTTTATACAAATCAACCGAAATTTGCACAATGCATTGAGTTTTCATTTTTTACTATTGTTCGCTTTGAATCTCTCGGTACCATAGAAATTCACCTGATAAGAAATACGATTTTCACAGCTAGAAGTCTTCATTGATGTTTATTTCTTACAAAAAAAGCTGTTGAAAATCAGACCCATTCATGTTTGCTCATTCATTTTAATATCTCCCGGAGGACAATTGATTTTCTTTTCATTCACAAATGTTTTCCATTCACAATATTGAATTTCAATATTTCGAACATCCAGAAGGAATTAAAATCGTGAAATACTTTTTTCGGCAGTAGATAAAGAAAAGAATAATGGATCCAAGGTTGGTTCTGCTTTTAATAGTTAATACTTATGCATAAACCCTTGATTTATTATGAGAGCTGAGTTGAGAATTTGAAATCAAGTTGATGTCTTTAAACTACACAGATTTGACAAACTCAACTTGGATGATATTTAGTGGATGAATAATAAAAAAAAGCAAACAGCAAGTAAAATTTTGTACGCCTCAATGAGGCAGAATCTAATCGACCTACTTAGTTTAAGATGACTATTTTTATTAAGAACTATTATTGTACCTACATTCTGGCAAATAAATGTTTTGTATTTGTATTTTTTGGATATGTTTCGACTCAGAACACGTCCATTAAGTTTACTTGGCTACATTATTTTGATATATTTACTTACTTCAGGCACTAAAATGATGCTAGGCTGATGTGGAAATATAGTATCTCTCGGAGTAGTCGCGTTGGTTCCAGTGATGGAGCAGGCGATCCTCGAGCTGCGGCCCCTGGTATTCCTGACTGAGAGCCTGAAGTCCACGTATCGACCAGGCTCCAGCCGCCGTAGGAGAATGATGTTCGCTTGGCAGACGGAGTTGTACCGCGTACATGGGAGGGTTTCTACACCGACGTCTAGGCGGCCCATTTGACCTGCGATGACAGAATTTGTATGATAAACAACTTAAATTTATTGATTCTAATGCATTTTTCTTACTATCAATCTAGGGAGATACTACTACAAACAGAAAAAATAGAAATTAAGATCTTTTTAATTTGCGTTGAGCAAATTTAACAAACCTATATCTGTGTAATTAAGATGACTCTCGGAAAGAAAGCGCTTTATAAAATTAAAAGATTCCAAGGCAAATTACGTTGATAAAAATCAAATAACACAGAAAAGGAAGTAGCTGTTACTCTGTTACTTATTGATTTAATCTGAGACCTACTTATAGATTAAATGAAAGCTTGTTGATGAAAAATCTAATTTACCGCTTCACTAACCCACGATTATTTTGTAAACTTCGATTGTTTAAAACAAACAAAACCGTTATTATGATAACACTGAGATAGGTGAAACTCGGAAATGATTTCAGAAAATATTTTTAGTTCATTTTGATATCATGTTTGTGTTACTTTCTTCAAGTTTTGAAACTTGAGGAAATCGCACGGCAGAAATTATGTATTTTTGTAACAAAACTTTCGTTTTCCTGCTGCGTTTTATATGGAAATAGTATTGAGTTTATTATTATTACCAAGAAAAATCTTCTTATTGCACACTTCTAAAAACCCTACCTAGTGGCTTTTCCCATATTTCAAACTTAATGTAATAACACATAGGCTACCGTACAGCGGGTAAAACCGCTAGGCACAGCTGGTAAAATAAAGCTCCAATGAAAGAATCATAATTATTGTAATAAACTAGCGTCCTGCGGTTTTACACGCAGTACAGTAATCTATATATAATTCCAGGGTTTGAGCTATCTCTATACCAAATTTCTCAGCTCAATCCGTCCACCCGCTTAGGCGTGAAAGAAACATAGGTACATCCATTCAATGTTCAAATTATTCTCCCTCTCTTCTAAACTTTGTGCAATGCCCGACAGGGTCCATACTGTTACTATATTTATTTTTTAACATCTTTAGTTTAAACACCTATGTATGGAACGCAATAAATAAATAAATAAATAAATAAATGTAACACATTTTCGTGTTTACAATATCAAGTAAGGCTTACCAATAAGCTCAAAATGCAGTGGATAGTCGAAGTCAGGGTCGGAAGCGCGCACCCTGTAGATGACCGAGCCGTTGGCCGCGTCGGCTGGGACGAGCACCAGTCGCATCAGGGTGCTGGGGTCGAAGACTGGCTCGCCACCGCACGCCCCGCCCGCTAGCACCAAGACTAGGGCGAGGGCGATCGTCATCCTGTGGAACGAAGATTAATAGAGTCAAAATTGGAATCAACAAAAATACATACATTATATAATCACGCCTGGTTCCCGTTGGGGTATGCAGAGACTATTTCTATTTTATTTTATTAGAATCAAGTAGAAAATAGTACGGTTACTAATAAAGTGACGACGTCTTTGATAAACTGTTTTTAATAGATGCTATGGCTGAGTCTGTTGAGGAAGCGAAAGAGGTGTGTGAGGATCGTAACAAGTGGAGGGAAGAGGGCTACCCCAACAGGAACCATGCGTATGTATGTATTATATGTATATGTATGTATTATATATACTATGGTCTGTTTATGATTTTCAACTGGAAAATATCTCTCATAATATTTATAAGATCGGATTGAAGAATCAGATACCTACTTAACGCTAAAAGGCAGTTTGTAGAGAGTGTTTTCTAAGAGAGAAATTTTGGGGTTACTTTTTTTTTATAGAGAATAGGGCTGCGTTTGACCACAGTCTCACCTGTTGGTAAGTGATGACGCGGTCGAAGATGTTACACACAGACCTAGTAAATACCTATTAACCCTCGATTTGAAGACTCCTAAGTTGTAATTAACAGGAAACACTGATGCTGGCAGAGAGTTCCAAACCTTCGCCGTCCGGTTAATGAAGGTTGAACTAAATCGCTTCGTACGGGCAAATGGAATATCAACCATGTAGCGATGACGCAGCGCTGTTCCTCTAGATGTTCGGTGGTAAAAAGGAGATGGTGGGATCAGATCATGAAGCTCCTGGGCACACTCACCGAAATGCACTTTGTAAAACACCGACTTAAAGTCCAACGATATAAAATAAATCATTACCTAATTGTTTCTCAGCATGTTATAATAGCCTTGTCTTTAAGAATTTAGCTCAGAAATTATATAAAACAATAAATTATTGAAGGTTAATGATCATATTATGTCATGATAACTTTACCAAACGGTATAAGGTGACGAATTTCCCAATGTCAAGTACATTTTAAAGTCGTTCCAAAGTTACCAAGAATTTTTATTACTCAAACAATTTACACACCTCTAAGTTGCGTGTAAATGTACCGGCGGAACTAACCGAAGGCAATACAAGTAAAGCACTATCTAGTTATTCCGGTCTGAGTCAGCCAAGTAAATTATACGATCTGGTATTGCGAGGAACATGCACGTGGAATCAAGGGGAAAATTAAATCGACTGACAAGGAGTGAAATATTAAAACGACTGGGAACACTGTCCGGTTTCATATGTCATTTAATATATGATTTCCGCATAGTAACAGGAGCTTAGATGATTACATTATAATTATATATTATGACTAGCTTATGCTTTTCTATGGCTTCGCCCGCACGGAAAAATCCTTTCTGAGCGGAGGTCTACGTCATAAAACCTATATGTATTCCAAATTTCAACCGAATCCGTTCAGTGGTTTGGGCTACGCATTAATAGATCAGTCAGTCAGTCAGTCAATCAGCCACTCTTTCCTTAGATAGAAGAAGAAATATGGGTGGCTCCCATAGTTTGTAGTAGCCTAAGATTGGCTGTGACCTTTTTAACATTACCTCTATGTTGTTCTCTGTAAGGGTAGAAGCAGGATGACGCTGTTGATATCAGGAGTGTTAGATATATAAATACAATAAAGCGATTCCAAATGCGACTTATGGTAAAGCTATAGAATCTTATTGAAGACTGCGCAGCAAATCCTGGTTTTAGTTAAGCACGTTAAAAAGTTAAGTCTTAGCAATATTTTCAACATTTTAAAAATAAAGTAGCACCCGATCGTGATTGCATATTTTTAGGGCAATATTTTATTATAAGTAATTTACATAGGATCAAAGTGTACTTTCTTATTTGCATTTGAAGCATGAAAAATAGGGTTAAATTTTAGATTACAAAATGATAGAAGATATTGTGTAAAGTCAATTCCCAACAAATATTTATGAAACAATACAAAGGCTCATTGTTTATGTAAATTACATTTCTCTCGTTTCAAAGCGTCTCTCATTCATTAGTTAAGACTCTCCAAAAGAAACGCTGTAATTAAGTTTCGAGTTTCGTCAAATCGATTTTACCGGAGGCTACAAAGGACAAGCAATTGCTGGAGATGAAAGAAGTCTTGGAATAGATTTTCTGACACGTGCGGTGATCTATTTAAAATTACAAATGGAAAAATGGCCGCAATTCTTGGCTCTAAGGGTTTTATAAGGGTTCTAGGTCTGAACTACGTTCTGAGAATTCTACAAAGAGCTCTAGATGGGTCTAGATGTGTCTCAGCTTTCTTTAAAAAATGATTGGACTGGCCTGATTTGCGTCTTGAGTCTTGGCTAAAGTGTTTGATTGTGTTAACTGTAAGTGTCTGTGCAACTCGGTTATGTTAACAGTGCAGGTGTCTACAAGAATTATAGCATCAACGCGTTAGCCACAAAGAAATGGGGTTCAAAATGTGATAATGACATCTTTGTTACTCAAAAATGCGCACAGCTGTAACCAGCCAGTATTTTAAATACTTTTTTGATTTTTTTAAATAGCTTGTGTACTTTTTTAAACCTTCTCTTTCTATACTTACAATTGTACATGACACCACAGCCACGCATAATAATTTCTTATTAGTTACTTCGTAAAGAACAAGCACACAGACAAGCTTTTTGAACTTAGTAGGTAGCTGGTCCCCGCATATCACATTCCATCGTTAACGTCACTTAGTGTTACAAAATGAGATTTTGTATAGTTCAATGCAAGGAATAAACTGGTTACCGGTTAGTAGTCGGCATTAAATTATAAATTGGCTACATTTTCCGTTCAAGATCAGACCATCGACCGCAACTTGCGAAAGGGAAAATTGTGTTGTGAAATGATACCGCTTCTGTAGGAAGGAATAACTTGTTGCCGAGTTATAGCTCGGGATGATCTAACGTAATTTAATTCTGATTTCATCAGGTTCGTACCTAATATGGACTTTGCTGTAGATTTTTACAGAGCTTCGGTCGCTAAGCCTACCGAGTAGTAAATGCTAATCTATTGCTTTAATCTTTTTGAACTCGTGGTATGAAGCTGAAAACTGATACCCACATAAAGAAATCCCTTCGTAGCGGTGGTCATCGTAATACCTTTTATTCCAAAATTCAACCCAATCTGTTCAGCGATTCGTCTTTTATGTAATTAACCATAAGAAGATAAATTTTGTGCACTGTGTCAACAGGAAAACAGACGACAACCGGCATTACCTGACGATTACCAATATCCACAATAGTATATCTAGTAGGTATGTAATTATTACCCAATGAGATAACTCCGTTTGTCCGGAAATTGCAACCACACCTAACAGCACTCGCCTCGAAGGCGCCAGTCCTCAACCGATTATACAAGCAAAACTAGAGTAAATGTTCCAGCTTGTTTGATCTTTAGCACTGCAGACTTATTTTCACAAGTTCAATGGCAAGTCAGCACAGAGGGTCTATTGGCTGGTGTATATTACTGTTAACCGACAAAAAATAAAATTTTCTTAGAGTCATAAGGTGCTAACGTTAAAAAGCATTTTTCAATGTCGTTGCGTGATCCACTAACACGTAACATGACAAATTTAAGAAATATCTTTTAGTTTTACCTTTTTTTGCCTCTGAGAACATTATATTTTTTCGGTTAATGGTATACACTGGTGCGTGCCAATACACATTGATTTACAAAATCTGGATGTCAGGTCAACACTTAAAAATGCATATTATGAAAGAGAGGTGTAAAGTACCTATGACATTTATTATTACCTGCAGTGTTTTCCGAAATTATCTAGGTAACATCTTAACTGTTATATTTTACACGAGATTTGAGAACTTATATTGTAAAGTTGTCTATTAGTTAGAAATAACGTAATAATTGCAACCACACCTAACAGCACTCGCCTCGAAGGCGCCAGTCCTCAACTATGAACAAGCAAAACTAGAGTAAATGTTCTAGCTTTATCTATTGCACTGCAGACATGCTCTCACAAGTTTACAAGTTCACTGGCACGCTAGCACAGAACTTGGTTACAAACGTTGGTTTAAACATTTTAGATGTCTATTAACCTCTTAAAAATTATGATTATGTATTTAAATTTCATTCCTGATTCTGTGCGATCCCTTGCATATTATATTTACTAGAGGTAGAAGTTGTATTCTTAAGTATTTGTTTCACTATCTACTGTAATTTCAATGTCTTGCTTGATACTCGAAATTTGTTGTTTCTGCATGTACATATTTTTGAGTTACAATCCGGATTTTGAACGTTTAATTATAATTTTAGTATAAGTTATGATTGTAATTTGTCTTGTACATTAGATAAATAAATAAATAAATGAATTGCTAATGGAAAAGAGTTACTGTGTTTTCGAAAATTGTTTTAGTAGCATCTTAACGTTTATAATTATTATACGAGATTTTAATAGTACGTATTTTATATCGAAGTTTAATTACGAAATAATCACAAGCTTAAAAGAAAGGAAAATGTGTGTGTGCTAGCTTATTTGCAGATCTATGCTGGATTTTTCGCTGATACCAATAGTGGTGTTAGTCCAGTCTTAAAGTCTACGCAGTTGAACTAAAAACATGTTGAAAAATAAAATAAAAGTTGCAATTACAGGTGAGACTGGTCAAACGAAGCCCTATTCTTGATAAAAAAAATGTTATTATGGTACTGAATAATATCTTTCCTTAAAATACTTTACCAATGAACAGACCCAAAATCTCTGTAGATTGGACATTGGACATAAATACATTTTTTTTTGTACTAGTGGTAACTAAGGTACATTATAAATTATAAGCTCTACGCTACGTCCATTGATGTAATGTCCTTGGTTCTATTGGTTCTAACTTCAGGGTACATTTTGTAAAAGGAAACCAAAAAGGATTGCTTACTCGGCCCTCGGTTTACGTAAAATATGAGCTCTGGAAGTAAAAGCTTATGGGATTTGTTGGTATTTTTGTTGTAGACGAGTTTTCTTTTCACTTATTGGAAAGGACTGGATCGGTTTAACATTTTGAATATTATATTCAAATAGGTTTAGGTATAAAATTATTGACAGGTACACATCTTCTTCTAGCTTACAAATTATATATTATGTAAAAAATGTATGTGTGTGAATGTTTAAAACTTCTGTAACTGTATAGTAGTTTTCTTATGACAACCTATTTTTAATTATTATGATCGAATTTCTAGAGGAGAGGCGTCATAATTTTTTGGATGATGGTTGTTATAATTTTCTTTAAATCATAAGCAGTTAAGATTTAGAGCTGTTCTATTTTTTTAATAACTTGTTTTTCAACATATATGTAGATTAGCCACACAACCTATAATGAATGAGATTTGACTCTGACAGTGTAGGGATATCTATTCTAAAATCCCAATTGTTAATTTATTTATTTATACCCGTGATTTTACAATAAAAACAAAATACCATGAATAAACATTGACGAAGCTATTAGATATACATATATAGAGATAGATAGATAGATAACCCTTTATTGAAACACAAAAAAGTACAAAAACCACTTAAAAACTAAAATAATATAATAACTAAGTGTTACAATTGGCGGTCTTATCGCTGATAGCGATCTCTTACAGACAACCATGCAGGGAGAGGAGAAAGTTGATATCCACAATGGTTTAGGTTGTGTGTAAAAAATACCAAAAACAAAGACTTTAAATACTTATTATTTATACCTCTACCTCTATTATATTAAACAGATAGAGATTTATTTATTTAGCATTATACAACAATAATTAGAAGAACCCTAACCAGACCATTAACCCTAGAGTAGTAAATCTAGCTAGTATGACCCGGGACGATAAATCGCAGCGACGTTCGAGAACCATTACTCAGTAGCAGAACTTATTGGCCGTCAGGGGCGTACACATTAGGCGGTTTTCAAACACGCACTTTGGCTACACTCGCGTTTTTTTATCATGTTTTACAGACTAGTAGCAAAGGGCTTCCACGGGGAATTCGTGGACCCATACGTTAGAGTGGCCAGTGTTAAGCTATTTTTTTCAAACAAAAATGATGTTTATGTTCATTACAGCTTATATTATCCAGTCATATCGCAACACTACCTCTGGTAAATAGCGGAATTCTGTTTAAAGGTTTTGAATTTAGAACATAGAGGTATGTAGGTAGTTTGTGGTCAGAAGGCGTACACAATTAAAAAAATGTACATACAATAATAATCAAAAAGTGCGTGACGTTAAAGCTTTAAACGACTATTGTGTACTACCTCTTATAAAGACGATATCCTTAATCTAAAAACAATTCAACCAGTTTTAACTTACACGTCCTCTACTACACATCAAGAACATTTTACATCACAGCGAGGTGCAGTTTAATGTTGTTTGCCAGTGATATACGTACGTGAAAGGCATTTACTAAACAAATGGATTTGATTTATATTTTGCTCATTAGAAGATCTAATTGGATACTCATGCCTTTAATACGTTCTGTCCTATTTTCTACTAAAATCAGAGGTGGCTTATTGGTCGTCAATTAAGGAATCTAGGAACTAAAATTTAGGAACCCTATTAGCCCTATATTTAACGGGCGATTTGATTAATTTTGCTCATTAGGTGAAATTGAAATAAGGCACTTCTGCTTGCTGCTTAACGGTATATATTACTACCATCATAAATTAAAAAGTTTGTATGGAAGTATGACGCATGTATGATGTGTTGTTATTCTTTCACACTTAAACGGTAGGACCGATTGGACTGAAATTTTATGAGTAGGTTACTTTTTTGCCTTGATGGATTCATCCTACCTTAAGGTTTACTCTGTTACCATATTCATCGCTTAACATTACGCTAGGCAAAGCTATAAAATATTAAAAATGTTTTATTACAAGCTTTTATTTACTTCCACCTGTCTGTTGTCTGTCTGTAATCAAATCTTGCAAGTTTAATTTGACCCACTTCCCGGTGTCCGATTAAGCCGAAATTTTTCATGCCTGTATTAATCGGATGACAATGCAATATTTTTATGACATCAAGCTGATCTGATGATGGAGCTGGAAGGTGGCCATAGGAACTCTGTAGTTAAACGACGCAACCCCATCGAATTTGGGCTCATTTGATTCGTCTTGACGAGTACTTTATGGTGCTAGATGGTAATAATAATAAAAGCTTGTTTTTAAAAAGTTTTTTTTTATTTCACTTGTTATGGTCTACTTTTCAGTAAGTAAAACCGCTGAGTGTAACTAAACATTAAAATTTTTACTAACATCGTGATATTAAGAATAAGAAATAATTTATAGACATTCGAAATGATACTGATATGTAATAGTGTAATGGGTGGTAGAATATTGAATGTTTCCCATCACACGCAATATAGAGATGGCTATTGTAACCTTAAAATGGATATACGAGTACTAGTAACCAACGTTTGATTTACGCTAGTCAAATAGCCTGAGGGGTCTGAGCGACGGTGCCCAACCTTTTGTGGTTTTTGTGACTTTTTTTAGGATTTTCAATGACCACGATCGTCTGAACATGACGGAAGTTGCAATACATAGCTAGCTGTTTTGTGTGAGCTCAAAACATTATTATTTAGAAAAAGACCATACATACATATTATCATATATTATCTAGTAAGAATATACCTCTACGTTCTCTACAGTTCTCGACGTCGACCCAGGTAACTGTGTATTTAGAAATGTGTGTATTAAGAAATTCGGAAAAAGTTCATTTTGCTTGCGAATAATAAGTATTTTTATGAAAATCTGTTAAAACTTTGCACGTAAGTATACGTATTTTGGTTAGCTGGAATAGAGCTTTTATCAATTGTTACACTTAAGTTTAAAATTGTGTTTTAGTTTAAAGTTTACTGCTATGGTTTTTTTTTTTTAATCAAGAAAAAGGGCTTTGTCTCCCTTGAGACCATGCCGCCCGTTATGGTATTTTAATAAAGAGGTATTTTTTTTTGGTCTAAAGTTTGAAAGCCTCTTCCATAACATAGAGCTAGGTGAAATATTTGTCGGACGTGTCGACTCCGGCCAACGTTAAATCTAGTCGCGTGCGACTATGAAGGTCTAGATATTGACATCTTGATGGTTTATTTACTTTGCAGAGACTTTGGTACTGATGAAGGTGATTTACTGAAACGCTTGAAGGTGGGTAGTTTTCTTACGTAAACCAGTTCTATGAGTATTACTGAACTTGTTTAATACATTTTTTTTCATTTTTTTGCGAGTATTTAGATGCTGAGTGCTAAGCGAGGCGCGCATGCCGGTGCGTAACCGCAGCTACTCCCTGAAGATGATCCTTGTACAGGATCGAAACTGTCGGCACGAAACTGAAGTAAATACAAGTGAGTTTATGGATTGATATAAAATAAAAAAAAAACAGTAACACAGTAGTGGCATAAAAATGGGATATAAGCTATCCTATGTCCTCATGTTAATTTTATTAATCGAGATTTATCGTCGAGTCTGCTCGTGACCACGGCTCATGTAACTGAGCCGAAACATAGTGGTTGATTTTATAATGCTTTTGTTAAACGAACGTAAAAATAATTACGCGATAAGTCTCGATTAATAAAATCAACATGAGTTCAAATCGCGAAAGGTTAAAATGTTATATCTAATGTCCTTTACCAAGACTTGAACTATCTCTATTCCAAATTTTATCTACATCATTTCTGTGGTTTAAGCTAAACACACATTCGCATTTATAATATATTACGAAAATTATAGGAAAAAGATGCAGTTTTTTTATGTGATGCGTTATAGCCGCGTCCGTAGTAGTTAGCGTCAAACTATACTGAGCAGTAGCATAATATAATGCAGTATATTGTGGTGTTAATGCATATCAAATAGTGGCGTCTATTATTAGGAATCTGCTAAAAGCTATTAGTGATAAAGTGTTAAACGTTTGCAACAATTTATTCGGAAATTCGTGAGAACTTACGAGTACCGAGTATCATAATTACTTGGATACAAAGTTGCTAACAATGTAGGCCTACGAGTTTTGTTCTAAGTTCTTTGTTATACAAAACTAGCTGCAACCAGCAGTTTTACCCGCTGTGCAGCCTATATGTTATTCCAGGGTCTAAGCTGTCTCTATACGAAATTTTAGCTCAATCGGTCCACCCGTTTAGGCGTGAAAGAGTAACCATACATACATACATTCTTACAAACTTTCAGGTTTATGATATTAGTAAGACTAGTAGCGTCCAACGGTGTTACCCGCGTTAACAAGATTTTTTTATGGAATAAAAATTGCGATAAACGTAGTATGTCATTTCCAGAGACTAAAACTATCAGCACAACGCTAAGGCAGTTCCCATTCGGCGGTTTAGTGGATGCTCATTATGCATTAATATTATTGTGATTGCCTTGTTTTCTTATGTCGATTTTATTAGCCGTCGAATATACGGGGGTAGACTTCCTTTGCAGGAGGTCGTCTAGGTGGGTACCCCAACAGTGCCTGTTATTCTACCGCCTGAGCAGTGATGTGCAAACATTACTGTGCTCCGGTAGGAGGGCACTGCTGTAGCTAGTGAAATTACTGGGCTAAAGAGTCTTAACATCTTATGACTCTTGAGTAAGAAGCGTTGGTGCAGTGCTTCTAGAATTACACATCATTTTGAAATCCTAAATAGCACTGTACTGATTATGGGCAGCGTTATCTCTTAACATCAGGAGAGCGTCTTGCATGTCTTCTACTTTCTCGATTTTTCTTTTTTTTCTCTATCTCTACACTAAATTTTGTCTAAATCGGTACCAACAGCAGTGAAAGCGTGAAGAGGTAACTAAAAATAAACATACAAGTAGTTTTTTATTTATTTATTCGTATTTAGCCAAGAATAAGCAAACAGAATGTCAGTCGTCCAACAGCTAGTGGATTATATTTGGGCACAAGACAGGGTTGAGATATAATGAAGAAGGCCTAAGCCCAATGCCCAGCAGTGGAATGTGGAGGGCTGTGGATAGTGATAACGTGTATTTGTATTAACGTGTATGTATATTTGTATCCAAAATAAAGAGAAAATGTAATTAATGGCAACAACAAGGCGCAACAGCGTGAACATATTTTCACTGCTCACTAACTCAAATAATATGATCCAACAACAATAAACAGTAAATAGCTTAATCGCGATAAAACACAGCCCATTGTGTCTAAAGTTCAAGACCGCTTCGACGCGCCGCCAATTTATTTACCTATTCAAATTTAATACAATTTGATCGTATCTTAAAGTAAAATGACGAATTGCGGATGAAATATGGGCATAAACCCTCCTCTTTACCAATTTGGTCAGTTAGGAGCAGACAGAAAAGCAATTACTGCCATTCGATCATTTGGAAAATCGCTGGAACGTAATTTGAGGCATTATAACCAGGTTCCCCGCTTCGTTCCAGGTTTAAAATCGCTGCGGGTTTGTTAGAGCGGACTTTTTAATTTTGAAAAACGTTTCTACGGAAACGGGACGAGAAAAGAATGTGTGGTGAGTATTTCTGAACCAAAATAATGGATGATTTAGAGTTAGAAATGGAGTGAGAGTATAGAGCTCATTCGGAAGCTCATGTTCCCGGTACATGATCGTAATGGCATAAATGAATTTTAAAGTTATTGTTTTCAGACGCATTGCAATATACATTTTAGACACTGAATCCTCCTACTTCCGACTAATGTAATAATTGTATATAAATATTTATGTGCGTTTACTTCTTACCTCTTCTTGTCTAATCGGCTAAACCGTTTGAGCTGAAATTTCATATATGACAAGTGAAATTTTAAAAAAACTTTTTAAAAACAGGCTTTTATTGTTATTACCATCTAGTCATAAAGTACTCGTCAAGACGAATCAAATGAGCCCAAACTCGATGGGGTTGCGCCGTTTAATAACATAGTTCCTATGGCCACCCTCGAGCTCCATCATCAAATCAGCTCTATGTCATAACAATATTGCATTGTCATACGATTTATACAGGCACGCAAAATTTCAGCTCAATCGGATATCTGGAAGTGGGTCAAATTTAACTGGCAAGATTTGATTACAGACAGACGGACAGACGGACAGACGGACAGACAGACAGACAGACAGACAACAGACAGGTGAAAGTAAATGAAAGCCTGTAATATTATGTAGCTCACATATAATAAATATGTAGCCCTGGAAATGCACATAGGCTTCTTTAGTCAACAGATGCTCTATGCGATAATTGTTAAAATAATTTTTCTAACGAATTGTTCTCTCTCATGATTGAATGAAAAAGATAAGTAGGTACTAGAATATTGACTGCCTCATTCGATGGCCAATAAAAAATTACTACTTATTTACTTTGCGGTGAAGGAGTGCGAGATTGCTATCTTTTTAACATCAATTTAGTTTTATACAATAGGTAATGAAGAACTGCAATGAAAGCATTGAATGGATGCCTAGAGACTGTGCATTATGAAATGAGTCGCAGGAATTGGGACGGACAATATTTTTTTTTTCACGTGATATTTACTAAGAAAACAAGACTTTGGCAGTTGTACTCGAGAGACGTGTGATGGAACTGGAGTAGACTGTTATTACTTCAATGGCAAAGGTATGAAAGTCCGTAGAGTGCCCCTTCTGGGTAGTCTAGCATATAAGAACTTTACAACGACGAAGAAACAGAAAGTATGAGTTTAAAGGGTAATTTTATAAGAAAAAAATAATTTCGGATGCATTTAGTTTATTTTGCGTAACGAAGTATAATCAGTTCAACCACTAAGGCCTAAGGTAAATCCCCCAAGCTTATAATTGCTGCACGGTAGTTTCCAGTAACACCAAGATTCTTCACTTACTGCACATACTCTAACAAGTTTCTTGGCACGTTCATATCAAACGAGCTACATCTAAATGTGGATAATTCAAGTGGAAGTAATCAAATTAAACTGCAGTGGCTCAGTCACACCTCGGTAATAAATTTTATTTACGTTAGATTCAGTGGCTAGCAGATTGACTTGCAACTTAATTGCGACGTTTTCCATTCTAGGATTTTATTAGAAGTGTTCTAACTGCAACCAGCATTTTACCTGCAGAAAGGTGTTATTTTAGTATCTAAGGTACGAATTTCAGTTCAAGCATTTAACCCCATTAGACGTGAAGAAATATTATTGTTATAATGAATGTAGAGGTAAAATGGGCCTTTGCATGAAGTTTAAAAAGTTTTAGGGGGCTGACGGAATCTCGATGAGGCAAGTCATAGTCCCGGGATTTTTTACCGATGGTTGACATTATTATATCTATGAAGATAATATTCGTCTTTCCTTGGGTATATTAGGTCACAAACATATAAAAAATTAATCCACAGAACCTCGTTTTTTTGTAAATAAATACAAGTACTTTTTTATTCAAAAACGTTTATCAGGGTAAACAAAATAAAACAACAAAGCTTGTTGATAACAAGCTTACGCCTAGGAAAATACCCGGTGTATTATAGCTACTCGTATAAGCTACCAAATCGTTCATCCAGGTGTTAATAATACAGGAAGTACTTAACACCGAAATCTTAGGAAGTCGGTTCAGAAATGAGATTATCCAATAATCCTATATTGGTTGGATGATCTTAATCCTTAGCTTAATACAATCATTTAAGCTGGGTTATTGAAAGTAGATACTTATGTATTGGGATATATTTATTTTGCTAGTAGGTATAGAGATCTATTACACAATGTAATAGGAACCATGTTTATTGTGTGACAAAATTACATATATTTATAGTCTGTTTATGTGCGAGGGGTTGCTGATCTGAATTTTTAGTTGGTTCAGTTTAAAAGAACACTAAATTTGACAAGACGTTATAAAATTATATATTATGTATTGCATAATTATACAGGGTCTTTGGTTATTCAGTTCATTGGTGTATAGGTATAGGGCCTTATTGGGGAGGTCATTGGCCATGTTTGGAGCACAATATACATATGTTCCGCGAAAATTTACGGTTTATGACTTGTTTAAATTTTTTTAGATATATTTTTTGATAGTTAGGTATTTAAAAATATAATATGAACAAAATTTTGGTGTGAAGCCATACCCTAGGCTCATAGGCACATAGGCACATAGTTTTATGGACGAGCAAGTAGTTAATATAAAAAAGGCAAAAACCTGCGCTCGTTTAAGACTTAAAAGGCTAAACTGATCTAAAATTTTATATATACAAGTAGTTTAATCCCTAAAGTGCACAGGCTAACATAATATTGGCAAAATCTTATGACGCATCTAGAGTAACTATACGCATTATATTAATAATTACGACATAATATACCTCTAGATATACCTTACGATATAAAATATGAATTAATGCAATTACTTAAGGTTTAACTAAAGTCCATGCTAAAGAGTTAATAATCAGTAATTTTCTTGGCGAAAGGTAACGGTCACTGGCCGTCGGCTGTCGGTCAGCAACTATTGATTTTCCAAGTGGTACGAGCACAAAGCAAGGCTGTAGGGTTTGATTTCGTAACGTTTATACCCGTTTACTGTAAACAAATACTTTGTGGAACAATATTTCTGTTGAATTTACGGGTATTGGAGAGCTTTTGGTAGGAACTATAAGTCTTAAAATTAAAGTAAATATATTTAAAGTCCAGGAAAAATCTGAAAACTTTACATTTTTAATTAAATCGTTATGCACGTACCTACGTATTTGGATGGGTGACCTAGTGGTCAAGTAACTTTTAGCTGATTTTTTTGGACGAAACTTCTCTTTTTCTTCGTCTTGTACCTGTCCAGTTTTATCTTGAAAAGTTTTGATCAAAGAAGTTAAAACATTGGGAACAAGCGTGATAGTGATAAGACGGAGTGATTTACTTAACTTTTTTTTCTCAAACTCATCACTTAAGGAAACTATTTGGAAACAAAACAAACAGCTAGAGTAATTAATTAGACCGCTATCTGAAAGTCTACCATCGATTAACCATTGACCTAGACGCAGGGTTGTGGGTTGTGACACCATTTTTCGGTGGTAGCCTTATTTATGTACGGCCATAAGTATTAAAGTATGTCATCTGATAAGGATTTCTTAGTAAGTTGGTAAGTTAGCGGAATTGGAGCAAAGTAGTGAAACTGTGTGCCTAAAGTGTTAAATAAGACTGAATTTAGGCGTACAAGTGTTTTTCCCCTCAGTCAAGAATGGGATTTTAGGATTTCGGATTATTTTTACGAGTATAACTGCATTTATTGTACATAGCCATTTTGGCACGATATCTGCTATCATAAACGCAAAAACATGAATGTGTGTATGTATGACACATACAAATATATGTTAATTGTGAAAACACTTGTTTTATCCTCAGGCCTAAAAAGCTTGCTTTTGATTCTGCTCAGACGATTCATCTGAATTTGTAATTGTAGCGTCCGTGGCCCAGTGGTTATACGTCCGACTTGTAAGCCGGAGGTCCTGGGTTCAAATCTCAGTGTGGCAAAGATTTTCGCCTGGACGCTACCGTGTTTCGGAAGGCACGTAAAACTGTGGGTCCCGGCTGTTTCCTATAAGATATGTAGGAGGCAGTCGTTAGGTCATGTTGCAGGCCCTGTAGTAATCTCGGCGACCTGAAACTGCAACATATAGGTTAGCCACACAACCTATAAATTGTGATTTGACTCTGACAGTGTAATTAGGGAAACCTGTTCTGTAGGAGTATAAACCCCAATTATTATTATTATTATTATCTGAGCAGAAATTTAAACAAGAAAAGAAATGGAAACAAGAAAGGTATACTTTTTTATTTCGAGGTTATTTTTGCCCAGCACGCACAGAATTTTGGGACTACTGTATTCTCTTTACAAAAAAAATATCGTGTGAATAAGTTATTAGTTGAGTCACCAATATTATTGTTTTGAGCTGAATCAAAAGCAAACTTATTCCATTCTAATTACAACATTATTCAGTCCAATTACTCTAAGAATGCAACTAATGACCATTGGCAGCAAACACAAACCAGTGGTAATTCCTAACGAAGATACCAATCACAGATTAAACGAGGATATCGGGATAGTTGATGTAAATTCACCTAACTTGTGAGTCTATGGAACGAAATGTTAGCTCCATACGGCTCTTTAAATTTCGATAGTTTTGTGTAAAAGATGTACATACCTAACGAACGTAAATAAAAACCCATGATCACCTCTTTAGGTTGTAACTCATCAGACGTGTCCGCCTCGGACCAGTGGTGGTCTGTCAGCTTTCACGCCTGAGTAGTTAGGTGCCGGCCGACTCCTATTTAAAGGTTAGAGCATGAGAGGGTCGGGTTTCCGTGGGTTGAGTTACCGAGGCTTGGGGAGAGAAAGTGTCAAGAATTTATATAAAGAAGGGCGCCAGACACTTGCTCCGCCAACAAAGGTGTTCCGTGAATTCAAACAAAAGTTTTCTAATAAAATGTATATTATATGCCAAATATTAGCTTCTTAGTCCTTTAGGTTATAATCTAAGTTCGATTATCTCTAGTAATCGCAAGAGTTAAAGTTATTAAAATCTTGGGCGGCTAGCGGCCCTTACAAAAACTAAATATCAATAGGGTAGTTACAACGTTACATAAGCATAGCCACAAAATAGACCAGGAACACTGGTCGTCACAATAAGTTATCTAAAAATAATAGTATAACGGGCAGTTTACAAACACTGGTGACTTACAACACCGTGCACACATATGAGTCTCGACAAGTTTCGTAGTTAAGTAAAATAAGGGGCCTATGGCACCGCCGATATAAAGGGCATCTAAAGCGCCATAGTTAAACACTGTAGTTGAACGCCGTTACTAAACCAGCGTAGGTAGACACTGTAGATAAACCGGTGGCAAAAAGCACCGTCCATAAAACCGGGGCAAAAACACCGTCCAGAAAAACGCTGTAGTTAAACAGGTCCGTAAAAAAAACCAGCGTAGTACAAACACCGTTCCTCGCGTAGAGCAAATAACCACGTTTCCAGCGTAGGGTAAAAACTATTTCCAGCGTAGGGTAAACACGATGTTTCACGCGTAGGGTAAACACTATTTCCAGCGTAGGGTAAACAAACCACTCTTCCAGCGTAGGGTAAAAACGATGTTTCACGCGTAGGGTAAACAAATGTTTCAGCGTAGGGCAAACACCCTGGAACAATACAATTCCAGTGTTAAAATAACTATAACCACAAAAAGAAAAGAACGCGGCCCTAGGTACACTTACCACGTTTCCAGCGTGGGTGTTATTTCCATAAATAGGAGGTGGAGCGACGCGACAAAGCTGCTGCTCGACTCCCAGGCCGATGAAATATTTCGGTATAAACTTGAAATAAGTCCAATACAAATGGAGGAGAGGCTCCCGGGCACGACTCTGCAAGCGTGGCGCGAGGCAAGGCCCGAAGGCCTGCCTCCACGCCGATATTCCAATTTTTTTTTCTCGAGGGACGCCTTCCAACCTCTCTCACAACCAAAAGAAAAAACCAAGAATGGCCGCGGTCAGTGTGACCAGCACTACCATCGAATAAAAATTCTACCAAAAGTATAAAAAAACGAGATGTTAGAATTCACCAAATATGAGAAAAACTGAGTTTCCTAAAGCCAAATATTATTAAGTCCAACAATCAAAATACTCTGTATATCAAAACAACAGAAACCCGAAGACACCCTGAGAGAAATTGACCTACAACGAATGACCCCACCTTCGAAGAGCTGATACGAAGTCAACGTTTATTTTGGAGGACATTTCCCTCCGAATATCAACGTGAAATTGAATCTAATTAGAAAATATACCAAAACAGTAATTATTTGCATTTTACTAATTATCTTCTAAAATGTCATAAAGTTTATTACCAAATAGTTAACTTTTTAAATAAGTTCCATTACACACGAGCGAGCCGTCAAAATGATAAAAACCGATAAAATCAATAATTTCTTTATGGTTTTTTTGGTGACACTTGACCCCATGTTTTGCATATGTCAACTTCAAATGGCAACCATCAATGAACGTCAATGTCATATGATAAAATGTTTTGAAATCAGGTGTTAACAAAATTACTACTTTTTTTTATGAATTTACATAATATTATGTGAAAACCAATTAAATGGCAGATTATTATTATCTTCCATGGAAAGTACTAAGTGACATTATGATTCTAAATGAAAGGACTCAGTGCTAAAGGCAATTTTGTTACAGTTCCCCTCAAGTTGGATAAGAAAATTTTTATTTGCTTCAAATAAAAATTTTCGCCTAATCTTAGCAAACTCCAAAAGAAAGCTACTGAGTTTACTAAAGTCTTAAACAATCTCTATCTAAAAATCTTTGGTCTAAATTCCATTCTCTAGGACCCCAAAAACTAATATTCAAAAAGATATTCCCAAGAACTCAACAAAACAAAGAGGCTTCGCTAGGCCTAGACCCCTAGACAATCATCCAACCAAGTATTAATACTATCTTCCCCTTCCGCACCTAAAAACTTACAATACCCCAATAAAATGAATCCTATCTCTCTCACACACATACTTCACCACAATCCCGCAAACTTACTTCTTCCCCAACATGCAAACCCATCGAAGCATTCATACCGTCAAACATACCATCAAGAATCGTATCAGAACCTACCCAGCTGACTGTCCAAGTGACTAAAACCTAACTCCACTCTAAACTAACTACAGACAACTACACAAATAAAATTCTGCATGCAACAAACTGGTTTTAAAATTACCAGGGTCATTAAAAAACTTACACCAACTATACAGTCTTACCAATAAAAAGGGGCGACACACGCCCTCATAAATCTACAATCAGCATGCACAATCTAAACCAACAGAAGATCTAGTGACTGGTACAAAAAGGCGCTGCAGAGTCGTAGAGGCCACTTGACTCTAACAGCTCGACCAAACCCAGTCAAAGAAATTTTACTCCTACCTAAAATAAAGCTAGGAAGTCTTAACATAAGAAAGGGGTGACACACGCCCTTATCAAAGTCTCAAATAGGCGACTAAGTGTTTGAATGTGTATAACAGGCGCTGCAGAGTCGTAGCGAAGGCAGACTCTAACAGCTTGACACACCAAACACTGTCGAAAGGATTGCTAAAAGCAAATCAGAGAGGTACCTATACCATTTAACGAGTGAGGTAAGGACCTATAAACGGGCTTCAATGCGTTAACCACCATTATAGCAGAGCGATGGCCAGGGATACACCGTGAACAACAAAGGAGCTACGGTGCCCTGTGCGACATTGAAAACACACTAAGGCGACTAAGTGACTGGACAGTCAGATCTGACCAGCACTGTCGAAATGCTTCCCACTAAGTGGCAAGACTTTAGGCGACTTTGTGTCTGGCCTACAAGGCGCTGCAGAGTCGTAGTACTAACATAGACTATGACAGCTATAAATACCGGACACAGTCGAAGGAATACCATATCCTGTATATGGTACTCAAAGGCGATCTAGCGATTAGCTTCTAACAAGGCGCTGCAGCGTCATAGTGATAACACAAACCCTGACAGCTTGATAAGCTAATCACGATCAAGGGTAGCAGACCCTAAGAACTAAAAAGTTCATATCAAATCCAAAAAGAGGAGGCGGCACTGCCGCGGGTACAAAGTCCCATACGTAGTAACAAAGTTCCTATAAAAGAGGAAACTAATAAACCTTCCTAACCAAAAGAGGAGGTTATATATTAATCCAAGTCAGAGTTTTGTAAATACCCCTACATTCAAAACAAAAGGTAACAGAGTTCAACCTAGGTACGATAAAGCCTAGTCGAACAAAACCAAAAGTAATAATTTAGTCGGTTGTAGAGGGAACATCTCCTGGACGAACCAGATCCTTCAGATGGAAGTCTCCTAAATTCTTTCCATCCAGGGATTTCAAATTAAACACCAAGGGACCTAATTTCTTATGTATGACACACCGCTCATATTTAGGAGCAAGCTTGGCAGAGAAGTACTTTGACGCGTTTGATAGCGGAAAACATTTCTTATATATTATCTGACCCTCTTGCAGTTCCATTGGCCTTCGTCGCAAATTATAATATTTAGCATTGCGAGTATGGGCTTTCAGCAAACTTGCCCGCACCTTGTCGAATGTAGTTTTTAAATTCTTCAGCGAATCAGAGAATCCGTAATCAATGTCTTGAAGTATATCCCGATCCTGAGGATTCGGCGAGTTGTAAAGAGTCCCGTCTATTATCATTTCCCTTCCGTGCATGAGATAATACGGAGTATATCTCGTGCCTTCGTGTACCGCCGTGTTCAAGGCGCATTGTATCTCAGCCAAGTGAAGATCCCAAGTTCTATGATCGGCACTCACATACGATGCAATGGCTCGTACTAATTCGCGGTTTACACGCTCGGTCTGGTTCGTTTGTGGATGATAACGGGGGTTGTAAAAGACATGAGGGATGTTATATTTTAGCACACAGTCTCTGAATTCCTTCGAAGTAAATTGAGGACCATTGTCAATATACAGATATTTAGGAATACCATGGACTAGGAAGATTCCCTTCTCTAAGCACTTTAATATAGACTTGGTCGTAACATTCCTAAGAGGAAATAAGGTTACGTATTTACTAAAGTAGTCAGAACATACGAACAAATATTGGTTCCTACCATATGACGGCGGAAAAGGACCAAGTATATCACAGGATACAGCTTCTGCGGGTCGTGTAATGCGCCGAGGATTACCCATCATTCCTCCAGGAGCGACATTCACAGGTTTATACATCTTACATATCCCGCAAGCTTCCACATAATCTTTCACGTCCTGATACAAAGTAGGCCAGTAATAAGCCATGGCAATTTTCTTGTATGTTTTAAACACGCCAAAGTGTCCAGACTTAGGGTCATCGTGACAAGACTGTAAAATTTCAGTCCTGTTCTCATAGGGAACAACTAGTTTCCAATCAAATTGGGAAGAGTCTTGAAACTTATTTTTATAAAAACGCAACAGTCTACCGTTTTCAATTTTATAATTTATATATAGAGGGGGTTGCTCGGAAACATTCTTCCACAGATCTATATACCAAGGATCTTTGGTACAGTTTATATCAACAAAGTCTATCTGTATACGGGACAACGTATGAGCCACATAGTGAAACTACAAGCACAGTTAGACCCGTTGTATTTTAAATTTAATGAATTTAAGTTCAAGTGACGTTCATTTTTAACAAAAATCTCTTTGGTGACCGTCCTAACTTCAACATCAGTATTATCTCCTGGAGAGTCAGAATCAGATAAGGAAGTACATTCCTCTTCTAACAAGCTAGTCAATAGTAAAGAAATGTGTTGTTTAATAGCAGTGACATCAGTCGATTCTGGTAAACGTGAAACGCGGCACCGAAGATAACGAAGCCTACTACTAAGTCGGGCCTTCGTGGTGGCCGATAACCTATCAGCATCAGATCCTATCTCCTTCTCTATGTCATCTACCTTTTGAGTACAAACAGACAATTCCTGTTCAGCTTTAACTGGTTTCAACTCGGACAGTTTGATACTACCTCGTCGAGCAAATTTAGAGGTGTCAGTAAGAATTTTCCTTAAACTGTCTCGTCGTGACTCGGGGTCAATATCTAAATGTCTAATAAATAATTCATGAGTAATCTCATCCTTCAAAAGGTGAGAAATCTTCCCGCCAGCACTGATAAAGTCCATATTTCAAGAATTAAAGTGAAAAGAAAGACAATAAGCAAAGTTCCAAGTTTAGAAATATTTAAATTTAATATTCTCGTCTAAACACGAGTTATCCACAAAAGATTTTATTAATTTAAAATTTTGTAAGTCTACGAGTACTAATAAGTCAAATTTAAAAAGTTAATACTTGATTGTCTTTTATTAAAATGCTCAAAATTAAGTAATACTATAGTTCACTACTACAAACTCAACACCAACCTCATCGACAAAAGGTTAAGAACAATCCTAATCAACAAAAGGTTAAAATTTAAATTACACCCAAGTTCGAAATTATATTCCACTAGCAAATCCACCTAAATCCAATCCAGTTGTAAAAAAAATCATAGTATTCATCTGAAGTAACTAAAGTTCAAAGTTCAAAAGTTCCAAGACCAAAATCACCAATCACCTATAAAAAGAATCCAAAGTCAAATTTCAAATTAAATATTTCCAGTAAGAATCCCTTGTGCTTCCTGCTAAAAGCACTAAAACATTGCTATTACCAAAGATAGCAACTATAAAATGGAATCTAAGTTCCCGAGTAAATAGTCCGGTCAATTTAGACCAAAAAATGAGAGTGAAGTTACATAAAGTCCCAACAAGCTGAATTTTTGTAAAGTTGTTCAAAACATAATTTTAAACAATGTCTAGAAGTTCCCCATCATTCCCCTGTAAGGAAAAAAAATAATTCAAGGTCAAAGGTAAAAAAATTAGTTTTTCGCGATTTCAGCAAAACGGTAAGTTTTATCATAAAAACATCTTAGACAAAATTGTAGATCATAAAATTGTCTACAAAAAATTAGGCTCAAACTATGTCTAAACCAAATTGTAGCTTAATGGGGTCATTAGTTACTGATTTCGTATTCAAACATTGACCTCCTTTATCCCGCCTTAGAGGTTGATTTTTGCAATAAAAAGTATCCCATATCATTTTTTAGGACTTGGTCTACCTTTGTACCAAATTTCAGCTCAATAGGGCCAGCGGTTCTAAATTTACCATACAAACTTTGACCCCCCCTTACCCCCTCTTTAAAGTTAAATTGTGTCATAAAAACTATTCAATGTTCCTCAACACAATCCCAACAATCGTTTTACAAAATTTCAGCTCAATCGGGTAAACGGTTACGGATTTGCATACAAACGTTTTTCGGGAATAATTCCTTTTCCTGAGGGAATTTCAAAAAATCGCTTCTTATTGCACGATGAAATCTTCCAAGGAATACGCTGTCCAAATTTCAGCTCAATCCGTCCGGCCGTTTGGGCTGTGCGTTGATAGCACGAAAGTGTACGAACGATTTTATATAAGAGATTACAACTTTTTGAATCGTTATATCTCAAAAACGGTGGCTCGTAGAAAAAAAAGTATTAAATATATTTTTTTGTAGACAATTTTATGATCTACAATTTTGTCTAAGATATTTTTATGATAAAACTTACCGTTTTGCTGAAAATCGCGAAAAACTCATTGTTTTGACCTTTGATCTTGAATTAAATATTTTCCTTACAGGGGAATGATGGGGAACTTCTAGACATTGTTTATAATTATGTTTTGAACAACTTCACAGAAATTCAGCTTGTTGGGACTTTATGTAACTTCGAATGTCTAAATTGACTGGACTAAAATGTTCTACAACCAGGATTCAAAAAATCCTAAAAATTCCAAATTGTCAAATCCAAGTATAAAATAAAATGTTATAGGCCTGGTAGATCCTAGGCTTTAAGATTAAAATGATATTACACGGCTAAGGCCGGAGGTTAAGTGTAGAAAATTAAAATTAAGTTTTCAAAGTACAAGTTTTCAAGCAAAAATAATTAATATAAATTTCTAAACAAAGAAAATTCAAAGAAAACCTTTTCCAAGCCTCACGTTGGGCGCGCACTGTAACTCATCAGACGTGTCCGCCTCGGACCAGTGGTGGTCTGTCAGCTTTCACGCCTGAGTAGTTAGGTGCCGGCCGACTCCTATTTAAAGGTTAGAGCATGAGAGGGTCGGGTTTCCGTGGGTTGAGTTACCGAGGCTTGGGGAGAGAAAGTGTCAAGAATTTATATAAAGAAGGGCGCCAGACACTTGCTCCGCCAACAAAGGTGTTCCGTGAATTCAAACAAAAGTTTTCTAATAAAATGTATATTATATGCCAAATATTAGCTTCTTAGTCCTTTAGGTTATAATCTAAGTTCGATTATCTCTAGTAATCGCAAGAGTTAAAGTTATTAAAATCTTGGGCGGCTAGCGGCCCTTACAAAAACTAAATATCAATAGGGTAGTTACAACGTTACATAAGCATAGCCACAAAATAGACCAGGAACACTGGTCGTCACAATAAGTTATCTAAAAATAATAGTATAACGGGCAGTTTACAAACACTGGTGACTTACAACACCGTGCACACATATGAGTCTCGACAAGTTTCGTAGTTAAGTAAAATAAGGGGCCTATGGCACCGCCGATATAAAGGGCATCTAAAGCGCCATAGTTAAACACTGTAGTTGAACGCCGTTACTAAACCAGCGTAGGTAGACACTGTAGATAAACCGGTGGCAAAAAGCACCGTCCATAAAACCGGGGCAAAAACACCGTCCAGAAAAACGCTGTAGTTAAACAGGTCCGTAAAAAAAACCAGCGTAGTACAAACACCGTTCCTCGCGTAGAGCAAATAACCACGTTTCCAGCGTAGGGTAAAAACTATTTCCAGCGTAGGGTAAACACGATGTTTCACGCGTAGGGTAAACACTATTTCCAGCGTAGGGTAAACAAACCACTCTTCCAGCGTAGGGTAAAAACGATGTTTCACGCGTAGGGTAAACAAATGTTTCAGCGTAGGGCAAACACCCTGGAACAATACAATTCCAGTGTTAAAATAACTATAACCACAAAAAGAAAAGAACGCGGCCCTAGGTACACTTACCACGTTTCCAGCGTGGGTGTTATTTCCATAAATAGGAGGTGGAGCGACGCGACAAAGCTGCTGCTCGACTCCCAGGCCGATGAAATATTTCGGTATAAACTTGAAATAAGTCCAATACAAATGGAGGAGAGGCTCCCGGGCACGACTCTGCAAGCGTGGCGCGAGGCAAGGCCCGAAGGCCTGCCTCCACGCCGATATTCCAATTTTTTTTTCTCGAGGGACGCCTTCCAACCTCTCTCACAACCAAAAGAAAAAACCAAGAATGGCCGCGGTCAGTGTGACCAGCACTACCATCGAATAAAAATTCTACCAAAAGTATAAAAAAACGAGATGTTAGAATTCACCAAATATGAGAAAAACTGAGTTTCCTAAAGCCAAATATTATTAAGTCCAACAATCAAAATACTCTGTATATCAAAACAACAGAAACCCGAAGACACCCTGAGAGAAATTGACCTACAACGAATGACCCCACCTTCGAAGAGCTGATACGAAGTCAACGTTTATTTTGGAGGACATTTCCCTCCGAATATCAACGTGAAATTGAATCTAATTAGAAAATATACCAAAACAGTAATTATTTTCATTTTACTAATTATCTTCTAAAATGTCATAAAGTTTATTACCTGGTCACACCAAATAGTTAACTTTTTAAATAAGTTCCATTACACACGAGCGAGCCGTCAAAATGATAAAAACCGATAAAATCAATAATTTCTTTATGGTTTTTTTGGTGACACTTGACCCCATGTTTTGCATATGTCAACTTCAAATGGCAACCATCAATGAACGTCAATGTCATATGATAAAATGTTTTGAAATCAGGTGTTAACAAAATTACTACTTTTTTTTATGAATTTACATAATATTATGTGAAAACCAATTAAATGGCAGATTATTATTATCTTCCATGGAAAGTACTAAGTGACATTATGATTCTAAATGAAAGGACTCAGTGCTAAAGGCAATTTTGTTACAAGGTATCTTACGTAAAAAATATTCTAAGAATCAGTTTTTGCTGGCGCAAACTACGATACCGCATCGAAAAACAAAAATCATCATCACAGACTCGTATCGGCTTCGATTTGGATATGCGGACTTAGAGTCCATTTCTTAGAAAACCAAATCAGGCATCTATTCTGATATAGTTCTGCAAATATACTATTCTAGATAAGAAATAACTTCCACATAATCGATCTACGCTAGATTAATGGGCAGGAGTTAATCGTGACCCCTATATAAGGGTTCGAGGAGCAAATCTGGGCGAAAAGGTGAGCTTTATGGTGTATGGTGGTATCACGCGAGCTGACCCCATGTGACCTCATTACAGGCTGTGCTTCTATGGTCATTGGATTGTGCCTTGTTAGCTGTGGGAGTTCTATGTTTCCTTTCTTTGGTAGCGGTTATTGTAAAGCCATTTCATTATGTCCGCTGTTTAATTGCAAGTTCGTCCCATACATGCTAGGAATATTTTGTTTGGCAGAAAGGCTCAATTTGATTATGGTTCATGATTCATGATGGTCCATAGTGTCCCTTTTAGAAACTTAATCTCCGGAAACCGTTTAACAGTGGGAGTATTTTCAGCGAGAAATCTGTATAGTTAAGTACCTACTTAATCCAAAATGCTGCAGTGAATTATTAAGATTGCAAGTGTTGTTGGAGAATCTGTATTTAAAACGTTATATATAGTAAAAAGTTTCAGTCAACTTTTTGACTAAGACCTTGTAGAATGTAATACTTTATAACCTATAGAAAATTAATATATTGCCAAAAGTATCTTAGCCCATACTTAAGATGTTTAATATCCTCACTTCAATATTAGGATACATAAATTTGAGAAAACGAAGCTTAATAGTTTTAATGAAACTTATAATAAATAAAAAAGGTTAAAAATAATACTTCAAGAAGACTATTAAAACATTTTCAGTTGACAGAAAGTACGTTAGCCCAGCCGCAAGGCACGCAAACATTTTATCACGATCAAGTGTGACTAGCAATCGCCAGATGTTTGCAATCCTAAAAAAAAAACCAACAAATCAGTATGCAGTGTTAATGCGGCCGCATAAATTACTCGAGATTAGGTCCAAAGTAAGCAACTTTTAAATTAAAACCTGAGTGTAAATTGCTAGGAGATATCTAACGTAGGTATTGCTAATTTAGAAGTGGCTTAATGAGAAAAGGGCGCGGGAAGTTACAGATGAACGGAAAGGTTAAATGTAATGGGTAAAAAGGGTTATACATATTTTAGAGAAATAACAGAATATGTCAAATCTTATATTATGTACTTCAACCTTCCTCGATAATCATGAGAAAATATTTCCTAAATCGTCCAATCTGAACTCCGTCTGAAATTTTTACTAATGGAAGATAGAACAGTGTCGCTGAAGCAATAATTTGTTTCAAAAGGATGTTCGTAGTAAACTTTATCAGCCTAGCGACAAATGTTGTCTTTGATAACTGCTCTTTTAAATACTCTCTGACCAACAACAGCCGGAGGAGTGCAAGCTCCTATAAAACTTTATTACTTATCAGATGTAAGATTACAACTTCTGTCGGTTTTATTTTACTGCCAGCGCGAGAGTCTATAAAAATGCTCTAGATTACTTGATTAATCGTATTCAACTACTCGTTTTATGTATCTGTAATTGTAATTTGTCATTGATAAGATACATTTATTCCAATTACTGAGTTCTAGTTAATTCTCTGAGATACGTTGTCTATAAGTATTGGTTGCATAGCGTCGTTGAAATGCTCTTGCATAATGCATGTGGCCAAAATGGAACTAATGTTTGCCTGGAGCTGATCTTAAACCAACATAGCATAATTAATATAGGGTTAAATATAAGCTACGCGCCCATATTCATGAAGATAATTAAAGTAGTATTATTACAAGCACCATTTTAAATAGGTCTTATAAAGATTTTTAATTTTTTACGTTCTACAACAATGTTAACATCATTCGAGTCGATATTTTAGTCATAATCATCTTTCATTTTGTCTTTCATTCGTTCTATTCTATGTCTGGCATCCCTGAGAAATCTCAGTTTATTATGTTGATGCTAATATTAATACACCATTGGAGTATAAACTATAAACTCCAATTAATATGATCCTACTTATGTTATTGCGAAAATTGGTATGTTTGTGAGCATATAAAACTGCTGGGCACAGTTTGTCTATGCAAGCCCATAATATAATAGATGTCAATTTATTCCCTAGCATGGTTTACCGTGCTCTTCGATATTGAACATTTATGATCAGAACTGTAACGAAGAGCAATCTATGCGAGTTTGCGATTCCAATCAATTAAAAGTTATGCTCGGCTCGGAGACGGGACGAAACATTTTAACGAAACATGTTATTATAAATATTTATGATTAAAAGATTCAGGTTAAGCTGATTCGATCGTAAGGACATCAAAATGCCTTTGTACTTATTACTACAGGTGGATGCCTAAGATGGTAGTTCCAGTGGTTATGTCAACAATTTCGGTCACCAGCTCAGTCAACTTTGGAACTGATAAATATATTCACTAGGAGATAATCATGTTTCATTTCTTTAGTTTAATTTATTTTTATTTCAATTAGTTGTTTATTTTAATTTTTATATCAATTATACACACAATCTATTATAGCTAAACCGGCATTAACAGGCGAGCTGTTTGTATATGTGCGATCGAAGAAAGGATCAGACAGCAGTTTTAACAACTGTGATCTGTATCTCTGGAAGGCAAATTTTATGTCAATATCTTCATCTTCATATAGGGTCTAATTTAGATATAATATTGTTCTGTATCTCGACGTTAAAACTAACTTAATAGTACAGTAGCATTTTCTACCAGTGCCTAGTATTTCGTGCAAAAGATTAAATCCCACCTTTTAATTGGTAGGCTTGAAGTGGGCGGGTTTGCGTAATCCAGTAGATCAAAATCGTGCCTGATAAGTTCGCACTTCAACGTTCTACTTTCTCTGCTCACGTCCTTAATGTAAACTTGTGTTTACCACAAATTAGTGCCTGGTTTCCTTTTAGATTTGCATCTATAATGTTCTTACGTTTAATTTTGTACTTTTCGGGTCACGAAAAGGATTTAACTGTTATACGCGTTAGTTTCTAATTACCTGCGTTCTGGTTTATGGTAATTGGTTTTCTGTTCCTGGAGGTCTACAAATTTGTTAATGTGGCCGGAAGTTGAAGTAATCATCATCATCATCTCAACCGTAGGACGTCCACTGCTAAAAATAGTCCTCCCTTTGGACTTCCATATGTACCGGTTGGAAGCGACCTGCAACCAGCGCCTTCCGGCTACCTTTGTAAGGTCGTCTGTCCACCTTGTGGGTGGACGTCCTACGCTTCGTTTGTTAGTCCGTGGTCTCCACTCAAGCACTTTTCGACCCCATCGGCTATCCGCTCTGCGCGCTATGTGGCCTCCCCATTGCCACTTCAGCTTGCCAATTCCGCTGGTTGAAGTAATTCAGTTATAATACTAATAGTCGCTGTTAATTTAACTTATCACGTGGTTATCGCTTTTAGCAACAAGCAATATTATTAAAGAGGGCTAGTATATTACCAAAATATGTATAGCAATATAATTTTCTATTGATAAATAATATATAATCAAATTCTGAAACTTTTAAAAAGTTATCAAACGAACCAACAAGAAGTACTAAAGTATGAAAATATTTGATACAAGTGTTCAAAGAAGAGGAAATGAAAGGTCAACGTCTTTCCGAAGACAGACCGATTCAGTCCAAGACTCAAGCTCTCAAAGCAAACCAACTTACGAAGATCTGTAATCTCAGAGAAGAGTGAAAGCTGGGGAGTGTCCAGACGTGTCTATTTATTTTGGTTCCTTATTACAAAACGTGAGCGTTTTTGCTCAACGTTTGAAACAAAGAATGTTATTCTGCTAAATATTGTATGTGCGTTAGTGTTTAACGAAGAACTTGATAATTTGTTGGGTAATGAAGTATTAGGCGTGAATGAATTGTGAGATGTGGGTTACGATTTCAAAGTTGATGCGGGTAAATTCTATGGAATTAACATAGAATGGTTGTAAGAAATAGATTTAATAATAAATATTCTAATATGTCATTATCTGTAGGCGGAAAGTTTTTCGAGTTTTTAAAATTTTATTTGGAGAATAAAGTAGGTAGTCCATTTTTTTTTTTTATGTTATAGGTGTCAAACAAGCAGACGGCCCACCTGATGGTAAGTGGTTACCGTCGCCTATGGATACCTGCAATACCGGGGGTACCACTGGTACGTTGCCTACCTGGTATTTGCTACAGAAAAGACGCGAAAATGAAATTGGATACTGTTTATATTTCAGAGTCAACGCCCAACGCAGCTTACGTTCAATTCAATCAGTTCAACTGGTAGTAAACTCACATATTTACTTCTATATCTTCACTTTTTTATTCAAATTATAGGTTAGCCTTAGACCACGAGAGCATGATGTTAATCGACAATGCGGGCGTAGATGTTAGCAGACTAAATCTACAGGGATAAATCCTTCCCTCCACTTTAACAATATTAGTAAAGAACATAGAATAGGATAAATAACGGTTCACAAACACCACAGTATATGCAACAGTGTGTAAGCTAACAGAACACATAGTAAGCCCAATAATATCAGTAATGGATTCGACACCGAGAGCCGTCTCGTTACTGTAATTGGGCAAATCAAAGCCAATACCGCAACACCACGTAACTGTTTGGTGTAACCACAGGCGTGTGGAGCGAAGTGTTTGCTTTCATGGGTTATTAGTATTAATGTCTTACTGGGTACGCATCAAAATTCATGGTATATATCTTATGATTAAGGAACTAAGGGATCATAGGATTCAATATGACAATATCACGACGACGAAGTAAAAAAGTAATATCAATATTATATTTTTCATTGCAGCCATATCAGGCTTCATTTCATTTCTTTATAAAATATTCGAATTTGCAAAAATGGGTTTTAATAATAACGGCGGATTCAAGTTGAACCCGTCTAGAATTGTCTAAAGAATAAGTCTTTCCACCGAGGAGAATTTTTCCGTTCGGTACTTAGTCTCGAGAAAATGTGACGAGATGATCTAGACGCGTTTCTACAGTTAGTTAAAAAAAGAGATTTTGAAGGAACTTTTGCAATGTCATTAAAATAAAAACTGATAAATTCAATGGAAGCTTTTAACTTTTAACGCCGTGTTATCCGTGTGAGAATGACCGATTGCATCCGAGTACTAATTTGTCATTCATCGACATTTATGGAGCAATAAAAACTTATACTATGTAACGAAACCGGTACATTTGTCACCTAAAGCCGATAGTACAACTACAGACTATAATAATGAAAGGAGACATTGTCATATATTATAACAAATTGACACCATTTTATTTACATATACATACATTATAGACTAACTCATATTTTTTTATACAACGAAGTAAGAAGACGAGCAAGACGCCCTCCTGATGGTAAGAGATAACGCTGCCGATAATTAGTACAGTGCTACCCAGTGCACTGCACCAACTACCAACGCTTCTTACTTGAGAGTCATAAGATGTTAAGAGTTAAGACTCTTCAGCCCAGTAATTTCACTAGCTGCAGTGCCCTCCTACCAAAGCACAGTATGTTTGAACATCACTGCTCAGGCGGTAGAATAACTGGCACTGTTGGGGTACCCACCTAGACGACCTCCTGCAAAGGAAGTCTACCCCCAGTAAAAAACTCTACTTTTAAACAAAAAACAAACTAGATCAAAATCCGTTCATCCGTTCGGGAGCTTCGATGCCAACACACACACAACACACACCACACATACACACACACATACACCACACATACACACACATAGACAGACACGTCAAACTTAAAACACTTCGTTGTTTTTTCGTTCAGGGTTAAAAAAGTAAGAAGAGTAGCAAAACGCTCTCCTGATGGTAAGAGTTAACGCTGGATCTTACAACGATATACAATTCTAGTATGGGATCTACGAAGGCGAATTACTCACTTCTTCTTCTTCAACTCAAGCGGTAGAATAACTGGCACTGTTGAATTACCGATAAGTTTTTATGTTCGATTTTTGAATGTGCGTCACATCCTCGTATATTGAAAACGTGAATGAAACAAGATTAATTAACGCAATGATGAACGGTGTCTGTTTTTATTAATATCTGGAAAGATAAATGTAAAAAAGTTGTTTGACTTAAATTGACCCAAGAGGAATAGTTTCCCAAACAACGCCTTAATAAATCCACTTCTCTTGGTTTCTTTCCTAAATGTAAAGAACTTTTTTCGATACATTTATCTCAGCCTACACGGAGCTGTAAATTGTAAATCTATTGACTCGGAAAGATCTAGAGCTTGGTCACACAATAAATAGAAAACAGGCTCTACACAACGAGAAAATAGGTACATACCTACGCATACATGCTTAACTTTACAGGAAATTCGATAATAAACAAGCGCTTTCTTTTAAAATAATGGAAAAGTTGTTTTTTTTTTTCAGTAAACAATTCTCTCCTTTTTGGATTGTTACGTATTTAAAGATATGAGCCAGGTTTCAAAGTTAGTAGTAGGTATCCACTTTGCAATCCTGGTGCACTATGCAATACTTTTTAAAAAAGGTAATGTTTTGAGACTTTTTTCATTTTAAGTATAGACAGGTTTATTTTAATGCACAAGGAAATGTCGTAACTAAATATAAAAACCCGCATTATTCTTGATTTCATCACCATAACGATTTATAATTTATTATTATATTAAGCCGAATATGCTCATTTCTTCTCAGGCCCAGAAAAGTTATTAAGAAAGTAGTAAAAGTTATTTAATTTTCTTTACGACGCGCTAAAGTCTTAATAAAACACATAAAACGAATCGTCATCTCTCAATCAACAAAAAACTCATGAATACTGAACAGAGTAATTGTCTATTTCATGCCTAATTCAATTACAATGAACATATTTTTGGACGTTCATTTAAAATATAGCTTCCGATGAAAGTGGAACGGGGACACACAGATTATTGTAATTATAGTGGATACCATGCAATGAAACAAAACTTAGAGTTAGACGCTCAAACATTTTGGTATTCTGTAGAGCATAGTGTACCTAAGCATTGCTGTAATGCAATGACACTAACGATTTGTCTGTTTTTTCGATTAGTAGTAATAATATTGTCGAGATAGTATGGCGTCTCATTTAAGTTATACGATTGCAACAAATTTTTGATAAAATCACTTGTATAGGTATATAATGCAAATATTTTGACAAAATCACTTGTATATAATGCAAATATTTTGATCAATCTGAAATTGGCAGAGCCACTAAGTTAAGTTTTCCTTAAATTAGTATTGAAAACTGTTACTGCTTTCGAGTAATTTTTGGTACGCAGTCTCTATCTACCATTATTACAAAAGTCTGAACGTTGCCTTTGAGAGATTTTTTATTGATCATCGGAATTAGTTTCGTGACGATGGTGATGCATGAAATTTATTTGAACCACTTAGATCATTTACATTTTAGTGCTTCGACTTTTACGATGATGGCCTATTGCTAAGTACCTTACATGTTTTGTACGATAAGAGAAGTGTCGTAAACTAAAATGTCTTGGACTTTTTTACAAGTTTCTGAGACATGAACAAGGATGAATGATGAATGATGTTGTAAATTGTTTAACAGTACTAAATAGCTGCATTAGAGTAAGATACAGAATGAAAGATCAGAGACAGAATGTCTTTAATATGTCTGTTACAGAAAGCTTATTATAAAGTTAGCGATAACATACATACAAGATAAAGATGCTTGGAAATGTCTGCATATTAAGCAACTGATGCTTTTAAACAAACAATAATATGATAACCAATATAAACAATGTAAACACACATTTTGAAAAATCCCTATAAGTTTCTTGTCTGTTCATTTCTTAGAGGTATTTTATAAATAGGGTCTTAAAATAGAATATTAATCTGTAAAAACGTGTAAATCTACGCGAGTGCTATAAGTGCTCTTTTATTTTTATAGCCTACTAGCTGCGCCCAGCGGTTTTACCCGCTTTTCTATAGCCTATGTGTTATTCTAGGATCTAAGCTATCTGTATACCAAATTTCAGCTCAATCGGTCCACCCGTTTAGGCGTGAAAGAGTAACAAACACACATCCAGACATCCATTCTTACAAACTTTCACGTTTATAATATCAGTAAGATTTGTATTAATGCGTTTTGAGTTTAAGTAATTGCTATCTTTTTCACCACTAAAAAGGTAATTTGTAGAAATTGCAGGATTAACACCCAAGTACTTCCGCGACAACTACTTTAGCTTATTAAATTTATATGTACTCGCAATTACCCTTACTGACCTCAAATGTTACCCACAGGTTAACGTTCTTTCCCATTTTGAATATGTATTAAGTTTATGAAATAACATGCTAAGTTTATTATCACTTCAAAAGTATATTTGTGTCAATCGATATTGTTAACCATAACTTCGATGTTGCATTACCTGTTCGGGGTCTTAACGTCGAATATTTATACAGCCTGTATATTAATAAAGCCACAATTCTATTACGTCTTCATATTCAAATGGTGGGGATTAAACGAATTACCACTATAAAGAGGCTTAGTAAACTCTCGAATTATTCAGGTATAGGACCTCAACGTCCCACGCTCATCACAAAGGCACATTGTACAAATTTCCGGAGACCGAAATAGAATTATAAATAATTTTAATAAGGAGGTTGGGGCAGCGACGTCGACGCGTCCTCGACAATGCTTTGGGAGGTACCGAATTACCATAATTCCTCTCTAGCTTCGCAAATTTACTTTAAATCTTTTTTATTGTCACATTTTGTTACCAGTCTAAAACACCATCGCCACTTCTAAAACACTATTTGGTGAAATGGAATAAAGATGTTGAAAAATTGGATCGTTAGTTCTCCCACGTTGCACTGCAGTAACTTTGTTCACACCATTTCACTCTGCTCCGTCAGCTTGATAAATGTAATGAACGTGCGATTCTATTCGTGGCTATCGGCAAAACTGCAAAAATTTTACTGATTTCAATTTCTAGTTTCAGTAAATTTAGTGGACACTGGTTTTGTGATAAACGTACCTTTTCTTAACGGTTTATTTTGATTCTGAATAGATTCTTATAACATATTTTCCACTTAGATAAAGCATGGTATATAATATCAATCGTTTTGGAGCCAACTATTTTTAAAGAGATGACTACGACATATGTGTAAAGTTATACCCCATAATTATTTTCAAAAATTTTATGGCTTAACGTCACATTTGATACTTCCTTTCCCATAAAAGCTGTTTAAAATGTTTCCAATTCAACAAACCGACATTAAACAGCAAATAATTCGCAGCACATTCGAGAAGTGGGTGGGCTCGAAGTACCAGGAACGCATAACAAGCGAGCAGTTGGTACGGATCTGGTACGATACATAATGAGGGGCAGTCAGATCGTTGCGTCGACTCATGTGTATTATTAAGCCAAAGAAGGAATGCACGCTAGGGTCAGACCGAAGGGTACCGGTAGCCTAGCCACATGGTGTGCTGACCTTAGGGCAACAATTTGATTTGAAGTAGACTTGATTGCGGCATACTTTACATCATGGAGTTATGTATAGAGAAACAAAGCCGAGCTAGACTAAATAAAAAACGTTTTATGGATATACTAAAAGAAAAAGAAAGCACAATAGATTTGTGACCGTTTTGGTTGCCTTTGGTTTGGAGGTTGGTATGAATTACCTGCATAAGTTCTTACTAGTGCCTCACAATTTAAAATTTTGACAAATCAAAATTATTTAAGCGTGTTTTGATGTCAGTTTATCTACGTATAATCTAGATCTAGGCTTTACGAATAGATTACATATTTCATATTTTTTTGAATTTGTAGGGTTCCTACTTAGCGACATATACCAGCCATAGAGCTATAGCCCCGATTACGTTTAGTACTTGAAATAATGTACGGTTGCCATAATAGGCAAAACCATTGTTATTTTGAATGGTGAATGCCACTTATATCCTTGGTTGTTCCCAAGGTTGCGCTTTAGTTCTTTCAACACTCCGCGAAAGGAATTCGAAAATTATGGTAACTACTTATAGAAGACCTCTTTTTATCTTCTATGCAAATACGGAGCTCAACCTAAATTTACATTATAAAAATGCGTACTGAGGCAGTGCCTAGACCTTTTAATAATAATAAAGTCATGAGTTTGTTATACTCGTGGCATCGATCTAATTATGAGAGTTAATGAACTTGATCTGTACTTTATATTTGACTAGTGCAAATTGAAAATTTGTAATCTACAAATAACAGAAGACTTTGTTCATTATTTAATAAGTGCACAACTCCGCCACATAAATGTAGGCGAGTACTAAGGTGCCTTGCAGAAATTGCAACTATTGCAGCAACTTCTAGCTTGCCAATTTTTCCTAGTTTGGCACATTAAGATATTATAATATTATGAAAAAGCTAGTTGGCGAAAGTTCCAGCATAGTTGCTGCAATTGTTGCTCAGTGTAAAAAGCGCCTAAAGCTCAAAGATCGCTCTTAATCGCTCAATACTTTTTTCTCGATTTGTTTTTGTGCATCATCTCATTACTATAATCTCCGCGGCGAAAATCACAAAAAGAACATTCCCAGATGGTTAGATTACGGTTGCCGATACGATCTGACCTATGAACTGTTAATAATCGTGTCGGACCCGCGTCTATATATCGACGGGCGATTGTTCTACTATCGCACCATCTATCGATATAACTGGCACTTGTTGACGATGGTTTCGGATGTTATGCAATTAGTAAACAAAAAAAGAATTATTAAAGTTATTATAGTTATAAGTTTCTTTTTCTTATAAAACTTTACTATATAAAGTTGTGTCACACCTATCAATTTCTCAAACAATATAAAAAGTAAAAAAAAAAATTAAAAGGGAGTTTGACAGGGGCTTAGGCTCCCTAACGCGCTATTCTTAATTTAGCTTTTCTGTTTCCTTTTAATGATTTATTGTTCTTTAATTTACACTTCAAAATTAGCTGTATTTATATTATTATCTTTTAATAGGTAAAATTCAGGTTTTTTTATTTCTTTTGAATTATCATAATGTGAAAGAAGTACCAGGGCACCAGAAGTTAACAAGAGATTACTTGCAAGCATACAATCAAATCAGCTCAATTTCCCAACAAATTCTTCACGATAGAACCCCCACGGAACGCAACTCGCAACACGCTCATGGATCATGGATGTAATGCTCCACAAGGATCATGTTACCAGGCCGGACAGGTAATATAGATTGAGCTGGATTGCGATGCATAAAACACTGGGTGGAAGTTCGTGTTGCATGTTACAATGTTGTTCTCTTGTCTTATAAGGAAGTATGATTAAAATTGTTTGGATTTACATACACTATGTTGATGATATAGTCTGTTATAACATTGGAACAGAGAACATGATACCTATAGAATGTTATGGGTAGAGATATTGTCAAAGATCATACCCACATACTTATTGTGCTTTCTACTAATATTATAAACCCGCCTGGGTAATCCAATATTGTACCGCGGACCGCGATTCAAATCGGTTGGAAGGGTAACGTTGCCAGTGAAATAAGACCTAAGATACTTTACGTCAGGTATATTTTTGGAAGATCGCAACGCGGTGCTGCGTAGGACTTCGTACTTATTAAATACCTAAAACTACAATAATTGTATAACTTAACATTAGGCAAGCGTCAGACTCGTCTCGTTTATCAGATTGCTTAAAAAAAACAACAAAAAATAGATGGGAAAACCTTGCGGAATTTCAACTACTATCACAGGAACGTGCTTCAAATATCGACATCGTATCGATACGCTATTGATTGTTTAGCTACACTAGTGCTGCAACTGCAATAAATACTTATTTGCGATAGCTTGGGCTGTCGTCGTAACGTACAATCATGGGCTAGAGAACGCGAAAGTTTGTAAGAATGCATGGATGTTTGTTTCTTACTCTTTCACGACTAAACGGGTGAACTGATTGAGCTGAAATTCTGTAAAAAGATAGAGAGCTTAGATGCTGGAATAACATATAGGTTACTAACAGTATAGCGGGTTTAACGCGCAGCTAGTAAAAAACAGAAGATGGAAAAAGTCTCTCGGAATTTCAACTACCTACTATCTTTCACAGGAACGTGCTTCAAATATCGACACCGTATCGATTGTTAAGCAACACTAGTACAGCAATAAATACTTATTTGCGATAGCTCGGGCTGTCGTCGTAACGTACAATCAATGGCTGGAGCTGGAGGAGAGGCGAGGCGACCGGCGGTCACCGGCGTACGCCTCGGGCATTGTTCCCACTCACTAAACTTGGAATAGGGATGAGAACGAATTAGCTTTGGAATCTCGATAATTAACAATCTGAATAATTTAAGTTTATTTATTTGCTCCCACTCATTATACTTGGAGTAGGGATGAAAGGAATTAAGTTCGGAATAGCGATATTTTACAATCAGAATAATTTAGATTTATTTATCTTGTAAGTAATATATAACAAGCTTATGCTCGCAGCTTTTCCCCAGTGAAGAAATGCTTTCTTAGCTTTCTACGTCAAAAACTGTGTTCCAAATTTCAATCCAATCTATTCAGTGATTTAGGCTGCGTTGTATTTGATAGATCAGTCAGTCACAGGCACAAAAGGAATACTTTTTCTTATCCTGGTAAGAACTATTATTACGTGTTTGTAACTACCGCCTTTGGAAGTTAAGCATCATTTGAGAATTTCACACAAAGTGGAGGTGACCCATTTGACAGCAGCTGACACACAGCTTTTTTATTCAGCCAGCACTAATCTTTATTTTACAATTATTCTCATGAAATACGTTACGTATTGATAAAGTTATTTACTAATAACAATGGACTAACTAAACAATATGCTTAACATTAAACAATTTACACGATCAGGACAAATCATAAACACAAACATAAAAAAAAAACATAAAATTACAATAAAACATAACTACATATTTATAATAATGGTAATTTGCAATCCATGTACGCAATGAAACAAAAACTAAATTAACAAACAACGAATAATAATAAACCATGCAAGTTATGCGCTAACAAGTCATAATTAAGTGTATAAACTTTATATCATAATTCATAAATTCTTGTATAACAAATATCCAGGAAATTGATAGCCATCGACGACGGCTTGCTCGTTGAAATTATCGACATCCCCGTCGATACCGTTACATCTCTAGTCTTGTAAGACGCGGTTATATTTGCTTTAGACAAACAGTACCATCTTGTGTGTGATAAATGCATCCCATACAATTGTAAATTGAATTATTTCATTCAATATCCCATTGAAGACCAATTCTGTTTGAAAATCGTGACCAGTTTTTAAAAATCTCGATAAGAATAATTTTTACATTGAGATTTCCATAAAAGCTGTAATGTGACAACTGACAGCTCAATGTTGCAGGTCGATGGTATAATTTGTATAATTTTTCGAAATTGTATGGAAATGTATTCGAAATAGTGCAGCTTTATCTTGTTTTGTAAGTAATTGTGGGCATTTGGAGGTAATGGGGTTGACAAAGAGATTTACTCCATGGATTCAATGGATGTTGGCTAACATTTTGTAGATATGCCATGCCATGGCTATCAAATGAAGAACATATACGTAAACCTGTAAACTTTACTGATATCATCTTATGTATAGAAATTGCCCAGTGCGGGAAGACCGATAGTTAACGCGTTTAGTAAGTTTTTTTAGTGTAAAATTTGGTTTGTAGGTAATGAAGAGTTATTCTATTCTACTCTATCATGATTACTTATCGGAAGACGTCGCCTATCGGACATTAAGTTTTTTAGAACACTACAACAAGCAAATGCTCACCATCTGTTGTCTGGTCTGGTAGACTTCACCCATTTTTAAATCACACTTATGATCCAAACAAAATACTGCAGACAGATAAAGCTAATCAGCAATTTAATAGCGGTTAAACTCCTCAGTCCTCAGTATCAGTCTTTCTCAAATTACCCAACTAATGACACAAAATTAATAGAGGTTGCATAATAAGCCCTACAGAACGTTTGCCGTTAAATTATTCAAAAATGTAAAGTTGCTCTTGGATCAATGGACCCGTTTATTAAGGGGCAGCGCGTGCTTCAGACGAGTTTTCAAATTATAATTTATGACTATATTTGAGTGTCGAAAGACCTGATTGTGTGGGTGGAACTATTCGGGAAGGGACTTAAAAACTTGGTCAAATGTGATGTTGAGACTTTAGAAAACAATTTTATGCAGTCTCTTAATAGAAATGTTATAAAATATTCTAATCCGCGTTTTATGTTTTAAGAAAACGTAAGGAAAGAATTATGAATTCGATCGTAGCAATTGTACGAGTCGTATCCCAAAAGTATAAGTTAATTTGACTTTATAGGAATAGGTATCGATTTTGTTTTGATTAGTTAAAAAAATCTCGATCCGAACATTTTTTACACAGGAAAGCAGCTGGGGTAGTTTGGGTATAGGTATTTAGTCAAAATCAAGTATTCAGATAAAAAAATACAAGGAGGAAAATCATGTCTGTGTGGATGAAATAATTAATAATGTTTATCTTAGCAACGTTCTAAGAATAGTAAAGTTTTTAGAATAGATAGAAAAATCAACCTAGAAGATGGTCTAACTTGTGTAGGGCGTAGGGGTATTTCTAGAATGACACATTTCCTTACATTTCCAGGCCTTAACTAATACCAGAGTCATACCGTTTCGGTGTCAATACAATTTCATTGTCCAAGCGGTCGTTAATGCCTGTAATGTTCCAATCAAGTAATAGAGGCTATAATCAGCATGTAAATTACCATGCCATTCCACTATGGTACCGCACTTTATGTTTGTGTGGAACAAAGCCTCGTAACGTGGTAAGTGTTGTGGATGGCAATTATTGGCTGCGTAACACTGAATGAGTAGTAGAGGCAGATACCAATCATGTTAAGAAAAGAGAAGATTCTATTAATACGAATGTGATAAAGTCAGAGTGAAAGCTAAGCAGTTTATAAAAACTTTTTGCTAAGAATAAGGTAAAAAACTGGCAAAAATATAATAAAGTATTGTAGGATAGGACACTCTCAAGGATGATGGAGCGATCATGTTCAAAAAATCGCTGTTAGTGGTTGAAAAAGACAGACGGGGACGCACTAAGTGGCGTGCCTTAGATGTCCATGTTCAGCAGCCAGCAGCAAATGCTCACCGACTGATGATGGATGAATAGGACATACGATCAACGCGACCAGCTCGGTACAAAATCGGAAAAAATTAAACGTAATTTGAGTACATTTATGCTTTTAAAGTCTAGAGCAGTAACTAAATGAATGAACATTTTCAGTACACCAGAGGATATCATTCAATTTATGCTTTTGAAGTCTAGAGCAGTAACTAAATGAATGAACATTTTCAGTACACCAGAGGATATCATTCAAATGTTGCGGTGTATGTCTCCTTTACTAAAGTCTGCTGCGTAAGATCTCGCGTAACAGCGTTTGCGGGTTATAAGAAGTGGTGATCAAATTGATTTTAGACTACCGTATATAAACGTTGACACGTTAGTCAAGGGCCTGAGCGGTTAATAGCTTCACTATAAAACGAGCAATTGCGGTGTCGTGCAGAAAGTTGAAGCATGTAAATTCGGAGAGAAGTTAATGACTCCTTGCTTCCTACTAAAGTTCTAGGAGCTATCTTTATAAATGAGTGCAACAAAGGTGTTTCTAAGGATTGCATTCATACGAAGAAAAGGAGGAAAGGAGGTTGGAATGCTTTACGAATTTATTTAGTGGCGAAGGAACGCAGCAGTAAGCAGGACAATTTTAGACTGCAGATTGTTATGATGATATGATTTTTATCATTAAATAATCTATTACAATAATTTTGAAAGTAATCGCTTGAAACTTGAAACTAGATGACGCTCTTAGAAATGTGGTGGTAACGGTGTTAGTTTAGAAACCCGAAAGCTGCTTTTCATACTTATAAAAAAAATCATGGTAACAAGGCTATTAACATTTAAAGACAATAAAAACTCAATCAAATTCATATACAACGTTATGAAGACGAAGGCCCTAATAAATCATAACAATATTTAAGACAAACACAAAAAGTAAATTTTTTATAAAATAATAGGCTTATGTATTTGATAATTTATATAATTGAAATTGGACAAAAGAATAAAAAAGGCAATGAGGAAGTCGTATAAGGCAATCAATCATAGGCTGATATTTATCTGAAATAGCCGCAACTAATTTTCTACCAAGAAAATTGATATAGTGGGTTTTTATTTTGTTTTGGATGTAAACTCAAGGTCAGGTAAAGATCCTATAAAAATAAAATAATTAAAGGTTACAAGATTTAAAAAGTATGCCACTTAAATTTATTTCCTGACCTGCAGTAAAAATATTATGATTGAGAGAAATAAATTCTGCTTAAATACTAATACAGAATTATTATGTTGTGACGTGTGGGTATGTTTGCTGTTTCATAATATTAATCAGCTGTTAATTTGATATAATATAAGTTTACACCTAAAACTGTACACTGGGTATGTACTATACAAACCAAGAAGTATAGATGAATTTATTATTTTAGACACTGGCATTCTATAATAACGTCCAAATTAAAGAAAAAACGAAGCATTAAAAAAACTCTCAATAAAAACTTTTTTTTATACATACCTATATATTAATCATGTTCCTTCAATCCAATATGATTAGTAATATGATTATAATAAGCTTATTTAATTGACTTTAAATGTAATAAGGAAATCTTTAAGGTAGATCAATCAAATTATATTTATGTGATCTTTGGAACGGCAATCAAATTGATGGATCTAATTTATAATGATTAGGCCAAATTGCTTCTGTTTCTTAGTTGAATTAATATTTAGTCTAATAAGCTTTAGGTGTAATATTGTATATAGTTTGTGGTTGTGTTATTTTTTATCTATAATAATATGCTAAGTTAGCACAAAATTACTCCCTGTGAGATTTGTGTTATACCTATAATATACCACATAATATTATGTCATTTAAAACGTTTATTTTTTAAAATATATGTACGCTGGGGTACCTAATTACCCTGCACGTATAAGAGTTAAGAGTTACTGAGCCATAACATAAAAAAAATACATTACAAGAGCTTCTAGCAAATTTTATTGTGATCCTTAAATGCTTCGCGTAATGGGCCAATTATATCAGTATTCAAAATGAAAAGTTCAGACACCTGCACATTTTGTACAACAAAATGTTTTCAAGGAACTATACCGTGCCTTGATTGAAGAGTAGTTGAGTTCCAGGAATGCACAGTGATAGACTGACACCAAGAACTCTCATATACAAGTATTACAAGAGACTTGATACTTCAGACTAAAGGGTATTTAAAAGGTAGGTACTCAACTTTAGAAGCAATATTTATCTTCCCATGTGAATTTTAATATTAACTTCTAAAACGATAATGAAGTTACGTTTTCGTTTCATTTAACTTTTTTGAAATCAGTAAAAACACAGTCGATTTGCCTCCTCGAAACAGGTTTAATTTTAAAGTAGGTTTTTAGTTACCTAGTTACCTAGTAGTAGTAGTTACCTAGTTTTTAAGTTTATAAAATTTTTATGTATGTTAGTCTGTAAGGTATATATGATATGGGCCTCTGGTACACTGCGTCTGTGGCAGTGTACTATTGCCTGAAATAAATGAATTTATTTATTTATTTATTTATTTAGTTACATAGGTATATTATTTTACAGGTTTTGATGTGACCACTTTTAAAGTAAAAAGAAAAAATAGATAGATACAAAACTCTTTTTTGAACACAAAAATTACAAACAAAACTATTTACATAAAAAGTACAATTGTGTACAATTGGCGGTCTTATCGCTAATAGCGATTTCTTCCAGACAACCAAGAAAATGAAAGTAGAAGGGATTTATCCCACCTCCTAAGTTTAGTATGCTACTATCTACGGCCGTATTGTCAATAAATATCACGCGCGAGATCGTGGTTGAAGGTTAACCTATAATAATGATTTATTTTAAAACTTTTCAATCAATGATAAGCTTTACAATTGATAAGCTTTAAAAGATAACTTGTAAAATTGAATGTTATGAATTATAGTCACAAACAGAAACTAAAGCATTGTACTTGCTACTTAATCTTCAAGTACAATTCTCAATTTTCCCCAGTCGTAATCTCTTATTGCCATCTATTGTTGTTGGACAGATGATGTATTGAATCTTTTTGTTGGACGTATCTATTTTAGATAATCACGGGCTAGGCACGATGCTACTCGTACTTCCAAATTGTGAGTTGAGTGGTGAGATTGAGATACAAAGAATGAATGGGGTATTTATTGCTAAGATAGATGTGCCTTGCGATTTCTGTAGCTGCCAAACGTTACATAGTTTTCATGAATCACATGATGGTCCATTGATTCGCAGGCAGTCAAAAGTCAAAAGCAATAATGAATGCATTAAGTTGCATAGTTTGGGCGCGTTTGGTGGCGCTGTGTGAAACGTCCTGAAATATATATTTCTTTTATATATAAATGAATTAATTATGTTTAAGTATAAAAAAGCCAATTCACCGGGGGTAGACCGGGAGGGTTTTACCGGGGGTAGACTTCCTTTGCAGGAGGTCGACTAGGTGGGTACCCCAACAGTGCCAGTTATTCTACCGCCTGAGCAGTGATGTGCAAACATTGCTGTGCTTCGGTAGGAGGGCACTGTAGCTAGTGAAATTACTGGGCTGAAGAGTCTTAACATCTTATGACTCTCAAGTAAGAAGCGTTGGCGCAGTGCACTGGGTAGCACTGTACTGATTATGGGCAGCGTTCTCTTACCATCAGGAGAGCGTCTTGCTCGTCTTCTTACTTCGTTGTATAAAAAAAAAAATTCGTTGGCTTCATAGGTGTTTTACTTTTTGGTAGAAACATTTATTCGAATTTATAATAAAAATAATTTGTGCTAGTAGGTTTTAGATATTATTTCGTAAGTTCTTATTATGAAGTTGGTTGGTGAGGTATTGGTATTATTTTATAGTTTCAATTTTGGATAAACGTACTTTATTTATGGCGTTGGTGAAAAAATGCGTCAATCAACTCGTAGGTCATTTTCTCTGACGTAGAGGTACTTGACGTAAAAACTGAATTCATTAGATAAATATAATTGAACCTAATAAGATTTGTTATCAGATGGGTATCACACTGTGCACCTGCCAAAGATATGACAACGGTAAACAAGAATACAATAACCTGACCGTTACGGTTCGTAATGATACAAATCAACCAGGGCTGCCATTATAATAAAATTACTGTGATTTGGGGAGTAATAGGAATAATAGTGCTGTGTTAGAGCCTTACTAGGTCAGAGAGAGATTCATCTCGCCTTTTAGGTTGAATCTGCTAACGCATCAACGCATCGCTTTACACTATGCGCGATCGCGTTCAAAATGAATTAAAAATAAAAAACTATTATGGGTAAAAGTTTGATTGCTACTCTTTCATACTTAAACGGCTGCGCTGATTAGGTTGAATTTTGTTTACACTGTATGAACATTATTATCTCATATAGGTAATGTATACTTAGCGCTGATGGGTGCAATTAATAAAAAAATATTTTAAAAAAGTGTATAAAATAGATACAGAAAAACTGGATTTGCTTAACGCTTTTAATAATAGGTAATCTATTTTTTCATAATATTTACTGTAAATGATAGGTATATACAGGTATTTCTACTCTTTAAAAGATTTACTGTACTTCAGATAGTATCGTAAGATCCCACGGTCATTCCTGGACGCCATAAAAGGTGCACTATCGGGACGCAAGACGACCATTTTATTACGTCAATAGAGAACTATTGACAGCCCTAGCGGGAAAACTCCGCAGTCACGATGTGATCAGCCAAACTCTATCAGATAGTGCAAAACAAAAATATCGATGTATCGATATTTTCTCCGCGCGATCGCGAGTCGTGATCGATAGAGAATCGAAGTGTCACGCGTTGGTTCAACGACCTAAGGTCAGGGTCGACCCGAGGCCCGTCTTGCATTTATGCAACGCAAACATATCGACGAATACGTCGTTACGTGGAATATTACATGTAAACACTTCATTGTTATTCTACATCGAGTGTTTTTATTCGTGACTCGACGCGAGCTTTTGACTTTTTGTTTCGAACGCTTCTCGGTTGCTCGGCCCTTTTCTCGGTATTTATTATTTTGCTGCGTCATTTGCTCGTGTTTTTTCTAGGTGTCGGTGACCCTTAATGCATACCTGGTTTATTGCATTTTAATAAATACATTCTAATTATTTAAATATATTCTTGAATATCGAATGCAACCAGGCAATTAAATAAAAAGTTACCCGTCATTAAAATTAATTCCTGGTGCACTAACACATTTATTTAACCCCCATAAAAATCTCTAGAAGGATATAATAATTGTAAAGTAATTTTTATTCTCTAATACTCACGCGCGCAGTGTTATTAAAGTAAATAACTACAATTAAGTTAATAAAACAGCACTCATTGATTCGTTTAGTATTTTATGTCTAAGCATCAAATACCTGTTTCACTTAGAGATCCTTAATAAGAAATTATAATATTTACTGGCTAATGTAAATTATACGATCACTTATAGAACTGGAGGCAAAATACAATTGAAATACTACCATTATGTGGAGAAATTTTCTACTAGAAAGATCAGAAGTTTTTTCTTTTTTCGTGTTCCATCTATTCTTCAAACTGAAAATAAAGATAATAAATTTTACTCGACACTGGCAAAATGTACACTGTTGCCAATAAAAAAAAAATTATAAAAAAGATTACTTTATGTCATGGCAAGATAATATGCAAGGAACGTTCGCTAGACTATGCGTTGCCTTGGCCTTGTAGGAGAATCTTGGCGACTTGAAACTCCTACGTACTTAATGGTTGGCTGCATGAACAATAATAGTGGATATTTTTAGATTTTTTAAGGAGACTTAAAATGTTATATAAAGTTAAATGTTTTTATCGTTGAGTGTAGGAGCCAAATCTATAATTTATCGTGCACTCTATACGTTTGTACCTACATAATAATAATCTTAAGATTGTAAATAAATATAGAGAATAATAATCTTAATATATGTAGGTACATATAAAAAGAAACTGTGACTGATCGCCTGACTGATCTATCAACGTAAAGCTCAAACCACGGAACGGATTCGATTGAAATTTGGAACCTAGATAGGTATTATGATGTAGACCTCCGCTAAGAAAGGATATTGCTACGCGGGTAAAGCCGCGAGCACAAGCTAGTCTACTACTACTACTAGTAGTGATAACTCTTCACCCAAAAAAAAGCTTTAAACTAGGACAAAGTTAATAAATCATCTAAGTGTAACAATTGGCGGTCTTATCGCATATACCGATTTCTTACATACGAATATTTATTGTGAAAAATAAAACCGATGCGAGCCTTACGGTCCCATTTTAGAAAGCAAAAAAGCGAGTATGTAGTAAAGCCTCTTAACCGCTACAGCTTATACTTCTGATCTCGAACTTGTTAAATTAGATAATACAAGAGTATTTGAAGAGCATGGGGCTAACGGTTCCGATTTCGCACATGACTCTACCGCGATCGAGTTATGCGATCTTGGTATCGCTTAGCCAAAGGTAATTTGTCAACATACATCGCGCAAGTTCTTCTACTGGTGCTACTACTGCATTATGTTACTGGAGCAATGTGCCAATTGTGATCTTGACTGCTTTTGCAGATATGTTAAATGTTTATTTGTACAAAATGGCTTTAGTGCTTTGCTAAATTAAGTATGAAACAGTAGAAATTTGTTTTTTATGCTGCTGCTTTTTTACTTCTTATAGACGGTTTTTGAATGATGAATCCAGTGTACCGTGGAGCTTTGATTTCCTAAGTAACATTAACCTTGAAATGTGTTGGCGTTATTGCATACCATTGAATGGGGATCTAGTATTTCTTGTTCATCAGCTAGCTTACAAGTTTAGATAGATAGATATCCCTTTATTGTACACTAAAGTTATGAAACAAACAATACACATTAAATTAATACATTTTAAAAGTGTTACAATTGACGGTCTTATCGCTAATAGCGATCTCTTCCAGACTACCAAGCAAGAAAGGAAAATAAATCTTTTATAAAGTTTAGTGAAAATCTAAGGAGGACTTCGCGTGTTTTCTCTTTTTCACACCAATTGAAGTCTCAGCATCTACTCTGATACACATCTGTGCTCGTAGCCAACACTTTAAACGCCAATTCCCTGGTGAATGGTATCAAATCACCATAAAGCTATCTTTCAGGCTGTATATGGAGCGCACGAACTAACGGACAACTGCCTTCGGAGAATGAAGTGTACACTCTGACCCTTGATGTTTTGGCGCGCGATTACTCTAAAGAATTATGCGGAGTCAGTTTATGGAAATAGCGACTTTGATAAAGAACGGAGAAATAGCTAAGTAAGTTATAATATTTGTTGTCACGACTTACGCCTTCCCAAGTCTTCTTATGAAACTGATGTTTACCTGAAAAAATATGATAAATCAATTAAAATAACATAGCAATTCAAAATTATTTAAAAACTAATGCTAATTAAAACAAAACATCGTATTTATAACACGGCAAGGATGCCATTGCAAGCAACACGCAAGGATACTATATATTATGACTATGGAGACACTGTACATGGTAAGGTTGATAAAATAACGTTTTTTAAAAGTAATAGATTTATTTTGATCAGAATCAGATCAGATATTCAAGCATTTAATATTCACTTAGTTTCACCAATACATGTTTTGACTGACTAGACTTACGAGATCAGTCAGCCCCGAGTCAGGAAAATCTATCGCAAATAGATTAAATTAAAACAAATGAATTAATTAGGTATGTTAAATTCATCTCGTTCATTTGTTTGTATTAAACAGAAAAATTGATCGTTTAACCATTTCACTGCACTTGCCAACAATGTGCAATATGTAAACCACAAAATGATCCAGTACATCACGAATGGAGCCATACCTCACGTTGAAAGGAGCGCCTGTCGAAGACTTCCTACCCATTGTTCTATAAGATACAGTATATCAATCACGGGTTACCTGTCCGGGTAAAAATGTAATTGAACAGGTCAGGCGATGCGATCGGCGCGGGAGCATAGGTTAATCGAATGGGCGTAGGGCAACCACTCGCGAGGGTGAAACGGGACAATGTAATATTGAATACTGAACTTAATTTTATAGATCCTACATATACTTCGTGTGTCATAATATTATGTGTACCTATTACATAGTAAACTATGGATTAAAGTTTAATAAATAATTTCATTATTATTATGTTGATAGCTTTTAGGCCCGTGAATATCTTTGGATTTGTATATTATTTAAAATTTTAGTCGACCCAATTTATGCATGAAAAGTGCATTTGTGTATTAAAATTAATGCCTATCAACCTATAAATAAATCGGGTATACGAAAAACATTAATCAAGCAAAACACGAAAGGTCACGAATCCATGATCCTCCCAAAATTTAGAATTAGGTGCAAAAATGTTTGTGCATAAAAGTAAAAAGTCTTAGAAACTTTGCCTCCGCACTTAAACTGTGTTTGTGACCCCTCACATAACATTAACAGTAAAAAGTAGAAATTTTAAGTCTATAAACTATTTCATTGACCTTTTCTATTCCAATGTATTCTGTTAAGGTTCGTAATATTTCAAAAATCCATTCTAACAATGATTAATGGCCACACTACCCATTGACCGTGATCCACAATCACACCACGAGCGATACCGTTTGTAATTACGCCTTCTAAGGCTTACTTCAAATTAGGTATTGTCAGAAGGGATTATATATGATGCACTGAAGTTCATGGTCAGCTTGCGATCACCTTTCCGATATGATGAACGTGCAATTTAGTTAAATAGCAAATAGACGGGGCTAAGCTAATACAGGGCTATAGGTAAAGCTGTGGTCCTCTTAATAAGGAACCACAGAATACTTAATAGTACCTTAGCTGCTGTGTAATACCTTATAATAGTAGATTTTTAAAATATAAAATCAAATAATACAGTTACTAATGTACTAATTATCGCGTTATATCTTACCATCAAGAGAGCGTCTTGCTCACTTTCTTACTTCTGTTTCTACTTTCTTTTCTTTTCTTGCTTTTTTCTTTCTTTGTATAAAAAATCGATTGGTATTAAGTTTATTCGTTGAACTCACGTGCAATTGTTTTAATATTAGTTGATTTTAATTGACTGATCTATTATAATTAACCTATTGCTTGCTTTAACTGCTGAACGGATTGTGTTGCAATTTAGAACACTCCTCTAAGAAAGGATTCTTTATAACCTAGTACTAAATAAAAGTTTTTTTTATGACGAGCGACAAACAGGCCTACAGCCAGCCATACGATTTGTCAGCTTTCCATAGCCTTAGCCGTGTATAAAATTTATAATATATTTCAGGGCACTAGAAGTTTCTGTTCCGACTAACCGACTTAACAGATAAACTTATCGATATAGTAATTGTTATAAATAATATTATAGTAATTATAAAACATATTCATAATATGAACATATTTTGTATAAATTATATAATTTAATATATTATATAGCTTTACGACGCAGCGTGGTAATCAAATGATATCCGCCTTAGATTTTAATGACTAATTAAAACATATAATAAATTCAATTTCCTTCAGAAATATCTTTAAGTACATCATAATAATAAAGTAGAACGGTGAATCAGTTCGATTTATTTTAATAAATAAGTTATTTTTAATGTCAAACAAATAATAAAAAAATAAAAGCAATAAAATGTTGTACTAAGAGTAAAATCAAAACTGGCAGTTAGTAATCTTTAGAAAGGTTTTAAAAAAGATTTTAAGGTGTCAATTTCAAAATGTATGAGATAAGAATCCTATAATACTAAACAAGCATTAGTTTCAACACTCGCTTGTGTCTGATTTTATCTCTATTTATGTCGTTAGAAATGCTTTTTTATAGTTTGTTTTAATGTTACTTACAAACCGATTTATAACTTGGCTGTGGGAGGCGGGAGGGTTTTTAGGCAGAGAAATCTATAAATGTATTTTGTAAGACTGATCAATATTCTCTGATTTGCTTCAGTATCACCAGCAAAGGGAAATAATATTCTGTAAGTATATTAAAAATGTGTATAAGACTTTGAATAAATGTTCTAAAAGTCAATGCATAAAAAATATGTCATTACAAATCATAATACTCGTATCTTACGCAATAAATACTTTGTAAATAAGTAAATAGAAGACATAAAAATACCATAAAAAGTTTTATGATGTCAACTGCCATTAGATTTGTAACAATTCAAAATGTACAGTAAAAGTTAACGTCGTCACTTAGTGAATAAAAATTGTTCCCCATTAAAAACTTCCTACGCTCTAAGACGTACAGTTAAAAATGTGTTAGGTTCTCGATACCACGTTATAAAAAGTTGATTATCGAATTTTTAATGAGCCCATAAATAATTTTGGAGCGATGATTATTTGACGTGACAAATTGGTAGACTATCCCTTTAGACCTCGGGGAGCTTGGGCTCGTTTTTTTTGCTCTCTACCAAAATAAACCAGTGTGAATGGAGGCTTGATTTTATGATTTATAGAGCCCTTTATCCGGTCCCTATTTCTACTTATTTTGTTTTGATTGAAGCTCCTTTCAGAATACTGGAGATTTATTGTTCTCCAACCTGTGGGAGTTTTTGTTGAGGTCTGAGTGTAAATATTTTAGTCTTATTTTTGTTTTATTGGAGTAAAAAATGGTGTGATTGTTAGCGGACGGGAGAGATGAGATAACATTATTTTGGTCGGTGGTAAAAAGAAGTGTGAAGATAAATTATGAAAGCTTTTCGTTGCTCCCAAATTATGTTGATATCTTGACTCAAACATTCATTAATTTACTAAGATATTTGGGAGACTGCTGATAGATTATAATGTAAAAGTATATGGACATACATTTTTTAATTAAAACTATGTCGAGTGTTTTATGATAGAATACTCCATCAATGATTATATAAAATAAATTATAACTGAAAATAAAAAAAAAATAGGTACAAAGAACTCACAAATAAGATATTCTAAATGCTTAGCTTGTTGTTTTATTATTGTGATATCTCTCTTTATTTATAAATAATACTTTCATTTGAATTATTTTACCTTTAACACATTCCTATATTTAAAATAGTTCCAAGTATTATGCTAAAGAAACAAAACAAAAAAATGCAAGACTGACTTTACCGTTTTCAAACAAAGCCCAAACATTCCGCTATCATTAGTTATATCAGTTATCGATAGCATTCCTGCATCGGAGCCGAGAGTTGAGAGAATTGAGCAACCACCGCCGGCCTTCCTACATTACCTTCCAGTTTCCACTCGGGAATGACTTGCGAAACTGATAGATATTCCACCAATATCTACAATGCTCAAGCTTCAGATATTCAAGATATCATTTCAAACGAACAATTCTTGTCATTATTCCACCAATTTAGAACCATTCGTTATGGCGATTTAAGCTCACACAAAAATCGTCTTTTAACAAACTTCTTTCATCACCCCGAAAAAAGATCTCCACAGAAATAGACTTTTGACGAGTGTTTGTTAGTCACGCGCTAGTTCCTCAAAAGCATTAAAATCCCTCATTAGCTAGATCGTATATCGCTTACTAATGTTGTCGCTCGATGTTTTACGACTTACGACCTCAGCTTTAAGATGTGAACGATCCTAAACGTCGATGCTATCCTAATAAATTACACACCAAAAAAAGACAGAACACGATAGAGTGTGAGTCGGATTACCGTTTACGACGCCGAAACTGTTTAACCTCAAAACGAACCCTGCAATAAATCTCTGAGAAGATTCTAGAAGTCGTCGGTCGATCGTGAGCCCTAAGGGGCTGTAAGGGAGTACTGCAATTGAAATGTCCCGCTAGTGGAGTGGGTGCGAGCCGTGTCCATTTCCGCAATTTCGAGACGTACGAGAGGCGATCGTGTTCCGACAATGGGCCCTATCGTGTGGCGTCTAATCACGCAGCCATTTTACTGTTATGTTGGCGTAGCCTAGGGCGCGCTGCGCCCGCGCCGGTTAATATGCGTGCGAACGCCATCTGATCGTCGTTACGACGAACATCTCAGCCTCAGCAAGGGTCGCTGGGAGCACTATCTTTGAATGCGATGATAGCTGAGCCTGAGCTATTTTCTGCAACACTACATTAGCTTAAACGATTTTGGGGTCTACTACTTCTGTATTATATTCAGTCATGAGAATGTCAAGTGTTACTTTCGGTCTTTATAATTTAAGCGAAGACTATCGCCCAAAATTACCACAAATTCACCTATCTACCAACAAATTTATCTATCTACATATGATATTGCAGTCTTTAATTCTCCACACATAATACCAAGCTGACATGGTACAGTAAATTATGATACCGTTGGAGCATTGCTACGCTTTCCATCGCATTATACAAAGGTTTGCCGGGAGCACTATGTCTGAATGCGATGATAGCCGTGGCGATGCTAAGCTCTACAATAAGACTATTAGACACACATTCAGTGTTGAGATACAAGGTCGCATCTACTGACATTGTATGATCCGAATCGAATTTTAAGGTGGCGACGGGGAAATGACGACATTGGTTGAGCTTGATATAAATTTGAAACGTTATGCATCGAGCGTTTGTTTATTATCCAAAGGTAGTACTAATAATATTATTAGTAATTAGTAGGACAGTAAGTAGGAAGTAGGATGCAAATAGTGGTGCAGCGGTCTTGAAGGATCGGCAAGGTAATGAAGATAACCACCCTAGACAATGAGACTCAGGACTATTATACATACAGATGCCTACCTATTTTTATATACAAAGAGATCATACCCGTTTGTTTCATGTTAAGCAACTCACGTATGTATATTATTTTTATACCACAAATTTTGTGCCATTTACTCAAACATTTGTTTAAATACGATGACAAACATAAAGTCGATCATTTATTCATTAAGTAGTTTTTTTTACTAGTGATTACTGTCCTATTGGGTTTTTAATTAGATAAAAATTCAACGTAATTTAAATTTGCGTGAATAACTCCGGTCTCCTAAGAGTTGTTAAATCACATTTATTAGCAAAAATATTTACGATTTCCGCTAAAAATAATTTGAACTGTAACAAAGGTCACATTATGTTTTACGACCGACGTTGTGTCGGCACTTCACTTCTTGAAATATGGAATAATAAAATGAAAGCCATTACTGAACTAGTTCTCTGACTAGTTTCTCTGTGCAATACGTAGGTATGTTTCTTCTTCTAACTGAGATAGATAACTTGCACCTAAAACCTACAATTTATGCTTAATTTAATAAAAGCTGTCTGTGTAATTGAAAATGTAATCCAAAAAACCTTAAAAAGATTTTAATTTCCATTAAAGTTGTAGTGGTACGTATGTTATGTGATGTAGTTTAGTAGCATTACAAAAAAGGAGTTTATGAGTTCGTTCGTTTTTTATCTTTTGACATGAATTAGAATAAAAACTAAGAAATTATTTTTTAGTTGTTATCTTCTCACTTCGTTTAGATTGAATGCATTATTTTGCCAAGAATGGTTTACTCCGTATCAACCCATAAAATATTGCAGCCAGTCTTATAGATATTAACGAAAAAAGCTGCAAATTACAAAAATAAATACTATAAGAAATAAAAGCCAAAGAGCAGAACCTTTGACTGATTTGTTCTCGTATAATACGAAGCTCATGAGATAGCAGACTCGCCATCCGTCCTCTAAGCTGATTTACCGTCCAACAATGCACTCCAACAATAAAAGAGCCGGGGATTAAAATAATTCAAACTGGAACTGCAACGTGCGCTCTGTGAGGCCAGATGTGATTAAATGTTTCTCCGGAAGATGGACAATGGACGAGCTATGAAAACAGTATGAGAAAATTTTATGATACGACAAAATATAAAGTGATATAGAGCTAATTAAGTCACTCTTATAATAATTAATTATAGCCGGATTCACTTCACGCAAATTTTCACGCTAAGTAGATTCTCAAATAAAACAAAATGTCAACATTTGGATTTTTTTTTTAATAAGAATTTATAATCTACTATATAAAAATAAGTCGGGTTTTCCTCCCTGACGCTATAACTCCAGAACGCACGAACCGATTTCCACGGTTTTGCATTCGTTGGAAAGGTCTCGGGCTCCGCGAGGTTTATAGCAAAGAATATTCAGGAAAAATTTCAAAAGAAATGAAAAAAAAGTAAAAAAAATAAGTTATTCAATTGGAAACCACGCGCGTATTGGGCAAATGTCAACAGCAGGCATTTGTCTTTAAGGTGGTAATAATGGCCGTGTCGGCGCGGAGGGTATTGATAAGTTTTATTGCAACCTTATTTCGAATTAATACTGGCAACGTAGTAGCCAATGGCTCTCCTTGGATGAAAACAAAAAAAGCGTGTTCTTGGGCAAATTTTTATTAAATTTCAACAGCAGGCATTTGTCTTTAAGGTAGTAAGTTGAACTGTGTAAATTATGTGGATCGAATAGGGATGTTGACACATGTTACGAATTGATATAAAGTTATGTTTTTCACATAAAAGACAGTATTTAAAAACCTAAAATCACATTTTAAGGATCTATTTACAAGCCAAAATTGAATAAAATCAATTTTAATTTAAAAAAAATTTACTTATTATTACGCAAATGCGAACGCCAATCAGAGCGCGTGACGTCACACCATTGGCTGGACCTTACGCTTCCTATGAAATGTTCCAGATTTCGACACATTTTAATTATTCATAACATAAAAACCACTGAACCGATTTTGATGCAACTTATACTGTGCCCTTAGTTGGTCCATAGTTAAACCAAAAATAAAGTCAATAACTAAAATGTCTCTCTGAAAATATAAGATTCATTTTGGTTATTGACTTTATTTTTGGTTTAAGTATGCTCCAACTAAGGGGATAATATTTTAATTATATTTTTCACATGGGCAGTTATGTTGCGTGTTCACGAGTTGGGAAACCATCGGCTTTGTTTGTGTTAACGTCAAACCAAAAAACAAAAAATGTGGTTTACCAAAGAGCACTTCAATGAAACGGATAATTTGCGGACACGTATAACGCTTCGATTCAGTATTTACTTTGGATTCACTTTCATTTACTTAGAGAAGTTCAACTAAATAACACTTCATTTTTGTAATCGAAATGACTTTATTACTGTTGTGAAATGAAATAAAATTTTTCCTTTTCAAATATAAAACAAAAAAAAATCTTCATTTTTTAATCACCAAACGAAATGTTACATAAAACGAAGCCATCTGGTGGCGAAACGGAGTTCGCCGGGTTTGCTAGTCTAAGAATAAGAAGCAGATTTTTGGGCGAATACTGATTGCGCGCTCAGCGGACTATTGAATGCTGATTGGTCATAATAATCAAAGCAAGGATGGGATTGGTTGGAATTGAATTGCTTGTGCTTTTACTTTGCCTATAAAGTCTTTGATAAGTTTTTAATTTCGTCATCAAGATCACTCAAATTATTTATTGTTTGGATGTTCTTAGCCCATTTTCTAAATCCTTACTGTTAGTACTGGTGGTTGTATCCAAAGATTTATAAGTGTTTATTCTGTTGAGAGTTGCATCCATACATTGTCGGAGTTCTCCTTTACGTCTGCTCTTAATAATAAATGTTGTTTGTCGTAACGTATTGTTACATAAGTTAATGTACTTAAACATTTATAACTGAAGTATAAGATAAATTTTATGCTGGACTGGGGCCTTTTACGGCATATGTATTAGAGGTATATTGTGCCAACTCACTCGTACGCAAACCAAGTTGTAATTTGCCACAAATAAAGGATTTTTCTTTATAAAAGATGATAAATTGAATTGCAACCCGATAGACAAGTTAAAACTTTAATAAAGGCAGACGATGCACCTTAACAACAAAACTGAAGTAAATTAGTGCGGCATTATACATAATACGTTTGATCGTAAGTGTAGAGTCACAGTTGATGTGGTTTCATTATTAGCATTGTAACTGCTGTTTTTCACAATCACGAAATATGGAGTATTTTTGAAGAGTTTTAAGCACTCAATGTATCTAACATTATTTAGCCATGTCTCAGTAGATTAATCTATACAAATAAGTATGAATTGAGGCATTTGTACACATACCACCACCAGCTGAGTCTGCTCCTTTTGCCTATAATGTATTTTTTTAATGTAATAATTGTACTTTTTGTCATTATTGTTTTTTTTTTGTGGCAATAAATGATTTTTATTCTTATTCTTAATTAGTAGGCCACACATATAGGTTATTTTAAAGTTTCCTCTTAAGATGGTGTTGCTAGATAAACCTGGGTATGTACACATATAACCTTTTATCAAAACACGAGAGTAAAGTATTATAATACATTATAAAATCTCACAATAAAACATGATAAACATCAGCAACATATAAATCAATAAATATCAAGGATCAATAAATTAGCAGCTACTGTTTTGAACTTTTACTTATTGTCGGTCATGTTCAAACCATTTAAAGTTTCGTAAGCTTTGAATGTTATCGCTGCCTTTATAATTCATCTAGGAAACCGGATAAAAGTAGGTACAGAATAATTTGTCAATTGTTACAAAGAGTTCTGCGCTTACTGTTTTACGCCCTTATTCACACGTACCACAACCACACGATGACCACAACACGTGGGTGGGCGCTAATTTGTGTAAAAAATAATAGCTGAACTCACTCTGAAATACCATGGTTGCTATAGATCACGTACCCGATATTATCGCGGGCACAGTTAAACTATCCGCGACAGCATGAACAAATTAAAATACACATGCATAATAATTTGACCACTTTTTGTCGCTTTCTTTTCTGTCAAATAATACTGATGTTGTTTTAATGCAGTACAATTGAATTTCATGCGACATAAACTTAATATTAAAAATACCTTACTAGGCACAATTTTCCGCACTGAAATTAGGCCCATGGGCCTAGTTTAAGCGGTCCATATCAGAAACGTCTATACCGCATCTTCCCATTTTTTTAAAATCTATGCTTAAGTCCTTCCTTTATCAATGTTTTGTTGTGGTGGTATTATTGTGGTACGTGTGAAACAAGCCTAACCGTTTGACTATAAATCAAGTTATGCCACCGCGAACACACGGTTACGAAAGCACAATGCTCGAGAGTTGAGACAAGACTACGCCCTCCTGAATGGCAGGGCCTAATTAACTGTCGGCTAATTCAACGTCATTGCTTGCTTCAGGCGACAACTGACACGAACCTGGGATATGAGAACTTTACAAGTCCGTATGTGAATACAGGAATGGAGGGCCATCTTCATGCCTAAGCGGCTGAATAGATAAAGCCCAAATTTGATTACTCTGACCCTTTTTTTGACCCCGGGAAAAATGCGTAACGCATCATCACCTCAAACCGGGGGGCGCGGGGCGGTATATGGGACTCCCCCGTCGAAGATGAGCGCGGCGGGGATACCCACTAAAAAACCTGGGGGTGTTCGTCTGCGACGCCATAATGCCGGGGCAGCGGGTACGCCGAAGCACTCATCCGCGAGATTACCTTCTGACCCTGGAATAATTCAAAGGCTAGATATGTTTAATGGTGAAAACCGATAGCGGCAGCTATTTAAATATAGTAGCAAAAATTAAGCACTGGAATAAAATTCAACAAAGGAAATATCTGGGCTACTTACACTTCAACGAGTACAAGTTAAGTTTAAAACATCGAAGCCACGCAACTTAATCCATAACTCAGCAAGATTGCGGTCAAGTGGCGGGCGGGTAAGGCGCTTATACGGTGACCTGTTAGGCGGTAACTGATTAGGTTTTAGGGTCCCGTACTTAAAGGGTAAAAACCATAGATCTAGTATCTACGACGTGAAGCCCTATTTAGAGAAAAGACGCTAAGTAGTAGGGCCTGCCCATGATGGAAGAAGTATGGGAGAATGGCCGGGACTTTATGAAAATATTTGTAGGGGTAAAGAAGCAACCGCGCGGTATGTTTAAGCCAAGACCCCTCGGGGTATCGCAAGAGGCAAGTACCGCGCGGGTCCGACAATTCGGTCCGTACCCCGCAGAGGCAGGCAGGACCATGGGAGGTAGAGGGATCCGACGATAAAAAAAGATCTAGTATCTAGGTATAAGTAGATAAAAAGACATCCAAAATACCGTGTATAACACTAGGCTTTATCTCATGAACCATGATGCAGTCAAATATGATATAATGTATTTCTGCTGCTATAACAATAAATCCTAAAACTAAATAAAAAAATTTAACTTGAAATATTCCAGCACACCGGGACAGATAGAACCAAATTAAAGGTTATAAAAATATCAAGAAAGTTACGGAACCCTTCGTGTGTGAGTTCGATTCGCACTTCACCAGTTTTATTTTTTATGTTACACATGTGACATAATAAGCCATTTTTAAAGGATGACTGGACTTTGGGGATAAATAAAGTCATAAGCCTTCGAAATTGTTTGAGGTTTGGTTTAATAAGATTACTTATTATGAGACACTGAGTCTCTGAGCGTTAAAAATTTGAGGTAAATCTCATAATGGGGTAGTAGACCTCCTTACTTCTGCCTCTCTACATCCGAGTTATTTTTTATCCTACTAATAATGTAAATATTATGAAATCACGATTCATGTACGAATTCTAAATTATGTGAGATTATCAAGATGTATTGAAACTCTTCAAAAGCCTTAGTCGTAGTCTTCATACTGGTGGCATGTTTGTCATTACCCACTGTTAGTCATTAGGACTGTGTTCCGACATTATGTTCACTTTGAATAGATCCCTGCCTGGCTTCACAGGGAGGAATTTATCCCGCCTTCCAGTTTTAATCTCCTACCATCTTAGGCCGTATCGTTAATATCAGGCGAGATCGTAGTCAAAGACTAATCAATAAATGAAAAAGTCTTTAAATGATTACATTTAATCTTAATTTATTACATGTTACAGCCACAAGAAAACAAAGCTCAGATCGTTAGATCGATTCATACCATTTAAGCTTTCTATGAAACCCGTTCCACTTTCCTGTTTGGGCTCATAACGTTAAGTAATAGTTGGACCAATAAGTGAGCGTGGACGTAAGCCGTTGTTTTATGAATGTGGGTCGATTGTGGCGCATTAATTTTTAATTTGGATCAGTCGTGACTTGGTTAACTAAGTTGCTGAGGTGCCTCTTAGTGTTGCCCCATCTTAATACCTGAACTCAGAGGCTCAGTGGAAAAGAGTCGAATGATGTTATACCCATACGTGTTCCATAAAAAAAAATTGGTTAGTGTACAATTAGACCACTAATTCATGTTGTCTACTGAAAAACATTTTAAAGTTAAGTGGCGCTTAATTTTAAGAAACAAAGTACGAGTAATTTGGAGAAGAGTTTTACTCAGCAATTAGGCAGATAAATCACACTGATATTGAAGTGAAAGTTTGTGAGTGTGTTTGTTTGTTACTTCTTCACGACTAAACGGGTGGACCGATTGAGCTGAAATTTGTTATTAGAGATAGCTTAGACCCTGGAATAACACATTACAGTACCTACAGAGGGTAACGCAGCTGGGCGCAGCTAGAATTAATGAATTAATATAAAATTAATAACAACTTGTTATTCTATTCTATTTATCATACTACAAAATACTAATAAATACCACCTAAAGACATAAAAATGCATAACGACATGGTAATCGGAAATAGTTGACGTTCAAATTTGCATTCGCTGACTTCCTACGCATTTCTGAACTCCTAGTACTTATCACTAATGTGGTGAACGTGAATGTTTGTTCCTCCGTCTTTCACGATAAAATTACTAAACAGATTAGACTGAAATATGGCATTAAGATAGTTTATATCCTGAATTATCACACAGGGTACCTAAGCAAGTGAATTCTCCCCGGGGCGCAGCTTATTGGGCATAAATAAAGATTATAATAAATCAGTAATGTTTATAAAGCTCAACTCATCGTATTTCCTCTGTAGGTATGTTTCTTTCAGCTTAATTTAGTTTCTTTTTTTATGAAAATGAATAAATATTATGAAACTCTTGAATTCCACTTAGAACATTTTCTTGTCAATATTTTGATAAAAAAATATTTTTGAAGTTATCCTAAGTTTATCCTAATCACGTACTGTCTATCAATACAAAACTTACCCAATCAAGTACCTGTATGTACTCTAAAACATTGTTCATCGGCTAACAAGACGTCGCTGTGACCGATTTACGTCAGCCGATCATTTAACCTAATGGTAACGACCTGTGGGCAGTATTGTTCACATCGGTTCATCTTACGTAAGGATATTAAACTTGGTATCATCAATATTATTTTACTAGTGAAATTACTGAGCCGAACATCTTATTATTACGAGTAGCAATGAGGAAGCGTTGGTGCACTGCACCTAGAATTTTACATCTTTGTGAAATTCTGGGTAGCACTGTACTGATTGTATAATGAGTAGCCTCATCTCTTACCACCAGGAGAGCGTCTTGAACGGATACTTCTTTGCCGTTCAAATTTGCTTTTGATAACTTCCTACGCTCTTCTGCACTCCTAGTTCTTAGAAATATATTGACAAAGAATACTAAGTAATAAAAAAAATAACTCATTGAATAAATTCACTTAATTTAATAAAACTTTAATTAAATTTGAAATTATAATAGTTGTGTTTTGTTTTTTCAGGAAATTTAAAAACATCGAGCGTTAAATCCACAAACAAGATTTAAGATAAGGTTTTTCTAAACACAGGCAAAGTAAAGAAAGCTATGGTTAAATAACTCTTCTATTTACACTGTTTGCGCCACAGATGAAATGAAAAAGAGGTTTGCGCCTTGCACAACACCGTGGGAACACAAAATATTACTCTAGACACAGATCACTTCATAGTTTCTACTATTTTGCCACAGATCATACAGCAGTTGGTATGAAGGTAATTCTTAAGTGCAGATTAAAGCATAGTTGTTATTCTCGTCACTGCTGGGTTACTAGTATCTATGTGAGACTTGTTTAGTTATTAGTTACATAGTAACATGATAAATTCTAGACCTAGTAATTATGGTGTAATTATGGCGTTGACTCATAGCCTAAGAGTTATAAGAAATTTTAACTATGTTGATATTTTACCCATGGTACCAATAAGATCAGCTCTATATGTGTACATGTAGGAATCATCAAAAACATAAAGTTTTATCTATGATAGAGGAAAATAGAAAAAAAGCAGGCTTTGCCGATTTCTTCTGAGGTGGGTTTTAGGTTGTAAATAAATACAGAAGTCAAACCAATTAAGCAAAATTCATAAAGTATAATAATATTATATTATTTTCGTATAATATGATAATCATACAAATACATTTTATTAGGTAAATCGGTTCTCCAAACAACCTAATGTGTCACGTCAATCAAGTGAAGTTTAGGGCATTATTGTTATGGCCTAAAATACCATTACCTACCATACCATACCATACCATACCATTACCTTGATAGATATAACCTTGTTTCTACTAAATTCTAAACGAAACAGTCTATCACCACAAGACTAAAGTTGTTGCTACTGTTGTTGTTGTTGGTAGTTGTTGTTTTATATAGTTAATAAAGTTAATAAGTCTTCAATGATCGTTATTTTATCAAAAAGTAACTGAAAAAGATAATTATTGTTACTTCTTACTGCCATTGAAAGAGTCAAGTCAACCTGCGAAAATTCTGAGCACACTCAGCCAGCGGTTTGGAAAATTTTATTTTTTTGTGGTCGTTTGTACATATGTTACGTATTACTCTAGTGCCCATTTGTATCTGTAGCATTGTCCTTTTTTCTCATTAACTGGCCACAAAAAAGCTCATAAATTTTTCCATATCTATTCTAATATCAGACCATCATAGCGACCAGAAAACCATTACAGTTTCATAGCTCTATAAATCAATAACCTTAACATAAAACTCATTGACAAACATTTAATAGCCCATGAATATCTCTCCCGGACACATAAAGATAAAAACATTAGACTAGAAGGCGGAGCAAGCACAAAAATATGACATGATAATGCATAATAACGAATTACAGGCGTCTCATTAAAATGTGAATAAATTATCATAAACGAGGCATAGAACGGGACGAAACCTACGGAACAGAGAATGAGGCATCCCTAGTACGCCCGACTCGCGTTCGCTTTTATGAACTTCCTAGTGCTGAATGAAGTGCGTCATCACCAACTTTGTTGCCACTTGGAAAACTCGAGTATCATAATTTAGGAGGGTAATGAGGACCCGTAATCATAGCCTTATTGTGTCACGAGGTTTTGATACCTTTTAGTTGGGGTTTGGGTTTTCATTTTATTTTTTTCCCATATATAATAATGAGGAGGAGGAGGATGATAAGAGGTGACATCTATTTGTTGAAAAAACGGTTTAATTTTTTTAACATGCACTCTTTCGAATTTTAATACTTCCATTATTTTTTAAAAACATTACCCTCTAGAAACGAAGTTCGGTCGAAGCGTCACGTCGAACAAGAAAACGCAATAAATATAGCTGTAATGACGTCTGGAGAGTTCCACCAAGATGCCAACAGTCGTATATAGAGATTTATTTTTCCCATCTTGCGTTGAAACATTAGTTCCCTGAGGCATCGGTGCTGTCAGTGTTTTTGTAGATGTTTTTTTGCTAGCTTCCTTGTATTGACAAATCGACTCAACTGAGCCTATAGACTATGCTACTTAGTAAACTAGTAATATATCTTGAGATCTTTTCTCTAACTATTCTATGAATTCAACTTACATTATGCTAGCGGAATTGATGTCATTGACAAATTCTCACTTAGAATATGTCTTCACAATATTTTTATGTGTCAAATTTTAACTATTTCTGTTTAGAGGTTTTAGCTTTGGGTTGTCAGTCAGAAACACTTTTTTTAGTAGTATACATAAATGTATTTGGAAGGTTATATTGAACTAGCTTTACCCAACAGTTACATACTGTTAAGTAACTTATGCGTTATTCTAGGTTAAGCTTTTTTTTATTTACACCTACTTTGTAAACAATCGATTGAGATGGCAAAACTTTATAATTTAAGTGTAGTTTTCAAAGAATGTCTATCGAAACAATGGAAGATTCAAGTTTCTAACATTTGAAGTATGCCAAGTTTTCAAGAGTCAAATTCTCAGTAACACTGCCTTTAAAGGAATCTAACGGAACTCGCGGTAATCTTTTATTTTTTGCTTGAGGATTCCAGATATCGATCTAGGTATGTAGACTCGTGACTTTATATTTGTGGGAAATTAGTGCAGGACACAGATAATATATTTAGGGCAGACCCTGTAAATTATCCTTGGGGGGTGCATAATTTTATTGGAGGGATTTATCCCGCCTTCTAGGTATAGTCTGCTACCATCTGCTGCCGCATCGTCACTTAATATCATGCGAGATCGTGGTCAAAAGCAAACCTAAAATGAATAAAAAATACTTTGCGATCGACACCGCTCCCATAACAGCTTTACCCAAAAGTGCCGCGCCGAACAATGTACGCTACTTAAATCAACATTTAAGATGTTTATGCAATGATAAATGATTATGTGAAATTACATATTATTTACATATAATATTGTGAAAACCGCAAAAGAAGTGAGAGTAAGTTAAGCTTCTTTTTTTATGAATGTCATGAAAGAAGCTGAGAAGACGCGCTCACAAATTGACGCAGCTGTTGAGTCTAAATTATGTCTTAGGTGCAGGATCAGTTGTCGGAAGATTCGATATAATCCAGCAATATAATGAAAAGTCATGTCCGCGTTCGGTCTCACAGTTACTGTTGAACATGCGTTGTTGTCGCAGATCACTTGAAAGCATTAGATTGGTCTTCATGGGATTTTTTATATGAAAGAACAAGATATAGACCGAGACTGAGTTAATATTACCGATGCGATATCTCCCGATTCTGTTTATATCTATTTAATTAAACGGTAGGCAACATAACAGTGGCACCAGTTTTTTTGTTTGCCATCTATTAATTACATTAATGAAACTTTTTAGCAAAAAATTAAACCAAGGAAAAAAAACACTGAAAAGCAAAAAAATTATATGCCAAATTTATATGGTGCCTCTCCAATAAAAAAAGTGTTTTTTTTAATCGGACTCCTCTGTAAAAAGTTATGCGTGGTCATTCATTCATAAATAGTAATATTCCTACGCGTCGACTTGTAAACCTCCGTTTTTTTCATCAGTTGAAAAATAATAGTTTTATTTGGTAGATTTTAAATATTATTCTGTGATTATTTTCGTCCTTTTCCTGGGTAGGTACTACCTCAATATTGTTTAAGGGCATCGAAGCTTGTCATGAAGAATCCTTATTTATTCAGTGGTTGTTGTCTACTTATACTGGTTACTCGAAGGTTTGTTAGCTTCGTGAGTTGAATATCTATTGGAACCTATTAGGGAATATCATACATTTCACCACATGTCTCTGAGACTACAACAAGCCAACAAATTGACAATTTGTCTCATTTATAAACTACTAGTTGCGCCCAGCTGTTTTATCCGTTGCTGTAGCCTTTGTGTTATTCCAGGGTCTAAGCTATCTCTATACCAAAATTCAGCTCAATCGGTCCACCCGTTTTGGCGTGAAAAAGTAACAAACATACACACTCACAAACTTTCGCATTTAAAATATTAGTGTGATGCATTAGTTTGTTTGTGTTTGGTACTCCTTTATGCCTATTACTAATTGAAATATCGTAAGAAATTAAGTTAGATCTTTGAGTGTATTGCGGACTAGTTATTGCTTCAGCGTACCCGCAGCCCCGTAATTATGCCATCCTGCAGGAACCCCAAATTGTTTGGGGGTATCTCCGCCGCACCCATCTTCAGCGGGGTGTCCCCTATAGGCCCCTTACGCAGGATGGCGATGCATCTCGTCTTATTCTTGGGTTAAAAAAGCTAGGCTAGCATGCTTAAGTTATACCTTTATAGCTATTTTAAGAGGATAATATATAGGGGTGCTTGCAGTTTCGCATAATAAATAAATAAATATTTCAGGACGTTTCACACAGCGCCACCTAACCCCAAACTAAGCAACTTAATGCTTGTAATATGGTGGTTAGGATAACGGATATAATACTTATATCTGGGGGCACGGCAGTGCCCCCGCCAAGTCGAGCAAAAAAAGCGGCACGGCCGTACCATCCTTTTCTGGAAGCAGTTCAGACCATTTTCGACCCCCTATAACTTCGTTGTGGAAAAAACTAGAAGCTTCAATTTTAAACAACCGAGTATGCATTGTATAAACACGATTTATTCTAAATTTCATTCAATTTGAACCAGTCGTTTAAAAATTATATCTAGTCAAAGTTTTGTAATTTTGTCACTCACTCACTCACTCACTCACTCACTCACTCACTCACTCACTCACTCACTGACCGATCATCAAAAGTCTAAGGCACTTCTAGCAAACATAGAAGGTTCAAACTTGGTACATAGTTAGAGTTTATTGTATAAACCATAGGAAAACTAAAAAAACATGCAATTTCGGTCTAGTTTTCGAGATACATAAACTGCATAAATAACTTTGTAATCCCGTATAAATGTATAGGATTACAAAGTTACATTTGCAGTTAACTGTAAAAATTGTATAAAATCCCAATAATAATGCCATAATATATATGCCGTAATAATGTATAAAGCCAGGGAGGGATTATCCCGCCTTCTAGGTTTAGTCTGCTCCCATCTACGGGCGTCGTTACTTAAGATCAGGCGATATCGTCGGCAAAGGCTAACCTATAACGAATAAAAAAAAACAAAAAGTAGTGAGATGCCACCAAAAACATAACTTGTAAAAAATACCAAGTCTCGCAACTGCAGTTCTTCTACCGTAAAAAGTTGTGAGATCCATGTACTACCAAGTCGGTAAAATCTTTTGTGTTTTAAATTAATAGATTGACTTGGCAATCGCACTATTATGTCGGTATATTACTTGAGAGATACATTGTTGTGTTTTCATGCGATGGCCAAGTCGATCTATTGATTTAAAACACAAAAGATTTTACCGACTTGGTAGTACATGGATCTCACAACTTTTTACGGTAGAAGAACTGCAGTTGCGAGACTTGATATTTTTTACAAGTTATGTTTTTGGTGGCATATACTTTTCTTTTGTAAATACATACTTATAATAGATATTGAAAAACCACCCAGACCAGAAACAAATACCTGTGTATCACACAAACATTTGTCCCATGCGGGAATCGAACCCGCAACCTTCTGCGTTGCAGGCAGGTATTAGCCCACTGGGCCACAGAGGTCTCATAAAGTGAGAATTATCTTTATAATTGACGAAAGTCTAAGTTAAATGAAATTCATATAATTGATTTCCGTGTGAAGATTCCGTATAATTCTGATGTCATAAAAATCGCAATTTTCTTTTACACTTGACGGTCTATTAAGTAAGAGAAAATTGCATAGACCATAAAATATTTATTTCTTCAGAACTTTCATTGCGAGATCCCATGCCTATTGACATGCTATTGCGTTTCTATTATTAATAGGAACCCATTTCATATAAAACGTAATTTGTGATCAAATTAAAAATTCTCTTTTAATGTGATGAATTTCAAACAAATCGATAAATTGTTAGTAGAGTTTCATATACGTATTCCCGTTACTTACGTAATATATGAAAACGATTTCTATGAAATTTTATTGAATTTCGTGAAAATTATGAACCACAGACACATGACTCCAAATCGGCCATCTTTTGGTTTTCTGTGGTGGATACTTAACCCTTAGGCCCTCAAATGAACCTTTTTCGAGGAATAGAGTATTTTTTTAAATGAATTTAATTTTAATCGAGATTATTTTGGCCGAGAATACCACATTTTAGACTTTGAGGTGAGTAGAGGGCAAAACCACGACAAAAAATAAAGGGGTACGCATATAATCCTACAATTTAGTTCATGCTGTCTAAGGCACCCATCACAGTTTATTACTCGTATTATGTAGGTAAATCCATAAGTTCTCAAGAAAGAAATAAATAAACAAATATTTCAGGACTACTTATAATACTTTTAATAGATATTGAAGCCACCCAGACCAGAAACAAATATCTATTCACACAAACATTAACAATAAGTATCTCTTCCTTACACATAATCCTCGATTGTAACTCAAATTGTAATAGTCTTATATGCCTAAGGCTGTGGGAACTCAGGTTTGCTGTTATGACGAAGAATGACCACGGCTCAGTCTTGCATCAAGGGTCATAGGTCGCGCGTCAACTAACGGTCGAGGATCTAACAAAGATCTATTATGACTTAGTTCCTTACTTTGTAAAGAACTTTCACTAGACTAGTTTGTATATTAATTATGAACTGTCTTGTTTAAGCTTCTATTTATTATTTTAAATATATTTTCTTTATTTAGGTAAGGACCTTGTCTATAAAGCACGAATTCTCGCACCCCCTTATTGTCGAGATACAAGGCACATTGCATCCAATCCAGAAACCATTGCGTGATTTCGATTTACGTGCGACCTTTTAATTCGTGGATACCTCGTATCAAGATGTAGACCTACGCGTGTAATTTGCGGCGAATTCACCCCTTCTGGCCAAAGCCTCATGTTAAAAAACTTATTTAATTTTTAAAAAAATTAGCATCTCACCCTCTCGTTTTGAAATAAAGCATGAAGTCGGTTTTACATAGTTCTTTAATATCACTTGTTTCCTTGTAGTTTTTGTTTTCTTTGTTTCGCACGTAAAATCTAGGTAGCTATATTATGGAGAGAGGAAAAACCTACTAGCGTAATGGTTTGGACAAATTACTGATTTATTTTGTAGATCTAATAAATAAAATATCCTATTACTTTATTTTAAAGTATAATAAATTATAATACGTAAGTTTTAGTAGCTCATCACTTCATCACATCAAATTGCATATTTTGTAATCATATTTATCACCGTTTGACTGCTACTGATAACTAGTAATGTGGCAATACCCTGATTTCCACAGATAAAGGTGAGTTACATTCCTTACACTGGAAGCTAGCTTTAATACATGTAATTACAGGCATTTGGTCGCCAGCAATGGACCTATAAACTAAGCCTGCGACTGATTCGCAATACTATCATATTCTAAGGTGCAGTACCTAAATGATTGACCTGCGATTCTGAAGAAATTGTGGAGCTAATCAACAAGAGCCAAATGGAACTACCCAAAAATCATAATAATATGTTTCGGATGCATAGGAATAATCTCAAATGTAAAGCTTTATAGTTAGAAATATTTTATTTAATTATTTTTTGAATGGAATAATTGCGGTTCAAAAGAACCTGGTGACAGATAGACAACGAAGTCTTAGTTAGTATTAGAGTCCTGTTTTTACCCTTTGGGTACGGAGCCCTAAAAACAGTGTCGACAAAACTCAGGCAAGCCCTCTGCTAGTGTGTTGTCTAACATAAAAAAATATATTCTTAGCAATTATTTAATACTCAAGTTGAGATACTGTATATCTCTATATTAGCCGAATACATTACAGTAGTACTCGGGCTGGACAAATGTTTAATTGATCACTTCTTTGTATCTCGACTTATTTGGCGCTACGATATCTCGATCAGAATTTACTTCGCGGCATTTCCTAACGCATTTGTCTGCTTATCTCTCTCTTGGAGGAAGAATCTCCCGGCATCGATGGACAAGCTCATAGAATATTTATTGAGGGAGATACCACGCACTAAAACAGTAAGTTCAATTAAAAACTAAAATATTTTTAGATAAACTTGCTAAAAGATTTACTAGATATCTTGTAAGGAACGTAAGTATCGGTAAGTACTCCTTGCTAGGTCACCTTCCTCAAGTGTCGACGTTGTTCAGTGTTCAGAGTTATCAGAGAACCTGAATGCGATTCTACAGAAAAATACGGATTCCATGAGTTATTGATAGATAGATAAATAATTTGTTATTGTACACCAAAGTTACGGAACAAACAATATGCAACATTAAAATAATAATACAACAGTTTATATGAATAACTGTTCACAGTTTTTTATTCAATTTATATTGTCCCTCTCTTTGAAAACAGCTCTAATTCTTCAGAATGTCACATACATTCATGTACTTTCACATTTATTTGTATAATAACAATAAGGTTTTGATTATAAACAATTTTTTTGTAGTAGGTACATGTGACATGAGACATGCGAACATCTCAAGTTTTACGTTCGCACTGATAAGAAAAACGTATTCACTTCATGGCGTCAGATTAATTTCTAAACGTACTATCTGCCTATAATACTACAGTCTGTGTACTAGCCATAGACGATTTGATTTATTGAGCATGTCTGACGTGATTTTATAAACTATACAAGGGTATTACAAATAAGGATCTGGAGTTTAAATTGCGTGTTTTCATCATCAATATTGTTAACGGTTTCTCTTGATCTAGGATATAAAGGGTGAATGTTTTATGACTTCAAAGCATTTGATCGATTAATATGATATGTTTTGTGTTCTCTATTGATTTTTATTTGAAGTAGATAACAGCACAAATTGCGCACCACCGTCTGTTAAAGTATATTTTGTGCTTTTCAATTCCCAGATTGTCTGTCAAGACCGCCGATTTTTTACCTTGCATATATTATAACGTCTAGGAATACTATTGTAAATTTTTGATTTGCAATAAAGTATTATTCTATTCTTTTCATGAGAAAGCGGATATTATGAATTTTTGGTGATAGTTACTACTCGTACTATCCTTTGGAACATACTGAATGTCTTTTACTTAAACTATGTCGAATTTTTATGGATGTCGCAAAATATTGCATTGAAAAATCATGCAGCAAAATATTAAAGAGATAAATTATCTTCTAAAATGTATTCCAATGTTCCTTTATAAAAGTGTTTTACAAATTGCTGCAATTCTTAGCATAAAAACTAAAGCCATACAAAGTGTTTTTAATGTCCCTGGATGAAATATAGGAATCTCGCTGCAAACCAATTGAAACTGTCCTAGGTTGATTAATGGAAACTGCTCGAGGTACATTCGTTACAGATGATTGCGCACACAGAATATATAGGTAAAAGGAAGGGCCTTGGTGAGATTCCTAACACGCTAAAACATATACAATCCTAGCTTACCCGGCAAACGTTGTTTTGCCATATAAATAATTTCCTAGTAATTTCTAGTGTAGACAAAAAATAGCTTACTTATTGGACACTGAGATAGCAAAATAATAATTGTCAACGTTGCTACTACACTTGATGCATAAACAATAATGATGGCCAACAACTTTGTAGGGAGTGAGAAAGAAAGGAGACCGGCTTCGTTCTCATCCCTACTCCGTGCTGTTTACTGGGTCAGAAGTGACACCTGTAGACATCTCGCGGGGATAACTAATTAAATGACGATTGATCAGTTTTCGACCGGAGAGGAAAAATGATTAAATTACTAAAATGGCTATTAAAAAATAAGGGTTGATCGTAGAAAGGTGAAAATTTAGGATTGTATGTATTTTTGTATGTTGTATCATAAAAAAATTGAAATTAAAAATTTTGTCAAAAAAAAAAAATTTAGGGGTGGACTACCCCTAACATTAAGGGGGATGAAAAATAGGTGTTGGCCGATTCTCATAGATACCGGATAAGCACAAAAAATTTCATCAAAATCGGTCAAGCCGTTTCGGAGGAGTATGGCAACGAAAACTGTGACACGAGAATTTTATAATATATTAAATATACAAGCTATGCTACTAGTAGGTAAAAACGTAAGCATATCTAGAGTAGACAGATCGTTGTATGAACATTAACTTTTAATTTATGTTTGAAAGAGGTGGTGTATGAGAACAAGGACTATTTGCATAAATAATGTGTGAGAAAAATAAGTGGTACAGCGGGATTGAAAGAAAAATCAAAATCTTCAAAAGATTTACGTCCACACTGCGACTTTGCGCTTGCCACTGGTTCATCGGTGTATTATTCCTTTGTGTCTGAATGAACTAACCACGTCGGTTTTTGAAAAACAAAATCTCCGTAAATCTCTTGGCCACTAAGCTTGATGTCCATTTTAATGTACTGCGTTTGATATTTAACTCCTATTAATGAGGAGGTTTAAGCAAGTTAAGCATCAAACTTAGTGGCTATGAATTAGCCAATAGCCATGCTGATATATTCCTATAAGTATTCTGTGATCCTCACAATACGAATCAAACGAATTGTACTCAGCACAATCTAATATAATTTTGCATTGATTTCGATGTCATAACTCATGACTAACAATGAGACGTTGCAGCGATGTTGTTGGTTAGTGTAATTAATGGTTCATCATTTCTTGTATTTTGATTCAAGTCAAAACAACAAAGAACATTTAACCAAAGGAATAGAAACCAATACTAATTGATAACGTGATTAAACAACAAAATTGTCAATATTGACTTAAAATATACACACACAGGAACAGGAACAGGAACAGGAGTTCTAATCGAAGAACCTACCTTTATTATAAGATCATTAAATATTTGTCATACTAGGTATACTATTTTATTCAACGCTTTAGGCACAAGAGCTTTGCATGGCTCATACAATTTATAACTCATCAAAATCATAAAAGATAATTAATGGAATTAGGCGTTACTTTGCGGAAATCCATGAACCATCTAAGTAGTTCATAGTCCAACTAAGCTTACAATAAATTAAGAAAATTTGAAAATCAATAAATTGAATTATTGACTCAGTCAATATAATTTTAAGCCTATTAAAGTCCATTTGACTATAATGCTGTAGTAATAAATTGAACATAAACTTTATTACTACAAGTATTTCAACGAAAACTTCTCAAAATAATTCGCATAACAAAGATTGTCATTCAGTATATTTACAGCTTTTGAGAAACTTGCATAAGGTGCGGAATTAATATTACTCCACCTTATTAACCGTTCATTTGCAAGCATAATAAAATAGTAAAGTTATATTATAGATATTGCGTAGCAGAAAGGAAAAAGGTAGTACTACATAATTGGTATTGCGCTAATTTCAAAATAGTTTCCATTGCAATGTACGAATACGGCCCTTATTGGATATTATGTAGAAGAATATATTCTATGTAATTATTAAAATATTTAATTAAAGTAAAAACTCTTTCGGGATTTTTGTGTATATGTATGTGTCGCTACAGTTCTAATAAATAAAGGTAAAATAAAGGTATAATATTATGAACTTGTGTTTCGGCGTACCCGCTACCCCGGCACCATAATGTTCACAGAAACACCCCCAGATTTTATTATTGGGTATCCCCACCTTACCCATCTTCACCGGGGGAGTCCCACAAACAACCTGGCGTAGGGTGACGAAGAGTAGCCCATTTTGCCTGGGTAAAAAGATATGGGCAGAGGACTAGTGCTTTGGGTTAATCACTACCCCGGCACTATGGCATTCCGCAGACGCATTGTCCTTGCCTGGGTCAAAAAAATGGATCCGCATTTCAACACACAGGCGGGCAAAACCGTCGAGCACAGCTAGTAATAATAAATCTATAGTCCACAACAGTTATTAAACTTCACAATAACTGTCAGTAAGTTTGTGAGTGAATACAGATATTATCAAATGCAAGCAATAAAATATGATCCAATAAAGTGAAATGTAAATTTATTCCAGCGCGAGATCTAGAACAAAAGATTATGTATTCATAATACCTATTAGACTGGTTGAGTGTGGTTTAAATCAATCAATGCGTTCACAATCTGCAATTGTGATAACGCACATATATTAATCATAACTTTCTATTTATTATTTATAGGTATTGTTGAGACAAGTGTATAATATTTAAAACGTGAACCAAAACTACGTAACTTCTGCCCAAATAGGCCCTGGTACTTTTTAAAGTAGGAAAAAAGGTTCGCAATATTATGTCTGAATCACCGGGAGTAGACTTCCTTTGCAGGAGGTCGTCTGGGTGGGTACCCCAACAGTGCCAGTTATTCTACCGCCTGAGCAGTGATGTGCAAACATTACTGTGCTCCGGTAGGAGGGCACTGTAGCTAGGGAAATTACTGGGCTAAAGAGTCTTAAAATCTTACTCTTGAGTAAGAAGCGTTGCAGTGCTCCTAGAATTTCACATAATTGAAATCCTAAGTAGCACTGTACTGATTATGGGCAGCGTTATCTCTTAACATCAGGAGAGCGTCTTCTACTTCATCAAATAAAAAAAAAATCGTTTTATCTACATATATGTTGGCAAATTACTCGAAGACGCCTGAAAAATTCGGAAAATTCATTTTTGTTTCAAAAGATCGTAGTGCGTCTACGCAATACTGCACTGTGCGCCATGTTATTTCCCTTGCTCCTTGTCTTCAACTGAAGCGAATTTCGGAAAAATATTGGGTAATGTCACGGTAAATAAACCTGCCGTCGTAGCACATCGCGACGGGATTTTGCATTTAAAAACCTTGCCAATGTTACCGTTATTAAATTTTCTATATAACAAACAACAAGATATTGCAAAAAGAAAATTATATCCGTCCACATAATGTACTCGCCCAATAGGAATAACGCTAATCTTTTTCCGTTGACCGGAAGTTAACGCAGTAACAGTAATATTATGCACTGACATGCGCCGGCGCAGCGTGGCTTCTTTGTTAGACATTGAGCATTCGGATGAATATTAACATTGTGATTAACAACAGATGTTTATTATAACTTTTATGAATGGAGAGAATACGAATGACTCTTTAAATAGCCGTACCCACCTACGATGATATTTTTATAATGAAGATTGACAAATAAAAGTCAATGAATAAATTTTTATTTTTTTTACCGTTCTCTTACCCTGATTATTTATTACCCTTATATGTTCAAAATTAGAGATTTCTAGGACGTATAGTTTCTCTGCAAAGGCGTGAACAGGCGGACGGACAAACAAAGCGAAACTACCTCTATAAAGCTTCCTTGTTGACTACGGAAGCCTTAAAAATAAATAAAATGAAGAATTTTTTTAAATCATATTTCATGCATTTATTCTCTCTCATTTTACATTTAGCTTTTTAGTCAAAAAAATTAAGTCGTTAAAAATCCAATTAAGTTCTGCAATCTTCAAAACAGTACCTACAAAGTTCGTGTCTTGTATGACATTTCATAACGAGATTTTCACTGGACATTAAGGAAATCAGACTATAAAGTTCCTCTAAAGACGATTGTACTTAAGTAAAAATGTACAAAGCATTGCCTAACATAGTTTTGAAATGTTCTTTATGTAAGTTCACGTCGTTTGGAAACAAATAGCTAGTTCATCTGAGTAAGCAGATCACTAGAGCATCATAATCAAGACCAAGACTCGCAAATTGGAATTTATTACATGCTTCAGATCGGTTCACTTAAAACTTACCCGCTATTGTAATAAAGGTAGATATCGCTCTCCATAAAACTATGCGGAACCCATTAAAAATACGTTTTTTTATCAGTATCATACTAAACGTCAACCCAAACGGGTCGCATTATATTGCCCTGTGGCGCAGCACTGGTTTTTTGTATCACCTATTTTGTAATTTATTTTTAAAAGCTTTCTTCGACATTAATGTTTAAAAACTTTATAATATACAATACAAAATACAATACAATACAAAAACTCTTTATTGTGACCAAGAAAAAGAAATTTACAATAAGTGACTTAATATTAAATAAAACTAAGATAACAACTGCACAGAAACTATATAAATATAAAACAATTTGGTCTACAATGGGCGGCCTTATCGCTTAAAGCGATCTCTTCCAGGCAACCAGCTTTGAATGGAGAGGCTGATATAAAGAGTGGGGTGGGATATGGTACAGGAGATACAATTTTCAATACATATATTATCTTACAAACAATAAATAAAATATACATACATAAGCAATATATACATATATATTACATACATTATATATATACTATGTAATACATACACTTAAATATACTACATACATATAAATAAATAATTTTATACTAGATAGGTACAAGGAAATAACTAACTTTGTGACAGATAGTAATTTTTTAGCTGACTTTTAAAACTTTCATGTGTTTTTGCACATCTTATGGGGACGGGGAGAGCATTCCACAGATGGACGGCATAGTCAGTGAATGATTTGTCAGTGAATTTAGAAGAGATGGTAGGGGTTGTTGACATCAGAAGATAATTATTTGTGGAACGAAGATTTAGCGAATGAGTGTCAGAGAAAAATTTAAAGCGTTCCTTTAGATAAGGAGGAGCAAAGGGGCTAAATAGAATATTGTATAGAAGAGAAAGAATGTGGGTATTCCGGCGAAGTCTGATGGGTAACCATTTCAGCTTACTGCGGTACTCGGAAATGTGATCATATTTACGTAAGCCAAATATGAACCTAATACAGAAATTTTGCAGTCTTTCAAGTTTGTTGAGCTGTTCTTGGGTTAAGTCCAGATAGCTAGCGTCTGCATAATCAAGTATGGGTAAAAGAAGAGAATGTGCAAGAGCAGTTTTAGTGGTAATCGGCAAGAAATTTCTAAGTCGCCGCAGAGAACCCGCTGAAGCATAAATCTTTCGACTTACTTCAGTAATTTGCATGTCCCACGACAGATGAGTGTCAAGATGAATTCCCAGATTTTTCACCGATTTACTGATCGGAATGATTGTACCATCGAAAATAACTTGAGGCAAGCGGAACCAATCAAGCTTCGAAATCATCCTAGAGCTACCAATAATAATCGTCTGGGATTTAAGAGGGTTTACACAGAGCCCGTAAGACTTACTCCATTCCAGAATGAGCTGCAGATCGTTATTGGTAGTCCTTATGGCAGTTTCGATTTCATTGATTGGCGCTTGTGTGTAAATTTGCAGGTCGTCAGCATAAAGGTGGTAGGAAGAAGATAATTGATGAGAGATAGAGTTTATAAAGATAGCGAAAAGAAGAGGAGAAAGAACGCCGCCTTGAGGGACACCAGCAGTAGTATTACACCAAGATGAATACTTATCATCAATGCGTACACGCTGCCGACGTCCAGTCAAGTAACTGCGAAACCATTCAATAGCCGTAGAAGAGATGTTAAGAGAACTGAGTAAACTTAGAAGGATGTCAAAATCGACATTGTTGAATGCGTTACTAAAATCGAGCAGTGATAGCACAGTCAGATGTCCATTTGCCATACCGAAGCGTATATCATCGGTCACTTTGACCAACGCAGTAACGGTGCTGTGACCACGACGGAAACCAGATTGTAAAGGATTTAAGAGGGAGTTTTGGATGAGATAGGAGTTAAGTTGTTGGTGAACAAGACGCTCGAGAACTTTAGAGAGAAAAGGAAGAATGGAGATAGGTCTGAAATCGGAGAAAGAGGCTGGATTAGCTTTTTTTGGTAGTGGAGTGATCTGAGCTTCTTTCCATATGGTAGGAAAAGTGGCATTGGTAATTGAATAATTAAGTATATGGCAGATGACAGGCAAAAGTTCGTCCAGTATGAGTAAAATCATCTTGCGACTAATGCTATCACTACCCATCGCATTAGAAGAAATAGATTGGATACTTTTCTTAACATCATTCTCGGAAAATTGCTTAAAGATAAAAAGAGAACGGTCAGAAGTGGGAAAAGAAGACAGTTTAGAGATCGTTGCAGCCTTCACAGGACCATTGAAATTAGAAGCAGAAGAGAAATGTTTGTTGAGAAGGTCTACATCTAAATTCTTAGGCAAGTTATCTTGCCGTGACTTCCCAACTCCTAAAGACCTAAGAAATTTCCACACTTTGGCGGGGTCGTTATTTTGGACAGAGTCATGAATATGCCGGCGTTGTGCATCCCTACACACCTTATTGCATTTATTGCGACGCGTGGAATACTTATTTTTATTTTCGTCGGTAGGTCTCAGTCTGTATTTGGTTTTTGCTACAAATTTCTTTTGCATCAGAGAACGGATTTCGTTACTGATCCATGGAGCAGGCAGGTGTTTAATCTTTATTGGTCTTACGGGGGCATGCTTGTCGTATAAATCAATCAAGGTTGCATTAAAAAATACGATTTGTTCATCGACAGATTCCGCCTCAACAATGCCGGACCAATTCAGTTCCCTTGCATCATTACGCAGTATTTCCATGTCGATACCACCAAAACTACGTTGCAGAAGAACTGTGGGCTTGAATTTAGGCGGGCGGATTTTGTATGCGACATATATGAGATCATGATAGGAGAAGGCATCCGCCGCACACTGGCCATGGTCTCTGACAAAATCAGGAGACGAAACTAGAATCAGATCTAAGAGAGATGGGATAGAATTTGGAAAATTATGTGTAGCATTAAGAGGAAGAATAGATAGGTTGTTTGCCCTAGCGACATATTGAAAGTTTTTAGATCTGAAGTCCTGTTTGAGCAGGCAAGTATTAAAATCGCCCATGATGATTGTGTGGTCATAAGATGGACAGTAGGACTCTAGAAGACATTCAAAAGAGGAAAAGAAGTTAATACGTAGAGATGGACAGTAATAGACACCAAGAAGAATTTTGGTATGTGAAAGGATAATTTCAATAAAAAGATGTTCGCCCGCACTGGGAGGAGGCGGCTGCGCCGACATGCTCACGATGGAGAACGGAATGTGTGAACGTAGATAAATGGCAACTCCGCCACCACCACTTCCAGTGCGGTCGTTTCGTATAAGTTGAAAACCAGGGAGCATGTAAGAGGCATTGGGAAGACATGGTTTTAGCCAGGACTCCGAAACTAAGATGGCATGTATATTATTATTATCGAAAGACGCTAACATATCTGTAAAATGAGCCGGAATACTTTGCGCATTGAAATGGAGAACATTAAAGTTCTTGTTATTGCTGCTTAAGATTGAACCTAAACAGTCAGAGAGAGAAGGGAGACTTGCAAAACTGTTTTCAGAGCTGTCAGCACTTGAAGAAGAACAGGATACAAATAAATTACTGTCATCATCACTATCACAATTTGCGATCAAATTATTCATAATATATATAAATAGTTATTATGTTTATTAAATACACAAATAAAAATAAATAATATAACAAATATATACTATACAATAATATAATAAGGGATCAATAATTAAATCTTATAATAATTGAATATGTGGCTACTTGTTGCATAAGGCCACCCACCGTTAGAGTGTCTAAAAGAAACAAAAAATATTAAAATTACAACACACTACGTACATATTCAGATTAGGCAAATAAATTGTGAAGAGACAACACGAAATTACATTAATAAAAAGAAAACATAGACAGGAAACAATAATATATCGTATTAATATGCAAATTTAATATAAAAAAAAAAACTGGCAAATGTGTCATCATCACAACACTTTTCGGCGACAATACAAAAAAAGAATTTAAATGAAATATTATTAGCTGTCAGTGTCATGTGATTACAAGTGTCATAATTGTCAAATAGAAAATAAACACGGTAGACCGATAATAAGAATAAAAAAGTGCAAAAATATAAATACAAGTATAGATATGAGGTTTTGAAGTTAAATTCCAATGTCTACCCTGCCTAAGATATGAGCCCAATCTAAAATATTAAAAGTAATTTTCAAAATAAAAGTAAACCAGAAACAAAACAAAAATAAACTAACATAACGAATATCTCACGAGAAGCGTGCGCGAGGCTTACTTCTTGACGACACGTTTAGTTTTTACTGGAGCAGCTGCCACTGGAGCCACTGCCACCCTCGCTGCAGTCGTAGGTTTTGGCTTATCCTTCATAGACACAGCCTCGAAATCTGCCTTACAGCAAACACGGTGTCGAGTTCCATCGGGTCCAATTACATACACGATGCCCTCCCGCGTCCAACATTTTGTGATCCCGAAGCGTTGACGTGCAGACATGAACATATCGTGGCGAGTCCTAGTAAGGAATTCCGATACTGTAATACCGGATCCCTTGAGACTCGTTTTGGACGCCCAGATTTGTCCTCGCACAGACATCTCTCGCAGCTTAAACAGTATCGGTCGTGGCTTGTTAGCAGTACCTGCACGGCCCATCCTATGAGACCGGCTGATATCGCCCACCGTGAATGAGTCAAGCTTTAGCCGCTCTGCTAGTACCTTAACTACTGCCTCATTGGTGTCTTCTTTTGACGCCTCCGGTACTCCATGAAGCAACAGTATTTTTCGACGCCCACGCATTTCCAGTTCATCTGCCTGTTTGGCCAGCACTTCGATCTGCGCTTGAAGGGCCCGAAGTGAAGACAGCACAAAGGACTTGAACTCACCAAACTCACGCGCCAGAGTGTCACCTTCAGCAGTTGGGGTTCCAGGTGTAGAGGCTTGCCTCTCCTCGAAAGCGTCCATCCTCTTTGTGAACATGCCCATCAGTGAATTTAAGCTTTCTTGGATTGTATCCATTGTGTAGTGCTGTAAGACTCTTGATTTGTGCAGTGAGATGAAAACTATGTGTGTTGTTGATAAATCCAGGAGATAACACTCACAGGTAGGAGTTGTAATACCACAAGTGCATTAACACAATAATTTCAGCATATTAAAGATTATTTGTATTTTTTAACAATATTTATTACATAGAGATATAAAAACACGTCTATTTTATTGCTCCTACCCTCAATGAAAAAATATAATATTATATAATAATTTTATTTGGAAAAATTTTACTATTTACAGTTTTCATAAAACTTCATTTTAATTTAGTTTTTCATACGTTTAATAAAGTTAAATAAATCACACCCCTTTGAGCACGATCTCGCCTGTAACTACTAAACCTAGAAGGCGGGATAAAGCCCTCCCTGCTTTACCTGCGTCACAGATAAAAGAATACTAGTACTGCGCGCTGCTTTTGCATTACAGTGCGGTGTCTAATTTTATTAAACCAGCCTGTGTTTATTACATGCTTCAGTTTCGCGATCGGTTCACATCAAACCTATGCCCCTTCATAGATCGTGACTCCGTTGTGCAACCGAAATTCATCACTTGTGTGGTCCATTATTTCGTCAACTTCTCATTAAAGCATCGCTTACCAATTAAAACGTGTTTTATTTAAATCAAGTCGTGGATTAAATTCTTCATATAATTATGCATATTAGTCGGGAACAATAGTGCCGCTGCGACGTCGCCGCCTTTGAGGTGCCTACGCTAACCGAATTTCTTGTTTTCGATTAATGCTCAGGTATTTAGTGAGTTTACGAGTCGTAAATAATGCTGGCATTTCGGAACAAAGAAAGAACATTTTTTTTGTGTTTTTATAGCTTTAACATTTAGGATGAACATAATCGTGGTATATACTTATAATAGATATTTAGAATATTATGATAGAAAACTCTCTATAGAAACAGCACAAATATACTAAAATACAAATTCATAAATTAAGTGTAATAATTTAGGTATAGGTACATTTATTTACAAATTGCTTAGATCATTCTTAACTTTTTGTTACCTGGGAAAATTAATAAGTTCTCTGTTACATTTTAATTTTTTCTTCATCTATGAGAATCTATCACTGGAGGGTGATCACTATTAAACATTATTGATATTAAAATATTTAATTTTTTTTCCACATTCCATACCAAAATTACAGATCTGAATATCTGTATCTCTCTTTGTTTTCTGATCTCGCGAAAATCTCTCTCGAAGATTTAAAATCTTTGATGACTGCAAAGCATAAACTACAAAAAATTTTCCGTTTTGCCGGACTGTCATTCGGATCGCATTTTATGAGAAACCACTTTTTATTTTTATTATCCTGGTACTCCGAAATCAAACTCTTGTTTTTTAAATTGGTAATCTTTCAACATAGTATAGGTACTGTTTAGCGCGGCACGCCTTTATATTCGGCGGGGACCGCGGGGTAACAGACCCCTTATGCGAGTACTTAAGGGCTGGTAAGGATTGCCAGACCAGTCCGCGCTGGTGGTACTCGCCCTTGTGGTGCGACACCTTCTCGAAGCTGAGGCGTGGGTTAGTCGCGAAGACGTGCGACTTGTGAGCTCTAAGATAGCCCTGGGGTAGGATCACCTCAATCGCAACAGCGAACGAAAGCGGTGTGTCTCAGACCCTGCTGTGCCGTTAGGCTCAAGCTATCCAAGGAAACACTCACTAACTACCCTGTCTCACTGAAGAACACTATGAACACTCACAGAGATTCTGGAGGTAGAGTCTCTGAAGAAGAAAAAGTCACTTTTCACTTACTACTTGATTTATTCACGAAAGCACAATAGTTCACAATTACTTGAAATATTAATCGAACTTGCACTCACTGATTACAATATTAAACTACTTACGGTTCAGCGACCTCCGACTGCTTTTATACTAGTTAACCTATACCTGTCCTTGTCTAACACCTATGTCTATCTCTATCTTATCGTTCTACTACATTCTAAAAAGAACCTTCTACAAACGTCGCGGTACAACAAGTACATATGTTCGCGTCTAGAACATTCTGGATACATGTTCGCTACCTAGGTACCGAAAGCTTCTAGAAACTTCGAGACACATCTAGGACTTTCTCAATTGTTCTATAGACCTAACAAAGCTTCTAGAACTTTCGGGAAAAATCTAGACTTTTCGCGAACCGTATAGAACTTTCTAGACCTTAATGTTTAAAATAACAAATACTTATTATAGACAAATCTAGAAGTCTCTAGCAATCTATTTGGCCGCCGTTATTGTTTTGTCTGTCGGCAACATTCTCCCCCTCGTGCATAGCACCAATCTCTGGGTAAGGCGACACTCTCGGAACTAGCAATACCAGTTTTGATGCGGGTCGTCATAGAACTCCATCAAATTTGGTTGTCCATTACTGGCGTTTGGTGGTCCAGGTCCAGGATACATGTAGATTACTTCTCTTCTTGGACTGGCCTTTTTAACTTTCCGGATCTTCCAACTGGGATTTTGATCAAAGGCGCATGTCAAGAAAATTGTTTTCCCTGGTCTGCAGAGTTCAGTAAACTGCAGACCTCTCGCAGTTGCTCGCAAATTTGGAAATACCGCGTTAGCCTCTACAATTGCAGCACAAGCAGTTTCAGTAGCATCAGTGAGCACATGATGCTCCCCCTCGTGACTGAATGATGCTACTGCTTGCTGGATCTCCAAGTGGCACACTTTCTCGACATCTTCCCTGCTGACTTCATTGGTAAGCTCTTTCAGTATGGACGCTCGATTAGAAGCCCAACCTCTGAGCTCAAAGCCCGCTTGTTTGTGAATGAAGTCAACTTCTTTTGCCACCTTCGAAGCTTCGTTTTCAGTCCTGAAGCTCTGCAGGTAGTCATCCATATAGTGGTTCTTTTCAATCGCTCTAGCTGCTTCAGGAAACTGCCCCTTAACTTCTGATGCATTCTTGTTCTTAACAAAGATTGCAGTACTAGGAGAAGATGCTGCGCCGAAGATGACGGAAGTCATTCGGTATTCCTTTGGCTTGCCTGAGCGGTTGTCCCCTCTCCAAAGAAATCTCAGGCTATCTCTGTCTTCCGGATTCATCTTAATGCGCAGAAACATTTCCTTAATGTCGGCGACGACAGCAATCGGCCACTGTCGGAACCGCAGCAGTACTCCAAATAATGACTGAAGAAGATCTGGACCAGTAAGTAGAGCGTCATTCAGTGATTTTCCTTCCACTTTAGCCGCAGCGTCAAAGACAATCCGTACCTTCTTCTTCAGCGGATGGATTACAGCGAAATGTGGCAAATACCACTTGCGGGGAGATGACGATTCTTCTGGTGCTTCTTCAGCATAACCACTATCCAGTAGATGTTTGATCTGTTTCCAATATTCTTCCTTCAGATCCTTATCTTTATCTAGCTTCTTCTCAATGTTGTAGGGCCGAACTGTTGCTGCTTTGTAATTGTCTGGCATTGTCTCATCTTGACTTTTCCATAGCAGGCCTGACTCGAAACGACCTTCTGGTAATCTCTTACTTTTCTCCTCAAGTATAGAAAGAGCTCTATTCTCGGCGTCAGTGCTCGGACGACGCGGTTCTATACCCAACGACTCGAGGGAAAAGTGTTCTTTGATGAGAGCTTCCAGATCAGTTTCCTGTGCAGGTGCCAGATGTGCGCAATTCAGAAAACGCACCTCTTTTGCAGCTCCTCCATCACAGCCATGCAGCACCCAACCTAATGAAGTCAAGGAAGCAACTGGCTGACTGACCCTTCCCTTTCTAGTGTATCTTGATACAATAAGTCCCCAGTTGTCCTGTCCGATAAGCAGTTTCGGTCTCTCTTCTTCATAGGTCAGTTGCTTGGTGAGTTTCTGCAAATGCTTGCAATCCTGCAAGGTTTTCTCATCGACTCTCTGAGGCGCCAAGCTGATATTGTCCATAGTCCGGACACCTCTAAGTTTCTTTCTCTGAGTCTGATGAATTCCTCTGATATCCAGATCTAATATCATGGACCGATTAAGAAGCTTTTTCCCACCAACGGTTTCCAACGCTAATATTTCCTCAGGTCCTTTGGCTCCAATCTCTCGGGCAATCTCAGAATCCAAAAGCGAAACTGTAGAACCATCATCAAGCAGTGCCAGTACTTTTGCACTGCCTTTTGGACCGTAGACTTCCACTGGAACCATCTTCAAGAAAGCTCTTGAGCAGTTGACGTTGTTCACGACGTTGGATACACCCTCATTAGTTTCAGGTTCTGACTTGCTGCTGAAATCCTTTTTGAAACTATCGTCATGAAGGAGAGCGTGATGATACCTGCGGCAAATCTTGCATGGTGGTCGCTTACAGTTTTCTCGTCGATGGCGGCTTGCAAGACATTTAAAGCAGGTCCTGGCCTTCCTTACAATATCCCATCTTTCTTGCTTTGATGCTTTTAAAAACTTCTTGCAATCCACAAGCCGGTGTTTCTCTTGGCAATGCGGGCACTCATCTTGATTTTCAGATCTTGTTGGCTCTTCTGCCGTTGCATTTACTTGCTGTCGAAGTGGAGCTCGCGTTTTCTTCGGTAACTCAGGTGTTGCGTACATTCCACACCGGTCGGCTTTACAATTAAGGAACTTCGAAAGAAGAACTAAACTGGCTTCTTTTCCGTTGTTGTTCTCTGCTAAGTAGTCGTACCATGAGTGTTGCATCACCGTCGACAATTTTTCCACTATCAGTTTTGTGACCTCTGGAGAATGCAGGTACTCAGGTCTTTTAAGTCCTTTGATTGCTGCCACACTGTTATTAATCTGATTGGCAAATATGCAGATGTCCCGAGGAGTATCATTTAATTTAGGCAAGCCTCTTAATTTCTCCATTTCTACGAGGACCAAAGTATCGGGTCTCCCAAAACGTCTACACAAACTCTCGACGACTTCCTCTGGCGAAGCGTCTGAGTAAAGAACGCTTTTTACTGCCTCTCGAGCTAATCCCTTAAGACACTTCCTTAACCTCGCCATGTTCTGCACTCTGCTGAACATAGGTGCTGTGTCTTCGTAGACCGTTTTAAAAGCCAGCCATTCATCACAGTTCCCGTCGAAGTATGGTAGCTCATGCAGATATTTAGGTGGTTCACTATGATTCTTTGACCCCATCTGATTCATTGCCGTGACAAAAGCATTCACCAAATCATTGGCACTTCCGTGGTCGTCTATTTTCTCATGCTTCACGGGTTGCTCTTGCTTCACTGAGGCGTTTTCAACATACAATGGAGCTTTCTCTACATGTGGGTTCTCTTGAACTGTGTTCTCAACCCAATCGTAAACCTCCTTAGTTCTATCAACGTCTTCCTCATCATCAAAGACGGAAACATTGTCCTCTTCATCCAGCTGCAGCATTTCCAGTTTCATTTCAGTCACGGCTGCTACCGCTTTGGCTTCAGCTGCTGCTGCTGCTGCTGCCGCCTTAGCTTCAGCTGCTGCTGCCGCCGCCTTAGCTTCAGCCGCTGCTGCTGCCGCTTTAGCGTCAGCTCCTGCTATTGCTGCCGCTGCCTTGGCTTCCTCCTTCTGGTGCTGCGCTAGTTCCATGCGCAGCTTCAGCTCCTGACGTCTTGCAGCAGTTGACCTTGTAGACCGAATCGACGCTGCTCGCTCAGACGCAACAGACGTTCCAGGTATCATGATAACGGTAGACTGCTGTACCTGGTCTGCACTTCCAGAAGTCGCTGCAGCCTCCGTGTTTCCCGACACGGTAGGAGTGGCGTCAGCTTGCTCTTTCCTGTTGCCACGCTCGTCTCTAGACAAGGTGGACTTCTGGCTCCTGGTCACTACCATCTTCAGCTGTACAATTCCCAGGAGCGTTCACGAAGAGACTTTCTCCGACGTTCAGTTCTTCGCTCCAAAAAAGATGCGCAGAGATCCGGCTCGAAGGACCAGCTGTTTAGCGCGGCACGCCTTTATATTCGGCGGGGACCGCGGGGTAACAGACCCCTTATGCGAGTACTTGAGGGCTGGTAAGGATTGCCAGACCAGTCCGCGCTGGTGGTACTCGCCCTTGTGGTGCGACACCTTCTCGAAGCTGAGGCGTGGGTTAGTCGCGAAGACGTGCGACTTGTGAGCTCTAAGATAGCCCTGGGGTAGGATCACCTCAATCGCAACAGCGAACGAAAGCGGTGTGTCTCAGACCCTGCTGTGCCGTTAGGCTCAAGCTATCCAAGGAAACACTCACTAACTACCCTGTCTCACTGAAGAACACTATGAACACTCACAGAGATTCTGGAGGTAGAGTCTCTGAAGAAGAAAAAGTCACTTTTCACTTACTACTTGATTTATTCACGAAAGCACAATAGTTCACAATTACTTGAAATATTAATCGAACTTGCACTCACTGATTACAATATTAAACTACTTACGGTTCAGCGACCTCCGACTGCTTTTATACTAGTTAACCTATACCTGCCCTTGTCTAACACCTATGTCTATCTCTATCTTATCGTTCTACTACATTCTAAAAAGAACCTTCTACAAACGTCGCGGTACAACAAGTACATATGTTCGCGTCTAGAACATTCTGGATACATGTTCGCTACCTAGGTACCGAAAGCTTCTAGAAACTTCGAGACACATCTAGGACTTTCTCAATTGTTCTATAGACCTAACAAAGCTTCTAGAACTTTCGGGAAAAATCTAGACTTTTCGCGAACCGTATAGAACTTTCTAGACCTTAATGTTTAAAATAACAAATACTTATTATAGACAAATCTAGAAGTCTCTAGCAATCTATTTGGCCGCCGTTATTGTTTTGTCTGTCGCCAACAGGTACATCCATAATTTTGTAACCATTTCACTTTCAAAATCCTCATTAAATAAATTCAGTCTTGATGTATATTGCAGTATTTAGTAACATACTGGTATATCTCTGATTACCTTAAACTTAAATCAGACTTACCCATCTAATGACCGCTCAATGCGAATAGGCTTATTCACAGCACAGGAAATTTATAAAATAATCAATTGCAAGGTAGCCAATAAACCGACGAAAGACATATACGAAATCTCTGTAGAATTGCTTAGAAACGTGTCTGGGTCTATTGCTGAACCTCTTGCTATGCTGTTCAACTGCTGCATAAGGGAAGGCAATTATCCAAAGCCTCTTAAGGAGGTACGAATATGTCCATTATATAAAGGAAAAGGCAAAAAGGACGATCCGAACTCTTATCGCCCCATCGCTATAATTCCAGCAGTTGCGAAAATATTTGAGAACGGGTTGACTACTCGAATATCTAAGTTTCTCGCTGGAACTGAAACCCTCTCCGATCGACAATATGCCTATCGCGAAGGACGTTCGACAACTATGCTTGCGAGAGAGGTCATACGCAGAGTTTTAAAAGCTAGAGAGCAGAAGAAAGAAGTTGCCGTACTGCTGTGCGACTTATCCAAAGCATTTGATGTAGCGGATCATGACGCCTTAGCTTTAAAACTCGAGCATTATGGTATAACTGGACCGGCACTTCGCCTGGTCGTTAGCTTCATGCGTGAACGGAGACAATATGTGTGTGGAGACCAGGGAAAAGTGAAATCCGTAGGACTGTCAAGCACGGTTGGAGTCCCGCAAGGATCTTCACTGTCTAACCTGGCCTTCTCTCTTCTATTGAACGATTTACCTGGCGTCATCTCAGAAGGTGAGGTGTTCATGTACGCAGATGATGTAGCAGCTGTCGTCTCTGCTTCTGACCTGGATGAGCTGGAGCAGCGACTTAACGCCGCCGCAACAGAACTCCTCGCATGGTTCAGTAATAACGGTCTGAAATTGAATCTCACGAAAACTCAATACATTGTGCTCAACCTCTCAGGCCGCACCCGGCGGCAACTCGTGGTGAACATCGAGGGAGCATCTGTGGAACAGGTACAGTGTGCCCCTTTCTTAGGTTTTCGCGTTGACTCCACCCTAACATGGGAGTCGCATATAGACCACTTGTGTGGCAAATTGGGGAGTGCCTGTTTCGCACTGAGCAGAGTGGCCTCAACACTTCCGAGGCGTGAGGTTATCGCGTGCTACTTCGCGAGCGTGCAGTCACTCCTGCAGTACGGAGTGGAGCTGTGGGGGCGCGCCGCCGACTGGCAGCGCGTGTTCCGCATGCAGAAGCGCGCCGTGCGAGTGATTGCACGAATCGAGCCAACTGACTCCGCGAGGCCTCACTTCTCGGAACTTGGCATACTGACCCTGCCGTGTCTCCTCATCCTCCAGGTAGCTATGTATACTCGAGAAAACCTGGAGTTATACAAGCGACGAGGAGACAAGGGACACATGCGTACAAGATACGCACACAAATTGTCTACCGTTTCTCGAAAATTGGCTAAAACGGCCAATACGATCCATGTGATGGGGCCGGACGTTTACAATAGGCTACCTGATGATGTCACAAATGCACCAAACGTAAATAGTTTTAAAAATAAAACCAAAACATGGCTACTTGCAAGGTCTTTCTACTCCTATAAGGAATTTCTAGATTATAAAGAGCAGTAGTTGCCTTAATGTTTTATAAATTATTATAATTTATTATTTTTATATGACCTGTAATGAAATTTACCAATAAAGTTATGTCTATGTCTATGTCTATCCTACATGGGGGGCGACAGTTGCGCATTAGCAATGCGATATTAATACCGATAATCTTGTTATGCGATAGACGCATAGCCACAGGACGTCGCTGTCTCGTTGACTTGCAATGAATGCGTTTTGACACGTCCTGTGTTTGGACTTTTAATACGTACTGTCCATGCGAATTAAGAATGAGTTGATGTTAGCCATTTGCAAGATAGGTGTAGTAACCTTTTGGTATCCAATATCCGTCTATGACATAAATGATTGTAGGAAAGTGCGTTAGACAATTTAGTAGCGATTTTTGAGCAGCATTTTATAATTTTTAATCGCAGTACATTAAAAAGGGGTTACTTCAAAAATCGTATCAAACTTGCAAAAATTAAAGTTTGATATTTGCACACCTACAGAGGACAACATAAATACAAATATGACTTTCATATCATAACATTTCTTTAAGCTTTTACAAAATACGTTCTAGGTTTTCAAAATGGGTAGTAAACGTTAAATTACTTAAATTTAAAACAACCTTTTACAGTCAATAACCTCAGCCATTCGTTATTCAATAGAAAATGATAAAAAAGCTCCAAACTGGCCTTATCCTGCCATCAAACGTATCTGAGCTTTTAAAGCCATCCCGCGCTAACAACTTTTCAATACGGTCCCTGATTTTATCGTGAGGCAACCCTAATAGGCTGGTTCTGCGACCAGTTTACGCGGAAGGACTTTTTAGGCTTGCGATCAAGGAATAAATAAGGAAGAAGATAGGACGTGATAAGCTTAGAAGTATGCTTGAAGTTTGTCCTAACCAAATACATATTGATGGTGAATTTATTGTTTAAATTTACAATTGTACAACCTGATAGTCATCATTGTTTATCTAAAAAGTACAAACACAAACAAACGTTCTTTGGTTTATTCTATGTCTTTATCTTTTTTCGATGTCTAAATAACATAATGTGTCTTTTTTCGATGTCTAAATAAAAAAAGTGGCGTCTAAAGCTACTTCGACCGAATATGTACATATTATGTTGAAGTGAACACAAAATGAGATAATAGATAATATAGCCCTGCCTTTGACTGCGTCCCGCTGTTCGCTCCACATTAGTCAATTAGGTGTGTCAGAGAAACCCCTCTTTACTCAGTTATCTACATAAATTGGTACCTATATAGCAGTGTATTTACAATATATTGGTATCTGTTATTGAATCAATATCTTCTTCTTCTTAGTAGTGGTCCTGCATCTTCCAACTGTTCTCCACTTGACCATAACCGATCTAACTTATAAAATAATCAGTGTTTACGAGGTTTATGCGTCCAATCGAAGTGACAGCCCTGCCTTTGCATGCGTCCCGCTGTTCGCTCCACGTTAGTCAATTAGGTGTGTCAGAGAAACCCCACTTAACTCACATAAATTGGTACCTAGATAGCAGTGTATTTTAAATATATTATTGGCATCAGTAATTGAATTGATCTCTTCTTAGTAGTGGTCCTGCATCTTTCAACTGTTCTCCACTTAACCATAACCGATCTAACTTATAAAATAATCAGTGTTTACGAGGTTTATGCGTCCAATCGAAGTGACAGCCCTGCCTTTGCATGCGTCCCGCTGTTCGCTCCACGTTAGTCAATTAGGTGTGTCACGACCATGTCTCTACACATGGTAATGCTTGCAGTAAATCTATACCAACTCTCTACAGTTGCGTCACCGTTTAATATGCCGCCAGATTATTGCTAATCCTTATTTATTACTATTAATGACATATTTTCTTGCTGATTATAATCTACTGATGAATTGGTTTGATTCTGTAACGCTGATCTGTTACAGAATACCTAATTAATATTTTATTTTCTCCTCTCCCTGCATGGTTGTCTGGAAGAGATCGCTATTAGCGATAAGACCGCCAATTGTAACACTTAGTTTTATATATTGTTTTAGTTCTTAAGTTCTTTTTTGTATATTTTTTGTGTTCCAGTAAAGTGTTATATCTATCTACTAATGACTAATAGTAATAATTATATTTAAAGTTTCTAGGGTACGTTTAATTTTGGTAGAAATTACATTTTACGTTAATAAAAACAAGTAGATCTCCGTCCTATTAGCGGTCATCAACACTTCTAAACTTGTGAAAAACCGGTGGCACGGCTGTTATAGTCTATAGTTACATATGTTATAGTCTAAACGCATATAACTATTAAATACGCGCCAACAAGATATGATAAACATTATAATATTATCAACAAAACATGTATTTTCATTTTTGCTCACCTTTAGATTTTGAGCTAAGTGACAAATTGAGCTCATCACTTCGTCTCAACACTTCCGTCGCATTTCCATTCCACACTCATTTCCTCTCTGACCATTGACCATCCTTCCTCAGTCTGCCTTCACGATAGGAAGTACATGGAATAATTTCCTAAGGTACCTAATGGTTTCGTGAAATAAATCCACTGCAATAGTATGTTACGGTATTCGATGAATGGAGCTGCGAACCGCGATATATTTTATAGAGGATAGATTTATCGAGACAGTGTGATTTATTAGAATTATTTATTGAAGATGCTGAATATTAATTTTCTTACCTACGTGCGAATTGCTGTAATCTTTTAGACACGTGAAGCTAAATTGTTTGGTATCCCTCAGGGAATTCGTGTTTAAAAGCTCCTACGTAAATATAACTAGATATAGATTATAATCTACGTATAAATGTTTTTTTAAACAATCCAACGAACGAAACGAGTTCAAAACCAGTTTATTCATCGGTTTTGTTGAGCACAAAATCTATAAGAATAATTCAGACTATGGAAGAAGGTAAGTAAGTCTTTTGGATTTTTTAAAATTAGAGCTATATATACCTTAACTGTTGAGTTAAGGTATATATAGCTCTGTTACTTAAAAGTTGAGTTATGTGTTTTACGCAATAAAATTTGAAACATATGGTTTATGTCAATGAACTAGTTTATGCACCTTTTTGTACTACTTGATGAAGCCAAAATCATTATGTTTTTTATCAGATCCTCAGGCTAAATAAAGTTTTTCTAATAGATTGAGAAATAAAGATTCCAATAGGGCATAAGAAGGTACGACAGGGTAATAAAATGTGTCTAATGATGACTCTAATGAGCATCTTAGGCTAAGCGGCGTCTAGTTAACTTTTAGTTACGAAATAATTAGAAACCTGCCTGCAGGAGACAACTTTGCATATAGCAATCTTCATAATAAGCTAATTAAAAAATAGAGCCTCGATTAAATGGTGTCTCACTAAAAATGTGAAGTAGGAAAATTTTACTACTAAGTACGTAAGTACATATCCGAAAACAAAAAATCTGAACTGATCATTGGTTTTATACCTACTATGAATGCGACAGAGAATAGTGAGGAAGTGTCATAAAATAGGGTATCAAATAAATTCAATGAGAGGAAAAATAATATTATGATTAAATAAGTATGGATCGTAATGGACAGGCGTTATCATCTTACACCTGGCTAGATTCAGTCTTGTCTCGTCATTAGCTTGCATAAAAAATATGCCTAACAATGTTTTGATTAATAACGTAGTGAGTTAGTAAAAATCCTAACGTGCCAGCTCTACTAACATCAATAAAGTAGGATCTTATAAAAATAGAACAGATAATAGAACTTCAACTTCTTTAATTGTAAAGAGTTAAATCTTTTGCCACATGAACATTTCCTCCAACATATTTTTCTTCACAAACCTTAATTATTTTTTAAATTAAAACAATTACACGGCTCTTGTCTCACATTTCACTTTTACGTTAACATACTTCGTCGGATAAACGCGTCGGTAGATTGAACCATTCAACATTTTTCGCTAAAAATAGAATGGGAATGTTAAAAAATGTTCTCAAAGACGCCGAGAAGGATGTGAGCGATTATCAGCCTTCATTATATCGTTCAAGTCGCGCCCCAACGAAGGCTATTCGCTCCCCTCGGCTTATTCGATATCCCGATTCGATAATCAGCCGATTTATTCGATATAATCATTCGATTTAGCCAATGACTGGGCGCATTATTCAGTGGCTTTGATGTTTTATTTTAGTCAATGGTGACGTGAAATAATCAATCGTACTCTGAAATAAACGACATTTTAAGGGCTTAGATTCTGAAATAATTCAAAATCGTAATGAAAAGCATTCTTTCAAATAATTTACAAAGGATCACTTTTGCGGATCAATTTTGAGAATATTTACATTTAAAACTACCCATTCGAAAAGTATCTCGTTGAGAATCAGGCAAATGTATATTATGTCTTAATACTTTGCGCATAAATTAGTTTTGAAACTACGTAGTGTTAATTTTCGCAATTTTGGTTCTGAGCCCAAATCGATTAACGATATCATAGGTAAATATATTATATTATTATGAAATGATTAGTGTCCAATAGCGATTAAACAAAAAATCTAACTCAATCGCTTGCAAAGATTTAAGATGTGATAAACTTCAGACGAGGCGAAGGGTGGTCATACTAAAAATATGAATTTACATGTAGGCTTTTATAGTTTCATAAAACATGGCTTATGAAGACATCGGATCACAGTTATGGGTGATAAAGTCGTTTTATATATGTACGATTAATGTATGTACATTAAACTGATCGTATTGTAGACGATACTATTTCATTGCTTTATCGCGAATTATAAAGAGCTCGTGATTTATAGTACCATCTATTTACTTACTTTAGTACTACTTAGCAGACTTAAACCTAGAAGGCGGGATAAATCCATCCCTGACGGATGATAGAGTGGAATAGTGGAGGAAGACGTGTTGTGCCGACTTCACCTAAGATAAGATAAGAAACTCTTTATTGATCTACATATTATAAAGTAAATTTAGGGTGATTTCTAGTGGGATAAGGGTAAAAAGATGATCTATTTGCTTTCTGCTCTATTGATTTTCTTTCACCCTAATTGTCCATGGGCTGGCTTCTGGCAAATCTCTCCAAACATCCCTTTCGTTGAGTCAGTGCGTTTTTGTAACGCCAATAATTTTATAAATACAAGATTTTCCAATATAATAAATACAAGGTGTATGTATATTATGTATATGTGGGTACCGGTTACATTTAGGGTTAATAGTTGTAGAATCTTTCTCATAAACATTCTCAGAACTTTCGACCTATCTGAACATATTTTGGATTCACTTTGCATTTTTATAACGTTAAGTTGCAAATGAAATAAAATTATCAACAAATACACACTCCAAATGTTTGTTATGTAGCTATAACTAACGATAATTTTATTAGGAATCGGCTAAGCATGTATTAATGTGACTGTAAAACATGAAATGTTAAGATAAGCTGATTATGAGATTATGAGGCGCCGGGGTCGAGTTTGACTAATAAAAATTATATTACCGTGACAACTTGTGTAATATTGTCTTATTGAGTGCATAAAGTATGTGATAAGTGTCCTAATGCAGTATTTACTTCGGGTTTTTTTTATTATTTTCTTTTGTTACAGATGTAACAAAAGAAAATAATAAATTATTTATGATCAAAATAACTATCTAGTTATTTAGATCATAAATAATACCTAATTGGAGTTTATACTTCAACATACACGTTACTTCACTAACAGATACAGAGTCGGAGTCAAATCACAATCTTTTAAATATAAAAGGAAAAAGTGACTGACTGATCTATCAACGCACGGCCTAACCGCTGAATAGATTCCCTGGAAATTTGGAATATAGATAGGTTTTATGATGTAGACCTCCGCTAAGAAAGGATTCTGCCACGCGGGCTATCCCGCGAGCGTAAGCTAGTCACTTATAGAGAGTATGGCCAACCTATAGAGGTATGTTGCGGTTTTGGGTCGCCAATTCTTACATAGCCTACAACATGACCCAATGACTGCAAAAGATTAAATTAACAGAAAATAGTGGAAAAAAGGCCTGTATCTTGTAAGCACGCAGCGGGCTCTTAACAATACAATTTTTTCATAGAAACGCTAAATAGAAATAAATACTTTGTTTTATATCCAGATCTAATAATTATTATCTAATTGTCATACATTCTTTTGCGACGAGCAAAACTAGGTCTTACTGCGGATAATTAACGCTGAATTAAGGAAGCGAGGCTATAAAATGCTTAATGCTTAATTTATCCCTGTACTTAAAACAAATTGTAGCAGTTACACTAGTTCCAATAAACTACAGCTAAACATGTACTTAACCGCCGACATACTCATTTGTACTTCTATGTCGGGTTGTATGTCATAAGTACGAATAGGTACACGTATTTCCAACGACATTGTGACTGAGTTGTAAATCAGACCAGGTTTCAACGCGGTTACTCGTGTTACAGCGAAATTGGATTGGAGGAAAGCCTATTGTAGTAGACATGCTATTTACTTTGTTTTCATTTAATAACAGATGTTTTATACCAGTGTTTGCTGTTTGCAGCTATTGTATAAAGAGTTATGGGCAAATTTTTTATTGTTTGAGGATCATAATCCTCATTGATAATGTTTATTTTTGGTTTATTACAGGTCAGATGTTTAGCTGGTAAAGTGAGCGAAAGAGCGCAATGAGCTTTTTCTTAAAATTGACGAAATTTTTCTAATACTATCTGTGATCTAACTAAATGTGATCTAATCGTGTTAGCATTTTCCATTTGTCTTAAAAAGTAGAGTGATGAAGTAGAGTGAGTGTAGAGTGATTTAACTGATAAAGAGATTAAAAATTCAAAAGACTGTATTTATGCTTACTGTTTTCGGAAGAAAATGTAAATATACAAAACTTTTAACTGACACTTGCCATTGCACCCGGGCTTTACCTCTATAAGTACAGCATTAGAAGTTATTTATACACATTCATGTCACTACACCATAAACCACCATAGATATACGATGGGCTTAATTTATTAATTAAATCGAAAGCAACACGGAAACGGCGTCAAGTTACCAATACCGATATCGTGAATGAAGCATAATTTCTAAAGATCAGTTCACACGATGTTGACCCCGGTTTCACAATCGTGTAGTGGGCGGCACAGTGTAGATCTGCTACTGTTGGATGCTTTGGTGTTCTGTTAAAATGGTAATGGGTAATAACTGGGTTTTATTAGGCTGTAGCCTGTTGGATGTCGGAAGTGTTGACGAAACAGATTTAATGAAATTTAATCAGGTGTTTCGGTGTAAATTAGTGTTTTGATTAAAAACTTTTTATGAATTCAACGTATTCTTACAAAACGTGAAAATTCTCCTTCAACTCATCCCATCACACCTCTCATCCTTTAACTCATGTCAAATTAATTGTTTGCTAAATGTGGCTTAATCTTAATAGTCCCGGTTTCGTATTACAAATTTTGTTCAGTGTTCAGTTCGAAGTGCTAATATCGAATCATTACGAACAACTACATCTAATAACCAAGATTACAATGAAATAATCTAGCTACATCGCAATTTCACATAAAACCACGCAGACAGCTCCAAATTGAAAATTTAACAACACATTGTCGCATGCGCGCTTTAAATTGAGACGAAATGAATGTACAATCTGTCATAGCAGACAACGTACAGCTGTCTCATTGTAGTTTGATTAAACGGGTCGTCGCGCATTCATTTTCTACCTACGGAGTCTGTAAACAATCCATAGACTATTGTTACAAAGGTAGATGCCATGTTGTGTACAAAATTGAAGCCAAAATTGTGCAGAACAGTTATGATGAATTACGAGTATAGCAAAATTGGCTGCCTCACTGTTGATGTGTAGAGAGCTGGTAGAGCTTTTAGTCTAGTAAAAATCTAACAAATTCAACCAATAGAATCAATAGAAGCGGATTTTTTTCTATTTGGCTCCGTAAGCTCGCTTCGTATCAAAGGACAGGCAGCTTATCGGAAGTTTTCCGATCAGTACGAACTGGTATAGCGCAATGTACAGGCAGTCGTACCAAAGTCGCCTCTATGTATCTAGTTTAAAACAATATTATATGGGGCAGAAATTATAATAGTCTCGATATAATATAATTTTATTCAGATAAGGTATCTTGTCTTAGTTTTAGAAGTCAATATTATGTTATCTTTCATTATAACCATTCGAGAAGAAAACTACATTTTTCAAAATCTAATTTTACATTATACTATAGTACTAACTCTATCCAACGGTTTTACACGCTCTAAGACAAGAAAGAGAGAAACAAGATATCAGAGGGGCTATTGGTTAATTCTCACCCACTACGATTGATAGCAACTTCAATGTACATTGCTGCTTTTCTTACTTTACTCATATTAATAAGGAGGTTTAAGGAAATAATGTACGCAAAATTGTCTATGGATTCTAGTGTTTTACATGTCGTTTCGCAATAGCCAATAGGACCTCTGTTCAATCAGTTCAGATTTTACATAATAATAAAATTTTAATAGCCCTGAAATAGAGAGAAAATAGAGCGTAATGTTTTTAACTTTAATTTCGCGGCGTCCTACATTAAAACCCATGGTTTGAGGTCGTCGCACATTCATTTCCAGCCTACGAGTGTAGGTAAACATATCTCAAGCATGCAAATGTCACTGGTGCACGTGTAGCTACGATTCGCACCGACTGAGTAATTTGTCCGTTATTTATCGCCCCGCTCGGCTTGTATTTCGAAAGGGGCACTTGGAATCGAGAAATTATGCACGGGACCATACGTGGGTGTTTTATGACAACGCGCACAAAGCATGCTTCGTCAACGTGACGACGTGTCTACTCTACTCATTCTTATCTATGGTCCTATGGTTATTGTACCGCGTTATTCTAGATTTACTATATTTGTGTTTATATTACAACTATTATTTGGTTGTCGACCTCATTATCCAAAAAGATGAACAAGAATAGCAGCTCAACTTCCATCTAAGCTTCCTTCTTCCTAAACTATAAAGCCTGCCTCTAACTGTCGCAGTGTTACCTAGGTATTCAATATAAAATATTATTAAGTTAAAATTCCATTGCGCTTGTCATTCAGAGAAATTTAGTCCAGTAATGTAATTCTATTACAGTATTTGGTTTGGTAATAGTTCGTTGCGCCGAATCCAGTGACTAGACGACTTGTGTACTAGACCTTTCACAGCTTAATCCTATCTGCGTCCAAAATTTCAACCCAATCCCTTCAGTAGTTTGAACTGTGCGTTGATTGATCATAGTCAGTCAATGAGTCACTCTTTTCTTTTATGTTTTTAGAAGATTACTGGGCTATTGCAATGCTGTATTTCTGGAGCAGTGATTAGTGCAATAGAAAACTATTGTATCTTCCTTTTACTATGTTCAAAAGTCGTTATTATTAAAACACGCTTCATCAACGTGAAGACTTGTCTGATCTATTCAATCTCACTCGTATCTATGGTTATTACCGCGTTATTCTTGATTTACTATGTTTGTACTGTTAACAGTTATTTCATAGCTTTCAAACGCGTGCTGTAACTAATTCTATTTAAATCGATTTGTAAATTAATTTAAATACCGTTGCTATTGTAAAGTTTATTGTACTTTTGTTGTTTGAATCAAAAGAGTAATGTGATATCGAAGCAAAAAATCTTAAATTATTCACAGCTGAACTTTTACGGTGTTCTAAACAACTATTTGGAATCGATAAGGTTATTCAAGTAATAAATCATATTATCTTTGGTCTTTGTCTATGTCACTTAGGTATGTATGTAAAATATGGTTGCAACTGCGAAAAATGCATGGTACAATAATTCTTTAAGGTTTCTTAAATAATTTGGAGCTATTCAATCGATTGACCACTTTCTTCAATATCCTAGCTGCCATTTTATATTTTATGTACTATGCAGAATCTCATTGAGGCCAATGACAGCTCTATCTTTGTCCCTACAAGTCCAAGTAGCTATAGAACTAGAAAAAGCCATTTCGACTCTAAAAGAAGAAGAAAATAATACTATTTATACAAAATTGCAGACACCTACATTTATTTTATTTCTTACTTCCTGACTTTAAACTATCATAGTGGAAAACTCGAACCATTGAATGCACTGAATTAGCACACGTTTTATAACGTAGGAATTCACTAAAGACGAACATTTTTGTACTGATACAAAGCCGCTACCAAACAAAATCTGCGTGAATCCGACTTACCTGTTGATTTCATAATGTCCGAGCCAAAGTAGCGCTCCCATCGTTGCTTACTCCTCATCCTTTAATAAGGCCCGTTATCTGAAACAAAGCGGAGGCCGGTCAGTATCAATTAGCTACTATTAGCTGAAGTTTCCCCAAATAACTGTTCCATTATCACTTTGGAAGAGATGTGGAATAGTTTAGGAGATGCTGGTAGGCTCTGTTTCAAAACAGTTTTATAAATCAGATCAGATTTTTCAGTTTTATGAAATGTAAATAACAAAATATTTTAAAAACGTGTCACTAGCAGTGCTATACCGAACAATAACATGAGAAAATTTTCAAGAATATTAGTCTATAATTGAGGTGGGGACATAAAGATTTAGAAGATACGAGTATCTTTCTTTTGCTGTGTAATAAAATAAATGTGATATTTTATTATAATTTTGTGATAGAGTATATAAAGACTTTTCAACGTCTCATTCAATTGACTGCCATCAACCAGGTTATAAAAAAATATAATAAAATAAGGAAGCTTCAAGGTAGAGATTTGAGATCTACAGAGTCATTAATTAACAAAACAATCACGAAATAATATCAAAATACTAATAGCTACGGACAATACTGATCCACTTACAGTCGAAACTTGACCAACTAATGTAATCGTTCTCTCCCCTATCTCCCAACCTACCTTCCTCATTAGGTACGGTGAGGCAAGAGTAGATCGCGATAACGCATTACGCATGCGCAGCCCATTGTCTTCGCTGAGATGCCTAGATAATAGACACCCGGGCTCAAAAATCTTAAAGTCAAATGGATCCTGCGGCGTGAACACCAAACCTAAACAAGAACTACGGAAGCCTAAAAATGACAACAGTTGTTTGCCATTTCACTACCTCAACACACTAATATTATATAGGCGAAAGTTTGTGAGTGTGTATGCTTGTTACTTCTTCACGTCTAAACGGGTGGACGTATTGAGCTGAAATTTGGTATAGAGATAGCTAACCCTTTTTTTTTTTTTTTACCCGGGGAAATGCTTTACGCATATCACCCCCAAAACAAAATACTATCGTCAATCTACGTATCCAGTATGAGTAAGTGAGATGGTAAGCAACCGTGACGTCATTTTTCTTACTTCAGTTTGGTGTTCACGTTGCAGCCTCCATTGAATATAAACTTCTCGCCTAGATAATAGACACCCGGGCTATAAGGAAAGCTTTCATATTGCAACGCATTGTCAGCGCAGGACTTTTAGGAGATGAAGAAATGTGTCTTGTAACGCTCCTTTTGGAGGTGGTTGAGTGGTAGAAATGGTTCTAAATATTTATAGAAACCTTGTTCAGAGTTTTAATTTGTAACAGAGTAACAGACACGAAAAGCTCTTTAGTTTTCAGTTTTTATAAAAAATTACTTTTTGTCTATACTCACGTACCTATAATTTTTGTTTACAATATCTTAATTATGGTTTCAGACAATTACCTACGATATCATCAGAAGTTCACGCCTGCAGTATCCTACATTGAATGTGATACTGTAGTTAAAATAGTAATTGTATTTTGTAATTGTTCAAAACCGTGGTGGAGATAACTTCAACTAAAATTTTTCGTGAAAACAGCCGTGTAGCATACAGCATTTGTAAAGTTATGTTCCTCTCAATGCAAGCTCAAATTGCGGTCACAATCGACGGAAGCCTCAAACAATTTAGGTTCTACATTAGATTGTAATTGACTCATAATGTTAATCAATTACATAACCAGGTCTATCCCAACACTCTAGACTCTAGACAATAACCCTATCTGTTGCAAGATCTACAATCCTTCGAGCCTTACCCGACAACCGGAAAACTATTCAAACAAATTCAGATACCTTATTAGCAGCTTTAAATAAGCCTTGCGAGATATTTCGCATATTCTATTATAATAAGTTAGCAGCGCACGTGCCGGCAACATAAAGATAGAAAACTAACTTCTATGTACAAGTAATAAAGTTGATAGTTGATTGCGGTTGTGTTGCCAAAGGTACGCATACCTGGTCAATTTGTGTCCAGTCTAATAATTAAATATAACACAGAATGGTAACGGTTTGGTGCAAAATGGAGTGAAGTCGTGAGAGTAACGGAACGAAGCCGGAAAAGACCTTGTAAAGGGGATCGGGGATAACAAGTTTCTGTACAAAACGCTATTGTACTTTCAAGAAATATAGAAATACTGGCGGTTGTTGACGCCGAGAAATAGTGATACAATTAATAATGTTTTATGCACAGATTTCGTAGTTTAACGAGCTAAAGCACAGGTGTGTAAACGTAGATATTATCATTGTGTACAGATAAATACAGATACACAACTCTTTATTGAAACACTACATTACAATAATGTAATACAATACAATACTCTTTATTGGGACAAAAAATAACAAAATAAACTTAAAACAAAATTAAAGTACTGTAATAGTAGGTAATATAAGATATAACTGCCAACCATACACACACTAAATCTATTACACTATTCAATTCATTTTTCATTTATTTATTGCAAGAAATATGTGTACATAATTAGATGTTTACTGTAATATGATTGGCTCAACATATCTCTGCCATATAGAGCATGCAATTTTTATATTAACAATTTTAATTCATTATTGATTAATATACAATATAAAATGAAAAACACAAAAGATTATTTTATTTTGGTCTCAATAAAGAGTTGTTGTTGTTGTTGTATGTTATCTTACCACAAAATGTGACATGGTGTGGTTGAGGCTTTAAAGGCAGTTATAAATTTGGCATGGTCAATAAATAAAACGTGATATGCCACTTGTTCTCCTTTTCAGTTTGACAGCACTTTTTAAAATAATGTTAATAATGAGATTGTATTCATCAAGCGAGAGTAGTCTCAAGGAATTACGTGCATTTCGCAATCCAGACCTATAATAATGTCATCCTTAGCTTTTTCCTCTTTTTATAAGCGGTATAATATTATACAACCATAACTCAATATCAGTGTCATGTTATACATCATCCTATATTCATATTTTGATTTTAATTATGTTATTAAGGTGCTTGCAGCAGCTAAAACTGGAAAGAGTTTGCAACTTTCTAGCAACTAGATGTTTTAATAAATCTATGAACGCAGCCGAATTTTAATGGTGTCTATTTAAGGACTGCTCGATGTATCTTAAGCTTTTGCATTAAGATACATGAAACTACCAGATACCAGAAAGTTGCAAGTGCTAATTATAATTGCAGCAATAGCTGCTCTGCTTTAAGTAACATAACAACATTCATCCCCTTCCCAAATTTGTTACGTAATATTATAATCATCTAAAAGTAAACAAAACAAATGAACGTTAGCTTCAAAACAAATAAGCGTCAATGCGCAATTCAGATCATGTTTTCAATCTAATTCCGCGATTGTCAATTGTCACTTTATTGAATGCGACACATTAACGAATTGTCAATCGATAAATGAATTGATTGACGTTTGTATCACATTACACCCCCGTTTGCGTAGGTTTGGTTTCCACGTATTGTTTAAACTGATAATAATACATACATGAAACCATAAGCAAATATTCCAAAGTTTGTTTCATTTACCCACAACAAGATCCCAAGTCCTAGTAAGGTGGGGTTTCTCAACAAAAGACAAGTGGGCCATTCAATCAAAGAAGAATTTACCCACACATATACCTAATGGTGTTGTTTGATTTCTCCGAAGGCACGTAAAACTTAATTTGTATCAAAGGCGAAGTTTGTAAGCTCATACAGGAGCTTGGGAACTTTTCGACATTAATATCCTGTTTGTTTTGATTAGTCTTATCGAATGTTTTCAAATGAATGTAAATGGAGAATGAAAACTTGCGTCTTGCGTCTTTATTGAAAGCGAGCTTGAAGTCGTTTTTTATTATTCAATTGTTACATTTAAAGATATTACTCAAAACTGTGTAAAAGCTAGCTAATAAGTATTTATCCAACGTGGCAATGCATTCTGCATTCTGGGCACGCTACCATCTGACAGTGGTTAGGAGCACTTGGATTTTCTTTAGATTGTCTTGTTGCCGATATGTGGTTAAAACAAGTGTTATTGACTGCTGAAGTAGCTTTAGAATTACTTGCTTGTTTTTTCTCAATAATGGCATAAAAAAAAGAACACAACGGCCATTCTCCGAGCAGTAAATTTTATGTGTCCTGGCTCAATAAATCCATAATAATAACAAATGTAATCATGCACATATTTTTATACGGTAGTAAACACTCATATCTATCTGTACACAAAACCTTTGACTTCTGCTGTAATTAGTTAACGTGTAATTAATTAATCTTTGTTCAAAAAGCACCTGTTTTCTAATTTCCGTAACGTGTCCTGACACCAACTTCATGTGAAAATATGCCTATATTTTTTTATCGTGGACAGTTTTAATATAGTTTATTATTTTTAAAAAATAGTTCAATGTTAGGTGTATTACCTACCAAAATATCTACGTGATAGAACCAGTCTGTAAATAATTATAAAAAAGTAAACGTTTGTCCGTGTCAAAGTTATAATTTCCATGATATTTTGTGTTCTTGGGCGTACATCCCTAAATAACAGTATTTCGTACATCAACATCGCATCCCTAGCGAGCCCTGAGTGTGTACCGCGGCCCATCAGCTGTTGCAGGTCATTAACCTTAGTGTACTACCAATAAAGCAAATGAGAATCTAATTTCCGTACCCGTGGTTTCGAAATTTTATAATTTCCATTTTACTGGTTTTAATACCTAATTATTTATGTTAGAAAGTAGGTCGTATTTTAAATAGATCCAGTTCTTTAGTCTCTCTACGTTATAATAAGCCAGTATTTGCTATTTGTAAAAGTTTTTAAAATTTTGAAGAAAACCTGTTATATTCTAATTACCGTATACTAATTTCCATATTTTTATAAGTACCGTTGTATGAAAATTTCCTAGTAAAATGAACCAATTTGCTATTGTGAAGGTCCGAGTAGAGAGTTTTCCCATGGTTTATATGGTATGATATACTCACAATACTTTTTTCTTCCTTTCGCTCTACAACCCTTTGCGGGTCTTGGCTTCTTACACAATATTTTCTCAGTTGTAGCGAACCCTGGCTACCTATTCCAGTGCAGTGGTGAGTTTACCCACTACGCAAACCTTCTTTCGACATCCTTATGTATGCCATGCCTATCTTATTCTCTGAAACTCATAGGACTTGAAGATGAGCTCTTGTTTGATGCGTGATTCTTCTTCGTCAGCTAGTGCTTATGCACTTATGAACGAGTAAATATGGCTTCCAGACAACTTCCAGTGACCTTCCGGATATCGTCACCCTTCACGTTCGCACGTTCTCTACGTTCTCTCGTCGTCTACGTTTGCCGAGACGCTGACTCCACTCTAGAACACAACTACCCCGTCGGTTATCGGTTCAGCCGCAAATGTGACCAGCCATTGCCACTTCAGCTTCCTAATCTTTTCGGCTATGTGGGTAACTTTGGTTTCCTGCCGAATCAACTTACTCCTGATGCAATCCTTTGACGAGACGCCGACTATATCCTGCTCCATAACTCGCTGAGCAACTTTGAACTTGTGGATCAGTCTTACCTTAAGTATCCACATTCCACATCCTGGCTTTGTGCGTCATAACAGGTAAGATGCACTAGTCTTCACTCAAAGTAACTTTTCAATAAATGTCGGCGATCCCAGCTGAAACCTCCGATTGGCCTCTCTCTCGGAGTCTCTCACATCATCAATACACATATTTCTGAACAATTTCAATAAAGAGTCAATTTTTATCGATTAATATGAGCATTTGTTGCAAGTCCTGCAGTGATTCTGCTATGATGACTACATATGTTGACCCCTAATCTCAGGTGTGAAAATGTACTCGCCGTTGATATTGATGCCCTCTCCTCTGTCCATTCCAGCGTCTCAAATACATCCTCTTGAGTCTAGAGCGTTTGAAAACAATTTGGGGGAAATAACGTCCCCTTATTTCACACCTCGTTTTGTTGGGCTGTGTTTTGTTTGCAGGTTTTAGACTTTGTGGCGGTATCCTGTATAATATTAACAAACCTTTTATTACCTATATTACCAATCAACTTGGTATCGCTGCAAAGACTCCAGCACAGACCAGGTTTTCAAAGGCCTTCTCATAGTCTTTGAACACTAAGCACATGCGCTGTTATATTTTCCGTCTTCTGCATAAAATACCACACTGTCTGTATGTGGTCTATAGTGTCATAGCCTGCTCGAAATCCAGCCTGTTCCGGTGGCTGGAACTCGTCAAATCTTCTTTTTGCGAGATGATTTGTGATAACCTTTGAGAAAAACATAGACATGGTTCAAAAACGTACGTAACATTTATATCACTTTTTTGGAAAAACATGACTACGACGATTTTGCTCCACGCCTTTGGAGATCTCCCTGAAAAAAAAGGGGAAGAGTTGATGAATATTCGCTGGAGTTGTCGCAATATAGGTGCACCTACAGCCTTCAAGAGATCGACATTTCACTAACGCTGACATCCGGGAGGCCTTTGGTAAAGTGGCTTTTGAATTATCATTTTCATCATCATCACGTATATAATATGAAGATTCATTTTATTCTGGTTTTAGGCTGAGTCGCCTGCGAGGCATACAGCTGGCAATAAAAATCTTCCTACTCTGCAAGAATCTCAGACTGAAAGGTGACGAAGTTAACACTCGATGTAGTCAACTTCGTCAGCAGGCTCCTTCCCAATTTATTCACGAAGATCTGGTTCCTAAATGGTGCGTGTGTTGGAACTTGGAACTCCGGAGTACACGAGAGTAAGACGAGACGTCTTACTCTCGTGGATATTGTTTTATTCGGTGCTTGTTTCGTGTGTGTTTCTTCTCGCTAAATTAAGCGTCTTCTTCCCGTAAGACTTCCATCACTCTATTGAGATCCTGGTCTACGTCAACGACAATAGTGGTCCATTTAGAATCAAAATTAAATATATTATTTGCAGCTGCAAAATTCTCATTTCCGTTGCAGTAATTATTTTTACTTTTCTCATTTCCATAACCATGTAATTTTTAAATCTCAATAACTTTAAAACCACTGTGACGGGACAAAAACCAAATAAATTATTAAATTTGTACATTTAATGTCTTTCATATTTTAATGTATTTGAGTCAATCCAATTAAAAATCAAAAAAGGCATGGGAATTAGGCAAAGAATGCTTAATTGGAGAAAGGCCGACAACTCAAAACTGGAATCTCCTTTTATTTACGTCGTAGTCACATCGTCGTAGTCGTAGTATACACGTATATTTCAACTTATATCCGACATTGTCCCAACTGCCAACACCGGTTCAACCCAAATGAAGCAAACATAACGGGTCTCAATGCTCACAATAACAGAGTTTCTTATCTCTGGTTGAAACTAAATAGTTACTTAGCGAAACGTGACTAATATTGCATACAATTTTCACGGCACGCGCCTGTAGGTGTGTCGGACTTTATTTTTAATACATTAAATTATATGCTAATGATAAAGTGCGCATTTACATGACAATGAGCTATATATCTATACGTACATACACAGTATGGTAACCTGCGATTATACATACATAATTATTTACGATGCGGCTGTAGACTCGCAGACTAAACCTAGAAAACTAATCCCTCTCCTACATTATATGTACAGTAAAAAAATAATAATTATAATATGAATTTTATTATTAATAGCTGCGCCCAACGGTTTAACCCCGCAGTACTTATGTAGCCTATGTGTTATTCCAGGGTCTAAGCTACACTAAATTTCAGCTCAATCGGTCCTCCCGTTTAGGCGTGAAAGAGTAACAAACATCATGACATCCGGACATCCAGACATCCATTCTTACAAACTTTCACGTTTATAATATTAGTAAGATTGTTGCCTTAAGTTATGATTTTGCTTTATATGCTCCTGTAACGGCGAAGATAATATGACATCGCACAAAAACCCACTTTTAGGTGTAGACTACAGTCCTAGGTTTATATAATATATAATAATTAAATACTGCGATGAAAAATGTAAAATTAGTTGAAGACAGAATGGAATATTATTAAGTCGTATAATAATGATATAACTTCAATAAATAAAAAAAATATTACAGTAGTAGTTGCTAAAGTGGGTACCTATTACCTCTCTAAAAATGATCCACGTAATAAAGTAATCAAAGAACTAAAATAATATCAATCAAGTAAAACCGGTAATGCTTTTCACCTAAGTCATTACGGTCCATTTACGCAATAAAAGTTACGTAGTTGAATTCAAACTCGACTTTCTTACAACAATAGATCAACTGGACACGTCTGTCTGCATCACCAGTCTAAATTATAAAGACCATTATGACACTTTAAATAAATCACCGTCTATTAATTACATTCTCGCATTACGCTTAAGGTTTTGTAACCAGTTTTAATCTGGCGCAAATGAGTACCAGCTTTAGTAAGAGTGGGGTGAGAGTAAAGCTCGTCGGTTTTGATTTGTTGATCTCCTTAATTTTATGATTGCCTGGTACTCGGATCTCGGAAGAAGAAATGATGGAGGATTCATGTATTATTCAGATTAATTATTACAGCATATATATCAATTAGTATTTTCATAGAAAATTCTGTAATAATAATAATTTATGTAATTTTATTAATCGTCATCGCAATCTTCATCAAAACACCACCATGAGATAGTGATTTTTTTTGGACAACGATTTCCAGCTTTACTTATAAAATGTAAAATATACCTATTATTATAGCACATTTTTTAATGCAGCTTCTATTTCGATACTTTTCTCACTCAAGAGTATACTTGACGCTTGACGAACTTTACGCTACGCAACTATTGTTGTAAGTCGACTGCAAAATTAAAATTACGACACAACCAGTTTTTGTTTTGATGAAGATAGCTGTAGTTGGAGAGACATAGTAGTAATCTTACACACTGTACTCCCACTGAATACAGGATCAAATTTCTCTAAGCCCACGAAGTAATAAAAGTACTATTGAAACCTCATGCTTATGTTTGGGCATAAGAAGATATCGTGAGTTTTGAATTATGAACTACTCTGCCCAAACTGTTTTATCCGCTGTACAGTGGTCTATATATTATTTCCCAACTACTCATATACCAAAATTCAGCTCAATCGGTCCACCCGTTTTAGCGTGAAAGAGTAACAAACATACGTACATACATAAATTCTTACAAACTTTCGCGTTTCTAATATTAGTAGGAATGAGGACCTAAAGGTGCTATCGCTGCCACAGACAAAAATAAGTATTTATTGCCTATTCAAACTGTATTAGACAAATATCCTTAAAATCAAAATGATTCAAACTGCGTTATGTCGAATGAAAAGCTAAACAAGTGAAATTTTGAAAAAACTTTTTAAAGACAAGCTTTTATTATTATTACCATCTAGCACCAAGGTACTCGTCAAGCCGAATCAAATGAGCCTAAACTGGATGGTGTTACGTCATTTAATTACGGAGTTCCTATAGCCACCTTCCAGCTCCAGTATTAGATCAGCTCCATGTCATAATAATATTGTATTGTCATCCAATTTATACATGTTTGCAAAATTTCAGCTCAATCGGAAACCGGGAAGTGGGTCAAATATAACTTGCAAGATTTGATTACAGACAGACGGATAAACAGACAACAGACAGGTGAAAGTAAAAAAAAAGCTTGTAAAAATACAATACCTAATCAAAGAACTAGAAGTTTTCTCAACTAATACTTTTTTAAATCTAACTATATTTTCACCAGCAAGTACTATTAATTAAGTTACAAAGCAGCTATCATTTTCCATCTGACACGTTGAGATTGAAAACTTGTTCAATTTATTGGCTGCAAGTAGCGTACCAGTTTGTAGGGCCCCTTCTAATGACACAAATGAAGGATTTTAATTAGAACTGGGCGTTATTTAGCACTTTAAATTAGGATATTAATTTTATCTTGATTGAGATCGAGCGCTCGGATATTAAAACCGAAGGTTACAAAGTATGAACGACGATTAAGGCAGTCATAATACTGATAAAGAGTTGTGAATATTAATTATACCATAACTAAAACAACAAAACTCACTTCAAATATTGTCGGGAAAATCTTAACCACGGTTTCGGACAATGTCATTCTTCAAAATTTGTCCGAAACCGTGGTTGAAATATTGTCAGCAATATTGAAGGTCCGTTTTTGTTTTAGCGAAAATTCATGATTAAAAGTTATAAAAACTGGACAAGTGCAAGTAGGACTCTACTACCAAGGTTTTTATACAATTTGTATGATTTTTAATCTTTACAAAAAATTTGCAAAACCTCAGGGACTACTCGGTCACCCGTCTAAATACGTACGCGCGTAACGTTACTTAACTTCGATGAGGATTTAAAATGTAGATAGAGGGACATGGGATTCTTCAAAAGGCAGTGAACAGAGTCTTGAAAGGTAGGCAACGTACCAGCAGTAGTACCCCTGGTATTGCAGGTATCCATAGGCGACGGTAGCCACTCACCATCAGGTGGGCCGTCTGCTTGTTTGTCAGCTATTTAGGTATAAAACAAAATTAAATAAAATAAAAATATAATTATATTTATATTTTTGAAGTTGATCTTAAGTTGGTTTTTCATTCAGCTATCAAAAGGCACATTTACATCTCAATACGTTCAGCAAAGTGTCAATAGATTGCTTCCGAAGATTATCTTGTAACGTGATTCACAAACTAATGCTAAATATGTCATAAACTTTTATATGACGTGCCAAGTATGGCACTTATAAACCGTGTCTCCTTTACAATTTTGGTACATTAACAAGTTTTTATTATAGCAATATGACATTTTTTACATTGTGCTCAGAAATACTTTGGTTTACAGCTTTATTTTTATGCAGTTTAATTAGAAAATAAATCCCAGATAAGGCTTTTGTCTTTTTCGGATATATTTTTCGTATTCTTATATTATAAACTAGCTTGTGCTCGCGGCTTTGCCCGCCTGGCAAAATCCTTCCTTAGCGGATGTCTACATCGTAAAGCCTATTCGTGTTTATTGTTCCAAATTTCAAGTGAATTCGTCCAGTGGTTTAAGCTCTGTGCTGATAGATCAGTCAGTCACTTTTTCCTTTTATATATTTAAGAATATAAGAAACCGTGGTTTAGGATATTCTCAACAATATTAGTCGTGAATTTGCCATATTGATGTATTTAGTTATAGACATTAATGTTCACAACTTTTTATCAGTATCATGACATAATTTACAATAACGTAACATTTCCAAATAGTATCAATGTTTTGAAATCGAGTGGGATGCATTAGCATTTTTCGATAGTTAAAAATATGGATCATATTTGATACTGAAACGAACGAAATGTGGGTTCAAAATGAGTTCGCAACAAAGAACTCAAATAAATAAAATATATAAAAGGAAAAAGGTATAAATATGGAAGAAGGATGTGAAAAGCAATCAAAATGCAAGAATTCGCGTCGGACGAGCAGAATGCGTCCTTGACGGAACACAACGCGAATGCAAAAAAAAAAACAATCGTAAAATATTTTTGCTTCGGAACTGTGGCGCGGCCGGACGGTGAAGGTAAGCAGCTTTCTGTAAGCCGGTGCTACTACCAATAGGGCTGCCTCACGTCCAGTTTTTGTTTACTTATCAAGTATTATAAAGGTGAAAATTTGTGTATGTTACGCATATTTGGCTGATTGCCGATTTTTACGGTTAGAGGTAGTACTTAGCTGTATCTAAATTCTGGCTATTATACTTAGTTGTTTATTTATCTATCGTTGTTGTTTATTTATTGTTGGATATTTTTGAAATTACTAGAAGACGCCTGAAAATTCTGTTATTGTTTCAAAGGGAACATTTTCTCAGTTATCTCATTGAAATGTTATCAAAAACCCCAAAGCCGATTTTAGTTATGCATACAAACGTGTACTGATTAAAAGGGAGCTTGTGCGAGCTAGTGAATTGTTTGGCAACCCTATTTAAAGAGCGCAAATATTACGTATGAACGCCTTACAGATACGTTTTTTAACGTTATGAATTAAAACGTGCGCATATTAAAGGAAGCTTTTAGCCAATTCGGTGCAGTTAACAATTTGGCAACCCTACTGAAGAGTGCAAAATATTATGAACGCCTTACAAAGCCGGTACTGTCGTGGGCGGGATCCACTCGGTCCCACTTTCGTTCGTAACACCGATATGCGTTAAGTTCTTACGCAATTGTATTGACACGTTTACCAACCATGCGCTAATAGTGGGTATTGACCCTTTAAATGAGATAATTATATCTTTATTATAAAATCCATTCGAACATTTTGTTTTATTTAAATTATATTCGTAACGTTTCAATTGGTTGTTTCAAAGAAATAGTATTTTTTAATGTTGCAAGTTAATTATTTGTTCAAGATTTGATCTCGTGTGATGTTGAAGAAGTTGAAACGACGCGACGATGTGGCCTTAGATGGTTGCAGATTGATGGACAGACAGATATCAGACTAAACCTAGAAACCGGGATAAATCCCATTCTAATTATTTCTCCAACTATATGCTACAAATAGTTTTATTTATTCACTGAGCTATTGCTGCTTTGTTTAGATGGAGCGCGCTCTTTAATACTATCAACATCTTTTATTTATCCCTAAAACCTATGAATCCCAAAATACACATATCGTAAATAAGTAATTATTTTTTAATGTCAGGTGTAAAAAAGTAAAGGGGACGGGACGTTCCTTACTAGGTATCTGTTACTCATTTATAATATCTTCAAAATACTTTAGACCATAGGTTACTGCGTTTAATTACAATATTATGGTACATCATACAAGTAATGGGCTTACCTCAGTTATTTGATTTCGATATTACCATAAAAATAACATAAGTTTTTATCTTAGAAACCAATGACTTTGAAAAGATCGAAAATGAAGTGTGAATTAACATGTTAATTAGTTTTTTAACATCGATATGAAGCAGCTTTTTTATTAGTTTTTGTAACTACAGGGTATCAGGTGTTAGGCTATTTGTGTGAAGTGTTTTATGAGAAAATGGTATAGTAATATTAAGGTAGAAGCCTTGCTACTTAAGGTTTTAATATTGTTATTAGTATATTGTTATTAGTTTAACCATAATATAGAGAAGCTTAGCTAGCATTTTAGATACCTTACTTGCAGGAAGCTAATTCTATAACGTTTTTGTTGATAATATTTAATTTTTGTAAGATTAAAATATTACTGTAGTAATGTGTATAATTTTGTAATTATAAATAGTTAATTTAAAAATAATGTAGGATATCTTATTCTAAAGCTCAGTTTTATTAAAAAGATTTTTCATGATTATAATAATTACGCAGTGCTATATTACCCATGGTTAGATTGAATTCATACAAATTTTAAAAAATGTAAAGGATATCCAGTAAAAAAGGGAAACATTATGCACACATAAAAACTTTACAAGCGTGTTCTAAACCAGTTTAATATTAAACCAGATTTTTATAGTCATAGAAAAATGACTTGTTGACGTTAAAACATAAGAGTCAAGAGGGCTAAGTAACTCATATTAGAACCACTTAGAAACTTAGAAAAAACTTACTAGTTCACTAGAAAAAAGTCAATAACTTAATGGAAATAGGTACTTCAAAGTAATTGCTAGTAAAGATGAGGCAATACTAATTTTATGACTGTAGAGTCTGTGCGAAAAGAAATGAGTCGTGAAACTTGGATACTTGGCTTGGCTACTTAGTTACTTGGTTTATATCAGGGCTCTTCTTTTAATGCACCATGTGTATCCGGTTGGTTAAATAACATGCATGCGAAAGAACAGGATTTTCTCATAAGATAAAATACGTGTCCTTCAAATTATTTAAGTGTTCAGATTGTATCAATTTTCCATGGATATTCGTAACTATTGAATTAGTACGGTATCGTGTTATTGCAAAGTTTGGGTTATTCAATCTTGAAATAATTAATTTAACGCTTAATTAGGCGATTTTTTTATCTTAAAAATGGATCAATGGTTATTTCATTTTAGCATAGACTAAAGTACATAATAGAAGAAAAGATCCGAACTCTATTACAAAATTGTTGCCGTATTGTGATGATTAGGTAGTTTTTTTTTTAATTTTTATTTTGTAAAATAGTTAGAAATCGTCTCAGAGAGCGCTAAAGTGGCTTGGTGGTCGCAAAGTCACTGTACATTTAAGATAATTGTGTTTAGAACATTGTTTACTGAAGTGTGACCCAGGGCATCTCTATCTAGTATATTTTGTTGGATAATTGACTAAATACATTTTTAATTTGATATAACCTTGTAAAATACTTACCTTAAATTTATCGAGCTCTACATCTCACATGTGGTATTAATTATTAAGCGTGTTTTAGTTTTAAGACATTATCACATGTGGAAAAACCAGTAAGCAGGTACCTAAGAAGCAATTAGTAGTTAGTTATTATAGTTTTGAAAACCACAATCACTGGGACCTATCATGTTTTTGGTGGGAGGAATCCTTTATTACAATAATAATTGTATTAAATACACATGTTATAATCTGTGGAGCAAGCTAATAAACCTAGAGACACGGAAAGCTGTTCGAGTTATTACAAATAATTAGATTTTATGGTGGCAAATAACATACAGAATACATTATTACAGCTAAGAGCAACTATTAATAAGTTATTATATGACTAACCTAAGGTCAGATAACGTTCACAATTATTGGCAACTGAGCTAGGCATTAACTTAGCTTGTGTAACTCTCTTTCACACTCGACTTATTTTGCATAATGGACAATGAACACTGAACTAAGTATTTACCTAGATGGAAGTGACTCCTTTACGTACTCGGCTACTAAAATGACACTTTGATTGTTTATCAATATTAACAATGGCCATGAGATTGTGCTTTAGCTGGGAAAATCATTTGACTTAGAAAACTTACTGTTCTGTCTTAGAACGCGATGAGCGCAGTGCAGTATTGTATTCGTAGTAAAGTGGGTAGTTAGTATTAAAATATTATTGTAAGGTGTTGATCATTTTTATTTAGGATCTAGAAGCGTATAAGAAAAGAGAGCAGGAGAGAATAAAGAGTTTTTGGAATATAATATTGTATTACCTGAATTGTAAAGCAACCATTGAAAACAAAAATTGCACGTCTTTAAAGTATTGAATCCTTGCTACTGATTGCCCTAGATCATAACGGCTCGTGCCACACAATTAACTGGGAAGAAAATTATGAGGTGCGGCGTTTCACACCAGCCTTAGAGATCGAAAGTAATAAGGAATCTCATTATACAGTAGCAAAGAACTGTGGTTAAGGTTACGCCGAGAGCCTCAGTTTGCTTCCGCCATTGTTACAAGTGGTTTTAATTTTTATGTATAGTACTTTCGAACTATTGGTATTCTCGTAACTTTTAATATGGTGTTTTATTCTCTATAAATACCTCTTCAAAAAGTGTTTGTTTTCACGTATTTCTAGAAACTATAATATCGCGTAGTTGTATTCCCTTACCTCAGGATCCGCGTTTTTACAAATTCTACAGATTCTAGAAAAATTGTTATCGACTGATTCTCAGTTTCAGAGAAGTTCGATAACAAACATGACATTTTTATATTTTATGTATATTACGTTGTAAATAATATTATTATTTCACACTGTACAAAACAAGAACATGATTATTAAAGGGCCATACCATTTATTTCTGATAAAATCATCATGTAATTTCATATAATTTTATCACATTTCCAACATTAATGATAATGCAAGAAGTTCTTAGATGAAGAGATAAAATTGTTTGTCCATTGCTTTTCATTAAAATTTTAAAAAAATTGATTAATTCTTGTCGTTTCTTCGTAATGTAGAAAGTACTCGTATACATAAGACCACAGAACATAGAGGACTCAACCACAAGAGTGCACATTACCGGACGTGCTCTCTCCGTCCATATGCAATATGCATTGACGCTGCATATTTCGCGTCAATTGTCATTGAACCAAAGAGTTCTTTGAACGAGCCAATCAAAACTAGCCATTTAGACTATTACGTTGCCCATGTCTTTGAACCGAAAAGTTTCTACTTTGACTTTGAGCCGATCAAAACATCTGCCCCCATCCCCGCTATATTTTGGCGATTTTGTTTTCATGTAGAGAATCATATAAGCAGGGTCTGGTTTAGTCTGTGCCACAGAAGCACAATGTAGCAAAAATAAGAAGAGATTCCATTTATGGATGCGCAGCGGGCAACGCAATATAAGCTATCGCGGACTCACAGACCTTTAGAGTCGGTAAGCGGCTTAATCTTAAGGGCGATTACATACTGGATGGCTTAATTTTGTTCCGGATTAAGTAAATTAAAAAATCTAAATTGACTTTAATAAGCGAGGGCGAGATGTACGTTTGATTTTCATTTCTACTGGAAAACCCCGAAACCGATTTCTATAATAGACCATTTGGGAAGTTTCTTCAAAAATAAAAACAGAAATTTTCAAAGGCTTATTAAGCATAGATGATAATATTTTTTTTAGGAAAATCGACTATGTATTTCGTTTATAATTTTGTACAAAAGTGACAACTTTTATAATATTTTGGCAGAACGGTAAGTTTTATAATATTTTTAAGGTACAATTTATTTTTATTTTTCTCAAAATAACACTAAATGAAAACTCGATCAATTTACATTGAAAATCCTTCAAAGTGCGCAAGTTTATAGCGTGTATTTCCGTCCTTACAAGTACGTTGTCCGAGGCTTTCTCATCGACAATAATGCTCATCTGGATGCCGTTAAATTGCAGGCCGACCGTTCCCATCGACTTTTCAATGGATTTCTTTCATATCGAATACCTCAGTTCCGCGTATGGTCGTCGGCTCGAGAAATATGAGGATCACTCGCTCAAATTGCTCGTCTCACGCTTGTATGAAACGCAAAAAGCCGATAGGTACTGGCGAATACTAATTCGCTTTTTAGTACTCTATCACAGCAAGAATTTCAAATATGTTACGACAAGATTTGTAGCTATAAGTTCTATTCATTTAGACATGGTTGTAAGACGTTTTGTTAGAATGATATTATCAAAATTGATTGCCATCTACCAGCAAAAAAAACGCCGGTTTTTACTACTGTCTGACTGTAACATGTTATGCAAATAAACATTGATTTATTTGTATATTTGAGACATGGCGCTTATTAAAAATTACACAGACCATAAACATTTTAACATGTTTGCTTTGCTTAACTAGCTAAGGTTTATAATGTCATCAAATCATACGACTTGAGAGTATTTTCTTGAATAAATGTTATTTTAAGACGCCCGAAACTCGTTAATGATATTTCTAGATGACCAATATTTCTTATGAATGAACAAAATGTTTGTACTGTTGAGTGGATTAAGAAGCTTAAGATTATACCTTGAAATTAGTTAAAAATATTTAGTTGAAAGATTTTTTTTCTTGGTTTAGCTTTTGTCACGATCTTGCTCTGTATTAAGTTACAATGCTGTAAATCTCCATAAATCTAAATTATTCCGTATGCTTAGAGACCACGGGGGCTAAATTTTAAATAACTACTAAATCGGCATCTACTAATAAAAGTCCACGCTAAAAACTAAAAAGACTAAGAATAATACAATAGAAGGATAGAACTCCATAAACGTAGAACCAAAACATTTGGAGGAAGGCCTTATCCAGTAGAAATTAATTATAATAAATAATAAAACGTAAAAAATAAAATTAAGCTTGACTAACGCAATCAGTTTACGCCTTAAATAAACAAGCATTAAATTATGATCGATGGATTAAAATCAATTAAGCGGCTTCACAATAAGCTTGTATTAAGTAATGGTTGCACACCTTAAGGCGCGATCTACAATCGATCAAATTGACACAAAAACCATTAATATGCCGTTGACTATAACAGAAATGAGAAAGGACTTCCTGTTGCATGACATGATATAGAAACTTCTCTATTTGGAAATACGCAGGCTGAATAAAAATTGATTGATTTGTATTTGACAGGTAAATATGCTATTACCAGTTTTTTAAATAAAAATATACATAAAGTATTATAATGCGGAAACTTTTCTTCGCATGGTTATCTAATATACTTTTTCAGCCTGTTTCATGGTACCTATACACATAATATTGTCATGCATTCAAATATACAATTACAATTTCGACAGCATCGTCACTTACCAACAGGTGAAATCGCGGTCAAACGCTTGTTTAGTCTGCTATAAAAAAAATACAAAAAAAATAGAGTTGATGACTTGGCCATGAATCGAACTCTTAAATTTTTATTTAAGGCTATGTATGCTGGGTAGGCTATGCAAGAACTCTACCAAATTAGTCAACTGGCATAAACACATTTACAAATGAAAGGTGATTTTAATATTTCATCTAGCATTCTGTCGATCACTCGCAGATCGATTTATTACGAGATAAAAGGCAAATACGTAAGTTATACTGTAGGTAAACCGAGGTGAATGATAACATAAAATTCGATAATGCTTCCGGCACTGCAATTTGTTATGCAGGAACGATTTCGCTGCCACTGCCAGCAGCCCAGTTTATGCAACAAGGAAATTTTGACGGACGACCTTTCAAGCGGTCAAACTGCACTAGTTAGTAGAAAGTAGGTGCTCTAGGCGACAGGAACTGACCTTTAGGGCCCGACCTTTAACTATCTGGGCATATTGTAGTACCTACGACCCCGGTAGTACATATGGGCTGGGTCACTGCAATTTCATCGCGATTAGTGTAAAATTAGATCACGATAGGTCTATGAACCTAGATGTTATTGTTGTAACCTATATGGAGAGAAAGGGGCTGTGGTGAGTAATTTGAATGTAACAAATTATGATTGTACTGCTGTGCCTTCTGTACAATACGGTTTATACAAATACAAACATTTATTTGCGAAAATGTAGGTACAATTAGGTCTTAATAAAATAAGTCATTTTAAACTAGGTTCGTCACATTCTACCTTATTGAGACGTGCAAAATTTAAATTAATTATTAAGATATGTTAATAACAATCTTATACATTGTAATTTATAATCGATCGATTTAGCTCGATGTGAGCATTTTTAATATTAAAGCAGTTTTATAACTAGCTGCGCCCAGCGGTTTTACCCGCTGTACTACAGCCTATGTGTTATTCAGAATTTAAGCTATCTCCATACCAAATTTCAGCTCAATCGGTCCACCCGTTTAGGCGTGAAAGAGTAACAAACATCCAGACATCCATTCTTAATTCTTACAAACTTTCATGTTTTATTAGTAAGATACTTAAAAAATTCTACTCTAGAAAAAATCCTTCTTCTATTTCTAGGTTACTTAAGTTTTGAAAGCAAATACATAATTTTTGGTTCAAAGAAAAATAAATGGTCAGTTTCATTAAATACATACAACAATTCGTCTACGTGGTTACTTAAAAAATAATACTTAAAAAATTCTACACTAGGAAAAATATTCTTCTATTTCTAGGTTACTTAAGTTCTGAAAGCAAATACATAATTTTTGGTTCAAATAAAAATAAATGGTCAGTTTCATTAAAAATACAACACTTCGTCTACGTGGTTGTAACTAAAAGCTAGAAACGAGATAAGAGAAGTAACAATACATGTAACAAAGCACAACATAAATCACGAACGTATCCATGAAAGAACTAAAATTTTGACTTCAATGATCTTATTCACGTGAGCCATTTCTCGCAGATAACGCAAGTCGTGGATAATATTCCGCGAGTGTAGGCGTGATCATCGGTCACGTATTGGCCTGAGTTATAACCCGGGAACCGAATAAATCTAGCTCTAACTCTGTTACCCGCTGAACTAAACGCCCACGTGTGAACATGCCTTTATCGATGCGATGAATTTGGTGTTTGTTTACTTTCTAGTGCTTTGACTTCTTGAGTATTGTGGTGCAAATAGTTTGATGTTTTAGTTCCAAAACCACTTCGAACTACTCGTTAATCAAGATTCGTTATAATAATATTATTATCATCTACAATCATCTCTGAACTAAATAGCAGATTTTCCTACAATAAATCTAATTGTTTTTGTAGTGTCCGTGGTCGTAAATCCAAATTGTAATCGGGAAGCCCGGAGTTGAATTCTCAGTTGGAGTCAACTGTATTCACCTGGACTCTACCACGTTTCGGAAGACAGTGAGTTCTGGAGTTTTTAATCACTATCTTTAGGTCATATTGCAGGCTCTGTAGTATGTAGTACCTTTGTGACCTGACCTGAACTGTGACATACAGATTGGCCACACTACCTAGGTAGATTAGGCTCTAGAATAGCACATTAGGTACTTAATTATATCAACATCATTTCTACGCAAATCTTTAAACGGTTTTGTGTTAAATATCTCAATAAAATAATTCTCCTTATTTGCAGCACCGTAAAATGTTTTGTAACCCACCAAATTAGACTTGTTTCTGTAGTTAAATTAAATTGTATAATTACTACTTTGATCTACATCAAATCCTGGTCTACTTTAGCGACCTAGCCGGTCGCTAAAGTAGACCAGGTTTCAATGTCTTATCTTAATTCAAATTGAATTTCTCAAGCCGGTTTTCTAAGGATTTACTTACCTCCATCAATAGTTGTAGTAAACGGGCGAATAACGCCTTTCAACGTAAATTCAAATCGAGTATTGTATCGATATGAAAACTATGGGTACAATGAAATCGTTTTAGCTTTCCCTTGCTCTCAAGGTGAGATTTCTTAAGAAGTTGCTCTTAATTCTAGTTATCGTTTTTCTAAAGAATATTTTAAAAGGAACATTCTTGAATACGAATTGTGTCGATGCATATTAAATATAATATATCAACGTGAAATGTTTTGACTTTTTTTGGTTTCGGTGGGCGAAACACCAATATTCTAGAACCAGCAGGAGTTTCGTCAATCATACCTATATATTCTATAAGTAGTATTCTACATTTTAATGCGGCATTGGCTTTACGAGAAAAAAAGGTGTATTTCTCCACAGTTTCTCAATAATAGAAATCGCTCACTAAACGTCTATTAAATTGTGTATTTTAATAAAGTTTGTCAATAGTTTAATAATTTGTTTACGTGCATGTAATTTTTATTGGCGTAGGCCCGAATGTTGTAAGCGACAAAAAAGGTAATGAATACGAAACACTGGTGCACCTTTTTCGTAATGGAAAGCTGTGGACAGTTCTGTATTCTGTGTACGTAACAAAGGGTGGGTTGGTCGAAAATAAAAACGGCTATAAGAGTAATGTTTTGTAATGATGTAAGAAAGACTTATGTGGGCATTAATTGTTGACAAGTGAACTTAAAAAAAATGTATAGGTATTTTACTCTACTCTTTAAGCTAGTTATTAAAAATAGACACACCTTTTAACTTATATCTAAAAATTAGTGAGCCTACTTTGATGAACTTACAATGAGCCCTACGGTTAAGAATATTCAAAATTCGTGAAAAGTAATACGGATAAATTAAATGACATACATAGGTGTACACTTCTCAAAAGATAAACTAAACTTAAGAAACTATTTATTTGAAAGCTTGATTAATTGTTCTTTGCATATAACTCTCAGCTTCAGTAATATTACATACATACGCGTACGGCGTACATATCAAATGAAGAACGTCCTTTTTGAGGTCAGTGAATAAAACTGACTATAAGAGGAAAGTTATGTGATGACGTAAGAAAGACTTATGTGGGCACAAATTGCTAAAAAGCATTACATCGTAATTCGATAGTACGGATACGAAAATAAATAAGCATTTAAAATCCAGTAATATATAACGACTGAGCAATGATTACGAAACGAATTTTAGAGTCATTGTGCTTAGTAAGGAATAAAAAGACTATGCCTTTACGACTAGAAGTGTCAGAGAGTGGAATTTAATCAGTTCCGAGGAATAAGGTTCTATAACTGAATGATGATACAGTTTCAATTCGGATAAAGTGTGAGCTTTATTGCTATTGTTCTAAGGGTCGTTTTTGTTTGAGCTTCGAGGTCGTAACTGCGGTTTCCGTTGGCTGAGGGTATCGTTTACTATCAAAGTGTAATGTGGCCATAAAAACGTGTGACGAGACGCCCTCCCGCCGCGACGCGCTCAGCTTTATGACGCCAATTTCGTGGCCACACTGCAGCAAGGCCAGTTGTATAATTTAAAACAAATAACAATATTTTATATTGTTTATATTAAGTTAGATTAAATGTTGTAGTGCATTACTAATGAAAGTTTATTTTAACTTGAAACAATTTCGACGATTATAATAAATGCGTAAGTTTATGTAATGTTTATCTATTTATATTATATTGTACATAGTAGGTGTAGATTGTTAATTATAATTGTAAGGTGTCTACATCAATACTTCTAAACATCTAATATCTTTATTTTTGTCTAATAATGGCGTTGCGAAAACAATGAGTCATAGATGCATCTGTGGCCTTTTTGATGAGATCAGTCTTGCGAGTTCAAAAGGTATATTATGAATGTACCAAAATGAATTTGCATCTTTCATCCAAACAAAATAGCTTTATCTCTGTGGCACGAACTTGTAATTTAATACTGGTGTAACTCCTATTTTTATACAGCTTAAATCCTACAATAGTTTAAAGTGATTTATGGTGCCGATATCAAGTTTAGTAGGCATTATTTACGACTCTGATTTACAAACTATTCGTACCTATGTTTAATTCATTTGTTTTCCTCATTGTTTTTTTATTTAAGAGCCTCATCTTTGCATACGAATTCTGCGCTCGCTGGATAATATAACGAATTTTGAAATAGTTAGTTGGTAGATGGACTTTTTTTGTTTAGCTCTAGATTCTAGACAATAATATTCTTAATAATTTAAAGTATTTCCAGTTTCCTACTTAAAACAAGAACAAATTCATTCGTAAAATAAAGAAATACACGACATTATGAAGTGAACCCTGAATATTTTTTTAAAGTATCAAACTGTAAATAACTTTAAAAATATAATTTAATTTTTTAATATACTAAAAAGCTCTTAAGCTTGACCAAGAAAAAAAATAGATTCTACGAATTATTATTATTAATTATCTGCTGCTGAGGCGCATCAATTGCTCGTAGAAGCATATGGTGAGGGTGCTTTGAGTGAGAGAACGTGTCGAGAGTGGTTTCAAAAGTTTAAAAATGGTGATTTCGACGTAGAAGACAAAATCGCAGTGGAAGGCCAAAAATTTACGAGGATGCAGAATTGGAGGAATTATTGGAGGAAGATTCATCTCAAACACAAAAAGAACTTGCTAATAATTGAAATAAATTTATATTACCTATTATTCTTCTATAATAAATATTTAATTTGTGTTAAAAAACGGCGGAAACTTATTTGTACTCCTAATATTTCAAAGTTCATCATATCATAGTGCGAGCGAGAAAGTCGAATGCAAAGCGGATACTCTTAATGTAAACGCAATATGCTAATAGTTCAACGTATTCTTCGTGTTTAGCTTCACGAACCCAATATCTAAATGCGAAAACGAAAGAATGTGGCGGGTAATTGTTAAACTATGCAAATTTAGTTCTGGAGATTAAGCATTCGGTGCGCTCTTGCCTGAGATAACTCTGCTTAGGCTGTAGACATGCGCGCCGATTTTTGAAACAAAAATTTAGATGAAGACGCAGTGAGCGGGGTCTTATAGGAGTGTCAATTTACCTGTCATCTCTTTCATTCCTTTATGAAGGCTAGCATGGTGTGTGGGCAGACAGTAAGTAGAGTACACAGTAGAGTATTTATTTTAAACTAGCTACGCCCAGCGGTTTTACCCGCTGTACTGTAGCCTATGTGTTATTCCAGGGTCTAAGCTATCTTTATACCAAATTTCAGCTCAATCGGTCCACCCGTTTAGGTGTGAAAGAGTAACAAACATACATCCAGATATCCATTCTTACAAACTTTCACGTGTATAATATCAGTAAGATGTGTCAATGATATAATTTTAACACAGCCTGTTATGTAATACATAAGTTTACAATGTAGACCACACATAATGCAGCTTAATATCTACATTATTATACCTTATTTCTAATCTGTAATCTGTATATATTATATAAAATCAACATAGGTAATTTTTGTTTGCTTTGTATTATTTTTCTCTCCGTGTGTTTATAGCCTAAATCAGTACCATTACAGATAACTAACACGTTAACTAACAAAACCGTTTCTTAATTATGAACGCTTTGTTATAATTGGAAAGTAACATTATATTAGTACTGTTAAGTCTCTGCAATATTTTAATAATCGATTAAATAGTTGCAATTTCGGGTTTGAGAGTTGGTAACTTTGGTTTCTTTCCTAAAACTATCATTATTTTGAGTATTCGGTTTTATTTAAACCAAAACGATTCAGTCCATTCTTTGCATAATATTCTGAAGTTTATTTAAAAAATACGATAAATCGTAGTAAGTAAATCATAATAACCCATAGAAAATCCGTAGAAGATAATATTACTTTAAATCTTTGAAACGTTGCATCAACAATATAAAGAAGGCATATACGAGATTTATTATTTTTATGAATGACAATGGACAATACGACATAAACTTTATCGCCTATATCTATATCGTAAAAATATTAAATGACAAAATCGCTGAATATTACACAACTTTATAGTTCGAAGCTTAAACTGTAAACAATCTTTGAGTGGGCAGAATTCTATAGCTTTTATTAAGTATCTTTATTTTTAACCCCCGACGCAAAAACGACGGGGTGTTATAAGTTTGACGTGTCTGTCTGTCTGTCTGTCTGTCTGTCTGTCTGTCTGTGTGTGTGTGTGTGTGTATGTGTCTGTCTGTGGCATCGTAGCTCCCAAACGGATGATCGGATTTTGATTTTGTTTTTTTTGTTTGAAAGTAGAGTTAGTCGAGAGTGTTCTTAGCCATGTTTGGTGGAAATCGGTCCAAGATGGCCGCCGCTACAAAATGGCGGATTACTTTTTTCTTCCACGACCCCCTCAATATGGGTATCAAATGAAAGGGCTTAACGAGTAGATTACAGTCCACTATATAAAATTTAAAATCCAAGATGGCCGCCATACAAAAAATGGTGAAATACGTATTGCGTTGGGGGTTTTTTAATTTTTTAATTTAATTCACTTGTTCTAAATACATATAAATAACATCCTCAGTAATACGTATAATAATATTTTAATCGTTACATAAATCTAGACTATTGTGTGAAATTTCAATATATGTAGTTCTGTACTAAGTTACAATAAAACATAGGAAAAGATTGGTACCAGGACCATTTCCAGTTCAGATATCCACATTAGTTTTTGGAATTTTTATGCCACTACTGATGTTGTTAGCCTTTGTCAATGAGGTACTCGCAATATCCCTATTTTGCTAGCCTCTCGAACCCTTTAAGGATGATACGCCCTCATAGGAGAGTAAATATAAGAGTCACTCTACTATCAAAGAGTAGAAGTCAATGTAGCCATTTTGAAACAATTTTTAAATTTATAATTATCTTCTCGTAGTTTCTACATTTATTTACCACAGAATCCAAAATAGTTGACACTACGCAATGACTCAATTACATAAAACCACATTCATTCATAAATTAAGCGATTATTCCTTGTCTATATTAGGAACTACCAAACTGGACTTAGATTACAAAACGGTGATCGATCGACTCCAAATTCTGTAATCTATAATGTAACAAATATTTGCATACAAAATTGTATCTAACAGACGTATATGTAAGTCGTAAATCACGACTTAAGATGTGAGGAATTATTGAGTGCCGAGATAAGAAATGTGCTAAGCTAAATTGGCTAATGATCATCATTGTGTTACTGGTTTTTTTGGAGTGAATTTGAACGACTCAATCCATTGTTCTCTTCTCTGTTATTAATAACTAATATTATGATGCTAAAAGGTACTTATATTTATAGCAAAAAAGTTGGTAAAGTTGGTGCTACATGCTATAATATATTTTTAATTATGATATTTTTCCTATTATGTTATATTTATTAAACAAAAACGGAGATAGAATGGAGATCCTAGATTTTTATGATGATTTCAAAAATACATTTATTGTTGACTTTAAAGCCGCGAGCATAAGCTTGTAATTTAAAAAAATTGTATTAAATGCAGGATACTCATAGGCATTAAAAATTACCGTACGGGTGCCTATGCCCAATGCCCATACACACGTATGGATACAAATCGCTATCGATTACATTTTAATTTATGTGATTAAATAATATTGATTAATATTATAATAGCTTTGTCTCATGAAATGCTTAAACACCATTCATTATGATAAGTTACTCGTATATTATTGGCAATATTACGGCAGCGCAACTAGGAAATTAAATTCACCTACGCTTAGCGAGTGACTCATTAATCGATGATATTAATCTGAGAGTGCATATTGTATACTATAATACCAATGCTTTACCATACCATTCTTGAGATTTTCTATAAAAATATTATCTAGATTTTAGAGCTTTACCGAGGAACATTTTCAAAATGAAATTTTCTACAAAATTATTTTTCAAAATTCGCTAAGCTTGCAAAAAGAACAAGTCGCGCGTAAGGACGAAGTTCATCAACAGATACACATGGTTTATGAAAGACCCATTACTCATATTTTCGGTTTTTATAAACCTGTTACGTATTGCATGTGTATAAAAGTTCATTAGTCTGCATGATTTTTTTTCTAAAAAATACTTTACAACAGCGATGACAACTCCTCCTTTTAGGGGTGTGTTTTGCTCAGGGACTGATATGATACTCGTATTTGGGTTCAACTAGTAAAAAATAAAAAGTTATGAACATGTCTGTATGTGAAGTAGGTACATAAAATGTTTCTATGTCTTTAAATAGACCCAAATAGTATTGCCACGAATCAATATTGTTATCGAAGTATATTTTACTGCCTAACACATGATTAATTACACATCCGTCTCTTAATAAGCTATTAAAGTAAATCATTTCGTATCTTATTATCTAATAGTAACTAATGATGTTAGTGAGCTTGAACTTTGCCATTTGTATTAATCTGTATTAATACGAATAGACATTTTGAACCTTTCATACTAGTTATACTTATGATGCATCTGTATGTGTGTGTGTGTGCGTTTGTGCGTGCGTGCGTGCACACGTTAGAATAATACATAGGCTACTTTTATATGGCTAAAATTTCTGGACACATCAAGATCTAATATAAAGAAAGTATTAGAGAAGGCATGAATGCTTAACTGAAAGAATTTTATCTTAAAAATCTAACAATAGCCACAGCTTCTACCGCAGTGAAGAAACAACTGAATAAACCACAGATCGGCCACACAAACACACGCCTAGCTACAAAAAATCCAAGTGCTCCAAACCACAGATATTGTAATTATGGTGTCATAATATTATGAGAAAACCTATCAAAGACTAATCTCCAATTAATTACAATATAATCTAATGTGGAAACATAAATCAATATTTTCGATAAGTAATAAAACCAGCAATCACTTCTTGCCTAAACGTCCGCGGGTGGCCTTCGTATGTCACCGATGTCAAACGTAAACTTAAAAAATGTTAATAACCCAGATTGTAAACGGCTCGATTTTATAGCGCGCAGTCGTAAAAAACAATTTACAGTGATTAAAATAATTGTAAAACTCATTCATATGATTGTTTCTTATGTTTAACAAGTCAGAAGCTGTAATTTTCTAAATGAAACCGTGGATTGACTAACTGAGTTTTTTTACACGACCTATATTTATTATATTGTTTTATAACAAAATGGGTTTTACTCTTGCTTTTGTCATATTTTAAAGTTAGGTTTTAAAAATAAAGTTAACATCAACCATATACGTGTCTTTGTTTTGTATGGTTACGCTCAAAAGCCACATAATGTTTATATTTTAAATAAGGCATTTTAAGAGTACAAAAGGAAAATAAAACTGTAAAGAATTCGAATTGAAAGGAGGCATTTGCTCTGCAAATAACGACTATAATTAATCAATAAATTTCTAGTTATTTTAATAGGCTCAGCTCCGGAGTCGCCTTGGACACTCCATCCATCTCCACTTGACTAAGCAACAGACCCATATATTCTAAGCTTGAAGTTTTGCGTGTCGAGAACAAGTTTTAATTATAGTGACCTAAATTGTAAGCGCCAGTAACCCGTATAATAAACTTGCGTGATTTACGTTAGGTTTACTACGAGCTTCTTTATAATGTTAACCTTTTTTTCTCTACTTTTATAAGGTGAGGCTCAACATTTTATATTCATAGTATTGTTATTGAAAAATAGAATACAATTTTGCCAAAGCTTTGTTCAAATAATATTATCAATTGGAGGACTCTACGCTCAAAATATCATCTCTAAATCCTAAATGTCATTGTTACCTATTAACGCATTAGACCAAATTTTTCACGATGTCGTTCATTTGTGTTTCATAATAATTTTCAGAATAAAAAAAGCCCACCTATTTTTTACGTGCCCATATTTATGAAAGAAAATGTCTAATACCAGAGACACTTTTGAGACATCACGAGCAATTCTGGTTCATATAGCTCGATTATGAAACAACGTACTTTTTACTTTTTAAATATAGAAACATTTCACAAAGCGGAAAAATGTACGAGTAGATACTTCATGAGTTAACAAACTCAACGTTGACAGCCTTTTAAGACTATTCTACGAGACATTGTCTTATTTTCGAATTTCCCATTGATTTAACTGCTCAGTCTTTTCAGCCTTTACAAATCACGACGCTTTTTAATTGGCACAAAATCGGATAACAAATGACACTAACGGTTTCCAAGTGGCATTTAAGGCGTTTGGTGTGAGCTTGACTGTCCTTTAAATACATTGAAACACTAACAATTAGCTGTATCCGTCAGTTAAGTCTTGAATGTTACAGTATGGACGTGGACAGTAGACAACATAAAGAAAAAACATATTAAAATATTATCGAGTCGTATTAAAAAAAAAATCAATACAGAATTACGTATTATTTTAATATTTACTGCATTTTTTTATTGTTCTCCTTCTCTTCAATTTATTTTTTCCTAACGTTAAGCCGTTTAAAGGGTGTTGATTAAGCAGTTTATTTAGATACTAGAGCATTTGGAAATAAATATTGCAGGAAAGAAATACAAAAAGATTTGCATAAGGTCCTAGACTTCGATAGGAGAGTCTAGACTAGAAAAATATCCGCAGATTAATGAGCACTGGGCTTATTTAAAACTGTTAATGTCGCAGGAAAATAATTACTCTATGTACTGCACCGTGGGAATCATATTAAATACCTAAGTAACACTGCAACTAATGGGCAGCGGATCGCTATCGTGCGAAAGTCAATATCTTTAACATTTTCATGCATAAAAAAGTATAAAATAAAAATATCAAAGTTTTTATGACATTATAAATTGTGTGTTATTTATCTATTTTAATTATAAATATTATAATCTTATTTTTAGATACAATTTAATTACATTGCTTTATATTTTATTGCAGTTTTAAAGCAATTTCAATGCATGTTTTTCGATTAGTGTTGATAATATTATTATACCTTTCCGGTTGTCATAATTAACATAATATCTGTGTTTTAATATTTTACTTTTTCAAACTAATTTACTTTACTTATCATAATGAAGTAACACTATATTTTCAAAACGATTTGATAGGGAATGTTTTAAAAGCACCTGCATTTTTGTGATGTTCTCACTTTTTACATCATATCTTATACTATTTTATGAATATATTTGGGATAATTTATTGTAAATAAAATAATTATAAACTTTCTTCTAAGTTATAAAAAAAATACAACGAAATATAAATAAATAACTTTAAAACGGCGGTCTCGTTGTATTAAGCAGTGAGATTATAATATATTTAATACGGTTTTAAAGTGCTTATTTTTGTGTCCTAGTTTACATTATTTAATAGTATTGTAATATCTCGACGACCTCTGTGGCACGGTCGGCTAGTACCCGCTTGCAACGCAAAAGGTTGCGGGTTCGATTCCCGCATGGGACAAATATTTGTGTGATCCACAGCAGATATTGTGATGATGGTTTTCAGTATATAAATTATAAGTATGTATTTACAAAAGAAAAGTATAAGGTATAAGTATTATATCCGTTATCTAGACCACAACACAAACATTGAGTTGCTTAGCTTGGGGTTAGATAGCGCTGGGTGCAATTTCCTGAAATATTAATTATTATTTATTTATCTATCTGCGTATAAGAGCGGTATCTACCTCTTAGTATTTGAGTAACGTAAACTTACGTAATATTGCATTTAGAAGCATTATAGACGCCTACAATTGAATCTCTTCTACCTTTGGGTGTCTAACCGTTGCTATTTTCCAAAATGGCACAGCTTCCCTTACTACCTATACTGTAGTTAACTTAAACCGATCCATCCTGGGCAGTGGGCACGATAGCTTCGTTGCCATGCCAACTAAGGACCACACACGACTGACGCGACTAAAGAAAATGCAAATGAAGCCCTTCATGAATATTTTACGCGTTTTGTTTTGTTTCGAAATTAATTAAAGCGGGATTCAAAAACGTCTAACTGCATGATGATACGTGTGCAAATGATTTACGCATCGATTAAAATAATCGGTTTGGAATTTGCAGGCGTATGACGTCAGCTTAAGTGGTGGTTTCAATGATTTATTTGTTTTATTAATAACGCTAACACTTAATACTAGAGTAGCATTCTCGACCAAGCAATATATTATTCATCCAAAAACTCTTCTTTGTATAAATACAGATTCAAACTTAATTTCTTAAAAACTGTTAGTAAATTCATTATTACTTCTCAATTATTCAATCAATTTACACTGAGAAAATATTGGTGATCCTATAAAGATTTTGTATTCTAATTTCTAAAAGTAGATCAAATTAAACATGTTATATGTAGAGGTATATGTATAGGTATATGTAGGTCAGGACGACAATGCGTTTCTAGTTCCTATAAAATCAAAGCGTAATGAATAAAATCAGTATTTAATCTTACTTCCAGGATAACTTTAAAACTATATAAATAAATATACCTAGAGGTATTCGAAATGGCTCAATACACCGTAGCTTCGAGCGGTCAAGTCGCGCCCACGATCATGTACCCAGATTGCTATTGTTCGCATTTCGTATGTACCAGTCAACTAACTAGTCAATTCCTCGTGCAAGACGATTGGACAAGATCCAATCAAAATGTACCAGATGGGGGACAGACCGATGAATTTATAGTCTCGTTTGAATACATTGGTACAGAATTGAAATATTGCTTGTGATTGGCCTTTAAGTACTTCAGTTGAGTACGCTAAACTAAAATACATAAAAATAAAATTGCTAAAAACTTTTCTCGATAATTATTTTTTTAACATTAGGTATGCAGTATGCACACAACTGTATTGACCAGCCTTTCGACAGTGCAGATATCATTAAATTTCTTATCGAAGGCAAGATATGCTATTTATGTGTCATCAGATCGGTAGATGGCATCTTTAGTCTCTATAGTTTGTGATCTGCGTAAAGAAAAATCAAGTTTCTCAATGCACTAAAAGACGTCAGCGTATCTCTGCTTTATTGATTTTGTGTTTTTTCATCACAAATGCACTTGCTCAATTAACGATGCTGTAAAAACTCGTAAGATGAATACTAAGATACAATGGTACAAGAAATGCAAGCTGCCAATGATGTACAATTTAAAACATTTCTCAAGCCATAACAATGTCTCGTTAGGTGCACCATCAATCCTACTTTACATTCACCGAGACAAGTGTTTATGAATTGAAAAGACAGTCCGTGACAAACACTGCTTCCTCAAAACAAGAGTTCAACTCTGAACCTGCAGAAATCGACACCGAGTCACGATTGAACAGGCCCTGATTGTGCGAGCGGTGTCAAGTAACCAGCGTTTTGACGTACCAACACGATGCAAAACGAGGAAGACCATGATAAATAGATTCAACCTCCTTTGAACTGAGCTGTCCTGGTACCGACTCGAAATACCTATGTTGCCGTCTCTTCCGGGTTTTTGCGTTATGATTTTTTAAGGAAATGCATATAACTGACAAAAGCTATGTTAAAAGTAAAACAATTAATTGACTTCATAAATATTAGGTTCTAAAAGCTTAATGTAACAATTCATAATTGTTATTTGAAATTACACAATCAGTGAAAAACACTTGACTGACTGAGACTGAGTTAACTTCTTTATTTATTCTCTGTTCCCAGAAAAAATGTTTCAACAGTTATTTTTGTTGATAGTAATATTTTCTTTACTATCATCCGTCATCATCACTGGCCTTTTTCATCTATGAAAGATGATTCAAGCAGCGTCAATTATGGTTCGGCTCATCCGTGAATGGCTAGTAAGGCCGATGCGGGAGCGACATCGCCGATCGCAAAGTACACCCTTACTTTCAATGAACTATTTTGTATAACAACCGAAGTTGAATTACAAGTACTTATCTAATCTAGCTTACAACTTAAAAGCCCCAATTACACGTAAGCTCCTGTGATGTTAGCACATGACTTGTCTAAACAATTCCGTCATACGGTCGAAGCCCCACGCAGTCATGTCGACCAGGTATGTCCAATCTCGCAATCTCAGCCCGTAAAGCAAGCTGATACTGTCGCGGCAATTATTCTGAGGTAATACCTCATCGACCATTTAAGGAGATGTGAATGAGTTTTCTTGTTACGTGTCGGGATCTCGCAACCGAGGAGCCAGCTTAACTCGCTGACTTAATATCAAATATCATTATAAGAAAAACACGCCGTTAAATTCTATGGATATCACTGTATTAATTACTTTACGAGTTTTTAACAGAGAAGCAAGTGTAAATTTACAAATGACAGGTATTAGATATTATGTTCACAATAAGTGATCATCGTCTTGCGTGATACTCAAAGTGAGCGTGAGATTCTTTGTAATTATTTGGTACGCAATAAAGTATTATTCTATTCTATTCAAAGTAACCTCATTCTTTAATTTTCTAGTATATAATTGTGGTGACCCCATAAAAATAAGCGTCCTACTAATAATTAAAATACCTACTAAAGAATGGATGTGTGTTACCTTTTCACCCAAAAGGCTGAACCAACTCTATATAGTTGGTATAGATAGTTTAGAGTTTAGACCCTGGAATAACAAATAGGCTTCTTTCATCTAGTAAACCGCTGGGCACAACTACGAGTAGTTATCTATTTATCTAAACCTCCGAGCAACAGAATATCAAAATTAGTATTCAAAGGTATTCACTTGGGTGAAAATGAGAGGGTATCATTACGCCATGTAAGTAACTACAGTAATCAAGAGCTACTTGATATTTCACCAACGCCTTTCAGATAAACTAGCTGTCGAGTACAAGCTATCGTCTCCACACATAACTACTTCTAATTGAGCTAACATCCTCCTATCTCATTCGCAAACGCTCGCGGCCAATAAATTAAACGTACGGAACCCGCGGCGCAGGCGCAGATTTTCAAACGAACCTTATCAATATTGGCTTACAAAACAAGAGATGCGACTTGCGACCTTCAACAAAAACATCTGAACTAAAATAGGTGTCCAATAGTAGTTATGCGGTATGGTGCCTACATCGATAATAGTTTTAAGTTTGGACTTTTTATTATTTGCAAGATATCAAGTTTTTAAAGATGTGGCCTATGTAGCTTATAGGCCACATCTTTAAAAACTTGATATCATGTTTTTTTTGCTGAGATCACGATTTTTAGATGCTTAGCCCAACAAAATTTAGCTGCCTCAAACTTTGTAATAAGAACAAGTACCTATTTTCTTATAAAACATGTTTACATTAACTAACTATAACTAACCCGACTACCTAGATGTAGCCGCACAGGGTTTAAAAACAACAGAAACATTTCCAAATAAACTCTAAATTCAAGTTTTGGTGCAATAACATACGTTATCCGTATCTCTGAGTTTAAACACACACGTTTTTGTTCTAAGACTACATCCAGTGATATAAAGTTGCCTGCAGCCAATAAATTAAGCATACGGAAACTGGCGCCGGCGCAGATTTCAACCGCGCACAACTATCAGTATTGCATTGAAAGAATGCAATCAATGCGGCGCCCGAGCTTTTCTGTAATTATGATGTAGCTGCAATTATTTCCTATTTTGTTGTTATCGATACGTAACTGTTGTAATTGACTTGTAATCGATGTATTTATTGCGTGACACACTCGTTAGTGCTTCTTGTTGAGACAACAACATAAAGTGTCTGGAGGTGTTTAATAAGTTTCACTTTGGATCTCAACGTTTTTGTTAAGATTTAATTACATTAATTATGCAAGATGCCACATTTTAAGTGCAAGGCTCATTTCGCATATATTTGCAAGTAGTGTCTGATTCGGGTCCATATTGGCTCGCATAAAATTTTTAGTCCTAATTTAATGTGGCATAACGTTTTTCAGCCTAAACATCAAAACGCCTAAAGTTTTTAGGCATAACTTTTTTGGCCTAAATTTTTCTCCCATAATATTTTTAAGCATAATAATATTTACGCATAAAATTGTTACGCATATTGTTTTAACGCCTAAAATATCTTACCATAAAATTTTTTGGCATAATTATATTCAGCCCTAATATTTTTCGACATAATAATATCCAGCCCTAATAATTTTCAGTATAATGATATATCCAGCCCTAATTTTTTAGCAGTGATATCTTGTCATAATACTATTACCAGGATTGTAATCGGCAAAATATTATTAATACTAAAAGAAACGAATTATTAATTTCAATGTTCTAACTTAAAACCTAACCTAGCCTTCTCGCGGTTTTTTTTTTATAGAACGAAGTAAGAATTCGGGCAAGACGCTCTCCCGATGGTAAGAGATAACGCTGCTCATAATTAGTACAGTGCTACCCAGTATTTTACAAAGTAAAATTCTGGGTGCACTGCGTCATCGCTTCTTACTTGAGAGTAATAAGATGTTAAGACTCTTCAGCCCAGTAACTTCACTAGCTACTGTGCGGTTGTTTCATTTTAATCTCCTCTATACCCTGAATGGTCATTTTTGGCACTTTTTTGTTGCACGTTGACCGCTGCCGTGGCACTGTGGACATTGTTCAAACCTAACCTAACCTAAATTATCCGAGTCGGTTTTGTGACAGTCAGTCTTACTAGGTGCCATAAACTACTTTCCTAAATAATTTTATTAACTTACAATATTAGTTGTATGCCTTAATATAGTTATGTAAAATTATGATTATGCCCGAGAAAGTTATGCGGACAAATTAAATTAGGACTAACAAAATTATGCGTACTTATATTATGACATACAAATTTATGCTTTACAAATATATGCTAAGAAACGTTAGGGCAACTGACAGTTATGGCAAGACATAAGTATGTCTAGATATAATTATGCCCAATTATGATTAGGCTAAAAAAAGTTATGCGAAACATTTTCGGCGAAACAAAATTAGGACAAAAAAAATTATGCGTGCGAATACGCTCCCGTCTGTCTGATTCTTATTCATAAAGCACTTTTGACATTTAGTTATGTTTTAGAGTTTGAAACCGTATTGCAGCGTGTGGCTAGTGGAGCTTGCCTTTAATACCTCTACATTTATTGCTTTGCATAAAAGCTTAACAATTTCAAAAATACACATGGTAGCCGAAATTGGCGGTTATCGCTTTTAGCGATAAGATTGCCAATTGTTACACTTATGTCATGATTTTGTGTTATAGTTTTAAGTTTTCAGTATGTTTGTAGTGTCACTGCCTGAAACAAATCGATATACATAGATATGTATACTGAAAATACTATAAAATATTATCTAGACCTTAAAATTTCCATTAGATATTATCAGATACCAATCTCACAAAGATTAAGACTGATTAACACATTTAATGTAAATATTATGACAGTAAAAGATGTTAGATCTAAAACCAGAAATCCAGACATCTAACGGTGAAGGTACTTAACTTTACATTCCACTCAAGAGTGTCATTAAGGCTCTATTTTTGCGTCGAAATGGTCACCCAGCAAAGGTTGATGGCCCGAGATAGCAGCTCACTTTTGACGGTGCCGCAAGGTTTCGGAGAATGACCAGAGACGGGTGGAATATAAAGCTTTGCTTCAAGAAAATCGGGTGTTCTGAGTATTGACAGTTTGCACAATACCTATGTATATTATATTTGTAGAATAGTATGTGCTATGGAAAAAAATCAATTTCATTGATCATCTTAGAAGCTTTTACTATGTAGAGAAATAGGTTACGACAGAAGACGAACGAAGAGGATTAGGATTAAGAATTACAACAACACACAAAGAAACATTTCACATCACAGAAAAAATATCAAACTATTACTTGATCAACATTTAAAAAAATACCGGAACAGATATTTCTATAGATATTCTTCAAGGTTGTGGATAAATACATAACTGATAGTAAAATTTCAACTAGGTACTCTACATTTCTCGCTAACTTTCATTACTTTATCGAATCTAAAGGTCATTTCTCGAGAATTTCATTATTCATGACCAATGACGTAAAATCACCGTCCATGTTTCATTTATAAAGGTATGAATCAGCCATTAGTGGCCCTTGCTTGGTGTTTCCACAATAGACTTCTGTTCTAGTCACCTTTTGTGGCCACACGCAACTTTTGACATTGGAACTTTTCATGTTCATTATTGATACAGTTTTCTTTTATTTTAGCTCATGTTAGTGTTATAGTGCTGCTACACAGAATCAAATTCTTAAAGAAAAGTTTAAGAAAAAGAAATTATCTATAATTAAGTTTTTTCTTGTATTTGTAATTCTTTGAGAAAATAAAATCGTTAATCTTAAAAGAAAGGCGGGCCGTTTGATTGTCCGTCTCTAACGTAAAAAAGGATACAAGGGGGGGGGGGGGGGGGGGGGATACGATAAGGACGATGCAGACTTTAACACTGCGACACACAGTGCTGCGTGGTGAGTGGTGTATGTAGCTGCCGAAATATCGATGAGTTCTTAAGTGAGTGAGTATCAATGAGTGATGATCTTTTCGTAGTAATTCTGTGGAAATCTTTAGCCAACGATTAATTCTATTAATAGTGAGAAGAAAAACAGTACTTTATTTGCTTACAAAATATGAATGGTTATGTATTTTAACCTAGTATCCGTAATCGATTTCAATGGAAGTAAGTTAATAAAAGTTATTAATCATCATCATCATCTCAGCCATTGGACGTCCACTGCTGAACATAGGCCTCCCCTTTGGACTTCCATATGTACCGGTTGGAAGCGACCTGCATCCAGCGTCTTCCGGCGACCTTTATAAGGTCGTCTGTCCACCTTGTGGGTGGACGTCGTGAAAAGTTATTAATGTCAAGGTTTAAATCGTCAATATTCGAAGGATAAGCTCTACTGAAAAACTAGTATGTAATAGTAATATGTACTAGTTTTACAGTTAGTCATTACGAAACGGATATTTCATATAAATGGAATAGGTAAACGGTAATCGCTTTATCCATATAAAAACGGCCGTCTTATCTTTAAAGGAAATATGTAATAGGTAATAGGAATTACAAAGATGCAGAGCAAAAAGCCTGAGGACTCTTTCGTTTTAATGCAGATGGATTTACTTAATTACTGTATTTCAAACCACTACAAAAAGAACAAGTGAATTAAATTAAAAATTTAAAAAAACCCCCAACGCAATACGTAATTCACCATTTTTTGATGGCGGCCATCTTGGATTTTAAATTTTATATAGTGGGCTGTATTCTACTCGTTAAGCCCTTTCATTTGATACCCATATTGAGGGGGTCGTGGAAGAAAAAAGTAATCCGCCATTTTGTAGCGGCGGCCATCTTGGACCGATTTTCACCAAACATGGCTAAGAACACTCTCGACTAACTCTACTTTCAAACAAAAAAAACTAAATCAAAATCCGTTCATCCGTTTGGGCGCTACGATGCCACAGACAGACACATACACACACACACACACACAGACAGACAGACAGACAGACAGACAGACAGACAGACAGACAGACAGACAGACAGACAGACAGACACGTCAAACTTATAACACCCCGTCGTTTTTGCGTCGGGGGTTAAAAATATCCTAACATGTAAGCTGATTTTTTTATACATAATATCTGAATAATAAATGACTTTATTCGTTTTTTTTTAAATACTTGTTACATAGGCGTAATATAAAAAAAAAATAAGGCTGAAATCTAACTCTGTATTGAGGTGAAAAACAACGAGAGACATTTTGGCAGTTTTTAGTTAATTCAAAGGACACAGGTGGAGGTAGGTACTACATCTTCTGTTTCTTCATGTTCTTCTGTTCATGTTTATACATTAAAGGCCTTTGACCACGACCTCACGTTATGTTAAGCAGGATAAATCCCTCCCCGTCTTCACTAAACATAATGCTGGAACATGGTCTTAACGACCTCTTGGCGACACGGAAGTATGAGTATCCCAGTCGTCTAAAAAGACAAATTTTATTAGACGTTTGTAGCCATCGTTGCAACTTAGTAAAGGATGTTGCTAGGATGTTGCTATGCGATATGTGAGTGATAGTACCTATAAGTAAATCGTGACAGAGGAGGCGCGACATCGCGTGACGTACGCCATAACAGACTTGCGAGGGTATTACGAAATCATTTCGGATTTATCGCCCAGCGACGCCACCGAATGGAAATATTTACACTCCAAAACTGTAACTTCTACGTTAATAGTTAAGTCGTTGGAAAACAGCTTTATTACGCTTGCGTAGTGATTTGTTTGCAAGTTTGTTTAATAATTTCGTGTATTTAGTTATGATGAGACTAATTTTAATCATTAGGCTAGAATATATACAGCAGATATGTTTAGCTAGATGGACAGATGACATCAAGAGAGGGGCGGGCGGGAAATGGATGGATCAGAGCGGCAAGGGGCTGAGGGAGGTCACAGTAAAAAGAAGGCCTATGCCCAGCAGAAGGAAATTGAAGGCTGATAATGACTATATTACGAAAATTAAGATTCGCAAATTGTCCCTTATTAAATTATAGTAGGCTTTATAGAGGAGCAGAGAGCATTTCAGTAAAAATGCGCTATTTGTAAAACTTATATTAAAACTCGTATGAACCAATGTTCTGTAGTAGTATGGACTTATATACCAATGTGTCTATTGAAATATCAATAACTGTATCTAAATTTCATTGGCTACAAATATTGACTAAGGCAATCTCAAAATAGCGAGACACAAAGATCTTAACGAACACTCAAAAAAAACTTGGCTCAATTTTTCAAGTTTGTTGACTTATTTTAATAACCAAATATATATTACTAGCTTATGCTCGCGGCTTTGCTCGCATGGCAAAATCCTTTCTTAGCGGAGGTCTACGTCATAAAACGTATCTATGTTCCAAATTTCAACCCAATCCGTCCAGCGGTTTAGCCTGTGCGTTGATAGATCAGTCAGTCACTCTTTCCTTTTATATATTTAGATGTACAATATTGCATAAATTTAATAGAAAAGCTCGTTGGCATATTCTATTGACATAATTGATATCGATCGAGTTCCGTGACAATTGATGTTAAACCAACATGTTAGAGCTGTCAAGGACGAATGTCCCATTGAATATGGTGCTGAATTTACCTGTAACACATAAAATATTTCTAGGAATAGAAATTTATACGAAAATTGTGACTCACGGTGTTATGTTGAATCGTTAGTTAATTTATTTAATTATTATAGGTAAGTCTTTGACCACGATCTCGCGTGAGGTTAAGCGAAGCGGTCGTAGATGGCAGCTGGCAGCAGACTATACCTAGAAGGCGGGATATAATCATTGTTTTGGTTCTTGTTCAAATGTGGATGTCAGTCAAAAATATCATTTTCAAAATATTATTTACAAAATTTACGGTTTTGAGCTTGGTCTCTTATACAAAACCTTACATAATTATTGTTTCTACTAGCCTAACAACGACTATGAGTGAGCTAAGTAATAACTTAGCTATATATAGGTATAAACGATGCTTTCTTTCAGGATATTATTCAAAATAATGTAATCCTGCCTTTTCTTTTTAGTTGTCATTGACGTCTTGTCATACAATTTTTTTACAATATATGTGATCAAAATTAAGAGATTGGAGGATTTTTAGGTCATATCTTTATGATATCATACAAATCAATTCTAGTAGAAATCGAAACAATACTGCAAGCTTTATCATTGCATATTACGACGAGTTTTAAAATCAAGGACACTATTTACAGAATGTCCTTTGTTTGAAATGGAACCATGTTCAACGATTGTTGTTTAAACAACAATAGTTAAGCATATTTTCATTTATAATTGCATTGCATATTCAATTAAATAATATTAATATTCATATTATCACTTCCTGTTAGGACTGGCTGTGTGCAAGTTTGGTTCATTTCAGATAGGATCTCAAATTACAACTGAGAGTTACGCCTCAAGCGTAAAGCTGCTCCATCATTTATACAATATTAATAAAATGTTTTGTTATGAATGACTGACTAGTAAATAATACACCTCTCTATAGAATATATAGAATATATAGAATATAAAGAAATAGAATAATGGGCAAGTGTGTTCAGAATGGAATAGGATGGTAAAAACATAATGAACTATAAAATAACTAATTCCCCTGTCTGCTAAGTCTCAATATAGATAGGCAGTAGGGCGTAGAATACTCAAAGAATAATTTTCAAAGAGATAAAATGCATTTTTAAGCTAAACGTAGAAAAAACAAATATGGGCGATTAAATGTTGATTTTTTCTAATATATTTTTTTAAATCTATTCATGGACATATATCTCTTTAGTTAAGAATTTAATAGAACTTGGAAACACTCCTGCATTGGGTGAAAATAACCATAATAAAAAAAGGAAAAATATATGTTTTCATTGCATATCGACCGAACACGCTACACTCTACTAGTAAAATTAAAGTTACACTAGTTAAATATGAACATAGCTATTAATTGGCAGCTGCGATCAAAACATCGAGTGTTCGCAATAAAGTGTTATCGAGACAATCGATATCTTAGAACATAATCTTGTAGCAATCCAACCGGTCGAATTTCTTTAATGAGTCACCTAACGATTTTCCGTCAAGTAGCATTCGGTCATGAATAATGGAGAACACGTTCAAACCTTCGACCTAGATCCAGGACCTAACTGGGCCCTTAAAAACCGGGGCGACTGATCATTATCAGTATAATCTTTATTACGTGAAATCACGGAGTCGTACAGGGTGCTGTGGAATGGTCCCCGATTAACAATAAGCGTTCGAATTCGTATAATATAAAATCTTTTGAGATCATACGAGTAATAGTTGTGACTATTAATTATAACACGATATACATGTTTATAATAAAATATTATAATTATTTACTTTGACAATAAACGCGTTGCAGTTTACCATGTTTCCCGAAGGATACAACTGGGGAATCTTTAAAAAGCGCATGAATATAATAAATAAATAGTCACCCGCGTCTGTACATTCCTTTACGTGGTTTAAGACCAAAATTCTTTGTAATATTTAATGTAAAACAAGCAATGTAGCTCATGTTTATTTACTAATTGTTTTTTTTAAAGAGTTATAAGTATTTATATTGAGTTTTTGTCTTAATTGAGTAAAATCAAAAGCACACATTTTCTGCTACAAACTTTTGGTTACATAATTGTAAAGCGTGCTTGTATTTTTAGGTTCAAGAGTCATTAAAGTAAAGAACAAAATCCGAAAGGTTAAGTCTGTTATGAATAATTGTATGTTAAGTTATTCATTATTCAAAGTATTCTTGTTGAATGTTAAAAGGGTTTGCATTTAACAAGAGTGATTGGGTCGATACTCCACTAAAAACACTGTAATTTAAATTAATTTAGAAGTGAAGCCAGAGAAAGATTTATGCTGTTTTCTAGATTTAGTCTGTTATCGTCTCCGACTGTATCGTTTTTTAGTAGGCAAGCTTGTGGTCTAAAGAAAAGAATAAAAAAGAAAACACCAGTTAAAAGCTGTGTTTAGCTATAATTTGTGAAAGTTATTGGATGTTGATGACGTAAGTGATTTGCTGTCTTTCCAAAGTCACACAAAATGGTTTTTGTTCGCGAAAAACTGCTCAAAATCTTGTAAGACATTGCACAATGCGCATAGTTTAGTAACTGAAACGTAAGATGTTTATCCATCATATCTCCATTCACTCTACTTTCTCGGATATCTTTCAAACAATTTATCGAAAACATTTTTATTTCTCCTAAACATTACCGCTTACCACCAAAATAAAAGTGTTTGACCACATTATACTTCTTTAGCCAATCTTATGAAGTTAAAAATGACTGCTCTTAAGAATTATCTCATTACAACACATAAAATAGTTGATTACGAGTGCAGTTCCTGATTTCTCCCTTTGTTTTCTCTAATGCTTAGACATTGTAATGCTCATAACAATAAAGCATTATAGATTAAATCTAGTCCTTTCAAGCTAACGTTAGTAATTAAGATTATGCTAAGTTATGGAGTTGATTGTACTAGTTATGATTTTTGAGACTTCTTTTTTTTTTTTTTTGAATGACCTACGCTTTTGGTCTCAGATTGAGACCTCTACAGCTTTACCGGGCGTGTGGTGAGCGCAGGAGGCACTCGACCCAAAGTTTTAGTGGGCGACTAGCTCAAGGGCGCCTCAGATGGCACGAACCTCGGCTTGGGCCGTCGCCAGATACGGGGACTAGACTTGCCCTGGCACCCCTGAAGGGGCGTGTCCTAGGGCCCTAACAGTATTTTGATCTGTTTGATTATTTGGAGAGAATCTAACTGATCTGAAGGATCTCAGAGGTCTTCGACCGCGCCGGCGCGGTCGGTGTCGTGATTGTGTTGGTTGGAGGATCTGGTATCCGGGACCAGTACCGAAAACGGAGCGACTGTTGCGCATGGTTGGCGGATTAGGCGATCCCAGCGCCGCCGATGTGACGGCAGCGATGGGATCGTCCGGATCGTTCAACACGTTTTTAGGGCGACGACGGAGGGGAGTGGAGGCCTGATCTACAGAGTAGTTCGAGGCTTGGACAACGAGGGGATTGGGGTGGTGGGGGGCCGCGTCAAAGTAGCGGCGAGAGCAATCCTTCATGAATTGAAGGATAGAGGGGAGTTCGAGATCGCAATGCAGATCGGAATTGCGCTGATACCATTCAGCTCCGACTGCTTTACGGAGAAAGCGATTTTGAATCACTTGAAGCATGTCTAGGGTGGAGAGAGGGGAGTGAGCGAACACCACGGAGGCGTAAGTCATGACGGGTCGTATGCAAGTTTTGTAAAGTGTCAACTTATTTCTAAGTGACATTTTACTCCGCTTGCATAGGAGGGGACTGAGTCGGGCCAAGAAGAAGGCCGCTCGGTTGCGCACGGTTGTGACGTGTTTTATGAAGGAGAGTCGACTATCAAGGGTCACCCCGAGATATTTGGTATGGGAGGCCCAAGGGATGGGTCCGTTGTGGAGTGAGAGAGATCGCTCCCTGCGGGGCTGTTTGGTCGGATGAAAGTACATTGCTGTACTCTTATCCGGGTTTACCGTGATAGCCCACTTCTTGAACCAATCACCAAAAAGGTGAAGGGCTCTTTGAAGTGCCTCTATCTGACGGATCGGTCGCCACCCTCTAGAGTAGAGGGCGGTGTCGTCCGCGAAGAGAGCGATCTCTACATTCGGGGGGCGTGGGATGTCGCTAGTATAAAGCGAATAGAGGAGAGGGGAGAGCGCGGAGCCCTGAGGGACTCCGGCTCCGATGGGGTGGGGAGAAGAGCGGTCTCCCTCGACGCGATAGCGAAAGCTTCGAGCCCTGAGAAAGTCTTGTATTATGAGTACAAGACGGTCTGGCACTCCGAACTGATACAACTTGTATACCAGTCCGTTGTGCCAGACTTTGTCGAACGCTTTAGCAACGTCCAGGAAGACAGCTGTTGTCCCCATAGGACGGCCAAAGTTGCCGGGTTTCGAATTGAAACCTTCGAGGATGTACTCCGTGATGCGGTGTACTTGTTGGACGCATGAGTGTTTGGCTCGAAAGCCAAACTGCTCGTCTGGAAGGAGGTTTTGGGACAAAGTTATGGACCATAAGCGCTTCACAAGGAGGCGCTCGTAGATTTTCCCCAGAGTACTGAGGAGACTGATGGGGCGGTAGCTAGAAGGCTCTGATGCCTTCTTGCCTGGCTTGTGAATGCCGATTACGTCGGCATTCTTCCAAGCGTCGGGAAAGATGGCGTTTACCATGGCCGCATTAAAGATGCTGACCAGGAGGTAGATGAGAGAGGTGGGAAAGTGTTTGATCACTTTAGTAGTGATGCCATCCGCACCGGGGGCTTTTCTGGGGCGGAGGCCTCTGATAATCGACTCTACCTCACAAGCCTTGACGGGCTCGATAGGGTCAGAGGGAGGGAGGGAGGACTTTTGCTCGACAACGCTGTTCACCTCAGCGAGGTGAGCAGGGTCGACTGAATCGAGATTGGGGCTGCATTGTGTCTCAAGGCTATCGGCCAGACATTCGGCCTTTTCCTCGTCGTCAAACGCGGGAGGTTCGGTCTAGTCAGAGGGGGCATAGTGGTCAAAGTATCACTCTTCAGGGATCGCGCCAACTGCCAGTAAGCCTGGTGAGTGGGCGCGATCTCTGAGAGCATGTGGTCCCACTTCTGATTGCGGAGTTCAGTCATACGTTTGCGAACAGAACGTTCGCATTGCCGCAGCCTGACTCTGTTCTCTTCGGTGGGACCATAGTCATACGCTCTCGTGGCTGCGTTCTTTGCTGTCAATAGTTCCCTCGCATCCTCTGGCAGGGACCAGCGTTGGAGATCCTCGGCTGGTACCTGCTTAGAGGATTCACCAATGGCGGTGCGGAGGTGGCTAGTGAGAGCATCGATCGAGCACGAGACGTCGTCAGGGGAGACGATGTCGTCGGGGATAAGGTCAAGAGCGGGTGACTTGATAGCTTTTAGGGATTCCCCTAAGCGCTGCCAGTTCACTACCGTCTTTGTCTTGGTCAGTCTGTCAGATGGGTCCGGTCCAAGTCTCATTAAGACGGGACGGTGGTCAGAGTCAAGTTCGTGTAACACTTCTAAAGAGCGCAACTGGAGAGTTACGCCCTTCATAAGTGCTATGTCGAGTACCTCGGGGTTATGATCAGGAATGGGAGGGAAGCGCGTGGGAGAGCTAGGGACAATAACTTCAAAGTCGAGGTTAGTCGAGAGAGAGTAGAGATCGTGACCGTTCGTATTGGACCTAATGCAGCCCCAGAGGGTTTGCTTGGAGTTGAAGTCGCCAGCCAGAATGACTGAGCTTCCAAGGGAGAAGAGTGACTCGAAATCACTCCTGTGGACTTTTTTGTTACCAGAGAGGTAACAAGAAGCGATAGTGATGGCCTGGTGGCCGGACATGCCGATGCGACAACAGGACGCTTCGAGATCGGTAAGAGGAGGAGTGGTTATGGGGATGCAGTGGAGAGAGTTCCTGTAATAGATAAGAGTACCGCCCAATCGGGCGGTAGTCCTATCATTACGGACCAGCCGGTAGTTTCCGATCTTCGGATCCTTCCGGCTAGGTTTTAGGAATGTCTCACACACTAGCAGGATGTCTACCTGATGGGTAGTTAAAAATTGATGAATAAGTTGGAGTTGGTTCCTATCGGTCCCTATGCCTAAGCCGTTGGCGTTGTAGAACGCCAGGGATAAAGAGTGGGGCTTAATTCTCTTAGCTGTACTATCCATAGTGGAAGTATAGTTAAGAGCGATAGAACGCGGCCATGACAGACTCTATCAAGGCTCTGTTTTGGGCAAGGAGGACCGTCAGACTATCGAAGTCATTCCGTTGCTGAATAGCAACAAATTCGAGCGCGACTTTGTTGAATGCGTCCATATCGACGCTGCCGTAAAACGACATGAGCCTACTCATGGCGGACGTACCGTTAATAGGCGAGGGGATTTGGGGGGCCAGAGGGGCCTGAGGCGGTGGAGGCACGAAGGCCGGAGTGGGTGGGAGAAGCTTGGTCGGCGCAAGAGCGGGGAACTCGGTTGCCGACCAAGCATTCCCCTCGGGGGGCGGGGCGGGCGCATAGCGACGCGGAGAAGCCAAGGGCGCTCCGGTTCGCTTGGTGGGACGAGACGAGAGGCGTCTCTGGGGACCTTTGCCTTTGGGGGCCTTGGGACACCCACGATAGTTCGCGGGATGTCCGGACCCCAAGCAATTCACGCAAGAGGGCGGTTCGGGATCCTCCCTCTTACGGGTGCACTCAGAAGTGCTGTGGTCTCCTAGGCACTTAACGCACCTAGGGCGGGCATGGCAGAAGCGGGCAGAGTGCCCGTAATATTGACATCTATGGCACTGGGCAGGAGTGCCATTACGATGCGGGGTCTCAATAGAGAGACCCGAAAGGCTACAGACCATCTTCAAATTGAAGATGGCCTTACCCTCTGGGGTTTTCTCTAGTACGACCAACACAAGGTCGAAGAGGGCCTTGTTTCGGCCATAAAGGCGGTGGACTTCCCTAACCGGGAAGCCCTGAGCCTTGAGATCCGCGGAGACCAGCTCTACATCGAGCTCCTTGGGGACACCGCGGATGACCACCCGAAGGTGTTTTTCAGACTCCAAGGCATAGGTGTGGTAGCCTATGGCCTTGGAGCGGAGTAAGGATGTGACCTTACGGTGAGAGTCGATTGACTTCACCTGCACTCTTATGCCCAGCTGGGTGTTAGTCGCCGATTTGAGCTCTATACCGAGCTCGGCGAAGGAACTGGACAGGTCGTACCATCTTTCCTTGTCATGGACAAGGAAGGTCGGGGGGAGTTTGGACGAGCCCGGAGGTCTAGAGACGGGAGTCTCAGAGTCGGGGGACGCGGAGGAAGGCATAGAGCCCGAGGGAGGGCAGATGGCCTTAGCGGGGAGGGACGGAGAAGACGCCGCGGGACGTTTTTTACCCTTTTTGTAGACGACTTGGGTGAAGCCGTCATCGTCGGGTGAAGCGAGGGATGGAGTGGGAATGGGATCACACTCCATTTCGGGGTCGGGAGACTGCGGTGAGTCTGAGAGGGCAAAATTAGTTATTTTGATAGGGGAGCGCGAACGGTCACGGGGGGCGGGGCTCGCGGGTGAAAAACACGGCGAGGGCGAGCGGGCGGGTTGAGCGCAAGGGAGGCTCTGGGATTGGGTCGCGAGAGAGCGAGAGGGCTGAGCGCTAGGAAGGCTCTGAGACTGCGCGGGGGAGCGAGAGGGCTGAGCGCACTGAAGGCTCTGCGATGGCGTCGCTACGAGTGAGCGAGAGGCCTGCGTGCGAGAGGGAGAGCATGACATGAACGCCGGGCTCATATCATGGCGGACGTGAGGGGCCACTTTGGGGGCGCGCGAGGCAGCACGCGAGTTTGCCTCGGTTGGGACAGGCGCCGCGGGGCGCAGGGAAACATTTTTAACCGTTTTGAGAGAGTCGTTGTACTCTCTCAAAATCGTGGCATATTTCTTCCCCAGCCAGGATTGAAGATCCATGGCTGGAGAGAGGTTATAGGCCTACGTGGCGCCGGGGGAGGAGGTCCCCGGCGAGCTTAAGGGAAGGAGGAATCTCCCTGCCGGGTGTAGACAGGGAGGTGAGTGCCTAGGTCTGTATCCCTAGTGAATGCCAACTCACAGGTCCTTAGCAAAGGTTGTGAGTCGGATTCCGGTTGTCGCAGTCTTGGCAAAAACTGGCAGCCGGGTGTGTACCTGCGTACCTGACGTCGCACGAGGGCCTGAGTGACCCTGGGCGGTGCGTCAAGCCCTTCCGGATTCCGTGGTTTTCTCAGAAGGAGAAAAACACGGGCGCTCCGGGGCCACGCCCTGCCGGCTTACGTTGGCACCGTTTGGTTTCCACCGACAGACCACGGAAGGTGGATTTGGTATAGAAACAGGGGTGCTTACAAGTTAAGCGTCGTCTCGAGAGAGACGTTTGTTGCCTTAAAAAAGGCAGTGGGTCGCGAATGCTAGCTGCGAGCAAAGGGACAAACGATAAAAATCGAATGAACCTTTGAGCGCAGGTAAGCGGAACGGACGTCCGCACGGCACGGGGGCAGTGGGACGAATCGTTTTTGAGACTTCTTAGGGTTCATACACTTTTAATTGCATCTGGCACCCAAACTAAACATTTTGCCAATCTGTGAAATGAAAAAACTATAATGTGCAAGTAACTAAAAAAAGAAGTGTTAAATTAGAAAAATCTATAATATGATAATAATATATTTTTTGTTACCTGTTTTGCAATAAAGAGTTATTGTATTGTAATATATTATATCTTTACTATCTTTTACGTCCAAAAAGTTTTTGAAAAAGACATTAATGCGTAGCAGAGATGGCTCTTTTGAAATATAAAGTTTAAAAAGTTTAAATTTTCTTGCTTACACTTTAAAAAATCTTACTTTTTGTACATAATGCTAAAAATAAATAAATATAATAAAAAATACTTAATACTCGTAGTTTGCCATACAACCTCATTCTCTACACATGATTTTACGAGTTCATAAAAAAACCATCTGAACAAAATTTATTTTCTTTTAAAAACACATTATGGCAATAAAAAGCAATGACCAATTCTTAAACAACAAAGAGTGTGACAATAAATCCAAAAGAAAAAGCAAATAAAAGTTAAAACCATTACGTGGTTAACCGAGCACCATATACAAAATGTCTTTGTTAGCTTGTGCGAAAAGAGATGAATTTCCTCAGACATTAAATTGGGTGAGATGTGGTGATGATATACGGAAGGTCGCGGGGAGCAGGTGGAGAAGGAAGACAGAAGACCGAATTGAGTGGTGTGGCCATGGGGAGGCCAATGTCCAAAGAACAAGGGCTGATGATGATGATTACATTAAATTTTTTAAGCCATGAATCGTTTATATAATTCCATTAAACTAAAATAAAACTATAAACTATGACTTTAGCATACTTCAGTTTAATTAAAGATTTTGTTTAGTTTCAGTGTATAACATAAAATGGTTTTAAAATATATATATATATATATACGGTTTGAACGCATAGGTACTCTTTTATATGAAGAAATGTGCCCAGAAGTTGTATCCACTACAACGCAACGTAGCCTACATCTTCACCGGTCTAAGCTACTGCATACCAAAGTAAAAATCAGCGTTTAATGCGAGAAGAAAAATACGGGACCCTAAAAAACACACGTGCGCACATCCGTACTTTTATATTTAAATATTTAAGCAGTAATAAGTATTTCCAAAATCCAAATTCCAAAATATTTATTTGATTACAGACCCCTAATGTAGGCAACAAGTATAAAGTAGGTCCTTTCTAAATACTTGATTAAAAATATTCGTTAAAAGCAGAAGTAAATAAATAAGTAAGTAGGAGTAAATTCTCACATAATTTTATGTGTCCAGTGTCCACCTGCAATTCCTGTGACTTTTCTCTTTTTGAACAGATACTCGTACATTTAGTTTGCAACAGTGTTGCCCGCGCGCCGCCAAATGACATCAAATAAAAGGAAAGACATCAACGCGTGTCTGCGAGCACTTAGCAGATAAACTGACAATTTTACCACATCACTATTATGGCAACATTAATTTTAATGGTTTAAGTTTATTATTATGTGTATTACTCGTAGTTATGTATTATGTTAGTTTCGCCTAGTATGCCGCGGAAATAATGCCAGTCAAACCATTTTATAGTTGGACTTGACTTCCAAACAAAATGTTCCAGACGTGTATGGAAACGACGTGCAAATTAAAAATGATCATTTCCAGCCAGTAGGTATGTTTTAGACTAGAAATAATAAATACTATTCTGGACATAATCTTCCTTCACTCATTAAAATCGGTTAAAAAGTAATAAAATTGTCAAAGCAACTTAATTTTTTTTTTCTTATAACTCACTAATGTATATGTATTTTAGAGTACCATTATAAATAACTAAGCATATAAGATCACACATTTGATGTCACCCCCGTATCACCAAAAAAATCTTAAAACGGTAATGGAATCTCACTAACATCTTTCATACTAAAATAGACCTTAATGTTATAACTTTAAGGGCTAAAATCATATGGAAGTAAAAGCTTTTTTAACCGGCTTAAGATGCAATGATGCATGCATGGGTAGAAGTCCCATAAGCTTAATAAACATATAGATATAACCCTTTAAAAGCGAGATTTAAAATAAATATCCTTTAATAACACTTAAAATGTGAGTCTTAAGTACTGAATAAACAATTGAGATAAGATTTTAGATTGGAATATTTCTTAGTTTGAAGTTAACGAATAAATTGAGGGAATCACGGGAAATTAGGATAATTTTGTGTTTATGCAATCCACTTCCAAGATTTGATTACTGACAGACAGACAGACAACAGGCAGGTGAAAGCTTGTTAAAAACGATGTTATTTGATTACGAGGGTAAAACGATTCTAAATGCTGATTTGACTTACTGGTTTGCATATCCTCTAATGACAATATTATAAAGTCTGTGATTTTAATTGAGGAAATTTTTGTTAGAGAATTTCACACCGTGTCATGGAGGTGTTACATGACTGACCTATAACTTTTATAGTACCACAGGAAAAAAATAATGATATAAATGTTTTTGAAATGAGTGTATTATGTGATTGGCATCTGTGACTTGTTATCAGTTATCTCTCAAGTTATATAATATATTTTTTTTTTGTGGCAAATGCCTTTATTAAGAAAAACAAACTAACAATACACAAGCTACTACAGCAGTAAAGAATACTTTTATTAACCACAGATCGGCCACAAGCCGATCTACAGAAAATCCAAGTGCTCCAAACCACTGTCAGATGGCAGAGTGCACAGAATGCTCGCAGCATTGCCACGTTGAATGGCAATACTTATACGTTGGGCCAAATATACCCCAGCATTTCGGTCACACTCTCTCAAGTAGACATGCGCAATGGTGATCGTATGAAATGTAGCCGGTAAAATTAAATGGAAATACCTTCACAGCTTTTATTGAAATCTATGTTTCTATTAAAATCTATGTTTTTTTTCTATGATGACTATTTTTATAAATTATATCTAACTAAGGAATTTGAATATTAATCGGTTGAAGGGACCGGCTTTAATCCTGAGTTGTTTTTACTACATACCTTAATTTACTTATTATACCCTGGTGACTTCGGTGAGACATATTGTAGGTCAATATTACGTTTTACGCTTTATATTAATATATTCAATAGTTTAGGACTAACTTATAAAAGTATATATTAAGTCAATACTCAAAATAGTAAGTGTGTACTCGTATACAAATTCTACAAAGATCAAATTAAAAGATTGTTAACTGACGTATTGACACAATATTTCAGGTATACGGAAGTCACGTTCCTTTGTTTACAATATTCATCTAAACTGTTTGAGCAGAGCTTTAAGCTCTTCTATAATATTATCGACTCTATGGACACATCAAAGGAGACATGCGCAGAGAGCACCAAAACTTTTATCTCAAACGTAAACAAACGTTAAAGCTCAGTTAAAGCATTTAATTTAACTTTTAAAACGATTTTTAAGACATTTAGATACAACACAATAACCAAAACTTTATACTTTACAACGATAAATAAAACTTTATAAAAATATCTTAATTATCTAAGAAATTTACTTTTGCATAACGGTAGCTATAGTAAAGTACTCACAAAAGTAAATTTCATTACTAAAACAGACAAAACAAACACGTATCTAAAACAACATGAATCGAACTACTTAACACTTAAGCTAAATAATAGTACTCACTGTTATCACGCAACAATTACGAAAGCTCCAGTTTATCAGCGGTTATGTAAAGAGTCTGTTACTTTCCCTCCAGGCTCCAAAAGTACCACCCCTCTAAACCACACTACACAGTCTTAACACGGTAAGTTTGGTCCGCGGTTGCGGCGCGTCCGACGTGCGCCTTTGCCTGTACGGTACTAGCGGCCGGCTTCCGACCCTAGCCGCCAGCCACCGGCCGTCTTGCCTTGCCCGCCACTCGCCTCCACACACGAAACCTATAACCCACCTAGGCACGTTCTTATTGCACGTTTTATCGCAGCGAGTCTCTTTTTGTAACGACCGGATTATGCGCCTCTAAAACCCTCGGAGTAGATATCGAACGTTAAATCTGACAATAGCTCCTTTATCGACGAATAAATTTAACATTCTACTTTACAGCGCAGCGTGTGTAAACTGAACATAGCTAACAAATAGAGTCCAGGGAAAGTTCATCTGAAAGTTAAATAAGAACCTGACGACGAAGTTCGATGAGTTCGAAGTAATCTTGAGTTGTACGTTGCGATCGCGATAAAATTGAATGATTGCTTAGTTTCTTAGATGTTAGAGAAAATCGAAACCTGCGAAATGGTCGCGTGACGTGTTAGGGTGAAACCCTAGCCCAGGCCGACTTGCATGTAATTAACGAAAGGAAGTTCGCTTCTTTTCGGGGTCGAGCGTGACTTACACCCTCCTTCAGAACATAAGAAATTAGGAGGCAATAAAGAGGCACGTCATATTGAAAATCGTTGGCAACTACGATAATTGCCTAAAACAACTAATTTTCAGTAATAAATCAAAATTTCTTATCTGAAAATTGGACATAAACGATTATTTAGAATGCTCATAAAGTTTTTTTTAGTTCATGAGACACTAGTATGGTTATAGAGGACAATAAAGATTTTGTATGCATAATGTTTATGCAAATCAGCGTCGCTTGAGATCATAACCTGCCGCGAGCAAGTTTTGACGGTACATTTTTTCAGGGAATAACTACTTTAGTCAAATATCTGGTTTATATGGAGATCAAAAGCAGTGCCGATGCAGCGCTGGCGACTCCACGGTCTCGTCCCGACAACGACTAATCAAAAGGCCGTATCTCATTCTGCGGGACCTTGCCTCAGCTGGACGTTACGTTATTTCGATTTCATTTGCTTGCTCGTGCGGTTGTTTTTTAGTTCTTATTGGTCTCCCCGCCTAGAGGTCATGCCGCGATCCCGAGGCTTTGTTACTCCCGGAGAAATATGAGGCTGAGTCGCAGCTCCATCGAATAAATGGGATTCTTTGCAGCCATATTGAAATATCTTTAGGCGATGCCGAGAAACAGAGAGATTAATTCTAAAATGATGAATGGGACGCGTAAATCATGTTTGTAATTTACTGTTGTCTAGTTATCGCCTTTGTCCGCTTTAATGCATTTTGTTTTAGAATATTTAATAAGATACGCTTTTGATAGGAAAAAACGTTGGTATCATGGTCGATTGTTCTGCGTTCCGTTACTCGGTTAAGTTTTTCTTCTTATTTTGTAAATGGACGAGGGAGTGTAAAGGTTCGTTTTGTAACAAAAAGTATAATTACGAGTCACGAGTGCCAGTGATGCGGGTGCCTGTAGATTAATTGAATTCTGAGGTGTGAAGAGCCATTCGAGAGTGCGGGGGCGAGTCTTTTAAGATGCGAGTAGAAAGGATGATGAGTGTCAAAATCAAGATAGAAGGTTTGGGGCGTTACAAGTATTTTAAGTAGGTATCTTATCATATTCAATTCTTAATTTTATTATTTCGAACCATTTTGTGATTAAATTTGTTTATCATTGTTCAAATTAAAAAGCATTATAAGTTAAAAATGTTAATATATTATTTCTATCTAAAAGGTAAGGCCGTGGAAACATCATAATTTCAACAAACATTTTATTTCATGAATAAACTCATTATAACTAGCGTATAATAATTATATGGCCACTGAGACACATAAACACAATCTAAGAACAACATAAAATAGGTAAATTATAAGATTAATATATATCACAGTATATGAAATAGTAATCCAACGATTAATTAATAAGAATGGATCGGTAATAATTAGTTTTAGAACTTTAGACAGAAACAGAGCTCTGAAATAAAGAGTTATGATATTATGTAAGGAAGCAAGAATGAAGCTGAAACCGCTGAGCGAAGTGACGGGCAAAATGAGTACCTAAAATAAAATACTTGTAAAAATTGCCATTTAAATAAAAATGGTTATAATTTAATAATTAGCTATTCAATAATTAATACGGGTACTGTTATTGCTAATAATATTTACCTGTAATTAACTGAATATACGAGTATGTATATTATAAATTATTAAATTTTAATCGCACTTATAGGTATATTATAAAGGTGAATGTTTGTGAGTGTGTATGTTTGTTTCTTCTTCACGCCTAAACAGGTGGACCGATTGAATTTGGTATAAAGATAGCTTATACCCTGAAATAACACATAGGCTACACAACGACAGCGGCTAATATAGCGGGTGAAACCGCAGGGCGCAGCTGGTTAATCATAATTTTATTTAAAGTCTAAGGAGCATGACCATTTCACTAGCCTATTCTATACGTAATTTCGTTTTAAAATTAGCTTGTAATTTAAACCGGCTACGAGCATAACCTTTAAACGGATTGTCATCACCTATCATGCTCCCAACTCCCAACGCCCATGCACTGCGCATATTAAATGCTATTCACTTTATTAACATTTATTAAATAACCTGCATAATATTACAGATATATTCGTGTAACATTATGCATGGTATTATGTTCTAGCTTTTAGTCCTGGCTCAGTAAGTGTAGGTAAATAATGGTAGGTATAATGGTAAGGTCTTTTATCACTTCGTCCTTCCAGCGGTACTTTGGACGCCCCACCGGCCGCTTGCCGGTAGCACGTCCCAAATACAAGCTCCAAGCTAAGTCTTGGGAAGGGACAGCGCAGGACATGCAGGAGTGGCGTCTTCTTGATTCTTGTGTCGGAGGCCAAGACTCAATTTGGGTCACTGCGCCATCTTAGTTAGTTAGTTATAATGGTAAGGGATAGATACCTGTATCCCTACCTTTTTTTAAAGGGAAAATGCATTACGCATCGTCGCCCTGTGCCGGGGGGCGCAGGCCGGTATGTGGGACTCCCCCGCCGAAGATGGGCGCGGTGGGGATACCCATAAAAAAATCTGGGCGGGACGCCATAATGCCGGGGCAGCGGGTACGCCGAAGCACTCATCCGCGGCCCCGACGGCGCTTGGTCCTCACTGATAGGAGGACCCCTCCGCGGTGGGGTGAAGAGGAGTTTTCACCCCACCCTCTCAAGGGGCCTCTGTGTTCCTCTCCTATTTTTTTTTGTGGCAAATGCGTTTATAGAAAAAATAAGCAAACAATACTACAGCTACTATAACAATAAAAAACACTTGAAATAAACACAGATCAGCCACACGCCAGTCTACAAAAAATCGAAACGCTTCAAATCACTGTCAGGTGAGTGTGCCCAGAATGCTGTCAGCATATTGTCACGTTGGAATACTATACTACGTTTGGCCTTAATATCTTCTCTTCTTAGTCGTTTTCTTCACAAAGTGAAGGTCGTGTCTAGTCGGCAGGATTTGCCATCACTCTTCGAATAACACTCTGCCAGTTTGTTCTATCTGTCGCTGATCTCATGGCCTGAGTCACTGGCATGCCGGTAAGGGATTTTATTAAACCTTAATATACACCAGCAATAAAATTGATTTCCTACACACACATGTTTTCTTATTTCAAAACACTGGGTGGCACTGTATTTGATATGTGATACGGGCAGTCATGATGCTTACCACCGTGCACATGAGTCGCTCGTCTTATCACTCATAAAAACTATCGAGTGAGAGAGATTTCAGACAAACGCCTATTAAACAAGTGAATTTAAAAAAAACTTTTTAAAACAAGCTTTTATTATTATTACCATCTAGCATCATAAAGTACTCGTCAAGACGAATCAAATGAGCTCAAACTCGATGGGGTTGCGTCGTTTAATTACAGTGTTCCTGTGGCCATCTTCCAATTCAGTCATCAGATCAGCTCGATGTCATAATAATAATATAAATATTGTATTGTCATGTATGTCAGGGGGTGGGGCTTACGCTAACGCTTTCAGGGTTGTGCTTATCCCCCCCCCCCCCCGCTTACACGCTGTGCATCCTTTCAGTGCTTTAGCCGTAAGTGTAGCGTTAGGTTAAGCCTTCCTAGGTGATCCTTCTGATTACCTAGGAGCAGAACGGTCTTGGGGGAGAGTGCAACAGTCATGTAGATCCCTAAGACAAGTCAGAGGGATTATCCTTCCCGTGGTGCCACCCGTTATTGGTCTAATTCCATCAGAAATAGACATAACCAAAATCTCATGGCGCAAAGCCCACGGGACATCAGTGGCTGTGTCCGGTGGCACGACCCACACAAAAATGATGTGAGGGTCGTCGTGTAGGTATAAGGGGAGCCACAAGGGAGTATGTATACACGTAATGGTATATTTATCTTATAAATATATAAGTATTATACAGTTTATGTATGTATTATATAATTTTAACGTTAGCATGTAAATATGTGTAAAACACTATGCACAATATATGTGCTTTATATATGTAGGTATATAAATATTTACGTGTATGTATACGTTGTATAATATAAAAGCCCAATCCAAGGTGTAGGAGCACGTGCCGATGGATGCGTGGCCACTGGGCATAGAGTGGTCGCGAACGTCTCTTCCATGATACCGGGCGACCTCATGGAATAATTAGCCTTACCTCGGCAAGCGGGTCACTGCTGAGGCGGACTTTTTAGTTACCCGAGACTCGTGGGAACAAAATGAATGACAATAATTCAACAAGTTCAGGCACCCTGGAATGCCTAATCCAGGAACTACTGCCCCTTACGATGGAAACGGATAATCCGAACTCCAACGCAGAGCAACCGATGGAGGTGGCGGAGGTCTCAACGGCAAACGTTAGCGCTAGCAATAGCGCCATCGAACAGCTGACGGAAACAACCGAAACCGCACATGCGCGCCGAGAGTATAAGCTACTAAACAAGGCGCAAAAGGTCCGTTTTCATGCTCTAATTGCACTGGGTGTGGAACCTTCTTCCGAGGCGAAACGTCTTAGCAAAAAGAACTTCGCGGTAAAGAAGTTGGGCTACAAATTCCCCAACACATCTTCCCATGCACCTCCGAAAGGACCGGTAAAACGGCACCGATCGGAGGAAGCATCTCCGCCCGGGCATATTGCCAAAGCGGCGAAGACACGTGCTGGGGAAAGTGTTGCACAACAACGACCGTCCGGCAGTGGACTGCAGAGGGCACCCGTGCCTTCGCAAACTTCAAGCCAGACGACAGCCCCCTTGGCCTACAGTCAGGTCACGGCTTCAACCCGAGTTGGCATAACCAACGATCCGCCCATGACGGACGCGCAAATGGCGCTACTGCGCAACAACATCCTGCACAAAATCGCCAGCTTGGGCAGAGGCAAAGGCCCAGTATTCCAAGGGTTTTCCTTCAAGCCAGGATGGGCTCTCATAACATGTGAGAACCAACACGCTAAGACCTGGCTTGAGGAAACCATACCGACGCTGAAACCCTGGCCGGAGGCCAAACTTGCCGTTGTGGGCGAGAACGATCTCCCCCGGAGGTTCATAGCGTCGCTATACGTACCAGGGACCGACACTGACGGCGTTCAGCTCACCCTGAACCTACTCGGTGCTCAAAATGAGGGTCTGAACACCGACCTTTGGAAGATCCTCAACAGCAAAGTCGAAAAGGATGGGATTAGTCTAATCCTTTCCCTAGACGACAGTTCTGTTGAGGTTCTCAACAAATTAAATCGAAAGGCAAACATCGGATTCAGGAAGGTCCAGTTTCACCTACGTGATAGATCTTTGCCAACGGTACAAGCCGGAACTCTACCCCCACCACCGCAGCCATCCACATCCTCGAATCCAGTGCCTCCAGTCCAGACAGCACAACAAACGGCGACAAGTGCCGCCCCTACGAACCAGGGAACCCCGAGGATGACGACTGGACCGCCGCGGTTTCCCACAGGCAGGGGCTCCAATAGGGGCGTCAACCGTCCCAGGGGTAGAGGGAAATCGAGGGGACGGGGTCGAGGGAAACCTCAGGGTCGGGGTTCCGGCTCCACAACCCAACCCCGTCAACCCTAAACACGCGCCGAAAGCGCGAAACTCTGGAGTGTCGATACTCCAGGCTAACTTACACCACGCCGTAGCGGCCACAGCGGTCGTAGAAAAGCTATTTAGCGAAAACAGCCTGGATATCGCACTCATTCAAGAGCCATGGATTAACTCCCAATCCGTGGTATCTGGACTCTGCAACGCAGGTAAATTACTTGTAAACGAAAATGGCTCCAAACCTAGAGCCTGTATTGTCTTTAACAAGAAAATTATTTTTTTATCTGTTCCAGAACTTTGTAACGACGATACAGTAACCGCATTTGTGGAGCTGAAACGTAGAACGTCCAAGGTTCTAATTTGCTCCGCGTATCTCCCCGGCGACGTGGCGGATCCCACAACGGAACTCGCGAAGGTCGTGGCGTATGCGCAACATCATCGCGTGGAACTGATCGTGGGGTGCGACGCGAATGCCCACCATACGGTATGGGGGAGCACCGGAGTGAATAACAGAGGTAAGATACTTTCCGAATTTTTATTAACTAACGGATTGCGCCTTCTTAATAGAGGCTGTACACCGACATTCGTAACTAGATCTAGACAAGAAGTACTAGACATCACGTTCGCTACCGACTCAGCGTTCAGATTAATGTCTAATTGGCACGTAAGTAGCGAAAACTCAATGTCAGACCATAGACACATTAGATTTGTTATTGAAGGTCAAGGTCCAAAGGAATCCATAATAACTAGGAATCCAAAGGAAACCGATTGGGAAAGCTATAGGAAATACCTAAGCGAGTACCTAGAAAACATACCTAAAGTAATAAAATCTCCAGGATCTCTTCATGAAGCAACTAGACTGCTGACAGAGGCCATCAACACCGCATACGAGCAGAGTTGCCCATTAAGAGAATATACAACGAGCAATCCAATCACGTGGTGGAACAAAAAGTTAGGAAAACTTAGAGTTTCTACACGGCGAACATTCAATCAATGTTCCTCATCGGAGAACTGGGAGCACTACGGGAGGACTTTGACTGAATATAATAAAGAGATTAGGAAAGCTCGAAGAAAGTCTTGGCGTAAATTCTGTAAAGAAATAGCACAAACACACAAAGGTGCAAGACTTCACAAAGTTCTAGCTAAGACACCAAATAATTATCTCGGCCTTCTTAAAAGACCAGATAATACCTATACGACCAATGAAGCTGAAACACTGGAATTATTGAGAACAACTCATTTTCCGGGGTCGTATCAAATAGATTCAAATGGCCTTGCGCAACTAAGAGTCACACATAGAGCGCAAAACATTGACTGGAATAAAGCCAACAGTATCTTCAGGCCAAACCAGGTTAAATGGGCTTTAGAAAAATTTAAGCCATTTAAATCAGCGGGAGAAGACGGTATATTTCCAGCTTTATTACAGCAAGGAATAGAACTCCTCCTCCCGCATCTGGTTAAGGTATTCCGAGCAAGCTTTGCCTGGTCTACCTTACCAGAAACATGGACTCGGGTCAAGGTACGCTTCATACCTAAAACAGGGAAAAAGGATTATTCTCAACCTAAATCCTTCCGACCCATCAGTCTTACATCCTTTCTACTAAAAACCATGGAAAGGATCTTAGACCAGCACATTAGAGTAAAGAACTTGGTGGAGAGACCACTAAGTCCAAATCAGCATGCCTATCAGAAAGGTAAATCTACTGAAACAGCTCTACTTGAGTTGGTAGATAAAGTGGAAAAATCTATAAATGATAAGCAAACAGCTCTATGTGCATTCCTAGATGTCGAGGGTGCTTTTGATAACACACCCACACAGACAATCCTTAAAGGTCTGGCCCTTAAGGGTGTGGACACCTCGACAATCAGATGGATAAGGCTCATTCTCATTTTAGCTCAAATTTGATGGTCACACGGTTATATTTCCTAAACGGTTAAAGACAGAGATATGAATTGTGGATAGGTGGATAAAACATATATTAAGCTACAAAATAAATGAAGATTGTCATAATAGACGCAAAAAATAATACTAAAATTTAACATGAAAGGTCAAAATCGGGGCCATTTTTCGTATTCTCATGGTGTCACACTTTGCGTTGCAGTTAAACATTGGGGCACTACTTTAACAAATTTTAATGTATCTGTATGTAACATATACCAAAATTATTGCAAACAAATACACTTTACGGTAAAAAAAGCCAAAAAAGCCTTTAATTATTATTTTTAATTTAAAATGACATAATGCGGCGGTCACACGATTTTAGGTGCTTTAAATTTGCGTAGTTTAACGGCTGCTGTTAAACACAACATCAACAATCTAATACAGAGTTTGATTCATTTCAATGATGGCCATGTTCTGCAATCGTAGAAGTAGGATCTAGGACTTATCGAGCCGTGGGAAAAAATATAACTCTTAAGTTTCAATTTATTCATGGGTGTACCGATCACTTGCATGGATAACATTTTTATGCATTGTATTTTAGTTATTTAAATCAAAGCTAGCTTTTCGAAACGCTAAAATATGCGAGATAAAGATGTAGTATTTAATTTTATACATTATCCATAAACTTTCTAGAATTTCACCATAAAGGTATATTTTCGTCACCAGCGTGGCATCACCTTCATAGCGTTTTTTACCATGAAGGTGATTTTTAAGCCACGAATATGATATTTTTTGTATTGTTTTGTTTAGAAATGGCCTTTTTACCAACTAAAAAGTACTTTATCTGTTATGTTAGGGTTTCAATACATACATACCAAATTTCTGACTAGTAAAAAAGTAAAGTGGAAGGTAAAGTAATATCTCAAATTACGCATATTTTCTTCTGTAGTGAGGCTTGTTGTTACGTAGAATGTAGTTTTATTGTACATTTTTAGTAGATTTAGTCTTTTAAGAGGGATTTTACTTGAAAAAGTTGTGAAAAAATAATGACTGAATCACTTTCGTGGCGTCGAAAATTTCAAAACGGTTTTTCAACGAAATGAAACGTATGATTTAAATTATTTGTATAAAATTTTACTCGTGTTATCCAGCTCTATACAATATTATACACAAACATTACAAATAAGCAATAAATAAGAAATACCATGAAGGTGACGATGAGAATCGATTCCATGAGAATGAGCCATAAATAGTATGTTATCCAACCGAATCGCATCAGTAGAACTGAATGCAACAAAACACAGCTTCCATACCACAAGAGGTTGTCCGCAAGGAGGCGTACTGTCACCACTCCTGTGGACACTTGCAGTGGACCAGCTGCTTGCTAGATTGGCAGACAAAGACTACGATGCACAAGGTTATGCAGATGATCTTGTGGTAATTGTCAGAGGTCCATGCCTTCACACCATCTCTAATCTATTGCAAGGAGCTCTCAACACCATTAATAGATGGTGTAGAGAAAATGAACTATCAATAAACGCGGATAAAACCGTGATAGTACCATTCACAAGGAAGAGAAAACTGGAAAAGCTTATTAATCCCAAGCTAAACGGTAAAACACTAGATTTCTCAACGGAAACTAAGTATCTAGGCGTCACATTGGACCGAAGACTTACTTGGAACCCGCACCTTGAAAACATTATTCAAAAATCCAAAATAGCTCTATGGACAAGTTGTCGAATGGCAGGGGACAGATGGGGTCTCAAACCCAATATCGCACTGTGGCTATACACAGCGGTGGTGCGACCCATCATAACATACGCCTCTGTAGTATGGTGCGATAAAACTAACCAGAAGACAACACAGCTAAAATTAGATAGTCTACAGCGAATGGCATGCATTACGGCCACAGGCGCACTATCATCCACATCTGGAGCTAGCCTAAATGCGTTGCTAAACCTAACACCTCTACATATTCACATACAGAAAGAGGCGAAACAATGCATCTACAGGCTCAGCATCCAATCTAGCATCAGATGGAGTTTCCGAACGCTAAGAGACCTAAAGGACTCTGTGTTCAAGGAAAACTTACCAGCAATGCCATTTGATGAATTAATCACAGAACTTACGCTTACAAAGCTATTTTCTGTAAACATTCCCAAAAGAGACTCATGGTTATCAGGTCATGTTAGCTTTCCGAGTGGAAGTCATGTCTGGTATACTGACGGCTCAAAAAAAGGGAATGATGTAGGCTGTGGAATTTACGGAGAAAGGCCTAGACATAAATCCAGTATAAACCTGGGGTCTATGGCCACCATCTTTCAAGCGGAGGTCTTTGCCATTAATAAATGTGTGGAGATCAATCTCGATAGGAAGCTCCGGAATCAACGGATCTACATCAACTCTGATAGCCAAGCGGCACTTATGGCACTAGAATCTTTTGAGTGTAACTCGAAACTAGTACAACAATGTAAAACCAATCTTAATGCTCTAGGCAAAAATAATAAAGTGACCCTGCAATGGGTTCCTGGCCACAGCAATATAGATGGGAACGAATTAGCGGATGGACTTGCAAGAAAGGGTGCCGATAACCCTCAGATTGGACCCGAACCATTTTGTGGAATCACAAAAGGGCAAGTATACAACCTGCTAAACCAAAGGAGTAACCATGAGGCAAAAGACCTGTGGAAGTCTTTACCGGGACATACACAATCTAAAGCCCTCATAAAAGGCTACAACCCCAAACTATCTAATGAACTCTTACAGCTCAAAAGATACAAAACATGTGCAGTAACCAGAATACTCACTGGACACTGTAAACTAAACAAACACTTAAAGAACATGGGATTGGGAAACGAAACGGTATGTAGGTTTTGCCACGAATCAGAGGAAACAGCTCTGCACATACTATGCGACTGCGGCCCACTCATGTTCAACAGAAGTATCCACCTGGGGCGACACATCATGCCCCCGGAAGAGATACAACGAGTCACTCCCCGAAACATCTGGAAATTTCTAGAGGCCACGGGTCTAAGCAGTGAATTGTAACTCAACTGGACTGCCACAAAAGATCAGAAATGGTCGAAGCGGCTTAAAGTCCTTTTGAGGTCCCCCAATAATAATAATAAATTGTCATCTGTTTTATACAAGCATGCAAAATTTAAACTCAACCGTAAATCAGGAAGTGGGTCAAATATAATTTGCAATATTTGATTATAAACAGGCAGACAACGGACAGGTGAAAGTAAATAAAAAACAAAGCCTAGAATTCGTCTCCGTGGAAAGCGTGCAACTTGTGAAACGTATTAGAAAGACGCGTAAAATCTTTGTGAAATCGATTCAAGTGGTTACTCATTCAGGCAGCGCATAAACATCGTCTATTACTGCACAAGGAGAAATTCGCAATCGGTTATAATTGACTTGTGCAGAATAACTACCTGTAAAGCGTTTGCCCAGTTTAAATTTACACTTCATCTGACCTGACTAATCTGATGAAACATCCTACTAATGTATGGATAGAATGTATGGATGTCTGGATTCTGGATGTAGTATGTTTGTTACTCTTTAACGCCTAAACGGGTAGACCAATCGAGCTGAAATTTGGTATAGAAATAGCTTAGACCATGGAATAACACATAGATTAATTTTTTTTTCATATTAACTATTAAAATTATTACAATAGTAATGACTATTCGAAATCATTGTTGCACGCCGCCGCTATATATTTTACCATAAATTCTCTTTCAACCAGGTTGTCTGTAAGAGATTGCTTTATGCGATAAGACCGCCGATTGTTTACCTCTAGTTTTATGTTAGTCATATTATGTTCATAACTGTTTCTTGTATTTTGGTATGCAATAAAGTATCATTCTATTCTATTCTATTACAGTACTGTTACAGTGGGTAGTATTGAGTCTTTGAATGTAAGCATAGAAGTTTGTTACTTTTTAACATCCAAACGAGTGAGCCGATTGAGCTGAAATTTATATATATTGATAGACGACTTAAACCCTGGAATAAACTTAGGCTTATGTATAGCGGGTAACACCGCTGATCTTAGTTAATAATAATAATCGTTACTTCAAAACTGGATGTTTAAACTGGGCCCTTTATCTTTTCGAAATTAGCTTCTAAGTAAATGCTGTATTCACTTAATATTTAATTTAAATGCACTTATGGTGCCCAAGGGTTTTACCCGCTTAGAAGTGTCATTATAGGGTCTTAGCAAACTACGTACAATTTCAGACTAATACGCTAAGTTGTTTAGGCGTTCACACAATTGGCTTAACATTATTATAATATGCTTTTGCTTATAATATTATGGCCGCCATTTTACTCGTAATTTAGCAAATATTAAAAAAAAAAACAAATTAAAAAGGTAATGTATAGTAATTAATTGTGGTGTGCAATAAGAGTAACCTATCTTATATTATGATTACAATATTATACAATAAGATTGTATGTAATAAGTGCATTTATTTCAAACAAAGGGTTAATATCCCCTTCCTCAGCAACTTCCATTCTAATAATGAAGCTGTAAAGAAGAACATACCACCATACATACCTATTCATACAATCCACAGATCGCCACATGTCAATATGTAGGAAATTTAAGAAAAAACATTAATTACTAGCTGCTGCCAGCGGTTTTACCCGCTGTACTGTAGCCGATGTATTATTTTAGAGTCTAAGCTATCTTCATACCAAATTTCAGCTCAATCGGTCCACCTGTTTAGGCGTGAAAGAGTAACAAACATACATCCTGACATCCATACGTTCTTACAAACTTTCACGTTAGTAATATTAGTAAGATTACTGTATATTATGTTAACGGGGTATATTGTAACATTATTATTACTTTTAAAACACATGCAATGAAAAAAATGACTTTCATTCGACTTACCAGTAATTATTAACAATAAATGTTACATAAAACGAAAGTTGAGCGTGAATTTTTAATGGACGGAACTTGAGAAGTCGAACAATGGAAGTTGGTAAGGGCTCGCGAAAACTGAGCGTTCTTAGACGTTTGGCACCTTCAACAACTCGCGAAGTTTTTGAAACTTTCAGGTGAACTTTACCGTTTCAAATGTTTTGACCGACTTTATAGAGAGGAAAAAGGCTTTTTTCTTATGTAATATTTTTTTATATTATACTAGGTGTGTTCAGCGCTTTTACTCGCTGTATTGTACCTACAATGTTTTTCCAGGGTCTAAGCTATCTTTATACCAAATTTAAGGCCAATCAATCCACTTTTTTAGGCGTGAAAGAGTTACTAACGTATATATTATGTAGTTATAATTATCGTGATTTAGAAGTTAAGTAATAAATATGTATCCAATAGTGCCTGTACCAAATCTCACTTTACTCTTATAGTCAACCATAATTCCGTACAAAGGTTACCTGGTAGAGATCGCTCATAGCGATAAGGCCGCCAATTGTCGAGTAAAATGTATCGTAGCACTAGCTAGTAATCTGGTAATGTAATTTTTCTATTGGTCTCAATAAAGTGTATTCTAGTCTCTTCTATAGTTCTTTCAAACTTTCGCGTTTATAAAAGCGGTTTCCAAGATATGAATTAAAATAACCTCACCTTCCTGCAGGTCATGACCTCAATGACATTTTTTATTTATAAGTAGGTTTTAAAATTGTTTGATTGTTTATTATTATTATAGTTAGAGAACTTAAAATAAATTTAGGTACCTCACCCTCGTTTCTTGAAAGAGAGCAGGATGTCAGTTTGATATATTATTTAAAGTTTTTACATCACTTGAAATAGAATTCATTGAGATTTAAAATTGCAGCCTTTGATTTAGTGCAACGGCGTGTGATTGATATTATCATATTTTTTGTTCAATTTACAAATTTTTTTTTTCTATATTTTGCCAAAGTTCGGTACCAACCAACCATACTATTCAAGCCCAATAAGTTCAATAGTTTAGAAGTTATATTTAGTACCACCAAACTTATGCTTTTATAATTTTATTTTGAAAAAAAAAAAAACAATATACTTAGATGAAAGGATTCTCACGCCTCCATAAAAGACATTTAACCTTTTTCTGTAAATGAGATTCCAAGCATTTATCTGAGATCCGGTTAATAAAAAGAAACAGCTACATAGTTTCTTTTTAACCCTCTCAGTTGAATCGATCACGAAATTTATGGTTTTGGATAACTTTCGTCTAAATTAATAATCGTTTAAAAATAGGTTGGAATGATTTTTTTAATGATTAAAGGTTTTTAAAGAACGACAAGGTTGCTCTTGAGTCAGTATTAGGATGGGTGATCAAAATTTTTGTCGAATTTGCTATTATTTCACCGGGGCGCATTATTTTATATAGGGCAGTAATATATACGAAATAATTTATAATACTCGTAATAGATATGGAACCAATTTTTAACACTATCGCGACTGTTCTCCATAACTAAAATAACAAAAACGGCACGAATAAGAGTCGCACATCGAGAATATCTCAATCACGGTTTCGGACTATTATGATGTCCTTCATCAGGAGGAGCCTGCAAAACTCGTCAGAAAATAATATTAGGTTTATTATGGTAATTTTGCAGTTCCCGGCGAATAAACGGATAATCGCCATATTCTTGTTTTTGCTTTTATTTCATTTTCGAATTATTTAGGTCCAAATACATAACTTTATTTTTTTTTTACATTTTTCTTGTAATAAATAAAAAGTTATACATCTTAAAGGTTCTAGTTTCTAGAACAATAAATGTTCCTAATGAAAAATAGGCTTTTTGGTTCAGTTTTTGCAGATATCCGTCTATTCGCCGGGGACAGCAATTTAATCTGTTTTTCACATACATACTCGTACATATTTTATTTTGTTATAACTAAACAAATGAGTATTAACAATTTTATACAAGTGAAGAGCAGTGTTACGTAGAACTTTTTGAAGTTCAAAGTCATCAGTTATTGAATGGGATCAGTTATTGAAAGGATCTCTTTACATTAGACAAATATCTTGGGTCATGCTCGTCATTCCCGTCCAAAATAAAAATAACTCCTAATAGTTCTATTACAAATCATTATTTCAGTTCGTGAGTTAGTTTTTCAAAGGCCCATTTCAATATCCAGTGTTTTTATTCTCACCCCGAGGCGTACAAGGCGAAATGGATCCATTAAGATAGGTCAGTCGGTACGTCAGAGAAATGTTACGTTTAGTGAAGGTTTTCCTTCAATAAGTCCCATTTTATTCACTAAATTGAAGTATCGGTTTACTTGAAAGTGATTTGGTATAAACTTCTCACGTTACTATTTAATGTTTATTTAAAATTGTTTTAGCTTGGGCTACCATATGTAGATGTAAAAGTTTTAAAAATACTGCATGACTACTTTAATACTCGTAATTATAAAGAAATTACACTTTTATTAGTGATTTAATTAGTCTGTAGTTACCCAGGGTGGGTTTTAAGTTTTAATTCAGTGTGTGACTAAATTTTCGCCTGGATTCTTCAGTATATCTATAAAGGCACGTAAAATGGTAGAACCTGGTTAATTTCTAGAAGGTATGGCGGACAGTCACTGTTTTTAAAGTAACAAGTTTTTTTCGAGTTTACACTACAAATCTATTATTATTATTTTCATAAATTTTAATTCCAAACCCTTTAAAGCTCAACCAATGATTCAAAGTCAACTTCTCCAATTACTTTTTTTTATAATAAACTTTCATTTTAATTAATATTTGAAGACCATACGTAACTACTCTTACAAAAACATTCATTTTGTTTACACCAATTAAAACTTCAATATTGCACCAATCAAAAATATTTCCTCTACAATTTTACAGCAATTTTATTGAAATGAATTTGTTAGTGCCACTGCCATTTAACTGGCTTTCATGTTACTTTCACAATCACACTTGATTGTCTGAACAAATAGAATATTTATTGCATTTTCCCCATTCAGTTAACGTAGTATATCTTTCTGAAATACATTTGCAATTACAAGTATTATATCAAGGTAGATACCGTGAATTGATTAGCACCCGTACGGCAGCCGGGCGTCTTAATGTACGTACACAGGTATAAAATAACGAAGTACCTGGAGTAGAATATACGGGCGCTTCTAATATAGAATGGTGACTGCGCCAGCCAAGCAGAGTAGCGTATTCTTATACTAGAGGAGAGTCCAAGACTCCACTTGGGTGTTTAGTCAAAGATTTGTTAGTAAGCAATGAGCAAACAACGCGTCAAATAGATCTTTTAATTATTTCGTATATTTTAACTATGATAAAACAGCTCTACCTGCACAGTAAAGCGTAGTTAATTATTATGTTTTCAGCAGACAAAATTCTAAACTCTACATGCAGTATAAATCAAAAAAATTATATATCACTCATGAAATACCACAAAAATATTTAAAAAAACGTCTAGAGTCTTGAAAAGCCCTCTGGTTTTGCAGGTTTTTTTTGGCGTAGCGGTTGTTACCCCTCATTATATTAGACCGTCTTGTTTGTAACCTACATATGGAGTAAAAAATACAGACATATTTTTGTATTCAAAGGACATTTTTTTTTAAACGATAAAGTTCACCGGGCTCTCGCGGCGTCTATTTCCAATATGTGATCTATGTCCACAACGTTCTCTTGTTCTTGTTATCTTGAAGTAGCCTACAAATGTGAGAAGTCACGCGATACAGCTCACTAAACCACTTTAGTGTAATACTAGCTATCTTAGAATTGTGGTATCGATTAAATTGTTATTCAAATCGAAGAGAATTCGAAGTAAATTAGCGCGGAGTGGCGAGGCTGATTGGCTTGTACTATGTTGCTGATATACCTTAATAGATCTATTGGCTTGTCATTGCTTAAAATGTAAATGATAATAATAATATGGTGTCAAAGGAAAATCACGAACTAGCTTTGACCGATCTACCTGCATAAAAAAGCTTGCGTCTTATTCTGAGCATGAAAGTACGACACGATTTTTAAAATCATGTACTTTCATGAACGTTGGGTACTGGCGTAAACTACTAATAAAGGACAATGCAAAATTATCCAAAACGATGGTTAGAAATAATAATTTATAATATACTATGGTAATGCTTCCTACTATGCTTAGGAGCTTGGAGAGACTTTTAATAATTCTAGGTCGCATTGAAGGCAACCGCACCAAGGGCAGAACAGCGGCTCGATGGACAGACCTCGTCAAAAAAGCAGGGGGTGCCAGTATCTAGCGGTCCAATCCACCCGTGACTGTGCTTTCTGGAGGCCGACGACGAACGACGAAGAAGAAGAAAAATTATCCGAAATCGTAGTTGAGATATTCTCAACAATAATGTATGATATTATGAAATTTGTGGTTTTAGTTAAATTTTTAAAGAAAACAGAAGTCTGCAACATCAGTGGTAGGTATTGCCGACGCGGTGTCAGTCATTGCCGATGGAGTCCAGAAGGCGAAGAAAATCTCAACAGATTTCAATATAATCGGTTCAGTGATAAAGACATGAAGAGCAGATAAGCACATGATCATAAAAAATAATTCAGCGTTACTTTTACTAGATTTATCTGCCATAAACCAAAAAATTGGACAAACGAAAATTGTCAAATCAAATAAAATTAAAAATGCATTTATTCAAATAGGCTACAATGATGCACTTTTGCAAGTAAATTTTTAATTATTAAGTTCTATTCTGAAGACTCATTGTCAGTAAAGTCGAAAACACCGCTTCTGAAGAACTACCAGTTTTTAAAGAATATAAAATTTCAATAATAAATCTTCCTGATTTACGTCTATAGAATACTCAGGTTAGTTACAGCGATAATGGAAACTCTTCGCGGGAGGCTAAAGAATATACTTACACCCCAGACTATTTTAAAACCATTAGTTATTATCTTTCGCAATTTACAACTTTCCGGCCACTTCAAGTGGCTTTGAATTTGATTGATTGACTGTTAAAATTGAATATGGACGCATAAATTAATATATGGAGGATAAATGTGGAGAATATCGAAGAAATAACTTGTCGTGTTATTTAATAAATATTAAATATTCTTCAAAATATATCTTGCTCTTGAAACTAATAAAAAACTATAGCTTTGTTCAAAAACTACTAATAATTAGAAGAAAACCCAGCTTTCAAAATTATATCAATTTTTTTTCGCTTTAAAGAATTTTCGAGTATAAGGTAACCTACCACAACAAAAGAAAAATAAAGCCTGCTTCCAAATAAAATCAAATCGATACACCCATTTCAGATCACGGACCAACTTATTACAGAGCAGTCAAACTTACTACACCTTTTTAGGGGTAAAATAGAACTTCAATATTCTCTTTACTCACTATTTTTTGATGTTTCACAATGATGGAGTTAAACTTTAAAAAAAAGTAATTTAGAGAGTAGGATAAAGTAACCTCCGCTAATCTATTGATCATATAAACATGGTAAAGCTCATTTAAAATCATAATATAATATTAATATGACACTACAGATAATTACAGAATATAATAGTGTATTATGCGTGTCCATCGCACAACTGACTTTTATGGTAATGAGAAAATAACTCACCATTTTGCTTTTAAAATTAAATTCGCATAAATAATTAAGCAAACGTTGAGGTACGTTTCTATGGCCATTGTTTCCTGGGGGTCATCTTTAAAGACGGGAATGGCAATCTTAATGTAATTGTTTTATATTTTTGTGTTGAGTCTTCACAAGTCTTCTTAACCATTAACTGTCAAATTAACATAAGCGACAGTGGACTTACAAAGAACTTCCAACCTTATTCTATGAAGCATAACGTTGTCTTTTGCTAAACTAGCTTTGGGCATAGGCCCTTGTTGATTGTGCTTTCAGTCATGGTGGTTTTCAACCGCCGTGGGCGGTACTATCCTGGACATCCAATATGAAATGTACTTAACTCAAGTCCGTATTAATAAAAGCTTTTTAAAGACTCTGAAGTTTATTTCGAGAGGCTTAACTTTTAACCTTTTTCTTAAATATAAATAACGTAGTTTATTATTAGAATGAGTTTTATCAATAAGATATTAATTATTTAAAAAGATCTGCTCATGAGCCTGAGCGATATTCGCTACCGCCTGGTGGGAGAGAAACACAGAATTGATAATAATATGAATTATAATATGTATTAATGCAGATTTGTTTAGCTAGCAAAGGCGGTAGGGACTATTTATAGCTCAAATTTCAATAGGCCTTAAATTTTCGTAACTAATTCTTACACAAAAATCACTCTAACACTCTGTAGAAAAAAAATATTAAATATATAAATGCTCGTATATAAAATTATTGAAACTCGACGAATTCAGAAGTTAAATAAGCCGCTATGCGGGCCAGGCATTGATTGTTAAGGGAGCGAAGTCGCTAGATTTAGCTAGTTTTCATTATAAAGAAGTAGATAGTTAAATAGATAACCCTTTATTGAAACACAAAAGAAAATGAACACAACAACTTTAAAACTAAAATAATTTAAAAACTAATTTAAATGTTACAATTGGCGGTCTTATCGCTAATAGCAATATCTTCCAGACAACCATGCAAGGAGAGAAAAAAATTTAAAGCGACAGCTGGGCGGCGGTTGTTTTTGATTTGATTGAAGCAGCTTATTTCTTACACATATTTCTACGACTCATCGCATTAGGTACTGTTACATAGTCAAATAGTCAAAATTTAAAGTGCAAGCTACGAACAAGCCAAAGTACAAGGTGGAAACATTCCTACGTCATAATAGTATTCATATACCATTTGTTTCCTGTGGGAACCCCGACGGGCAGAAGGCAGGATTTATGGAATTGTCGTGCTACCGAGGTAGAGGACGTGTTAACATTTTCCAAAGACTGTTGGAATAAATTATTCATAATTCATAATAATTCATAATTCATTTATTTGCTTAAAATGTTAGTTACATAACCGATGTAGGTGTTATTATAAAAGTTCCATAACATTTTGCCACATTGTGGCATGCAAATGTTTACAATAATTTAATAATGTCAGCTAATTATAACTAAAATAATGAATGAAGCTTAAAACAATAATAATAATGTCATAAAATTTAATTTAAGAATATAGAGATAATAATGTCAAAACTGATAAAGATTATAATAATACCTATAAACAAATTATTTTACTAGATCTGAGATCGAATAAAAACATTTCTCTATCAGCCATGACTTGAGTTTATGTGTAAATCTATTAGTAGGCAACTCTTGGATTTCTTTTGGGATAGCGTTGAAAACTTTCCCACACATTGCGTGGCAACTATTTGACATCAATCTTGTTTTAGCTATATATGACGTTACAATTCTATTTGGATTTCTAGTATTTCTAGGGAAAATATCTTTTGCTGTTGTAAATAAACTATGATTTAATTTTACGAATTTAGCTGTTTCCAGAATATACATGCTAGGCAGAGTAAGCAAGCGATACTTCTTGAAGAGTGGCCTACACGATTCCCATGGTGGTATTCCGGCTATCGCTCTCACACACTTTTTCTGGGCCAAGAAAGCTCTCTGCTTATCCGTCGAATTGCCCCAAAGTACGAGTCCATAACTTAATACAGAAGTTACGTAGCCGTGGTACGCTTTTAGTATTGTAGCAAGATTTGATGTATTCCGCAGTTTGTAGAGTACATAAACAAAACTGTTTAGTTTATTGCATATCTTGTCAACGTGAGCTTTCCAGTTCAGATATTTATCAATCGTGATTCCCAAAAACACTGATGAGTCTACTTCAGTAATCTGATTGTCTTTTTGAGTAATATTAAGGTCATGATCCATTCTACCATGCATACTAAACTGCATGAAATTAGTTTTCGTCAAATTTACTTGAAGATTATTTTGATGGAGCCATTTGATAATAGATTCTATTGTATTATTTATGTCAGTTGCATATTGCGAAATGTCAAAATTTTTTTTACATGTCATAATTAAAGATATATCATCAGCAAATAAAATAATAGGATTATCGGTTATGTCAGGAAGATCATTTATATAAAGCAGAAACAAAAGCGGCCCCAAAACACTACCTTGTGGGACCCCACAATTTTTTTCTCGAATGGAAGATCTGAATGGCAGTAGTTCCTTTTTTTCATTCACATTTGATACTTCGACCCATTGCTTTCTGTTTTGAAGGTATGATTTTAACCATTTTAGAGCAGGTCCTCGAATTCCGTTTCATTCGAGCTTTGTCAACAATAGTTCATGAGATACAAAGTCAAACGCCTTTGACATGTCAAAAAAGACAACAGTAGCAAGATTTCCAACATCAAGACTCCTCGCCACCTTATTGATGAGATCAAAACACGCCAGAGTCGTTGATTTACCCTTTTGAAATCCGTACTGTTCCCTTTTCAAGATCTCATGTTTTTGTATGAAACTCATGATGCGTTTGTACATGGCTAATTCAAAAATGTTAATATTAGGCTGTAGTTGTAAGCAAATAAATTCTAATTCTAAATTTACTATTGATGTAACCATTTGTGTTAAGTATGTGGCTACGTCAAAAGTTTCCCACCAAAAGTAATTACGAGGACTTTTTTCAATTTAAAATTAACGCCACGCTTAGCAAAATTTTATGAAATGGGGATAATTTTGCAGGGCACTGGGCAGTTTTTTTTTCAAATCTACTTCGTTACTGGTGAATCTTTATTTTGCCGTGGTATATTTATAATGCCGTTATCTACCAAAACCTAGTTTTGAACTATGAGCAAAAAAACCTAAAATAAATAAAGTAGATACATAATTGCATGCGTCTAGATGTCAGTTAACGGCATTATAAATAATATACGGCAGTATTGTAGGGTAAACAGAAAAACCCACTTTGAGTTCTCGCGCTAACCCAATAAATAGGTATTTATTTAATAAATAAGAAAAAAATAATGTATATTTTTTTTTTTCAGAATAAAAATACATGGCTACTCTTACTCTTGGCAACTTGTTTTTCTCACTTCGTATGCTTTATTTTATGAATATAGAAGACCATTGCATTCCTCTCTGTAAAAGCTATAGAAGTCATCAAGATCAACAGCCTAGGTCCGTAGGTCATTAAAACACCCATACCATTTATTGAGGCAACACTGACAGTCACATAAACATTACGCAGCTAAACTTCAAACCTGTAATTCTTTCATTGAATTATTACCCAGTTGAACCTACAATAAAATAATTTTCCATTTTGTTTGCTCACGGAACAATGGACCGTTGAAATGGCTCATACGCCCATTAAAAGCCAGTCATCTGATAACTGTGAGATTTCGTCCACAAATAACGGTTTTTCAAAAACAATGATATCTTTTTTCAAGAGGACGCTATCGGACTATCGGCCTATTTTTAGGGCAGGTTGTATATGAGAGTTTGTAAAGCTACTTAATAATGAAACTAGGCATTATTCGTATGATTTTGTTATTTGGCTCATTCTCATTTTAGCTCAAATTTGATGGTCACACGGTTATATTTCCTAAACGGTTAAAGAAAGAGACATGCATTTTGTATAGGTGGATAAAACATATATTAAGCTACAAAATAAATAAAGATAGGTCATAATAGACGCAAAAAATAATTCTAAAATTTAACATGAAAGGTCAAAAACGGGGCCATTTTTCGTATTCTCATGGTGTCACACTTTCCGTTACAGTGAAACATTTGGGCACTATTTTAACAAATTTCGGTGTATCTGTATATAACATATACCAATATTTTCGCAAAGAAATACAATTTACGGTAAAAAATCTAAAAAAAGCCTTTCATTATTATTTTGAATTTAAAATGACATAATGCGGCGGTCACACGATTTTAGGTGCTTTAAATTTGCATAGTTTATCGGCTGCTGTTAAACACAACATCAACAATCCAATACAGAGTACGATTCATTTCAATGATGGTCATGTTCTGCAATCGTAGAAGTAGGATCTAGGACTTATCGAGCCGTTGGAAAAAATATAATTGCTAAGTTTCAAATTATTCATGGGTGTACCGATCACTTGCATGGACAACATTTTTATGCATTGTATTTTAGTTATTTAAATCAAAGCTAGCTTTTCGAAACGCCAAAATGTGCGAGATAGAGATGTAGTATTTAATTTTATAGATTATATCTAAACTTTCCAGAATTTCACCATAAAGGGATATTTTCGTCACCAGCGTGGCATCACCTTCATAGCATTTTTTACCATGAAGGTGATTTTTAAGCCACGAAAGTGATTTTTTCTTTTGAAAGGGCCTTTTTACCAACTAAAAGTACTTTATCTGTTATGTTAGGGTTTTTAATACATACATACCAAATTTCTGACTAATAAAAAAGTAAAGTGAAAGGTAAAGTAATATCTCAAATTACGCATATTTTCTTCTGTAGTGAGGTTTATTGTTACGTAGAATGTCATTTTACTGTACATTTTTGATAGATTTAGTCTTTTAAAAGGGTTTTACTTGAAAAAAATGTGAAAAAATAATGACGTAATCACTTTCGTGGCATCGAAAATTTCAAAACTGTTTTTCTTCGAAATGGAACGTACGATTTTAATCATTTATATAAAAGTTTACTCGTGTTATCTAGCTCTATACAAAATTATACATAAACATTACAAATAAGCAATAAATAAGAATTGCCATGAAGGTGACGATGAGAATCGATTCCATGAGAATGAGCCATTTACTCAAATCACATTAACATTACGAGTGTATCGAGTATAGGATTTTTTTCCAAAACAAATAATATAAAACCCACAAATTGTTCTTACACCTATTATAAGAAATTAAAAAGAAATTGATTTAAAAAAATATATTGAATATTCTCTGTCATAGTTTATAGTAGGTAACTATAATCAAAATTATAGTTTTTTAGATCATAAAGACTATATTATATAATATACCCTCTCTCTCCTTCGATAAATACCTACTGAAGCCAAAAAATAGTATTTTTTTTTAAACTTTTAAACCTCATTTAGCTCTTCTCTAGAAATATAATTGAATTTTCACACCTGACCTTTATAGGTCTATTGTATTTTAGTGGAAGTAGGTATATTTATATATTACCTACTTCCACTAAAATACAATGCATGATATTCTGTTGCCTATAAGTGGAAACTTGTAAATTTCCAATAAAACTATATTGAAGTACCCTAGTTGTAGACCTAGATGTAAGTTTTCCTAAAATTGTAAAATAAAATAAGATTCAAAGCTCCATAGAAAATGTCACAGTTCTTCATAATACTGAAGAGGCCTGATGGCCCGAGGTTGGCAAAAACGGAGCGTCGCAAACACGGCGACGTGTAAATAAAACGGACGATATTGAAATCGAGCTTCAATAGGCGCAAATCAAAAAGACGTTTACGACCTATATTGCTAGAGAGCTAGGCCATCTGGATAAAAAATGTAGAATAAAAAAGTTATGCTACGTGTAAAGTGATTAGATTTTAGGTGCGTTAAAATTTGTAGAATATTTAATCCGGAAGGAAGAGGGGCTGATGAGCCTGGGCCTTAAACGACATCATCATATAACACCAAATCCGCTCATAGTCTTGCAACTGCTCGCAGATATAAAAAATAAAAAAATCAAAATTAACATGCGCGTTATGCTCAATTGTTCGAATATTTATAGGTGAATGATATTAGAATATTACGTATAATAATTGCTTTTTGTTTATGCTTATTTTAATAACAATAAATAATAATGTATTGTTTTCTTATTAAGTGAACATTCCTATTTTATTTAAAAGGTATTATTAAAAAAAAAGTTAAAGATCAAAAGTTAGTATTTTTATACTACTAGCTTAAGCTCGCGGCTTTACCCGCTAGGCAAAATCCTTTCTTAGCGACGGTCACAAAACCTATCTCTATTCTAAATTTCAACCCGATCCCTTTAACAGTTCGAGCTGTGCGTTGATAGATCAGTCAGTCAGTCAATCAGTCACTCTTTTTATATACTAAGGTACGTAGGTAGGTATGTATATGTTTATATTTATCTGTCTTTTGACCTTACTTTTTTAAACAAGAACCCCAGTATTTTCCTCCGCGTCTCTAAATCCAAGAGTCGTCGACACAATTGTAAAAGCTTTTTCCATTACTCCGACTGCGTATTGCGTACAAAGCCATAAGTACTCAACAGTTTTTGACCTAAATACGTGAGACAGGAATCAGGATGATAAGTAACGACGGTGCTTCTTATTCGGAAGAATGTACCGAGTTTTGTGAAAGAAAAAAAATTTAGATAGATAATAATGCTTCATTGTACACCACACAAAAAGAAATACATTTCAAGTAGAAAATTATTGACAAAAATGTAAATGTCTTTTCCCTAAAAATCGATTTCTTCTTGCTTTTCTTTTTTTTCTTTTTTTACTCCATACTACTTAAATAAATGCATTATTCTTACTTATACCTAAGTCACAATCATTGTAATTATTAATTATGTACTTTTCTTACGTCTAAAAAAGATGGGTTTCGGAGGAATGTTTTACATTAATATGTGTTATGCGTCATCATAATCATCAGTTTGGCCAGTGCTGGATATCTGTTAGTTATAATGTACCTGAAATCTAAGAATAAACTAGGTTGTATATAAGAAATTGCCTACTGCAATAAGACCGTCGATTGTTAACCTAGCATAAATAATATTATATAAAATGTAGATATTAAAGTTATTATTGTATACTTATTTGTGGTTTTCAGTAAAGTATTATATTCTATTCTAATATGTAAAAAAAATCTTGTTTTTAAGTGAAATTAAAACCGTAATAATATGCGCGTAAAACGCTACATTAGCTCCAATACTATTTTCAATCGCATAGGTTTTATTGTAGTAAAAAGGTCGAAACGAAAAGTTGACCCTAAGGTCGTTGAAAAAAGTTTATGGGTAATACCTGTGTAGTTAATAACCTTACCCAAAACAGGATCGAGCGAATAGTTGCGGGGTTATTCCGAACCAAAATCGCTTCTCGTTTTGCTAACGTCCATTGTCAAAGTTTAACAATGTTTAAAAAAATCTTGAAAATTCTTACGATACCTGTACAAAATCAAATGCAACTTAATTTTTTTTTATTTAGCATCTTTTTTTAGCCTCAAAGTGGCGTTTTTAAAAATAAAAATGTGTTTTATAGGCTATTTTTTTGCTTACGTTTTGCTGCGCCATTGTCTCCTTTTTGTGCAGAATTTAGGCCCTCGATGATGATTATGATTATTAGGTACAGGGCCGAATAGTGAGGCACAAAATAGACGGGGAAGTACCAAGAAAAATCAGATCTCTTAAAAACTAAGCATAGTACAATATTTGTATGTTAATTTATTGTACTGTCACGTTTATTGTATTTTCTAGAAATGGTATTGTGTCTTAAATTGATGATTTAAAAAACGTATTATGTCTTGTAATATCCACTGTAAAGTTTTTGGTTTACTAATTCCCCTTCGAGCACATGATTTACTGATAACTAGCTGCTTGCTGCGTCCAGTGGCTTTACCTCCATAATAAATGAAGCGGTGTAGATTTTACGTTTGCATAATATTATTATAAGTGTATAATGCCTGTGTGTGTTTAGCCTACAGCCTACATCTATTCATACATTTATTCGCATTTATAATATTAGAAGGACAAATCAAGAATGTGACCAGTAGAAGAATTAAAGAGCCAACTCGATAATTGAATCCAGCAAATCTTGCGTACCTAATAAACTAAAGGTCAATTAATTATGTTATAGAGTTCCATCAGATTTTTAACTGCAACTGAATTTTAGGCGCCAGTTTCTGGTACTTAGCATTTAGTACTTAGTGCGATTGAAACGACAAACGTCTTGCCTTTATTTGGTGACAGCCGACGACAGTGCTTTTCAAAATAGATACTGTGCTGATTTTGAAGTCCGATATGCACGTGGCCTATAAATATTTAGTATTTAGATAGTTGAGGTCGCTTTGACTTGGTTACTATGAAGTGGGTTGAAATAGTTTGTGATGAGAGAAATCATTAGAATAGTAATACATCCAAATCAAACTCTAGCTACAATAATAATAAAGCCCTTATTGCATAAATATATCTGTTTAATAACGATAATGTCTGATTTTAATAACGATTTTTTGTTGCAAGATTCATAACATACTATAGGTACTAAGGTTAAATAATTTTCAGAATTTCGTTCGAAATTAAATTAAATAGGGACATGTAAATTTTATCAAAATCGAATGAATTGATTTAAAAAAAAATGAATTAAAGCTTGAATGTTTAGGGTGCCATTTTTTCTGTGAAATCGTGTGTACATAGTAAAATTACGGTAAAGATTATAAAATATAATACTCTTTACCGTGGTTAAAGGTTAAAGTTAGTAGGATAGTTAAAACAAAGAACATAAAACTGGCTTATTATTCAGACTCAATTCTAAACTATTTTGTTAAGGATCTCACGGCAATCGTGCGCTCCACGAACCAATTCATGTAGAAATGTGTGAATAAATCTCACAGGCAATAACAATCAAATTCAATTTAACAAGTGCGATACCATCTAGGACCGTAACGATCTGAGACGGTACTGTCGATACGCTAATAACGATTGAATATAATCATTACAGCTTCTGAGGGGTTAAGACTCACGAAGAGGCGATTTTCGTGGGGTTTGTGTCCACGGATCAGTTTAAACAGAAACTGATACCGCGTAGTTGTTCCCACTGATATCCGAATCCGTTTCCAGAAAAAAAATATTTTTAGAAACCGTTAAATTATATAACCAGTCTTTATTTAGCTTACCCCGTTTTTTTAATTTTACAAAGGGAACAAGGGGGGGAAGGGTTTACAGTTTGAACTTAATTCTGACGTTGATGTAACAGGGGATCAGACACCAATGAGAGGTATTTTATAAATATTTCTGATAAAATGATTCATAAATTAAAGGATTGCAGAAAGTGGGATCTACTAAAAATATAGAATACTCTTTATTGCAACCAAAGAAAATTACAGTTTTACTTAATATTAGCATAAAAAAAAGCTAAATATTTACTGATTCTTTTATGGAAACGGATCCCGGTATCGGTGGACAAAAATACGCAGTATCAGAGTCTAATTTCATTTGATCCCAGAATCCGTGGACACAAACCCTTTTCGTGCGGTCCCAGTACGATTTCCTTATTGCCTGAATAGGTTCCCAGAGATTGTTGCGTTCACGCAATCCTGGAGTGCAATTACAATTATAGGAACGGGTTGTTCTTGTAAAATACCTCTAGTATAAGTGGCCTGGATTGTTTAGTTTGTTGGATGGATAGATTGAATTGTTGCAATGTATTCAATCAATTTTAATAAGATTACTATCTATTGATACATCACCCACTGCGGGGCATAGGCCTTCTCATTATCACACACCTTCCCGGCCTGAGCGAATCTCATCAAGTTCCTATTTATATCATTATAAAATAAATTTAAAAAATGTCTATTATTCCCCCCATACGCTTAATGACAAATTACAGTACAAAATGAAATTGATTCAAATTTAAGGTCCTTAACTCGGGTATAATAATATAAATACTACGGATCGTCTTGATCATTTTGCGGTAATGCGGAGACCATATACCACCTCCGTTAAAAAATAGAAACATGTCACCATTAGGGAAATATTTATTTTATTTATGTATCTCAAAGTGTGTTTTGTGCTGCAAGTGAATATCCTAATAAGACAAATAATTTTATTTTTATTTTATTTTATTTATTTTAAGAAAGCTTACAGCTAGGTAACAGAATAGGAGGTTAAATATAACAATGAAGGCCAATTACAAGCTTCCGCAGATACAATGTACTAATTTTGTCATTAAATAATAATATAATAATAATAATAATTCATTTATTTCAGGCAATAGTACACTGCCACAGACGCACAAGTTACAACACACACACAAGCACAAGTTGACTAGCACAACAACATCGTGTTTGGTTTCACAAATCCATATAATCTTCAAAGTCCCAATAAATGCGCGTTGATCCACGAAAGCCACATTTTATTTTTTAGTCATAGCTCAAACCTCCAAAATGTCAATTAACTAAACATCATTATGACCTCATTCTTCTTAGCATGAAAATCCTTAATTACGTACAAATTTGTTAAAATGAAACCGTTTTCGCGAAGCCTCATTTCGGGCTAAACTAATTTGTGAGCAAAAAAGCTCCTTCACGTGTGTTAAGTCTTTTATTGTTGGCAATTTGAAGCTGTCACACGGCGGAGATTAGTCTGGAGTATGAAATGGGTTAGACACAGACAAAGGGTTTTTTGTTGGTGCCTTGTTAATTTACATGGGAGGGCGAACGTTCCTGTGTTACCAGATTGTTGACAATCTTAGAGTTAATACACTAAGAATGATGTTTCTCATTTAGAATTACGCTTCCAAATTGAAGCAACTAAGGAACATCCTAACGATTCGGTGACGACGTTTCAAAATACTAATTTTTATTTTCGGGTCAATAAAATCCAAAATCTGTATTATATTATGAGGTTAAGGTCCAAGAAAACTCGTACTCAATGAACTCACAAAAAATTATAACATTTAGTCTACGGCCCGCCTCGAGAGACATATTTTTACAAGGCTTCATTCACTTTCAACTAACTTATTTTCTACTCATAATAATTCTATGTACATCCACATATTGCAACCATCGCATCGCCCAGAACGTACTCAGCCTTTAAAGGCTAAGTAAGCATAGCTTCACTTGATTCCTCCTCTGTTTCAAAGCCCTATAACTCAACGACCACAGTTGTGACGGCCGTGACCGGTGTCCATTGTAAGACGCAACTTGAATTGGAATCAATCGAGCACCAATGTCAAAAAACTCCATAAAAACTGTGAGAGTCGTTCAAGCTTCACTATTTGGGTGTCAACATTTTGATCGAGTGTGCAATGGTGTTCTGATGGAAATTGAACGAAATGACCGGATATAGGGGATTTATTTCCTCCCTGCATTTTATTGTTTTCGAACAAGTTTATTTATTACTTTTCAATGTTGAATGTTCATCTGATTGGATTTAGCACTTTTATTTTGTAATGGTTAAAGTTTGCACGTGTGAGAGTTGATTTGATTCCTCCCTTAGAGATATTGTTGATTCATTGCTTTTTAATAATGTAGGAAATCAAAACTCCCGAGTATAATGAAGAGTATTTTTCAGTGGGTGGTAAGTAAGAATAACATTACTTAGGCGATACATAAAATTCATAAATCAATACAAAAACTTATTTAAATATGTATTAAAACAGTACCCTTTTTTTCTAAAATAGAAAACCACTTTATTTACAGAAAAATACCTTAATTCTGTCCTAGATTTAGGGAACTAAATTTCAAACCTACTCTCCTCTTTCTGATGATAAAAGTATCATTTTCACGTAAGCCAAGTACCATTTAAAGTTTAAAGGATTAAGAAGTATCTGTCGAACTATAAAATAGTTCCACGTAGCCTTTTATCGATCAGGTAGCACAGACTAAATGGGGAAAAAATTGACCTTACCTGCGTCGAACGTGTATTGGAACATTTTGGTTCGTGAATAGATTACGTTTTAAAACATGTTACGAAATGAACCTGAGGATAATGACCTTGGTTATTTTCTAAATTAAAAAAAATAGTGACCTCCTTAACAGTCATAACATATTTATGTATACCGAGAGCTCTGTAATTTCACTAGCTACAGTGCCTAATACCGAAGCACAGCAATGCTTGCACATCATTGCTCAGGCGGTAGAATAACTAACCATGATCTTCCCCATAGTGTTCATAAGTAATAAGTTACCTTATGTTTTTATGCTCTTAAGCGGAGACCAGCACAAAAGTTCCCAAAAATAATAATAAATCCCAATGTTCAGTTCTATACGGATTCCTGCCAGCCTCAACTTTAGTGTTTTTTCTCCGGTGACCTTGATTAAATTGTGATAATAACAAAAATGTTACAGATACTAAACTAAAATATTATATCATCAACACATCAAATGGAAACCAGCATAAGTTAATAATTTTTCAACGGCCCGTAGATTTCAGTTCTATACGGATACTTGGCAGTCTCAACTTTCTTCTCTACCGACCTTGACTAAATTATCGGTGTACAACAACTTGTTTTACAGTTGCTATAACTATATATCATCAACAGATCAATAAATACATGCGCAGACGGTGTTAAGTATTATTGGTACGTAGCAATTAGGGATCGATCTATGAGCGAGTCGTGATCACCGAGCTTTCACTCTCTTTGCACGCACGCGGCACGCCCCCGAGAGTTGTGAGGTAATGTACGCACAGGGTCGGAAAGTTGCCGGCGATTGTTGGGCAATTGTTGTAAAAAAGTCGGATGATTTGTTATTTACATGAAAAAACATAGGTATTTATATGTTTGTAAATATAAGGTCTATTTTGACAGCAGTAAGGCAAGCTAACTGTTTTTGTTCCTAAGTCGCTGATTATTATGAATTTCTCTCTATTAATCTATCTCCCCTTGTCTCGAAGCATTATTCTTCTGTTGACGAGCAATTTTTCACATTATATCTTTTTGCCTCCATTTCCAAGTCATCTTAATTGACGTTTACTACGAGTATAGTAAACGAATACCTATATACTATAAATATTTATATTTAATTTAAAAAAATATTTAAATTAAAAAAGTATTTTAGATATTGCAATAAATGTTGGCAGCATTCATTGCAAGCAGCATTTCCGATCGCTGCTGTGAGATATAAAACGAATATTTCAACAAATTTATTGATATGGATAATTTAATTACGAGTGAAAACCACATTTTCATTTAAAAACGTGCTGTTAAACACAAATTACAAAGCGGACCTCGATTTTTTACGCATGACTCAGTCGTTCAGGCATCGCGGCAACTAAATGTATCCGTGCGTAACGTTCTAATTCCATTACGTAACGTTTGTCTTGACATATTGGGGCTCGTTCGAAAGCTGTATCGTATTTGTTATGTGCCGTACCTGGACCACTAAACCATATAAAATGTTTATCGGCTTGACCGAAATCTTCAAGTGTCGCCTTAAGGCGTACACATGCTGTTTTGAAATCCTTCTATTTAATGTTTTAATGTTTGCATTGTTTAGTGACTATGATTAAAATAATTTTACGCGAGGTCGCTACCATCTACGTGTAAGAGCATTTTTCATGGGTTTAATTCAATAATATTTTAGTTCTCTTATTACTCGACTTTTGTATGATTGTAGACTGAATAACTTAACAGATTATATTATGGATTTAATAGATACCGTGAGTCTGTCAATTTGTATGAAAACAAAAGTTTCACTTATTTCTGCTCTTCCAAATATTTAATTCTTACATTATGTGCATTGATATATTATAATAAGTCACGCTTTCCTTTTGTTTCAAAAAGCAACAAACTTATCCACTAACGACTCACGTAGTCACATACAAAATTTTATAATATTCCACGACTGAGATTAAAATTATCTACCATATGGAGCATTGCTCCTCATAACTAGACACGCAAAAAAAAAAATGAAACCATAGCTTCTATACATCAGCTTCTGTACCTATGTTCGTGATTAAATCAAGCGCCGCTCGGGAGCGCAAATTCATAAATCATTGTTAAACATAAGTTATACATGGGTCACAGCTCGTCCATATCTTGCAATGACGTTGCACAATTTGCCAGTAATGTAGGCGTTAGTTTACGACTTGCCTACATTACTGCGATCAGTTACATGATTGTTATTGTTATGATGATGTTTGACAGACTTTTGGAATTCTTTGATGGTGTATTGTTTTGCTAGTTATAACTCGCCCACTAAAGTTACCTACTCAATGTGGCTACTCGCTGAACTGGTATGCCTTAGTTGCACGATGTTAAAAAAGCCAAGGATGGATTTATCTCACCTTATAGGTTAAGACTGTTGCCAAATAAGGCATAATCGTCCCATGACATTAGGCATTTTAAAAATGTAATAAATATTTACTATTTCAAGAATTATTTTCTTACTGATCTATCAACGCATAGCTCAAACTGTAGAAGTTGATGAAGTTGAAATTTGACTGTCACAAATAGCATCCCTTCTTAGTGGATGTAAATAAAAAATGGGTAATTTAGGTTTCGTATAGAGATATCACGTAAGAAACAATCAGTCAGTCAATTCTATTTAGTTAGTGCTTCCTGCATCAAAGGTGATAAGAATTAGAAGACACTCAAACGAGCCAATAAATTGTCTATTACGAAAGATCGACGTACAGTATTTATCGCCGAGTATTGTAATAAATCAGTTAGGTGCTTACCTCAAAGTCTAAGTCAAGAATTTAGAGTCTAGGTCTTAATCGAAGGCTTTGAATGCTATATTTTACGTTATCTTCCAACAATAAACCCTCTACACACTCGTATATCTTTATTATCTGGTAAACGTATTAAAATAGAAGAAAGCCATTTGCAGTAGAAAACCTGTTAAAAGATGTGTATCAGCATAGATCACATATCTAGAGAGATGCTGTGAGATCATTGCGTGGAGTTATTAAGTTAGTAGAGCAATAGTTAAAGCTACTACATTTATTAATCTAGTTCTCCGTCACAGAGACGATGCGGAAATGTCTAATGTCGCCAAGATGTATAAGTGGGTATACCGTGCAGTCGTCCTGCACGGGGAGTCCCACATAACCCTCCCATACTCCCGTATGTTTGGGTACGCGTAACGCGTTTTTAGTCGACGAAACAAAAAAACGGTTGTCCTGGCAGTGGCAGATCAAACGTACCCATATTCATAAGAATACTTAATTATTCAGAACCATATAAACAACAAAACAACAACAAGAAGCAAGATAGTACTTCAGAGCAAAAAATATCTCATGTATCTTTTTAGATTAAATGCTATTTTTTTATTTATCCAAGTTTTTTCTGAGAAACTCTTCGAGATAGTCTCAATTTTGTATTTTTTATCGAATTATTATTTTATTGACTTCATTCTAGACCACAAATTTGACGCACAAAGATAAAAAAGTGTACAATTTGACGCTCCCTTACGACGCGTCGTGGCATCATATCTGATATTTTTACAGTTATCACAAGCCGTCTTATCACACACATTCTCACAAGCACAAGTACACATACCCCACAAGTTTCTTAATCATCACTAATTTATTAAACCAGTGTTTACAAGCTAATTACAAAATAAACTACAGTTAAGAAGGAGCTTCCACATTTTACTTGAAATCACCTCATTTGGGTAGAAATTCCAAAAACCTCGTTAAAAGGAATGTGAGTGTTAATCATGTTGTTGTATGACATTTATTAGTCCTCTAGTGATCTTTGAAGAGATTACTCTTAACCGGACCTTTAAAATGTTCTCTTGTGGAAATTCCTGCGACTATCTATGTTCTTGACGAAATGTAACAGGATCTTTACAAGACGTTACGAGTAGTTGAAAGATAAAAAGATAATAATAAGTGTGAGCTTCTAGCACTTACAGAACTATACATGAGGGTCAATAGGTAATAGAGATAAGAAATTATTTATTTTGAAAAAAATATTATATTATGCCTATGACGTACGACGTACCTATGTTCAAGGTTTTTGTCGACGAAAGGTCAACAGCAAAAAACGAATTTTAAAAGAAATCAAAATAGTCATTAGGTACCCAAATGACTTTTTTGATTCTGAACATTGCAGCTACTCTTGAGATAGAGATTCCTATTTTTTTTATCATACATTACATCTGACTGATATATTATGTACGAATCTGAATGTATTTTTTTCTATGATTTACTCGACCAGTAACCAAGTGATGCAGAACTAATAAAATATCTGTGACCAACATTTATTGCTAATAATACCAATGATTTAAAGCGAAAGTTAAACGAACTACTTTCATCTACTTGTGCTTTCAATATAATAACGTATCTGTTTTCTGAGGGTTCATTTACTGAAAAGAAAGTAAGCACTGGGTTTGAATCTAAGCTAAAATTTTACAAAAATTCAGAAAAAGATCATAAGACATGAATTAATTGCAAAAGACGTGAATCATTTCGAATAAAAAAAATAAGCGAGATTCGATTTTTTTTGATAGAGAAAAAAACGGATTCGGTCTTTGAATATTGTACGTTTTTGAACACCACTAAAAATATTATTGTCAAAAAATGATTTATTGTAATTACAAAATGGCAGAACTCACATAGAATGTCGTTGAAAATATCTCGACCATAGTTTCGGACCAGTTCGATGTCCGTCAGGTCATCAGAAATCTGCAGCACGAACTTACCCCATATTCACATAAACGAACTGAGAACTGTGATTTGTCAATAATAATAATAAATTCTCTGCTTGTACCGTATTTTTATGTGGTGTACAATCAAGTATTATAATTATCTATCTACTATCTAGTCGTACCAATCTGTAGTTGAGATTTTCTCAATACTAATTACGAGTAGAGGTGAGTTCTACCATTTTGTTTTTTTTTTTTCAATATTACTTAACGATTCTAAGCTTCTCACGGCTTATTCCTTTTGACACCAATAACTAAGTAAATTGCGCTATACTGTCCAATTAGTAAACGATAATCTTTCTCCCTTTTATAGCCTGGGCATCTCTTGCCTACATATTTATCCAAAGAAATGTATTTACCTACTAATTGTGTAAGGTAAAAACATATTATAGACGCAGAGGTGGTGTTTAAACGTTGTAAGGTTTTACAACCCACTATTTCCATATTAAATTATTATATTTTGTTGGCTCCGAAAGTATATGAATGTGGAGGACTTTTATTTTTAAGTAGTTATCGCTTATCTAAATGTCAAGGACAGGCCATCAGGTGCAATTAAACATGGTAGATTAAACATGGTAGTTTCTTCAAGAAAATTGCTGAGAGGCAAACTATTGCATTAACGACACTATGACTTTATTGTTCACGTTTCAATAAAATGAAAGGTTTTTTATACTTCCATCACAGCGCCAACTTATGGGCAGCTTCCATAAGCAGTTGATTATATTAAATTTAATTTAACAGCTGTTCATATTTTTTTTACAGCGGTCCTGACTTAGGAACTTACAGCATCTCGACGGAACCTCGCTCAAAAAATCTTCGTTCCAGCCTACCTGTGCATTCAGTTTGTAAGAAGACTTTTAATCACTTATTTTTCTTCTAATAATATTATACTATTGACTATTAAACAAATCTTGATATTTAAGGAAGGAGAACTCTCACAGTAAACACTATTCATATTTTATACTGAAAGGTATATTTTTTACTGAAGGACCCTATACTTATTTGCTTTTACCTCCTAAACTATAGTCGGTAAAGTAAAAACGCATAACGAGTACGACGTCAGCGGATGTCTCGCATCATTTGGCGTACGCTGCAATTAATGTCAACCACTGACTTTTAGGGATATGCAGGTGATTTAATACCGATTTAATGTGTCACTGACAGCTTGAGAAACATTTTAATATTGGTAATATTGTGGCAGTATAAATATTAAACATGGAGCATTATTGTAAACTGAACCAGTAGTTGACTCGATATAATTAAGAAACAAAATGTAAATATTATGTTCTCGTGAAATGTTTTTCTCCATTCTCTCGTCGAGCAGCTCAATTATTATTATTATTTTAAGTATATCTACCAGCCAAAGTTGCAATCCAATCTGACCTGACTGCGGAAAATCATTGAAGATGCAATGGCCAAAACAAGCAGGACCTGCAGTGAAATCAAGCGAGACATTTAAAAAAAGCTCAGGCTAGAGATGCATTGTCCTTATGATATTAAGCTTCTGTCCTTCTAGCGTACGCAGAAAAAAGTCAAGTCAGCCACCTAGCATTTCAGATATTTAGAATAAGTTTCGTGTGGTATGGACTATGGACTTGACCGGACCGATTCTGTTAGCGAAATTACTGGGCTAAAGAGTCTTAACATCTTATGACTCTTGAGTAAGAAGCGTTGGTACAGTGCTCCTAGAATTTCTCATCATTGTGAAATCTTGGGTAGCACTGTTCTGGTTATGCGCAGTGTTATCTCTTAACATCAGGAGAGCGTCCTGCTCGTCTTCTTACTTCTTACAATAAAAAAAATTCTTCATACCATTTTGGCTTTATACTATAACAGAGGTGTATAATCGAGATCGGGATCCTTAATCAGGAAAAACTTAGATCATAAGTATTTGAAGATATTTAGGTTCTATTTTGAATTGCAAAGTATCTAACAAGATGGTAGTAGGTACTTAGTACGAATAAATTGGCCTTATTCGTTAGTGGTTAGCACAAAAATGACGTTCTAAAATGACGTTTTCCAACTTTCAGCTAAATAATGTAGTAAAACAATAAAAATAAATCAAATTTCCAACTCTAAAGATACCTTTGCAACGAGTTCCTTTACACACAACAAAATTTATTAATTTATTATTACTTGTTCCTCACAACACCCACGTAGGGTGGCCCACGTATATTCTGATTAATTTGGTTGTGTTTAGAGGGAATACTGATGAGCCCTCTAAAGTTTCGTATTATTCGGGATTTACGGTCACGTAAAAATCTGTAACAACATTAAGCTTGAAATGTCACTTATTTTTTCAGGCAAGTATACGTATGTTTCCTTTTTTTAATTCTATTAATTTTTCGGGACTTTTATTCTTAACGGCATGATAATCCCTAGTCCCATCTTATCATTATTTTATAATCATCATCATCAGCCTACGTTCGTCCACTGTTGGACATAGGCCTCCCCCATGGCATGTCACTCAACTCGGTCCTCCATCTTTCTCCTACAACCGCTCCCGGCCATATTATAATATTACAATCAAAAGATATACAACACTCGTCCATTACCCACCTGCAAATAAATGGTGTATATTTTTCTAACTACCTATATATACAAGCAAATACTAAATTTTAATTAAACTATTTCCAACCTAGCTCATGCATTACATTCCAAACGGAGCCACATTCGACAGAATATAAGGGCTAAGTCTTGAATTCTCGCATAGGAAAACCCTCATATATATTATTATGAAAATTCAAATTAGATGCCTTTGTTCAAATGCTCTAAAGCTAGTAATCCTAATTAGTATAAAATTATTTAAATTGAGGTTACCTAACCCCCAAGCACTAAACAGGTCAAATATTTCCTACTATAATTATTTAATTTCGACCTAAATCCGAATTATCTCGAGTCGCCTATATTTGAGTAACGTTCAACGAAGGGTTAATCAAATAATGGTTAACATTGTCAAACACAGTGGGTGTAATTGATAGTCAAATGTATTATCTGTTACTGTAAACTATGTCTGATTCGCACACAGTAGGTTAGATATGTTGTTGTAATTATTATACCAATAACTAATGAGATCAATGAATGATTTGATAATAACAAGTCTAACTTTTTGCCAACATAATAAAATTCTAGCGTTTTGGACAAGATAGTGTGTGTGACTTTTTCAGGTTTTTTTTTTTTTTTTTTTTTTTATGTGATGAAGTAGAAGACGAGCAAGACGCTCTCCTGATGTTAAGAGATAACGGCTGCCCATAATCAGTACAGTGTTACCTAGGATTTCACAATTATGTGAAATTCTAAGAGCACTGCACCAACGCTTCTTACTCAAGAGTCATAAGATGTTAAGACTCTTTAGCCCAGTAATTTCACTAGCTACAGTGCCCTCCTACCGGAGCACAGTGATGTTTGCACATCACTGCTCAGGCGGTAGAATAACTGGCACTGTGAAATGTATAGCAGTTCAAAAAGCATATAATTATTATAATATAATAATTATATTGATAGATCTAAAAGAACTTCACAGTTATTTGCTCCCTTAGTAGCCCTTCATACATTTTCATACTAAGACGCCTGTCCTCGTAACAAAGATTCCAAGCGGCTTTTATTTTAAGATTCCGTCTTTGAACTTGTCACTCAGGAACAACTTGTCAACTATTCGCGCGCTGGAAAGTTACCAAAATGTTATCAAGTATTTCAGTATGAAAATATCTTAAGTAAACGGCGAAATACATATTATTATTATACTTACATAATAAGTGGATTCATAATATTTATAGAATAGAATAGAATAAAATGATACTTTATTGCATACCAAAATACAAGAAATAGTTATGAACATATTATGACTAACATAAAACTAGAGGTAAACAATCGGCGGTCTTATCGCATAAAGCAATCTCTTACAGACAACCTGGTTGGAAGGGAATTTATGGATTTTTTTTTTATATTAAGCAGGTACAGTAATTTATCCCCCAAGAAGTAATGTAGAGTGTACAGGCATTATAACTATATACTAAGCAGGTTTTTTAACTGAAGGGGGGCTATGTTGCCAACAAAAGTACTGGGTATTTTGAGACTCAACATATATTCCAGATACTCAGAGTAATGTAGAATTATGAATTTCAAAACACTGGTTGGCACTGTCTCTAATATTATGGACAATCGTGATGCTTACTATCACACACCCGAATGACTTGTCATTAAAATTAGTAGGTAGTAAACATTAAGTTTTATAATAAAATCCATTAAATAACCACAAAGTTTAAATGTTAAACTGTTTTAGATTCTAATTTTTTAAATAGACTTAAGTGCCTTAATTGAATTTGAACCTCTGACCTCTATAAGGGTTAACGTCGTGCTAACTCTTCAACTTTTTCACATAATTTTAGCTCTTTTGTCGTGGACGAATAGTTGGAAATGTAATATTGCTAAAGCGCTGAGCAAAGTTTTAGAGTGTGTGGGAATAGCATTTGTGAACGAGTTGGACCCACAGAGGTTACAAAAGCAGACAACTTTTAGAATGCTTGAACATTGTTGATGGGTGTAATATGATTTCAGGCTGAAAATTCTAGTGTTAATTGAATTAATTATAAATTTTTTTACATTAAACGATTCGTGAGTAGTTAAATTCATCTTTGTAAATAAACGGCATAAACTCACTTGTATTTACTTCGGTTGCGTGCCGACCGTTTCGATCCTGTACGAGGATCTTCTTCAGGGAGTCGCTGCGGTTACGCGCCGGCGTTTAATTATAAAAATTACTAAAGACGTCAATTGAGCTGAATATTGGTTTCTAATAATTCATACAGCAACCAGATAAACGCGATAGGTCTGATTCATATTACCATTCCAACTAAACGTTTAGTTAAAAAAATGTCTCTTAAGAATCTCATTCATTAGGAATGAGAATTTGACAGTTCGCGCCAACATTAATTAAATTTGTACAAAGAAAAATGCGGGATTTAAACTACCTTCAATCATATGCATCGCGTCTACTTGTAATTTTACCCTATATTTATTATTCAGACACAAGTTGTCCTAAAACTAGAGAAAAAATACTTACTCTTACAATGAGAGAATTAAAGTGCAGAGTATTTTTTTTTATTTTAGAATACCTATGTTAAGAAATCAAGCGATCTTTAATAAAAAACTAAACTAAACTAAAATTTAATTTTAAATTAAGTATTACTACTACAAGCTCTCTATAATATACTCTTTGAGTATGTCTTTAAGTTTTTATTAACATTAATTGAAACGACAATTTAAAAATACGATAAAATCCTTACATTAGAGTTAATTAACGACAATTAAAAGAAAGTACTCACGACATTACCAAACTAGCTCATCCCAAACATCCATTTCTGGCCATATCATAAAATAGCTACGTAATAATATTTTCTACTCAAAAGGCAGTTTAAGTTTCCAAAACTTGAATCTAATACGCCATTACAGAATGGGACCCAGTGAGGGGTCACAGAATCAACTATTCCAATTGATTTGTGGAATGACATAATCCAAAACATGCTGTTATTGTTTACATTACAATATTTAAACATTTTTATTGGTTTAGAGGAACATACCTCAGTCATAGAATGTAACAAAGGGAGAGAGACTGCGCTCTCCGAACAAATTGACGTGCGTCGTTTTTATAACATTTTTTTGGTAAAGTTTGGTCTTGGGACGTGTTTGTTTGTTACCTCTATATGCTTAATTGGATTAACCGATTGGGCAAACATTTGCAATGTAGATATTTTGGTAGGCTTTTCAGAATTTCTAGCGGGTAATGTTGCTAGTTATAAAATTAGGTACCTACTCAGTGCAAAAGAATTATTTCTAAATTACGCAATAATAAAACCGCTACTTTTAGAAGCTACTTTCACCTATATTTAGAAAGATAAAAAATTAGTACAGAGAACAATAAACTCTCATTCAAACCCTTATTTATGAAATAACTTCTTACTCTAATTTATTATGAAAACATTTTTTTACAGAGTCGTAGCTTAGCTGAACTTCGCTTCACTTGTGTCCGCAATGCGTGGTATCTTCCATTATTACTTAGTCTATATAAACAGACAGACAGGAAATAACGTTATTTCACTCCATTGATGTTTCATAAAAATATTCATAACATACTACATTTTATGTAAAGGTACATTTTTTATTCGTTTTAAGTTGATACGGCATTGTATACCACCTACGATCTGGTTGAGCATGAGATTTGATTTCATTGAGATTTGATAAAGACAAAAAAAGAGCAGCCTCGTACTCAGTTCGACCAATCATATATTTATTACTAGATTATGCTCGCGGCTTTGCCCGCATTGCGAAATCCTTTCTTAACGGAGGTCTACGTCATAAAACCTATCTGTGTTCCAAATTTCAACCCAATCCGTCCAGCGGTTTAGGCTGTGCGTTGATAGAACAGTCAGTCACTCTTTCCTTTTATAAATTTAGAAGAGAAGAAGATAGGACAGGTCAAGATCAGCCGCAAGAACAAGTGACAGCCCCTCCATCCCCGCGACCCGTAGAGCTGTCAGCGCGCGCGCGACGGGCGGCTGCGCGCAGTGCTAAGCGGGGCGCGGACGTCGGCGCGTAACCGCAGCTACTCCCCTGGAGAAGATCCTCGTACAGGATCGAAACGGTCGGCACGAGGCCTAAGTAAATACAAGTGAGTTTATTCCGTTAATTTACAATGATGAAGATAGGAACATTTTGATTCGCGCAGAGGTTTTAATTTATTACAGGTCAGCTGTTCCAAATGTCGCAAAAATCAATGAGTATCGTAGTGTAAACTACATAGTAATAAAACAAAGTCGCTTCTTTATTTTCTTTATGCTATTTAGTACTTTATTTTTGCTTACTGTATGTATTAGTGGGTAGTGGGTGTGTTTCTTTAGTATCTCTACCTATCTGTACTTGTATTGTCGTCAAATAATAAATGTTTTTTCTTTCTTTTCTTCTTTCTTCCCATCTATCTGTCTGCCTGTCCCTATGTACCTATGCTCATTTCATTTTACTTGTCTCAAATAAAACAAAATTTCTCAAATTTTACACGTGCACACCAATTTTTAAAACTATAGGTACAATGACGTCATAACACGCTATATAGAGTTTCCAGTTTTGATTTTTGCCCTTTTAACCTTCCACTCCAAAATCTACCTGTTCCATCTCCCAAACCCATATTTAGTTGAGGTCATTTCTTTTTATCGGCCATAATTCGAGCCTCGTTTGAAAAGGTGAAGGTCGTATGCAAAAAGTGTTTCGTGCTATTTGATTACCTCATTAGGGAAGATACTTTTAACTTTCTTGCTTTTGTAACGACTTTTAAATGCGTTGTATATTAGGGAGTGTAATTTTATAATTTAGTTAATAACACTGGTATCAATAGAAATCATTACATAGTATAAAACAAAGTTACATTCCGTCTGTCCCTATGTATGCTTAGTTCTCTAAAACTACGCTACGGATTTTGATACGGTTTCTTTTACCTAGATAGAGTGATTCAAGAGAAAGGTTTATATGTATAATACAAGTGAATTAAATTAAAAATTTAAAAAACCCCCAACGCAATACGTAATTCACCATATTGTGGTGGCGGCCACCTTGATTTTAAATTTTATATAGTGCGTTGTATTCTACTACCTAGTTAAGCCCTTTCATTTGATACCCATATTGGCCGTGGAAGAAAAAAGTAATCCGCCATTTTGTAGCGGCGGCCATCTTGGACCGATTTTCACCAAACATGGCTAAGAATACTTTCGACTAACTTTATTTTCAAACAAAAAAACAAATCAAAATCCGTTCATACGTTCGGGAGCTACAATGCCACAGACAGACACACACATAGACAGACAGACACGTCAAACTTATAACACCCCGTCGTTTTTGCGTCGGGGGTTAAAAAATATAGCAGAACACTGATAATTTTCTATTAAGTGCGAAGAAGTGCGTTAGTTATGAATAATCCTCATAGACCTCTAGTTAATAATTAAATAAGTGTGCACATTTTCTTTTGACTCTGACAGATGTAAAAAAAAATGCTGTGCTTTGGCTAATATGCAAATGTTTTTATACCGTTAAAGGTTTTTCAGATTATAATGATAATAATATTATGTAAGGCCTATATCCACTCAAACGTCCCGACCGCTATAGCGGTCTGAAAAAAAGTTGAGTTAAACGTTACAGCCGCTATAGCGGTCCTAGCGACTTGCTACTTTAAAAACATGTTTTATCTATGAAAACGGTGAAAAGTTGCGTAAATATGGTTGTATATGGCTTTGTAATAAACATTTTAAGTCTGTGGTCATTAAATCTGAAGCTAAGCTCTTGGCAACATTTAAAAAATATTTTTTGAAATTATAGTTTCGAAGTTTTCATGCGTGCCAGTGAAATCTGCGTTTAAAATGTTTGTAATTCACCTTATTTTAATAAAATTATATATTATTATGATCCTCATGATACTATCTTTCGGAATTGGTACAGATATTAAAGAAATAAACACAATCAGGAAAATTTTACATGTCTTAAAGTCGACATGTAAAATTTTTGTTGCGCTTGCCGCGTTTCCGTAATATTTTCCATGATTAATTTTAATCAACTATTATTTTATTAAAATACAACGTAAATTTAGAAAAACAGTTCAACATGATTAGTTACGTATACCTAAAATTAAAAAATATAAACTAAAATAGTTTGAATTCATTGATTTAATATTTCCATTCTCAGGATTTTGTTCTAGGCGCTGAAGATTTATACACGAATGGGTGGTTTGTTTTGATTTATTGTGCTACACTGTACTTTTCAAGTAATTATATTTTGGTATCAAATCAAAGCTTATATAATCTAGTTTTATAATATGCAGGTAAAAATAAGAAATATTCAGAGATGTTTCGTAAAAAAGTGTTTAAACCAAAAAAATACCTAAAATTAACACATATTGCCATGTCCGATTTTTTTTTATATACTTTGTGTTAAAATTTGAATCAAAATTTTCAGATATTTTATTTCTTTATAGTTTTAACTATATAATGCGTTTTTTTCATAGAAAATGGTTCAATAGTTTGCTAGAAAATAGACGTTTAGTAGGTATCGGTAGTGAGCGCTCGACGCGATTCTATTTGGATCGCGGACGCGGACGTTCAACGCTTTTTCAGCTGTCAAGCGCGGACGTGTGAGTGGATATAATGTTTGCTATAAATATAATATTTGCACGTCTGCTTACATGCTGAATGCACTGACTTAGTTTTAAGCAATGTAAAACAACCTTTATAAAATTATGCATTCTAGAAAATAAACGATTGATTTGATTTGATTTGGTGGCTTGCTTAGGGAAGCATCAGTTTAGGGAAAAATGTGCACTAGCCATATCTATAAGACTGTTATGTTATTAGGTATATAGTTTATAGGTTTTATAGTTTAGTTACACCCTTCAATCATCTCTTCAATACTTCCCCGATATAATAGGTCCGGTAGAACAACGCCACACGCCGTCACCACCACAGATCATTTATGACCCTAGATCGGTCGTAAAAGCATTTTTTTTTAATTTTATAACCTGCGCTGCGTCGCAATAATATTAAAATAATGGCGCTTTTCTTAGTGAATTTAATGCATTCAGAGTTACTTTTTTTATTTTCGAGCGCATAAGTAGAGGCTAACTGCTTGATTAGCGCTGAAAATTATCCTATGTGTTATTCTAAGCCAACTAAAACCAATTCTATCTGAAAGGATCCAGCATAGGCGTGAAAGATAAACACACACCTATTAGTATACACTCTTTCGCATTCATGAAATTAGTAGAATTAATAATACCGCGCATTGTATGCCAAAGAAATTGGACGCGAAAGAGGTGTGTAAGAATCATACTAAGTGGAATGAAATAGACTTTGCCTTTTTTTTTTTTTTTTTATCCCAGGAAAAATGCGTTACGCATCATCACCCCACGCCGGGGGGCGCGGGGCGGTATGTGGGACTCCCCCGCCAAAGATGGGAGCGACGGGGATACCCACTAAAAAACCTGGGGGTGTCCTGCGGGACGCCATAATGCAGGGGCAACGGGTACGCCGAAGCATTCATCCGCGGCCCCGACGGCAAATAGACTTTGCCTACCCTAACGGGAGCCAGGCTTGATTATAATATGCATGTATGTAGGCCAAATAGCTTTGTGTTCTCAGTTTTCAGCTTCATCGAGTTTCATCGTAATCGGTTCAGAAGATTGTACGTAACAGAGCAATTAATATTCTTACATATTATTATTATACAAGCTACAAACATACGACATTGTCACAAACAAACTTGCACCTTTGTAATATTAGCAGAATTTACGTTTTTTTTTTATGTGGAGAAGTAAGAAGGCGAGCAAGACGCTTTTCTGATGTTAAGAGATAACGCTGCCCATAATCAGTACAGTGCTACCCAGAATTTCACAATTATGCGCAATTCTAGGTGCACTGCACCAACGCTTCTTACTCAAGAGTCATAAGATGTTAAGACTCTTTAGCCCAGTAATTTCACTAGCTACAGTGCCCTCCTACCGAAGCACAGTAATGTTTGCACATCACTGCTCAGGCGGTAGAATAACTGGCACTGTTGGGGTACCCACCTAGACGACCTCTTGCAAAGGAAGTCTACCCCCGGTAAAACGTACCTTTCCTATTGTCTATTTAATCTGCAGTCGTCACTACAGGATAGATAGCCTTGCCTGATGAGAACACCCATTATTTCCACGTCAAAGTGATTAAATAAATAGACTCTGTGCTGAGCTATTCCGTAATTACGGGGCTTTATTGCCTTTGCCTATACGGGACGCGGGAATGTACTAGAGGGCACTGCTTGTACACTCTAACCCGGGAACATTTTGGCTCTGTGCTTGGTCACAGGTATACACGGTATTTCATTAGACTATATTGGATGCCACTTTATAAATGTAAGTTTATTTATTTCTTATAATAATGAATGATAAGAACGTGATGGTAAGCATCATGATTACAATTATCTGACACAGTGAATCATCTGAATTACTGTGCTGAAGATTCTTAACATCCTTTGACTTTTAAGTAAGAAGCGTTGGCGCGGTGCACCCAGAATAGCTAGAGGCTCTTTTTGGCTTCTTTTCTCCAGTTATCAGTTGATTGTCTGTGTTATTTATTTTCTATTATGTAATTTTCCTTTTTACTGATAATAAATACTTTTTTATCTTTTATCTTTATCTTATCTTTATTTTCGGAGGCCAAAAACTCACTTTGGGTTCTCGCGCCAATCTAGTAGTAGTAGTATATTAGACCAAGTGGTGAAAACGTTGAGTTGTCACCAGACTGATCAATAAGCGTAACTCGGTTAGTGTCTAGCATGCGAAATAGTTTAACTTCTCATAATAAATCAAGTTTCATTTCAATATAGGGATGGTGAAATATCGATAGTCTTATTATAATCGATAACTATTCTATGATCTTTTTAGTTATCATTTTTGCAGTTTTTTACTCAGATAGAAATGAACTACCCACTTTGAAATATTGTACTTTTACAAATGCACAATAACAAATCTCATTTCTTTTTGGGTGTCATCTAAATCGTCCGTATTTTGGGATCTATCCGTAAAAAAATATTATTATTATTATGTCGCTCTTAAACACGGGCTAAGCCGCCTTTTTATAGGCGTACACGGAGACAAAAAAGTCCAACGCGCAGAGGCCCTTTTGAGCTTTTAATATAAATGTAATGGGTGACACTTATTGGAGTCTGTCTGTGAGTTTATCTATAGAAAATGGGCTCAAAGACAGTCTCCGCAGTGACAGGACTTTTGCTAATTAATGGAAACTACTTGAACTAGGCTATGGATGTGTATTCTAAATGGATGGTTAATGAGGCTATTGCTAGGACTACGGCCCCTGCCACTTCCGTCCCATTAGGAAATATATAGGCAGGTGATGACTCGCCACTCACTAAACGGGCCCCATAAAGGCCGGCATTACGTAGCCGACGAGAAGGGCAACGTTGGTACAAGTGGCTGGAGGGGGAGAGGTGTCCCTGGACTTTAAACACGTAGGCCAACTCGCCACTTATGCTTCACATCCTCCCTCCGAGCTAAAAGCTCTTGCGACTCCACTCTGGCCGGCCAATCAAGGCAAGCACAGAGGTGGGGGACTGTTCCTCGTCAGTGTTCACTCCGACAGGCCGGTGAAGGCAAGCCGGAGATGAGGAACAGAATCCTCCCCCGGAAGCACTCGGGTCCGTGGGGTCGCTACTCCCAACAGCTCGCCATAAGCTGCCCTGCGGTGTTATTATTATTTATTATTAAATGCTTAACAGTTAATAATTATAATTAACTAGCTGCGTCCCGCGGTTTTACTTGCTGTTCTGTAGCCTATGTGTTTTTCTAGGGTCAAAGCTATCTCTATACCGAAGTTCAGCTCAATCGGTCTACCCGTTGAGCCGTGAAGAAGTAATAAACACTCGCACTCACTCTCAAACTGTCGCATTTATAATAATATAAGTGTGATAATATCCTTTGGTAACGCTAGGTTTGATCTAAAAATACTGCATAGGTCGATCGCTTAAGATACCTACCCATGGGCAGTCAGAAACAGAAATCATTATGATTTATTTCTGCGTGTTTAACTGCGCTCTGCCATTGACTGAACATTCAGTCATACTTTCTATTTTATTATACAGACACATCACACACATCATCACATTAAATTTGTTATTTACAGCTATGTATTCTTTTTTTATATAATGGAGAGCAATGTAGCTAGTGAAATTACTGGGCTAAAGAGTCTTTACATCTTATGACTCTTGAGTAAGAAGCGTTGGTGCAGTGCTCCTAGAATTTCACATCATTGTGAAATCCTAAGTAGCACTGTACTGATTATAGGCAGCGTTATCTCTTAACACCAGGAGAGCGTCTTGCTCGTCTTCTACTTCATCACATAAAAAAAATTGTCGATAGTAAATTCTATCGATACTGCGCAAGCACTACAGTAACCGAAGCAGAGGTCGGTAGCGGTCGGCGGTCGACCCGCCGCCATGCTAGATCCGTATCTTTGGCGCCATACCCCGTACCCCACCACCTATCGATTGCCTAGATGCATTTGAATGACTAAGTTCTAACGTAACTTATTCAAATCTAGATTTCATATACGTTTGACTTCATAAGATTTAGGTAACGATAAAATCGATAACAATTGCAAGGAATTTTGCTGCTGCCATAATTTTTACATAAAAATTCAAACAGCAAAATAAATAATAAGAGAACAAACCCAAAAAAAAAGCGTTTCTATCTTCTGATCTGTGGTTTCTACCGACTTGGTGGATAAGGAGCGGACAAGAATTATTGGCCAATCACACAAAACAATTAAAATTTGAATATCTGTCATGATGTCCATAAGCTACCAGGCCCCACTCCATTTCAATGAAGCCCCTAACACCTCTAAAAAGCTAGACACGATATATAGGCCATAACCAGTTTGAAATTGAACTCCTTGCCACATAAAATACCCTAAAATAACCTAACGGCCTCCAATTTAAATATGATCAAACTCTATCTGTATAGACAATACACATATTATGTAGGTACATTTTTCATTTCTTGCATGAATTTTTCTTGGATTTTCTTCGCATTTTCTGCCCAAAAATACCAACGTGGCCTTCCGAACCTGAATTTATTAACATTTTACCCAATTAAGCTATTCCTGGGATCCACATTTACATAATTCTCAGTTTATATTTATATTATGTTTGTCGAAACGTGAAATAAAGCAGTAAATGGAGATTGCCACATCTGGCGCTACAATTTGATGTAAGCCCACCTTTATTATGATGCCAATAAAATAAGCGCCTACAGTTTCCCTCGTAGCAATCGTACGGACGCTTTTGCGCTTATAAATTAGAAAGTGTACTTAGCAGAATAATTTATTTGATATTGAAATTGAATGATATTTTATGAATTGCTAGTGCTGTGAGTTGAATTTCTGTTAAAACATTAAGCACATTATGTGAATTAGATCAATTATTGGATCTATAATAATAATAATCTCTATAAAAATAACTTAAGTTTCAAAATGTACAACGAAGTAGCTAAGTAAAACACGAAGAAGTTGCATAACCAAAATTGAAACGTAATAAAGGAAATTAATATTATACCATTTTTTGATAAATAATATTAGATACCTACATAAAAAAAAACAATGTTACAAAATTGATCCGATCGAATCAATGCGATATGCGGAGATAGATAGATAACGCTTTATTGATACAACATAAAAGAACTTAGAACTAAATACAATTTGTTACGTAAACAGTGTAACAAATGGCGGTGTTATCGCTAATAGCGATCTCTTTCAGACAACCAAACAGGAAAAGGAAATAAATTACGTACGACCGGACCCTAAAGACCGGAGACTAATTACGAACCTAACAAATTCGTCTACTTAAACCAATTAAGTGGTCCACAACTTATTTCACTTAGTGCTATAATATTAAATCCAGTTCTTATTCCTCTGCCCAAACATCGCCAACACCGACGAAATCACACATACGAGTAATATAGCAAGCTGTTAATGGAACAATGGTCTCATTACTTGGGAACTAGGGCTCGGAATATCCTACCTAGCACGTAAGTCTCTAATATGGAGGGAAACACACGTGTTAGTTATTCTAACAGTGTAATGGTTAGGGTTAATATATCTACGTAGGTAGGAACAAATTTTGTTCCTAGACAAGAGTAGAGGTCAAATATTCAGAGACCGTTTGTAAAGTTCTGGCTGTGGATAGCATACCTTTTAGTACCTTTTATAGTTTTTAGTAGTTATTTTAAAGAACTCGCTAAAGAATTTTACCAAACGTTATTGAAATAATCATACTTACTATATTATAAAGAGCTTTCGGTCGAAAGAAGCGTGAATTATGGTGTATGTATAAATACCGTGCGAAGTTGGAGTCCCTTCATTTTTTTATAAAAATATTTTAGAGTATAAGTACCTACTGTTAATAAATTTGAATTTTGTAATCATGCTATTCATTAGTATTTACGAGTCCATATTTCTAATAAAAAAAAACTTTTAATTTTCCAAAATATACGTTTACAGGTTTTGGGGCTCTTCTTTTATGTTACAATAACCTGTGTTGGAAGACCACCCTCTTATCTGTGATTAAAAACAAAATGATTCGGTACTTAAATACTAATAAACATTAATTTAAGAAATGTTGTACTCGTGGTAACATTGAAGATGCAATCAACTAATAACTTGGCAAAATTGTAAAAGGCAAAAGCAGCTAAAAATAAACCCCCAAAAATGTCGCACTTCCTCAATCCAAAGACACTCAGCACCAATAATAAGGCTACAATCACGAAATGGTTTCCTGCAGAGGTTGAATTTTACTTCTGCTCCTACATTTTTACGAGTTGGTGCTTCGAGGATACCGATCAAGATTGGTTATATAAAAATACATTCCAATATTATAAGTAAGATAATATAATATCGGTATAAAATAGTGTAATTTTTTTAATCGTTATAGGCCACGATCTCGCTTGATCTTAAGCGACGATGCGGCCGTAGATGGTAGTAGACTAAACCTAGAAGGTGGGATAAATCCCCCCAGGTTTCACTGAACATCATGCCGGAACACGGTCACAATGATCGCTTGGCGACACGGTTTTGTCCAGTGGGTGATAAGCTAGCCATGGCCGAAGCCTACCACCAGTAGAGCGACCGGGAAATACCGCACCTAAATAAGTTTAACAAGTGTAAAAAATTAACAGCAGTTGTTGCCTTAACCCAGCTAAAGCAATTCAGATTACCTAAATTTGGCGTGGAGACATTTTTAATGACGAGGATAGTTAGAAGTGTAGTTTCAACCCAAAAATAATAGGAGGATAAAAAAGAGGTCCAAATTTGTATGGGAAAAATTACCGATAAATTAAAACACTGTTCATTTACTACTATAAAACCGTTGAGCATAGCTAATAATAGGCATAAATGTTACATCTACCTATAGGTTACCAACTTTCTACAAGTCACAATTTAGTACCTACATGAAAACTTAGGACAATGTTAATAGTTCTTAATCAACGTCACTATAAATTCTCTCAAATATTTTCATTTAAAATTTCGTGAGCCTTTCTCTCAAGGCTGGAAGTATGTGAACTAATGAAAAACATTCCTTCGCTCAACATTTCTTTCACAATGTATGACATGACCTATAAATAAGTGGTGTACTTTTAATAAATTGCATTTTAGTTAATTTATCCTGCTAATATTATATAAGCGAAGGTAAAGAAAATAATATGTGTGTGTTTGTCATCTTTTCACGCCTAAACGCATAACTGAACAAAGTAGGTACCTTTCGAGACGTTTTACGTGATTCATCGTCAACCACATCATCTGCACTTTCCGTCAAGTTTTCGTCAGGATGTCGCAGTCAATGTTTTGATATTTTCGGCTCATGATTTATGCCCGGGCTACACGAGGCTAGTTTTTCAAGCTAGGATAGCAAGCTAGTGTTAGTAAGCTAGCAAGCTAGTACTTCTGGCTTCGTGTAGACAAAACTATCTTCATTTGTAAGCTAGCAAGCTAGTAAGCTAGTTTACAAGCCAGGACAGTTTTTAATAGGATGGAGTTCTATTTTCAGGCTAGTAGAGTCCCCCCACCACTGATTTTACTATCCTGGCTTGTTTACTAGCTTCATGTGACCGGCGAAGCTAGTTTGCAGTTGGCTAGTAAACAGGACCACGCGTTTGGTTTGTTAAGTACTAGCTTTAAAAAATCTAGCTTCATGTAAACAGAACTAGCATGCTCCAAGCTAGGTCAGCAAGCCAGGACAGTTTGGTAAAAAACTAGGTTGCTATCCTAGCTTGACAAACTAGCCTCGTGTAGCCCGGGCATTAGGGCTATTAACGACTGAACCGTTCACATTGGCTACTTTACAGCAATAGATAGATAGATAGAAAACTCTTTATTGTTCACACAAATACAACAATATAGCTTAGAAATAAACCGCTGAAAGGCTATTTCCTATGAGATATATAGGAGGCATGTTGCAACATAACCTGCCTACCTCCTGTAGTAATCTTAGCATCGTCAGCGGTCATTATGACCGTGTTCCGACTAGATGTTCATTGAAGTTAGGGAGGTTTTTATCCCGCCTTCTAGGTTTAGTCTGCTACCAGTAACTTGATCTGCTATTGGAGTAAAACCCCCATTAGAACAGCAAGTACAACCGCTGGATGAATATATCATAAATCACGAAGTATTATCATAAATATGAAACAAAGTAAAGGTCACTTCAGTCATTGCGCTGACGAAAACTCAGCATCGATTCAGTAAGCTGTTTTATAATGGCACCTATACTCGTAGGACAAGGGCCGACCCAATTTCTGAACCACGCCGAAGGCACGTCCTACGGGGATACGTAAATGATGACAGTATCGGAGCTCGTAGTCACTCCAACTTATCTTTTATCATGAAAATATTTTTGTAACGATGTTTTTCAAATGAATAAGGGTTTTTGTATTGCTGATATGATTTTCTTTTCATTGCTTTTATCTGCTTATAGCATCTGCTTTTAGAATGGGTCTTCTGTAGATAAATTATATATTTGTCGCTGAATCATATTAGCTTGAGAGTAGCTGTAGCATTGCTTATTTTTCTCAATAAAAGCAAAAAAAAAAAACAAAGAAAAAAAGCGCACTCTACATTTCATCTACTGGAATATGTACTCGTATGTGTTACTACAACGCCTAAATAACGAGCATGTGTTTACACATTTTCTGTGTTTAAAGCTGTGGCGGGTAAATATGTTCAGTAAGCTACTTCTACGCATTATGATTTCAATGTTAGCTCAGTTGTCTGAAAGATATCGTTATTAACAATAACACCGACAACTGTTAAACCTAACAGAATTGTAATTATTGTGTCATAATTTCAAAATCTCCTCGTCACTCGTAGAATAGAATAGAAAACTCTTTATAGAAACACCAGAAGAACTGAAACACAAATTCATAATAGGAGCAAGGAATATGAGGGTAATAAGATAGGTAGTTATTTTAATAATTAGGACGATAATTAGTATTATTATAAAATAAATTTAAATATTTTTTTATAAATTTAAATATTTCAGGACGTTTCACACAGCGCCACCTAACCCCAAACTAAGCAACTTAATGCTTGTAATATGGTGGTTAGGATAACGGATATAATACTTATATACTTTTCTTTTGTAAATACATACTTATAATAGATATTGAAAAACCACCCAGACCAGAAACAAATACCCGTATTATAAGAAGAATGAAGACGAAAGACCGAGTTGAGTTAATAAAGCTATTTTTATTTTTTCCGTATATTAGTTATGTCTCATTAAAAAGTTATCTATTTACTATCCTCCCAAACGTCTTCTAAATAAAATAAATGTAGAAAAAAGCCAGTTAAAAGTTGACCACACGTATCATTTCAAATATTAACAAGGCCATCTTGGCATTCTTTATGTACCGCCTTACGCCTAGCCTTAGGGAGTCCTGGATACTCAGAGTAATAAGCAAATTGTTTCAAATGTACGTGACATTATGGCCATAAGGATAAACAGGCCGTTTCCCTCGGGAAAATGTTAAGTAGGGATGAAACTGACGGGAACTGCTAGGAATACATAATATTTTTTATTTTATTTGCCAATTTTTCCGTGAAATCGGTAACTGACTTTTAAGATAATTTAATGATTGAGACTTATTTAGAGTGCTCTCAATATAATTTTATTCTAAATGTTAAAATAAGAAATTATATTACTCGTATAGACTCTTCACTCCATGACCAATGACCATTCTATTTTTAATAAAAACACTATAGATATATTAAATTAATTAAGCTCAAAGTACCAGGACATCAGAAAGATAGAAGAGCTATTTCAAATTCTAAAATCACAGCACACCGCACTCGTGTTGCTATAACGGACTTACTTATGGGTTTAAAAGGGCCCCGGTGTCAAGACCATCTGCCGCAATTACCATTTACACCACCTTATTTGGTTGTGGTTAAATCGCAGTCTCATCTTCCGTAATGTAAGAAATGGTTATAAATTTTGCGGACGCTTTTGGACATGAACTGAATTGGGGATAAATTTTAAATGCATTTTATAAGAATATTTTTAACGAATTTGGTCATCGTAATTGTACACTTACTAAAACTTCGAATTGAATATATCCATGTCGTACATTTGTTCAGACACAAATAAAGTGAAGACAGAGACCTCTTAAATCTGCTTTTCAAAATTTAGACTATAGGATAATAAATGGGATCAAATATTTTTACCTCTACTCTAATAAAATACAAAAAAATAAGTTCCTGCTATCATAAGCTCAAATGCTTTTTCAGGTGCAATCGATTCTACTTCTATATAATTTTAGGCATACAAATGAAGCTCATACTAAACATTCGCGTTGATTATAATATTTTCTCGACAACGTAAAAATTCCACGCAATATTTACATTTTTGAACCAAAATATCATTTATTTATCTCAATGTCCCTTGACGAGTATTCTGGGCAGATTTATATAGATTACTTTGGTAGAAAATATGTAAAACCATGTCACTATATCTTTTGTGTATTTTCTACCACAGATAAACTTACGAGTTAGTTGTTCTTTACTATGAAATGGTGAAATTTTCGGATTATTGAAATAAATGCAGAGATCTTGCTTCGAAGAGCGTAGGGCACACCACCAGCTAGCGAGCGAATCGGACGATGTGTTTTTGAACGTCTGGTCTCTAGCATCGCATCGGTATGAACCGACAAACGAGCTCCTAAGTCGTTGTAAAAGCTGTCCACGATATTATTATATTATAGTAGTAGCACTAATATTATAAATGTGAAAGTTTGTGAGTGAGTGTGTATGTTTGTTACTTCTTCGCATAAATGGGTGGACTGATTGAGCTGAAATTTGACATAGAGATAGCATAGACCCTATAATAACACATATGCTATAGTACAGCGGGTTAAACCGCTGGGCGCAGCTAGTATGACTTAATTGTGTTCTTAAAACTCGACAAACATTAATGGTAATGGTAATTATTTACTTCTTTGAAACTTTTCCTACAGAATACCATTACCTTATATTTATTGGCTTCACAGCATTAAATTTCAACGCAGTATCTACCTTTACTACATCGTGTGCACCAGGTAGCTTTTTATTATGAAAAGGTGAAATCTGAAATCGTTTTTTATTCGTGCTTCTTATCAGGATGAATGGTTAACTTCCGTGGAATAGTGTTCCTATTGCGTGACTCCCTGCGGAATTACTACGGGGATTACGTGAAGGTTCTGTGTAGGCATAAAAATATATGAGCCAACTACCTACTTTCATAATGTTTCCGTAGATTCTATTTTTATTTTGGCCTTCGTGTTGTTAAATGTATTCGTTGGAATAAACCGCTTAACAAGAAGACTGTATGTCTACTGGAACGAAGAGGAAAAGGTGAAATTTTCCAAAATTAATGAATGAAATCTCGACTAAAATCTCAGTTTGATTTCAAACACTTTTTGAAACACGACTTCACTCTTCAATTCACCAGTGAAAAGGTAGCCTTAGAAAATATATATCTCATTGTTGCATTTAAGGGGTTTTTTAACAATTTCAGTATAGATTGTCAAGTAACGCGTTAACATTTAACATTTCTCAAAAATTCATCTACCTATACAAATAGGTACACATATTTTCAAAAATATGAATTCAAGCATTTTTAATTTTCACTTGTTGCCCCAAGAAAATTTTCAAAAGATCAATGAAAACGACCTGAAATTAAAAACGTCCAACTCAACTTAAACTCCCAGTCTTATTAAAACAACGGATAACGGAAATCCAAAGCACTTTAATCCTAAGTAAACTGGCGAACGTCTACATTCAGAGGGTTAACGGATCATAGGAATTTCTTCAAGTAGATAAACGAAATTAACTGCTCTACGGACTGAGCAAATAGAAAATCTCCTAACAATTGCGACTGAAGGTCTTGGCTCTTAACCCTACTTTAATTTTATGGATATACTGATAGTAGAAACAAAAAAATATACCTTTTGTACATGTAATGAAGAATCGTTCATTAGGTGATTCAATATAATTTATACATAATATCGATACTGATAACTTATACATCCACGTATATCTATATTATTACAAATATATACTCATAATAATAATCTAAATATCTTCTCGTCGGCTATGTAATGCCGGCCTTTATGGGGGCCCGTTTAGTGAGTGACGAGTCATCACCTGCCTACATATTTCCTAATGGGACGGAAGTGGCAGGTGCCGTAGTCCTTGCAATAGTCTCATAAACCATCCATTTAGAATGCACATCCATAGCCTAGTTCAATTAGTTTCCATTAATCAGCAATAGTCCTGTCACTTGGCGGAGACTGTCTTTGAGCATGGGCTAAAATGGCTTCTTTGGATGAACTCACAGACAGACTCCAATAAGTGTCACCCATTACATTTATATTTAAAGCTCAAAAGGGCCTCTGCGCGTTGGGTATTTTTGTCTCCGTGCAAGCCTATAAAAAGGCCCGGGCTTAGCCCGTGTTTAAGAGCGATCTAAATATATAAAAGGAAAGAGTTTTTTTTTTTATGTGATGAAGTAAAAGAGCTGGCAACATTGCCAATTGCAATTAATTTTACTCTAAGTCGACTTTTGATATCGTGCTCAGTTCATTCCAACATTCGTTTCGTTAAAACTACTCAAACAAAGTTATCAGTTGAAAGTTACGCCCGCACTAAAATAAATTTTACCAGTGTCACAACCAGATTTAAATATTTGCATTTTGTAGAGAGATAGATAAACTCAAAGAAACTTAGACTAGCAATTATTTACTTGCACACTTTTGGCGCTGTGCCATAGACAGACATGAAAAATTCTAGAATATTTAAATTTCAAATGTTGTCCAATACAATACAATATAAATTCTAGGTTACTACAGTAATAATAAACTATATTATAACTTAATAACTAAATATTACATAATGTAACGGCTATACTAATGTATTATTTTGTCGTGGTCGGGTGTTACTGAAGGCATGAAGTCCTGATGAAGGTCATCGTAATTGCCCAAAGCCGTGGTAGATATAATTTCAACGAAGATAATATATAATACATTAGCGCCGCCCAATGGTTTTATCCGCTGAACTGTAGCCTATGTTTTAATTAGTTCCATCTGTCCCTTCATGCCGTTAGGAGGACGGATGAAACTTTTTTGTCCCATCCGTCCCCCTATCTGGACAAACTGGGGGGACGGATGGGAATAATCCCCTTATTCCAGGGTCTAAGCTATCTTTGTACCAAATTTCAGCTCAATCGGTCTACCCATTTAGACGTGAAAAAGTAACGAACATACACACTTTCAAACTTTCGCCTTTATAATATTAGTGTGAGGAGTAGGTACAGTCGTTTTGTATTTGTAATACCTAGTCCTGAACATATTCTTAAAATTGTATTCCTTTTGAAACAATCAAAGATTTAAGAATGTCTTTTTTATTCGGTCACATAAACTCGCCTTTTGAAGGTTTCCATTTTGTTAAAACGTAATAGTCGTCTTCTCAAATAATGGTCCAAAAGCTTACCGTGGAAAGGAGGGTAAAGCGCGGCCCAACATAATGAAAGAGCTCTGCAATAAAATTCTTCACAATTTCTAAGTAAGACGTTATTCTGTCAACTGTAGTGCCTACTAGTAATGGAGGTCACGTTGACTGAATTTATTACCTTTCTATTAGTACCTAAACCAAATGTATCGAATATTGATACTGAACTAGAATACTGAATGCCTGTTGAAAAGTGTTAGGGAAAAAGTGAGAATACTTCCAGGAAAGTTTTTCTATTATAGTTTCTAGACTAACTTTTCACATACATTATTATTAATACATCATAATATGATGTATGGACGTGTCTTTAACGTCTTCATTGCTAAACTTGAGTTTGATTTGACACTGATCAAGCTGAAATTTGAAATGTGAATGTGGTATAAAACTTAGACCCTTGAAAAACTTTGAAGCTACATTTCAGTGGGTAAAATCGGTTGGTTTAGCTAATAACAATATAATTTACTCAGTTTATTTATCCCTTAAGAGAGAAAAAAGCGCTGACCTCACTGCCAGGTCAATGCTCCTTCCTGATTTTCTCCTTTACTTGGTCTTGTAGTTATTATCTCATAATATTGTAGTGTAGTTTATTAGCTTTAACAATATTTATTGTACAAGTTAATAATATAAAAATGTTCATATCTTCGGTTTATTTTATGTGTAGCTATATAAAGGTCATAGGTACTTGCTTACATTATAGCGACTTAATTTACTCACGTACGATTTACCAAGCTTTCAAAGTTGCAGTGACAAAACTATCAGAACATTTCACTCGCTACTTGTTGTTCGCAAACTTGTAACTCTACTTAGCCTCTTTTCGTTCATCGTAGGTGATGATACAAGGACAGGAGAGATTTAATAGTGCCTAAGTACTAGTATACCAGGTACCTACGTGTTATAAAAAATAGGTAATACAGTGTTTTCACAGTTATTTCGTATTCATACAACTGAATAGAGTCTACTTTGTCAAAGGCTGTATGAGCCACACCACAGGTTATTATTTCTATTATTCGACAAAAAATGTTGTTAGAAACTGTAAACTGCCGTAGGATAAAGGGTTGTGCGTTTATAAAAATGTTATGAACCACCTATTATATATTTATCTTTCCATGTCTATACCTAACATTTTATTTCTCTCCACCAGCTTTCTCAGTGGAGAGGCAGCCTAATTGTAAATGTAGGTTTTTAATGCATTGCATCTTCCATACAATTAATTTCCCATACAAAAGATGTCACCCAAAACAATCTGAAAACAATGCAAAGGCGAGAACAATCATTACCGTGATAAAGGTCCCTTTTCGTTTGAAATGTCACTCACATGTCTATTTTTGGTGGACAACAATGACCCACGAAAGTACAAACATTTTCCTGCTCTCAACATTAAATTAACTGTTGTTCGGTTGTATGGGATGAAATGTAATTTATTTGGTTGGTATTGAGGAAGAACGTTACTTGTATTTTACTTTCTTTCTCTTATGTACCCCGTGATTCCACGCTCTGTAAAATGTCTGCCTGTTATCCCTTAACCTTAAATAATAAATATACATTTGGTATCTTAATCAACGCAACGCCTAACATCTATATATTCGATCGTTTCGTAATCGACGAAATTTCTCCTGATGAACTTTATAACGCAGCGACTTACCCACTGAAAAGTAGCCTGTGTGATATTCTGGGGTTCAAGATATCTTTTAACACGTTCATGGACACTTGCATTATTAAAAAAAATACAATATGACATACCAATTTCCATACAACGTCTGTAGGCGGATTGTCATATGTAATAGATTATTATAATGTCTGTTATGGCAGCAACCTATATACCTATGGCTATATACGATAACGTCTGTAGACGGAAGACATATCAAACATTTCAGAATGTGAGCACTATGACCATTACGGCCATGGACGGTACCGTCTATAGGCGGGTATCATAACAAGCAGAGCAATAGAAGTGTGATGAGACATTGTCGGTGGGGGACGGTTGGACGTCGGACGTCGATGGACGTGGTGCCACATCGAAATTATATTTTTTACGCCTATCGACGGAGTGTCCATGAACGTGTTTTAAACATCTACCAAATTAATGTCATTCGTTATATTCGTGTATGTGTTATAACTCCCCCGTGACCCATTTCGCCATGTGGTCATAATAATATAATGACCGTTTTTCTGCATGATGTTCAGTAAAGCCAGGGAGGAAGGATTTGTCCCGTGTTTTAAGTTTAGTCTACTACCATCTACGGTCGCATCGTAGCCTAACTTCACGCGAGATTGTGGTCAAAGGCTATATTTAATAAAAAAAAAACACTACATCCTTCTAAACTACAATAACATCAAAAACGAGCTGTAGTACTCGTATGTAGGTACATAGAACCTCAGATAAAGCCTACCACGAGCATCAAATCGTTTAACCCTAAAAAAGTTCCACATCTACTTAACAACAATATTTATGGCACATTCTCAATTGAACCGGGGTAGGGGACGCTGTCGACATATTCTGCAAGGATTCTCAACATATTGTACCCAAAAATAAAATACAAAGAAATAGAGAGAGCGGAACGGCTCAACAAGTGTCAACAAGCGAGACAGGGGATGTTTTTCCTCGACTTTATTAATGTTTCCATTTCCTTGGCTTTTCATTCCGCATCGTCTTGTTGCTCTTTTTAGAGTGTAATCTGGAAACTGAAGCGTCATTAGTATTGAGAAAAAATGCAAATGAGTCTTGTTATTTAACTTTTTTCGAGGACTCTTGATTTTAAGTGCCTACTTGTTTAAGTTTTTGTCCCTAGGGTGGGGTAGAGGGCATCCACAGTGCATCTTCATTCTGAGCGTTTAGTTTGAACTCACTTCAGTTCTTTCCTACTGCCGTCTGGTTTGTTTAGGACGGCCATGTTTGTGGTTTCCTTGGTTTATCCAACTACGTTTGCATCGTTTGATCTACTAGTTGATCGAACTTTTACTGAAGCGCTCCCAGCGAGGTAATTTTGTTTTTTATAGGTCACAAGTAGCAAGTAAACATATGGTAAGTATCTGTTATAATACGAAAGCAAAGCGTATTAAAAAATATAATGACTGATCTATCAATGCACGGCAAACCGCTGAAAGAATTGGGTAAAAGCGGCTAACAGTGCAAACACTTCTTACTCAAGAGTCACGAGATAAAAAAATGCTAATACTCTTTAGCCCAGTAATTTCACTTGCTACAGTACCCTCCTACCGAAGCATAGTAATGTAGTATGCACATCGCCACTTATTCGGTAGATTAACTGGCACTGTTGGGGTACCCACCTAGTACCTCCTGCAAAGGAAGTTTTGTTCCAGCAAGTTATGGTAAAGCATGGACTTTTCTTAATAAAAGCAAAGCCACAAGCGTAAACTAGTTTCAAATATCAAATCAATCGAACATAAAAATGAGAGTAAATAAAGTACAATTTCTAGCACTCGTGACATACAAAGAACATCTTGTGAAACGTCCTATCATTTTCACCCTAAAATTGCCTAAAAGCTTGTGAAGTTGTACTGCCCTTGAGCGCTACGCAGCGTCTGTAACGAATTTATCATGCCTGATGTTAAACAGATATTTTTAAAAGTTTTGTCTCCACGTCTTTTTATAAGGTTTCCTCGTAACTCTAAGTGCTAATTCTACTTTATCAAGTTTATTCTTAAGAACGAACACTTTTGTGTAATAAGAGTTTTCTTACTTTTTAATTTATAAAAAATAATCATTTTACATTCGCATTTAATATATTTGTAGGATTTGTAATCCTCCCAAATAGATAGGTAAGAAATAAGCTTGACATCTGAGCTAAAATCTATTATCGTAAATAGGCTAACACGAATACACGAAATACATTGAATTTTAGATAATTTCATAATTATTCACCTAAAATGATCTTATAAACATTGTACATAATATTATGAACCAACCCATATAGATTTTCGAATAATTTTGTTTATAAAAGTAACTTCTGAAATCAAATTTTCGCTTTCCCACTCTATAGGTAAAGTAAAAGTAAGTAAACAACGTCGTTCATCCTATACCGTATACCTCATTCAGAAAGGACGCGGACCTTTGACCTCATTCATGCCAAAAGCTTGCATTTCCTCCGCCACCATTCAAAATCATCTGTAATAGCTCGCCAATCGGCACGGTCCAAACGGAATGGGTTTGCAATCGGCACGGCCAAACGGATATTGTTTTCGCCCACGCGATGCAAACCTATCACTCCTCACTTTAAGGCCCTTCGTACACTAAGCCATGCAAATGTCGAAACCAGATTATTTTAGGCCAGCAATACAAGTATATTAACGCTTATTTAGCTACTCCCAGCGGTTTTACCCGCTGTACTGTAACTGTTTAGTAAACTAGCACAATCAACTCCGCGATTAATTCTAACTACATTTTTTATTATGGCATTGGAAAATACCACAACCTACGGGGCCACACTGACAGCGCCCGCTTACGAAAAAATCAAAACTAATTATTCCCTGTCAAAAATTGCAAATGGACGACACCATTGCGTCTGCGCTCGAAAATTAAATAGTAAAAATTATATGTGCGTGCCCGCCGCGAAGTTATATCAAAATACTGAACAAAACTGCACCCAGCCAACCAAGGCGTGGAGACACACCAGCATCCTGGGCCCAGGAGGAAGAGGGAAGAATCCTATGGTAAAAGGTTGGTGCCGGCCTGTCAAACAATTTCATAAAGATTATCAAACAGTAACCTATGTGTTATTCTAGTGTCAAGGTATCTATATACCAAATCTCAGCTCAATCTCTCCACCCGTTTAGGTGTAAAAGAGTAACAAACATACATCCAAACATTCATACAAATATTCACGTTTATAACATTAGTAGGATTAGTTGCAGCTGCTTAGAACGCATGTAAAAGAGGTATTTTTGTATTTTATTTCATTTAAAAATATAGTTAATTTAGGCAGTTATACCTTTAGAGCATGTCGTACACGTTACAAATGCGCTGCTAGTTTTTAAAGAGCTGTTCATTAAACGTACTTATCGACTACACCCAGATCGTCCTTGTTTTAGGAGCATAGTGCCATTGTTGTTTTATATAGACTAAATGAAAGTGGTCGGATATCAAAGACTTGCACATTATCGGACAAATCGTACAAACACATCGAACGATCGGACAGATGTTTACACTACACTGCACTGTAACGATTGCTTTGTAAGGAAATAAATATACGAACTGACATAGGCAAAGTCAGAGTTTTGATATTTTAAAAATAAGACAAGGTTAGGGCATTTATTCCAGACTCAGTTTTATACAGAAAAATTAAACTCTAATATGTAAGTTAAACATAATTAGAGGTATAGGTACATAGATAACAATTTATTGAAACACGAAATATAGAAAAAGAAATTAAAACATAATAATATTATAAGAATCTATTGGTATTTTATAAAATTTTAAACCTCAGCTTAAGAGTGGCCCAAGTTTGACCATTATTTATCTATATTTACACTACATTTTTATGGACTGACAATTACAATCATAAAGCGGTTTTTTTTCACTACATATTTTAGAGCATCTATTGTAGTGCCTCCAGAAAGATGAGTAGCTGCTAAGGCGAAGTGCAAAAGCACTGACCACCCCTTCTCAGAGTGCTGTAGTTTTCTTAATTTTTCTCGACGAAATCTGATTATAATGCTATCAGACATATAATTTAAGGCATTTTTTAAGAATCAATAAGTACCACGCATGTTTAAAGCATCAGTTTTAAACAAATATTCAAACGATTGATTAATCCATCAAAAGCTCCACTAACTTCATTTTTAATATGAAGTTAGAAGCATCTGCGAGGATCCATTCGAAAATGTTCTATGCATACAAATTAGCTTTTCTATACGTCGGTAAACAAAGATGGTAGATTGCTTGGATGAAGAATGAGATAAAACAGCTTGAAAAGAGCTTTGTAGAGCCTGTTTGGAAAGAGAAGAATCGTGGAATTACGAGGAACTAATACTTTACAGTATTCAAGAAAGTGTTATGTCTTGTTATTTACAACTTAAAAAATAATTTTATTGCTATAGCTTTTGTAATACAAGATAGATAAAAGACGTGCTCCCTAAACCGATGAACGGATTCAAAAAGAAGTCCTACTCAACACTTGTGTTGCAACGCTGCTCATCATAAGCGGAGAAGTTCTCTTGTACTATACATATACGGATAAGATAGATATATGGATAGATAACTCTTTATTGCACACAATTATTACAAACAAATTATAAACATCAAATACATAATTTGATTTAAGAGCCTGTAACGGACCCAAGAGCAAATATGTGATTTTCAAACATGGATTATTTTGAAAATACTTATTTAAGAACGGTACTTTTACTCACAACTTTTAAAAGAACTTGTAATCTAATCAATTTATTCAGAAAAACCTTTTTAGTTTTGACCGTTTTTAAATTACGTCAAGGTAAATGGATAAAGGTTTTATAGATTTACTTCTGAAGCAATGTTTGGACATGGGTATATCCAAATATACATGTCTTTATTAGAATCTAAAAAATTACTATTACTGAAAAGATCCTAAACTAGTATATTTGTTAAGGAAAAGTTTGAATTATAGGTATTTCTTATTAAAATAAAATCATAAAGATGTGAAATTATCACGAAATTACTGTTTACAAAACATTTTTTTTATACATGACTCTTTTATATTTACTCAAAATAATTACTTACCATTAAATAATAACATTTCTTTGATCCAATCGTATTTTTAAATTTACTTAAAATGTAATATTTATATTTTTGCCGAATTTTTCAAAATCACTATAAAACGAGGCCCGCGTCGGTTCTCGTTTCACTTGGGCCTGAGCCCTCTCAGAGAGTGGACGTATCGCTCCGCGCTCCAAATTATCTCGTCGCTAACCCACACATATAGTGCGATTATAGTTGGACCGCAAAAATTGATACTCTATATAATAATAACGGAATTTTTTTTTTGGTCACATAATGTTATAGTACTATTTTGCTGATATTAAAGTCCGTTTTATTACAAGCTTTTATTTACTTTCACCTGTCTGTTGTCTGTCTGTCCGTCTGTCTGTCTGTAATCAAATTTTGCAACTTTAATTTGACCCACTTCCCGGTGTCCGATTAAGCTGAAATTTTGTATGCATGTATAAATCAAATGACAATGCAATATTTTGACATGGAGCTGATCTGATGATGGAACTGGAAGATGGCCATAGGATCTCCGTAATTAATGACGCAACCCCATCGAGTTTGGGCTCAAACGATTCGCCTTGACAAGTACTTTATGATGCTGGGTAGTAATAATAATAAAAGCTTGTTTTTAAAAAGTTTTATTTAAAATTTCACTTGTTTTACTTACATCTGTCTGTTGTCTGTCTGTCTATAATCAAATCTTGCAAGTTCAATTTGATCCACTTCCCGGATTCTGATTGAGCTGAAATTTTGCATGCATATTTGAATCGGATGACAATGCAATATTATTATGATATGGAGCTGATCTGATGATGGAGCTGAAAGGTGGACATAGGAATTCCGTAATTAAACGACGCAATTACATCGAGTTTGGGCTCATTTGATTCGTATTGACGAGTACTTTGATACTATATAATAACCTAGACACAGAGACAGACAAACAGACACGTCAAACTTATAACACCTTGTCGTTTTTGCGTCGGGGGTTAAAAACTTATAACACCCCGTCGTTTTTGCGTCGGGGGTTAAAAACTTATAACCCCCCGTCATTTTTGCGTCGGGGGTTAAACACTTATAACACCCCGTCGTTTTTGCGTCGGGGGTTAAACACTTATAACACCCCGTCGTTTGGATCATTCCCACTAGTTCCCCTTTTAGTTCCCTAGTGGATCTAGTAGGAACTTTTTTCTCAGTAGTTCCCCTTTTTTGAAAAGGGGATCTAGTGGGAATGATCACTTCTCAGTAGTTCCCCCTTTTTGGAACGAAGTTCCTTATCGCGCGTTATGAGGGGGAGAAGGGAGGGGGAGGGGAAGGGTGAAGGGGAGAGGAAGGGTGAAGGGGAGGGGAAGGGGGAGAAAGGAGGTTAGGGGGAGAAGGGAGGGGGAGGGGGAAAGTGGAGGGGGAAGGGGTAAGGGAAGGGAAGGGGGGAAGGGGAGGGGGAAAGGGAGGGGGAGGGGCGAAGGGGGAAGTGGAGGGGGAAGGGTAGGGGCGAAGGGGGAAGTGGAGGGGGAAGGGGAGGGGGGAGGGGGGAGAAGGGAGGGGTGGGAGGGAGAAGGGAGGGGGAGGGGGAAAGTGGAGGGGGAAGGGAAGGGGGAAGGGGAGGGGGAATGGGGAAAGGGAGGGGGAGGGGCGAAGGGGGAAGTGGAGGGGGAAGGGGAGGGGTGAAGGGGGAAGGGAGGAATGGAGAGGGAGGGTAGGGGGAGAAGGGAGGGGTGGGAGGGAGAAGGGAGGGGGAAGGGAAGGGGAGGGGGTAGGGGAAGAAGGGAGGGGTGGGAGGGAGAAGGGAGGGGTGGGAGGGAGAAGGGAGGGGTTGGAGGGAGAAGGGAGGGGTGGGAGGGAGAAGGGAGGGGTGGGAGGGAGAAGGGAGGGGTGGGGGGAGAAGGGGGAGGGGAGGGGCGGGGAGAGTGGGGAGGGGAGGGGGAGGGGGGGAAGGGGGAAGGTGGGAGGGGGAAGGGGAGGGGTGAGGGGGAGGAGAAGGGTTAGGGGGAGAAGGGACGGTGGGTGGAGGAAGGGAGAAGTGAGGGGGAAGGGGAGGGGGAAGGGGGAGAAGGGAGGGGTGGGGGAGAAGGGAGGGGGAAGGGGTAGAAGAGAGGGGGAGGGATGAGGGGGGAGGAGAAGGGAGGGGGTTACATATTTTGAAAGCGCTGCGTTGAGGTTTTTTTTTTAATTTTTAATTTAATACACTTGTTGCTATAGTAAGCTAGCTGTGCGGCGTGCGCATGTTTCTCTGTTTGTCTCTCTCTCTCTCTCTTATAGAAAGCAAGCCAGATATTTTCATTTCTATTTCGCATTGAACAGTGTGGTGTCGCGACGATTATTTTTGTTGAGTGTATACAGGTTTTTTGTAAATAATAAATCGTGTAAATCGTGGGAACCTCGTTCCATCCGGGTGTCCCTTGACACCTCTCAAGTTTTTTAAAAATGTATGTGTTCTCCTATCTACTACAATATGTATCAGACGCACTGTTACCCGCGGCACAGTTATTGCCGATAAAACTTGATTATAATAATTTTGGCCAAGTGGGGTAACGGCGAAGATTTTTGCCAAGTGGGATCGATGGCGAAGATAAGTACATGATAAGTACGCTGTCATGGAAGAGTCTTTCTGAGATATTGGCATATCAAGTTTGACAGCTGTCATCTGAAATGTAGATTTCCTCAAGATCTTTCATTTCTTCCATGACAGCGTACTTATCATGTACTTATCTTCGCCATCGACCCCACTTGGCAAAAATCTTCGCCGTTATCACACTTGGCCAAAATCTACGCCGTTACCCCACTTGGCCAAAATTATTATAATCAAGTTTTATCGGCAATAACTGTGCCGCGGGTAACAGCGCGGGTCGCAGCTAGTATAATAATAAAAAACTTGAGAGGTGTCAAGAGACACCCAGATGGAACGAAGTTCCCACGATTTACATGATTTATTATTTACAAAAAACCTGTATACACTCAAAATAATCGTCGCGACACCACACTGTTCAATGCGAAATAGAAATGAAAATATCTGGCTTGCTTTCTATAAGAGATAGAGAGAGAGAGAGAGACAGAGAAACATGCGCACGCCGCACAGCTAGCTTACTATAGCAACAAGTGAATTAAATAAAAAATTTAAAAACAACCCCCAACGCAGCGCTTTCAAAATATGTAATTAGCGGTTTTTTGGTGGCGGCCATCTTAAATTTTAAATTTATCATAGTGCGTTGTATTCTACTAGTTAAGCCCCCCATCCCCCTCACATCCCCCCATCATCCCCCATCCGCCCTCATCCCTCCTATTCCCCCCTTCATCCCCATCCCCTTCCCTCACCCCTCCCCATTTCCCTCACCCCTCCCCTTTCCCTCCCCTCCCCTCCCCTCCCCCTTCTCCCCTCCCCTCCCATTCCCTCCCCTTCACCCTCCAATTCCCCCTCTCCCTTCCCCCTCACCATCCCTCCTCCCCTCTCCCTTTCCCCTTCCCCCTCCCACTTTACCCCTCCCCACCCTTCCCCCTGCCCCCCTCACTCCCCCCTTCCCCCTCACCTCCCTCCCTCCCCCTACCCCTTCACCCCTCCGCCTCTCTTCCCCCTGCCCCCTCCCCTCCCCCTCCCCCCTTTTCAAAAAAAGGGGAACTACTGAGAAAAGAAGTTCCCACTAGATCCACTAGGGAACTAAAAGGGAATGATCCGTCGTTTTTGCGTCGGGGGTTAAAAACTTATAACACCCCGTCGTTTTTGCTTCGGGGGTTAAACACTTATAACACCCCGTCGTTTTTGCGTCGGGGGTTAAAACTTTAATACCTACATATTGACTTAATGATTTCAACAAATAACTTGCATTGCATAGGATCAAGACATTTTATTCCAAGCGACTACATGTTGTATTACTCGGCCGCGTAAGTGATGCATTGGTGTGCGTCGCGCTCAGCTAATATACCTAAACTTGACCGGGCTTCCCTCACTATAAATCCTCTTAAAAAGTGTTACAATTGGCGGTCTTATCGTTAATAGCGATCTCTTTCAGACAACCAAGCAGGAAAGAAAAAAACGAGTTTTAGAATGACGGTGTTATAAATATATCATTATCAATAAGACATATTATATCATATGTATTATAGGTAGTTGTTACACTAAGATTAGTTATTATTATTGTGTATTTATTTATTTATTTAACTTCAGATGCTTGTTACGCTTACAGAATAGATCCAAGGCGCGTTACAAGCTAAAATACACTAGGTACATTGATTATAATAATATCTAGAAGCATGCAGTACAAGATACGTTACAATTGACTGAAGAAAGTAACACTCATATCTAAAAATTGTTTAACAGTAGTATAAAATATGTCTAGATCATTTTGTGTGATCAAGGCGTTGAGTAGACGCTGAGCCTGAGCGGTAGGAGCAAAGTATGAAGTATTAGTCATAGCCATAGGGACCATGAACATGCGTAATGCACACAAGCGTTGAATGCGGTCCGGCGTAAACAAATGACAGCGAGCTAAAGCAGTCGGATTATCTATTTTGCCGTTAAGTAGCAGGTAATAGTGAGTAAGTAACGCGCATTTACGCCTTAACTCGAGAGTATTTATGCCTACCATTCCAGCGACGAACAAAGACGGATACAAAAACGGATAATATCCATACAGTTTCTTATACAGAAAGCGAGCAAACTTACGCTGCACTCTTTCTAACATAATGGTATATTTAGCTTCGTGTGGATCCCAAATCACCGCATTTAACCGCAAACTACTACGCACAAACGCATAATATAGAGTTATTATAGCATTTCTGTCCTGAAAATTTGATGACTGCCGCATGACAAAGCCTAACGATTGAAAAGCTTTTTTGCAAATATTTATGATAATGAGTATTAAAAGTCAGTTTTATATCTAGTGTCACTCCAAGGTCAAGTACTTCAGAGACACGCTCCAGACTGGCACCGGCCATGTGATAATTGTGTTGGATGGGTGCGCGTGATCTAGTAAAAGAAATTATTTTACATTTAGAAGTATTGAATTCTAAGTGATTCTCTTGTCCCCATCGCACCACATTATCAATATCAGCCTGTAGCGCATCGCAGTCTCGTGCGTCACCCACACCCAAGCAGAGCTTTAGGTCATCGGCAAACATGAGGCATTTAGCTGTCCTGACGACCTTCGGCAAATCATTAATCATAATCAGGAACTGGGTTGGACCCAATGTACTTCCCTGACTGACTCCAGAACAAGTCCGATAGCGCTCGGATTGAAAGCCAGATACTTGCACATACTGTTCCCTATTAGTGAAATAACTACAAAATAACTGTAAGAGTTTCGGTGTAAAACCAGCAGCTGCAAACTTAACCAACAAGACGTCATTATGAACTCGGTCGAACGCTTTTTTAAAGTCGAAATAGGCTGTATCAACTTGCTTATTTCGATCCATCTCATGGGCCGCATAGTCGACAAAGTTGATGTGATTTGTGACTGTAGACTTTCCCGATGTAAAGCCGTGCTGACAATCCGATAGCTGGGTCCGAACCTGCCTCGTGATGTAACGGTTGAGTATTGATTCAAATACTTTGCCGAATGCCGACAGAACCGCTATGGGCCTATAATTCTCTACGCATGACCGAGAGCCCCCCTTGGGAATAGGAGATACCCGAGATACTTTCCATATACTAGGATACACAGATGTAGATAAAGCTAGATTATATAGATATAGTAGTGGCTCTTCGAGGGCCGATGAACTAATCTTTAAGAATAAATGCCGGAATACCATCTGGGCCAATAGCTGAGTGAGCTTTAAGTTTCCTGATCGAAAGTGCTAAGTCAGTTGAATCTATGCAGTCTATCGATACCCGTGAAGAACAGAAGGAGCTGGCTGATTGACGCTCTGCTTCCAATGCGGATAGGATGTGTTTATGTGGCAGAAAAACTGAGCTAAAATAAGATGCAAACGCATTTGCCGCATCTACTCCCGACACGGTTTTGCCATCATATATAAATTCAGTACATGACGACCTAGAAGCCTGCTGATCCTTCACATATTTCCAAAAGGATTTAGGATCCGTTTTTATATTCGCCTCTGTCTGCTTAATGTAGTCATAGTAAGCCGAATCAATGAGCTCTTTAGCGCGCTGTCTGTAGTACTTAAACAATTCACGATTGAATTCAAGATTAAGCTGCTTATATTTTGTCAAATGAAAATATTTCTTCTTTAAAACACTAATAATTTCTGGGGTAAACCAAGTAGGATAATTATATCGAAATTTATTGATATTATTATTTTTAAAAGGCACAAAGTGCGTAAAACAATTGTAGTGTGTAGTAGTCTAAAATTTGTGTAGTGTGTAGTAGTCTAAAATTTTTCTTCATTTTTAAGTTATTTCAAGAACAGGTTTAAGTTTCCATGTAATTTCAAAATTTTACTAACAGATAACATTAGTACACTTACAGCGATCAATATTTTTAAAAACTACCACACCACACAAACACACACGACACAGAAAAAAGTTAACCTTCACGTAAACAGTAAATAAGCCACCAGCGCCAATTTTCCTACGAAGCTTCACTTTTTCAGGCTGTGCTACACTTTAATTAGAACAGACGTAGATTTTTTTCCAAGCTGACAATAAGGCTGAGCTCTCGTTTTATGGCTGAAAGTGCCGCCGTGTCAAAGCAAATGGCTAATTATGAAATGCTTTTATGACGTTTGTTATTGGACGTGAAATAAAAAACCTACATAAAACTGAGATATGGGGTAGTTAGGCAGATAGTACTGGTACGGTCATAATATGTGGAATATTCTTTTTGGAGTGGAATATTGCATGTTTAACGGGTATTTCAATGCGAGATCTCGTCTGGGCTTGTTACCACGACCTTACCTAATATTGTAACGCTATTCGCTATGGTTGGAAGAGTAAAGTGGTCAGGGAAATTGTAGCTAAGAAGACTTTACATGTTATGTTATGGCGAGTTTAGAATGTTAAAAATAATAATAGGTAGGTCAAACTTAAACCATTATAATAATTTCAATATTTGAAAATTTAATTTAAAAAATTACTCAAATTTTAAACGTTGTACCTATTTTTTTTTTCATGACGAACATGACGTTCAAATCATAGCTATAATAATAATATTTATTATAGCGTTAATTCCACAAAAAAAAATTGAGTCTTAGTTTTAAGAGGTGGCGAAGAATTCAAACGATACCAATATAGTGATTATTAGATTTTATTTCCACCACCGAAAGCACCACCCGCCCTTGCAAATATTATGTATGCATTAAGAGTTCTGTAAAGTAACGCTTAATTCCATTCATTAATATTATAATCTTACTAATATTATAAACGTGAAAGTTCGTAAGAATGGATGTCTAGATGTCTGGATATCTGGATGTCTGGATGTTTGTTACTCTTTCACGCCTAAACGGGTGGTCCGATTGAGCTGAAATTTTGTATAGAGACAGCTTATTCCCTGGAATAACACATAGGCTACATAAGTACTGCGGATAAAACCGCTGGGCACAGCTAAATATCAAATATTTATATTATACGTAAAGTTTCAAACTCTTTCAACCCTCTAGCAGCAAGTGCTGCATATTCGCATGTTTGTAAATGAAAGAGGCGCGGCGCAGGGCGCGGGGCTGCCAGTGTAGTCCGCCGCCAGACGCCGGCCGGCCCGACCGTGCTGCGGCGATCGCGTTCAACATGGAATTGTGGCTTTACGTGACGATATAAGGTAATCATTTGAATATACAACTCGTTCTAAAATTACCCTCGTTTTTTAAGATTATAATCCTTTTTTTTATATTTAAATTTGAGGTTTTTTTAGGGGATGGTTGGGGATGAAATCTTTGAGGGGATGGTTTTTTCAGTTATCAGTTATTAGCTGTGACAGTTTCGTAATTATTTCGATAATTGAAAAAAAATCTAATAAACCTATGGTGTGATAGGGGGCCAGAATGCTAGCTTAGTTAGATTTAAAATTGAGGTTTTAATGGTAAATTATTAACTTCAACTTCGAGGGAATGGTTTTTTTCAATCATCGATTGAGAGTAGGTGAGTTACTTGATTATATTTAGATTTTACTAATTTTCAAATTGAATATTACGTGATTATTTCTGGTACTTTTAATGATGATTTAGTAGATTAAATTTAACTTTGAGGGGATGGTTTTATTCAATCACCAATTAAGTGTGAGAGAGTTATGTGAGAATTCGTATATTTTAGATTAAATTTAAAACTAAGTTTTAAATGGTAAATTTTAAAATTAATTGCGAGTATAGATTTATTATATCATCAGTTAGCTGTGACAGTTGTGTGATTATTTCAATGCTATTTTGGCTGTAAATTATTTTTATTCAAAATAGTCTTAGGGATTTTATTTATTTAAAAAAATAGGAATCTTTAGGTAAATTATGTAGATTGGTTTTATTGTGTTTAAATGGCTGTCAAACTTTTTAATGCCGTTTGTAAGACTTAAAATCCAAAATACAAGTACTTGTAAGCTTTCGTCCTTAACCGTATTATCATCAGGGTTCTTAAATAGATGATCGTTAAATAAAATAAATATTATTTAATTTGTTAAATAATTAATGAAACTCCAGACGCAATTAATCCGAAAACATAATTTAAACGTTCTTGTTTCCCAATTCACATCATCAAAAAGCAAATATTTATAGGAGCTTTCCAAATTCTATTGCTCATTAAAAAATCACGGGCACGTTCATTTCCTTTTCAATTGTATCGCTAAACACGAAAAGTTCAAGAACCTTTCTCGTGTTACAAAAGCCTTATAGATTTTAATGTTTTAAATAATTTTTAGCTTATTAATACATGGTATCTTAGTATAACCTCTTATGAATTGCTTAGGCACATTAAATAAAGGTTATTTGCGACTTTTGTGAATCCGTTAAAAAAAATAAAAATTAAAAAATTAAATTGAATAAGGATGAATCTGATTTTCCACACATTTTGTAGTTAGTTTTGAAGACAACTTTTGTTTGCAAATTTTCAAAAGACGTTGGAGATTTTGCATTATGCAATATTATGAAAAGTCTCGGCCAACTTATAAGTTTACATACAGATAAGTAAATTATTGTTGCCTGCTCTTTAGACACTCTAAATTAAGTGAATTAATTTACTTATTTTACTTTTCATATTTCAGTTGTTATGAGAAACCATGAATTCTCATTGGCAGCCATAAGATGACGTAATAAAAAAAAAATATTTTATATAACCTTTTTTGCATAAGTGTACTTCCGTCATTTTGAGAATCTGTCCATATGAGAATCTGTCCATATAAGAATCTGTCCAAATGAGAATCTGTCCAAATGAGAATAATCCATATGTAACAGTATTAAATTATTGTAATATACCTAAATACATATTATTTTGTAAATAAATCTTTTTATGTAAAAAGTAAATATTTGAAATCATGTAGGTACCTAAACGATCAGGTCAGATGGTTTTGATGTAATTTAACGGTGAGACTGTTCCTGAAAGCAAAAAACCCGTTTGGGTACCAGGATTTACCCAATATTCCGTCATGATTCGCTCCGGAAAAATCCAGGAAAATTATTCGGCTTATGTGGCTTAAAAACTCATATCAAAGGGTGACGAGCGCAATAAAGAGATGTTATATATTATATAGGTATATGTAACGTTTTGTATAGAAATTGTATGTAATATTGTGTAATTTACTGGCTTTAAAATCAAACCGCTTCGTCCTCGTGTTCGAGTAAAAATCTAAATATATAAAAGGAAAGAGTGACTGATAGACTGACTGACTGATCTATCAACGCACTACCTAAACTGCTGGACGGATTGGGTTGAAATTTTGAACATAGATAGGTTTTATGACGTAGACCTCCGCTAAGAAAGGATTTTGCCATGCGGGCAAAGCCGCGAGCATAAGCTAGTATAGCAAATACAAATGAATAAAAAAAGTAAAATAAATCACATCATATTTTATTAATACCACCATATATTTTATCAAACCACAAACACGCGAATATTAATATTCTCCTCTCCCTGCACTGATGTCTAGAAGAGAGCGCTATAAGCGATAAGGCCGCCAATTACTACACTAAGATTATTATAATATTGTGCTTTAGTTTTTTTTGTATACGGAACTCTATGGTACGCACCGTTGTTTACAAATTCGTTCTATTTTTCCTTAGTCATCTAAAATAACGAACTCAACTTTAATAATGTCAGCGAGAAAAATTCCCAAAACGCCCAGCAACAAAACATGTGTAAATAAAAGTCATTCCAAATTGTTGGCTAAGTATTTTCGATCCCATTTCTTGATCAAATTGCGATTTTCCTATTTACGTATTATTAGGTTATTCGATACGAACGAAGCCAGAGACATCCGACATCGGGATTTCTTTCATATTTGCAGAATTCTCATTTCCTTCCGCCGAATTTTGTCGTATTGTTATCGAAATAAACGGATGAACTCCTTTACTTGATTAGATTATTTGTCTGGAATATGAAATAACCGACGCCTACATTGTTTTTCTTAACACTTATTTTTACTCCATTTCCACGGAGATATACATTTTTATTACTAATACTAATATAATACTTTAGGGGAAAACTAAGAAGAGTAAGTTAGAAAAACAATAATACAGAAAATGTAAAATGTTAGACCTGCTGATGTGGAACCGCTATCGGTGTTACTAAGAACCTTTTCATGCCAAAATTTCGAAATCCACAGAGCTGAAATAAAACTTAAAAAGTTTAAATTCATAGGTTATTAAATAACTGTTTAGCGGATCTACTTAGGTACATCATGTTTTTTTGTGGTAAAATCCTTAGCTAGCTTCCACTTTTTAATAATTGGTAGAGTTTAACTATGTTTAAAATGCATCTATAAGGTCGAAAGCTTTTAAGGCTATTTCATTTACATCACCGGCTGTTCTATTTTTATTTTTGTTTGTTTAGTTATTTCTTGGACATCTTCTGTACATAAATCTAATTCTTGCCCTCATATTGTCAAACTAGCGTAGTTTAAGTTAAATTCTGCCTAAATAATCGAAGGTTCAAATCAGTTAACTCTAACCAATAACCCATTTCCCATAAGGCCCAAGATTACTACAATGAAGTGCACCTAATGCTATAATTAGAACAGGCATGTGTGAATAGTATCAACGATCTCGGGCGTCGATTGGAGCACGTTGTTCAAGTTTCTATTAACCAGAGATTGAGTGATCGATCGATTATGTACGGGAGTACAGGATAGAATATGGTTTAGAGCCGCTAAAACGACCATAAGAATGTTGAAAAGGTAAAAAAATAAAAATAATTAATGCGTAAATTTCAATTGGAAAAAATTTTTAGAAAAGTACGTTGGTTTTTTAATAAAATATTTTTTGCGGAAATATAACGCTTATAAGTTTTTGGGTGGGGACGCACTACGTCACTATACGGTACAAAATTTACTGGCGAAGCCTACCGTGTCGCTGTACAACTTAGTAGATCACTAATATATTAGTTTGCTTAATCAACTGATATTGCATCTAATGCTATAGGTATAATTAGAACAAGCATGTGTGAAGTATCAACGATCCCGGCCGTGGACTGGAGTACGTCATTCAGGATTCTATTAACCAGGGGTTGAGTGATCGATCGATTATGTACGGCGGTGAAATCATGTAGAATGTTTGCGCGGAAAGTTATTTTACAATAATATATTAGGAAAAGAATAAGAATGGAGTAAACTTTAAGCCATAAGACAGGGCAATTGATTCTAAAAAAATTGCTTATCTAAATAGTCTTACTAGTAACAGACAGCGGCAAGCAAGGGTTTCGTTTTTCCTGTAGAGGTACGAGCCCTAAATTTTTATGTTATTAAAAATTATTTACCTATACTTATTAACTTAATAAGATTGTAATAAATATAAAACATTCATTTTTGAGTTTTATGTCAGTGTTTCATTAGGTGTATGATTTTTAATATTAGATAGTTTATTAGTTAGGAATATATATTATTACACTTTTGAAGTGAAATGGCATTAACCCAAGTAATATACTCGTACTCGTTTTACTTTTTACCTGCAATTCCTCGCTCTAGTTCGATATGTACCTAAATCTACCTGCAAAGGAAATACCAAGTATCCGCCCGTATCCTAGTTCAGCAACCTATAAACTACCTAATAGGTACATCAAACTTTTACATTTCCCCTCGCAAATTGAGGACACATGCTATAAGACATACAGCACTCAAACGATGAGTTGTCATGCTCTACGTTTAGTATGTTGTTCGTGCCTCTACAAAAGTTTTGGAGACTTATGAAAAAGGTATATAACTAGCTAAATAGTGGATAAAGCAGCTTTAATGTTGGGATGTAAATTAATTAAACGTGCATGTTAGCTAGCGAGCACACTGAATAATATGAACGAACGTCACCTTACCTAGATACTGATTTGATTATGGAAACGGTCCGAGTTTTTTTAATCTACGTGTACGTGTTTGTTGATTTTGTACATAGAAAGCTAATTCTGTTAATGATAATAACACATGTTACTGTTTTAATTAACCATAGATAATAACATAAACATATTCAAAGCATGCGACGTCAATTCAGTAAAGTACATTGCAGTATCCAAGTAACCCTGTGATTGCAATACAGAGTTTTGCTGAACTTATTTTTTATAACTTTGTATAACTGCTGCCAGTTATATCGTTAAAATTTTATAATCAAAATTTGAATTATTATTTTATATACTATTTTCAAAGATATATGTATTTTTATTACTTAAATAAAATGCGTCAAACACAACAGTTTGGCCATTAAAAATGTCATTTTGTTCATGTATATCGGCTAGTTGCTCACGTTTGACACCTCTCCTTCTAATAACTTTACGTTATAAACCCGCAGCCCGGTGTATCGTGACTGGCACAGACGGCTCGATTTTACTGCTTTTCTTAAAAGCTGGCACGTTACCGAACGGTTTATAAGCTTGGAAGTAATAAAGTTTATACGTGTAATTTACTTTGCATAAGAGCCTTATCGTATTTTTCGTAGGAACATGTAGACCGAAATATTTTTTTGGGTGTGGGCTGTAGAGATTGAAAAACCAAGCTGTTATTATAGGGGTATTATTATAGGGGCCGAGTATTGGGGCTTATTTATTAGGGTTTGGTGTTTATTAGCCAACAGAGGTTCTTACACAGTCAGAGTCAAGTCAAAACCATAATAATTTATTAAGAGCTATATATCGAGTGACACTCTCGCTCGCACTTTTTGACAAATTTTGAAAAATAATTTCATAGCATTAATTTATTGAAATTTCCTTTAAAAAAAAATTCTTTCAAAAATTCTTTACGGCATGTTTTTAAATAAATCAAACTGGAAACACTTTTAAAATGTGTGCAATAATATTATGAAGGACTGTTCTTAAGGAATTTTCAATAAATTAATTCTATGAATTTATATTTCAAAATTTGTCAAATAGTGCGAGCGAGAGAGCGTCACTCGATATATAAGCTCTTAAAGTTAGAAACAAAACCATATAACATCATTTTGTATGTTTGTTAGAATATTATATATAACATACAAAGACGTTACAATTATGGTCTTAATGCTAAAAGCGATCACTTCCAGACAACGCGGACACAGACAGAACTTATTTGAGCGCAGCATATGCTTAGATCTGCTGAATTTAAGAACTGTGAAAAAAAAGATCAAGGCAAGGTACTTCATTATTTATGTGGGTCTGTGCCACATAATATTTTATACAATTTTACTGCAAATTTTAAATTCTTTTATAACCCGTAAGTCCTATCACCGATCCATCATAGAGCGAGTAACAATATTCACAGCAATTTCGCTGAGTAACCAAGGGGTATTGTAATAAATCACCCTGCAGTAATACTATTGCCTTAGTCATTAGCTACAATTAGTATGAAGTTTCCACACTAGTTTTAACTATACACACTACAGAAATTTTATAGTATGGGCTCGTGGGGAAGGCTAGCTTAAGGGATAAAACTGGCAACTCATATACTCATATTATTTTATTGTATTTTGACTTTTTTTGTATTTTTTACTTATTAAATAAATACCTCAAATTTATTAATTATAAAAGTTATTAAAATATATATCAAATAGTTAAAAAACATGAGTGAAAGGAGAGAATTGAGGCATTTTCCCTGCAGTGGAACGATACAGAGTAAATTTTAAAAAATAATATACACGAAATTGGTATTCATTGAAAACATTTTCCATAAAAAATATATTTTGATTCATTTTGTATTTTTTAATGTTTTCTCAATACCAATTTACCAATGAATAAGATACTGTGTGTACATTGTACATATACGACATAGCTACTAAAAATACCAGATGCTCTAAATTGTCGTATTAAGAAAATATGAACAAGTACGACCTAGCTGCCATGAATGTTAGCATATCATTAGCTGTGTTAAAAAAAGATTTTAATATTCATCGATTACTCGAAGATACGACTGTTTTGAAAAAATCTTTTTTGTTTTAAAGGGGACCTCTGAGAAAGTTTTATAAAATAAAATGTGCGTCCCCTTTTTATTGGAAACCAGCTTGAAGTCAGTTTAGTGCTTACTTTAAAATTCACTTTTGCTACATCTTTGGGTTTAAATCATTTATTCTCATAAAGACATAAAATAGTCTATATGTATTTACATGAGATCATCTTTTCTTTTATAGTCAGACCCTACTATCTAGATTATGTAACATTCCAAAACAGCTCGCAATCTTAGGCTCCAGTGTAGGTCAAAGGTTATAGACCAACGACAATGGAATGAAGTCCCGCATTCCCTGTTACTCCAGGCATTCCGATCCCTTACTGTTATCTGAACCTATCACATTATGAGCTGTACCCTGAACTAAAGTTCTTCACACATTACCTCAACTCAACATCGATGCCACTAAGACATATCTGAAAACAAAGATATCTATTGTAAGCTTTATTTTGGCTACGGTAATACTAGAAAAATAAAAAATAATTGAAAGAGAAGTATGTGATTGTGTTATCGACGTTTTTCAAATCATATTTAGGCTTTTTACCGCTATGCTACTTTTTTTGCGGAAGTAAAATTGCAGAGTAAACGTACTATAGAGAGGCCACGAGTGCGACTGGGATCAATCATTATAAATCAGCTTTTCCTTATATTCAACGACTTAAGCAATAACAATTGAATTTAATTGACGCTTTCACTTAATTGGTTGCTAATGAAACCAATAAATTATACTGGAGTGGCAGGATTGACCGTAAGTTAGGAAATTGTGTGTTGAAAAAATTATGCGCTTTACTGCGAGTCAAATCGTCGTGGCAGCGTTGATGTGATGGGCATAAACCTTTAAGCGGTTTTCAACGTCAGCGCACAAAGCCGGTTTTCAATTTAAGATAACTTTAGGGTGCAATAGACGTTTATTAATACATAGTTTAGACATAATCCGGATTTGAGGGTAGTTCTCACATAGATGCTCGTACGGATTACGGACATTAATCTTACTAACTGTGACGTGGGTCGCTCAACTTATCAACGGTTGCTTGTATCGCAACATTCATTGTTCTAGAAATACTAGTATACTAAGACCAGATCCTATAAAAGTCAGACAGAGAAAGAGGATGAAGACATCTGGAGGGTCGCTAGGAATGGTTGGAGGAGAAAGACGGAGGACCGAGTTGAGTGGCGTGCCATGGGGGAGGCCTATGTTTAGCAGTGGACGAACACAGGCTGATGATAATGAATGATGATGATGCTCGAATAAACTGTATTCTGTAATATTGGACATATTATTTTATTATTCTGTAATATTGGACATATTATTTTATTATAAACATCTGTTATATTATAATGTTATTTTATGTACTTTGAATATTAAATGTAATTTATAAATTAAAACATAGATACATATATATTACGTTTGTCATATATATTATATTTAAACATATATATTATATTTATCGTATTTATATATTTATTATATTTATCATATATTATATTTATGTATTATTTCGGGTCTTATAAGATACTCCTAGTAAATTGTACGCTGCTCTAATAGATTTCCTCTTTTGTTTTTATTTGTATAAAACGTAAATCCGTCATTAGGTGTAAGTTATATTCATAAGTTTTATAATATTTATGTATTAAGACCTGTGGATTTTGTGAATTAAATAAAAAAAAAAAAAAAAAACATTTTTCTTTCTTTCTTATGATGAGAGAAAGAGGAAGGAAAAGTAAGTAATGCCGTGTTCTGTACTATTTGCTATAAAGCGGTTATTATGGTCGTGTTCTGAAATGCTGGTCGATAAAGGAAGGAGTTTACAAAATACGTCCCCAATAACTGACACTGCGATAACACCGCTGATGTTGCAGTCGTCTAAAGGTGACACGACGGTAACCGCTTACCATAATTCCAAAAAAATATAAATTATTACGAATCTTCTACACCATTATATAAAGAGGTAATCTGACTGACTGACTCATCATCGTAAAAACGAAACCGCTGGACAGATTGAGCTGAAATTTGAAGACCGTATTCTTTAGGTGACGTAGTTTAGACCGATAAGAAGGGATTTTACTAAATTCTCACGGGAACGGGAATTATTTTAGTTAAAACCTTAAGTTGATTCGATTTTAATACTCCCCACACCTTTAGTTCCACGACACCATTGCCTTTTTATGGGTAGCTTCTTTAAATTCTATAAAAGTACTAGATTTATACTCTGAATAGTTTTCATGTTCCGCCTCTTTAAAACTATTTCTACGAGATGCCATTCGTTTACTGGAAACCGCAGCAGTCGTTTGCAATTAGAGTATAATAAATTGTGAAACTATACTCTAAAATACAAGAGTCAAATAGCGACTGAAAACGGTGAATAAAATTATATGTTAGAAAAATAATATTATATATTAGAAAGAGATTAAAAATATTTTAAATATGAAACCACAAACGGTTTTTTTGGCAGCGAGTAGACTGCGAGAATTCAGTGAATGTACAAATTAATACTGAGAAGTCTTACCCATGCGCAGGTTTTATATTTCACTTTCATTACTGTGCATAATAAAGTTCAAATACGAAATTAAGTTCGCTTGGAAACAAAACGTTGTTCCGAAGTACGGATTAAATAACGAAGAAGAACGGCCATATTGAACTCCAAAAATAAAAAGAAAATCCTAAATAGAAGTGTGAGTAAACCGCAATCTATCCGCTCTTGTCAGAGTCTTTCAATAAAACTCTATATATTATTATTTATTTATTATTTACTATAGCTATTTATTTACACATATTACTTAACAATATTCATAAAGAAACTATAATATTATATAAATAACTTATGTAAACTATTTTTAATGTTTTGTTCACAAATACAGAATTATATTTGTTTTATTATTTAATCGGACAAGGGGATGCATTGTAACCGATGTTATTCAATCTAGTACTGGAATACGTCATAAGACAGGTACTATTGGTCGATGGCGGAGTAGAATTGAATGGCAGACACAAAGTGATCGGATATGCGGATGACCTTGCTTTGTTGGGTGGAAACAGAGAAGAAGTAGTCAAGCCATGGAAACTATTGAAACGGAAGCAAGGAGAGTAGGTCTAAAGGTTAATGCCGGGAAGACCGAATATATTCACATGCGCCGATTCAAGAACACCAGAACATCTCGAAGTACCCTAACCGTTGGCGATACCACTTATAAGGGGGTGGCGAATTTTAAATATCTGGGCTGCACTATCACGGATACTAACACCAGGGAGGAAGAGATCGAAATCCGAGCACAGAACACCCTCCGTTGTAGTGCAGCACTGCATAAGATTCTAGTGTCCAAGTTTCTAAGTAAGCGCACCAAAATTAGGATTTATAAAACCGTTATAAGACCAATACTCATGTACGGCTGTGAAACTTGGACACTCACCCAAAAAGAAGAAAATAAACTCCTCGTCACGGAGAGAAAGGTTCTCCGAAAAATACTAGGGCCAGTGCGTCACGAAGATGGAACTTGGAGGATAAGAAAGAATGCCGAAATAGAGGACCTCGTGGCCGAGCCAAACATCATCGGCGAGACAAAAGCACATCGACTTCGCTGGCTCGGTCATCTCGAAAGAATGGGAAAGGGTCGTGGTGTGAAGAGGGCGTATGTGGGACGACCAGTTAGTCGTAGACCCGTTGGTCGTCCCAGGTACCGCTGGAAAGATGAGGTGGAAAGGGATGTGCACGCCCTGAAAGTTGAAAACTGGCGGGAAGTGGCACAGGACAGAACCAGTTGGATGCTCTTATTGTCGGAGGCCAAAACTCACTTTGGGTTCTCGCGCCAACGTAGTAAGTAACACATTTTGAAAAATACTGCTTACTAGATCATGCTCGCGGCTTTGTCCGCCTCCAAAGCCTTAATTAGCAGCGACAATTTGTCAACCAATTTGTGTTCCAAATTTAAACCTTTCAGCCTATCAGATATAACAAGTTCAGCGGTTTAGACTGCATTGTTAGATCATTTTCCCTTTACCATTTCATAAAAATAATATTTTTACCACTAGGCAACCACGCCAGTTTTCCTACCTATCCATCACCACCACCAGTTCTCCTATCTTAAAGGAATAATAGCTGATCTAATTTTATTAAATAGTCTTGTTGGTGTTGCCAAGCCATGCCAAGTTGCAGGGTATCGAGTAGGTAATTATTTTCTCGTAAATTTTGGGCCATACTGACGTGACTGTTTTGAGCGATGCCTGATGGAAAATAATTAACTTTAACCTATAAATATTATGTAGTTTATATTATAATAATGCACTTTATAACAGATAGAGTTTATTGAACATCATATTGAATCCTTTATGAGAAAATTGTTTATCTGAAGTAAACAGACTGTTAGAGACAATTTATTATGAATTCTGCTATTTATCCAATAATTCTATTTTCGGGTCACTTAAGCTTCATGACGTAATAGATGTCTTCGGAAGTTATATAAATATATATTACCTAAAATACTATCAAAACAGTGCCCAGAATAAATTATTATAACACCGCATAAAAAGACACTTGTAGTAACGTTAAAAACGTATAAGTAGGTAATAGTATTAGTATTCTTTTATCTGTGGTAATAGGTAGGTGCCAGGTACTGGGATAACATCCATTGTGGAAAAACAAACGACAAAAACTGCTTTCATCCCAGAACGTACCTATTAGAGTTAGCAACATCGTTAGGTGCTTAGCTAGAGGGGTTGACTTTTCATGGAATTTGAGTCGACTTCAAATTAAAAATATTGCCTATACGTTTCATATTTCCCTAAAACATAGTGAAATCCTCAGTGGCTCTGCACTGACTATGGGCCATCAGATCGTCTTGTTCGTCTTCTTACTTTTTCACATTAAAAAAAAAAACCGGTCAAGTACGAGTAGGACTCGAGCACCGAGGGTTCCGTACAAACCCGTAGGTTTGTACGGAAGGAAAAGTGGGTATAAAATTTTATATTGTAGGTTTTGATTCCCTTGCGAGTACTAGCGAGTTTAAAAATGCGGGTAAAATTGCTGTTTCTTTTGAATGCGTTGACATAGAGGTTTGATTTTATTACAGTTTAAAGGTATTATAAACTTTAGCATTTGATATGACTTTCAGTTTAATACCTGCATGCGTTCATGAGAAATGAGGTAGTAAGTATGAAATTATGAAAAATATTTTTTTATATGATGTAACAAAAAATTTACAGTTTTCGCAATTTTTTCTTTATCTCTGCTCTAAGGAATTGTTTTTTACCAAATTTAAAGATTCTACGTTCACGGCAAGTACCCTGTAGGTTTTGGTTTTTTGAGAGTAGTTGAGAATTTAAAATTGCGGCTAAAATTGCTGTTTCTTTTGAATGCGTTAACATAGAGGTTTGATTTTATTACAGTTTAAAGGTATTATAGATTTGAGTATTTGATATAAATTTCAATTTAATACGTTTACGCGTTCATGAGAAAAGGGGTAGTAAGTATGAAATTATGAAAAATATTTTTTTATATGATGTAACAAAAAATTTACAGTTTTCGCAATTTTTCCTTTATCTGTGCTCTAAGGAATAGCTTTATACCAAATTTCAAGATTCTACGTTCACGGCAAGTACCCTGTAGGTTTTGGTTTTTTGAGAGTAGTTGAGAATTTAAAATTGCGGCTAAAATTGCTGTTTCTTTTGAATGCGTTTACATAGAGGCTTGATTTTATTACAGTTTAAAGGTATTATAGATTTGAGTATTTGATATGAATTTCAATTTAATACGTTTACGCGTTCATGAGAAAAAGGGTAGTAGGTATAAAATAATACAAAAGAAATTTTTCATATGATGCAAATAAAAATTTATAGTTTTCGCAATTTTTCCTTTATCTGTGCTCTAAGGTGTTGCTTCGTAACAAATTTCAAGGTTCTGAGTTCACGGGAAGTGCCCCGTAGGTTTTGATTTATTTGGGAATGTCGTAAATTTGCTGAAATTAGCGACATATTCGACTATATCTTTTGATTGCGTTGGCCTAAAAGTTTGAAATTTTCACAGCTCTAAGAAGCAATAGACTTTAGTATTTTTTATAAATTTCAGCTTGTTACCTCCACGCGTTCCTGAGAAAAAGGGTCTTGACAGACAGACAGACAGACAGACGGACGGACGGACGGACAACAAAGTGATCCTATAAGGGTTCCGTTTTTTCCTTTTGAGATACGGAACCCTAAAAACAGTAAAAATAAAACATAGACCATAAATATTCAAAAAACATAATTATAAACATACCGGATTAAAATATTCACCGGAGCTAAAATGAAAAATGACTTCCCAAATTCCGAGACACCACAATACGTTGAAATTGAGCTCCATTTTTCTTAGCCAGCTTTCACAAACATTTTCTTGTTATTGTTCAATTAATCTGTGCTCACATAAACAAGGCGCTGTGTACTCCAGTAATTAAGTACACTATAGTTAATTAATTGGATAATGATACAAGAGGATCTTGAGGCTGTAAGGACTGTTTGGGTGAATATGACCTATAGGTATTGGACTCGCTGTAGCGATATAGGGAGGGAGGAGGCTTAAGACCTTCCCAAAATCCCATACATAATTATTTATCTTGTAGGTAAAAAGGAATTCTAAAGTAAACTGCTCGTGACCACGGTTTATGTAACTGAGCCGAAACGTCGAGGTTGGTTTTATAATGTTTTTGTAAAACTCACATAAAATAATTACGCGATATGTTCCGATTAAAATTAACATGATTTATTTTCTTGGCTAAATATATTAAAAATCTTTTTTTTTGCTTAATAAATTCATGATGTTCACATTAAAATTATCTTTGAGCTGTGCGTTGACATATCGGCCTTGCTTTTCTTTTTGAAAATAAAACATGAATGACTGGCTTTACCATGAAAGCTTGTACATGAGATAGTTTGAGTAGGTAGCAAAGAGCTACTCATTGGTAGGTAGTAGGTAGTAATAATAGCGATCTTTGAGGAGAAGGAAAATTATCGTCCTGCCTTTCTACTATAGAATGTCACTATATTCACCATTGCGCGTCTCTTAACATCACGCAAACGTCTAGCAAATCTCGTTAATATTCTTTCATTAAATAAAACCATCGATCTGCTTCACTGGAAATCGGTCTACGCTTCTCCCAGGAAGATGTTTCCTTTAGATGTTTTTATATTCATTATGGATTAGCCTTTGACCACAATGTAGCATGATTTTAAGCTACAATGCGGGTGTAGATGGTAGAAGACTAAACCTAGGCAGGATAAATCCCTCCCTGGGTTCACTCAACATAATGCAGGAACAAGGTCATAATTACTGCTTAGCGACACGGTTTCATCCACTGGCTGGTAACTAGCTAAGACCGAAGCCTAACACCAGTATGTAGTATTTCCACGAATAAAGGTACGAGTACATAGCAGTCCTTTGCTTTTAATTTACAGATTCTGCGAACTAATAATCAATGACAAAGTCCCAATCTGTAATAAAATCTCTCGAAGCTCCTGTAATCCCGATAAGCTCATTATAGCCTTCGCGTGTTACACATCGTTTCACGAAGCGACGAGCGTGACACATTCCTTTTCTTTCGCTCATCCATGTCGGATTCAAATTGTAATCCCGCCTTATGTTTTCATGTGTATTTTAAAACATTTTATGTGTGCTAAAATGTTGAGAACATCTGCTTTTATTTGGCCTTTATTGTACTGTTCTCAAATTAATGAGATTGAGTTTATTTGCTGTTTCTTATTATTACTCGTATCTTATAAATATATTAAAGGAAAGAGTGACTCATTGACTGACAAACTGATCTATCAACGCACAACCCAAACCGCTGAACGGATTCGCTGAAACTTGGAATGAAGATAGGTTTTATGATGTACATACATTGAAAATCAATTGTAATAATAACAAGAGTATGTACGTGCCGTGCCATAAAACATAGTTTTAAGTTAATAGTTGTTAATCTCATTGTAAATGAACATATTATGTTTGTATGAGAAATAAAGTTCTTTAAACCTATGTAGACCTCTGCTAAGAAAGGAATTTACCACGCGGGTAAAGCCGCGAACACAAGCTAGTACTTTACAAATGTTTAAAAATACATAAAGCAAGAAAACTGATGAATCTGATTCATTAGAGGCCATTGTGACTTATGTTGGCATCACTATTATAAGGCCATAAAAATAAAACATTATTCGAATCATAGAACGATTAAGATATTTAATAAATAGGCAATTCTCAACTTTGTCACTTGTGTATGATGAGTACGTACGTCACTTGATATGTTGTATATCTATAGTACCTATAAAACATTCTATGTATCTACATACACCTATAGTACATTCTATAGTATCTATAGAAAAACCTTTAAATTTTTCTTTTCTATGTCTCTACATACTCAATACTCATACTTTTCTGTGATACATACTTTTACTGTATTACACTTTTTCAGTTTACTGTATTAGTATAGCATTACGCATGTCCACATGAAAATGCTGTGCACAACAAATACCTAATTCATTATTCCGTGTAATTAAGCAGAGTATTTCCTTAAACGAGAAAACGGTTTTCCGAGAACCAATAACAAACTAATAATAAAATAAGTAACCGATAATTAAAAAAGAGGACCCAATTTCAGTAAGCCCCGCCGTTTCGTAAATAAACCTATTTGATCCGTACTCGTATAACAAATTAGTATTGATTGGCTTCGAAACTTTTCTACAGTTGTTTGATGTTTCTGTCGGGTCGGAAATTCCAGGCTAATTTTATTTGGACCAATTTTAAAATAGGTTTTCAGGTGGCTGACGACTTATGACCTTTATTTGTGACCGTGACATCAGACTTATTATTGTTCTCGAAGATTTGAGCTTTGATAAATTTTAAAATAAGGTATTGGCACAGTTTATGTTATGAGAACCGTTATAGTATACAGAAAGTGTCTGGATGATCTCTGGGATAAATAAAGGATACGCGTGCGAAGGAACTAGGTGAAGAGATGACGGATGGCAGATTAGAATATAAAATTGTGTCAATAATAATTATTATGATGTGATCTACGTTATAATCATTGACAAAACTTGCAGTACCCTGCGGTCTTACCTAAATAGTAGGTACCATAGTAGCGTTATTCTAGCGTCTAAGCAATATATATTCACAGAACTCACACTAATGTCATTTTATTATACAGAGTGGTTTTTTATGTTTTTATTACCTTGAGTGATATATAACATTATGATTTTAATTAGCTTCATCCCACACTTATTGACGTACACTAAACAAACACAATTTGACAATGTGATGAAGACACCAGCTTTCATTAACCGATCTATGGGGCATTTCACGTGAAGCGGACAACGAAAAAAAGGTGAGGTTTTGAAAATCGTTCATATTGGGCATATTTATACTTCTAGGGGATATGAACATGTTTGCGTATTTATTTTTTTATTTGATTTTTTTTTTATGAAGATATGGGGTTCTATAGAATTGACCAAAATGACGTAAGGGTTCCTTTGAAATTGTATTTTCGTATTGAAGATATTTATTTTAAAATATTAAATGTATTTTGTTTTGTAGATAATTGACTGTTCTTTTTGACTTTTAAATCAGATTCCAAATTTGAATTTTTTTTCTAGTGTTAAACCGGAAGTGAGTATTTCAAATGGATTTTTGGATAACTTCGACCAATTTAATTTTTAATTTTTTTATGCCAAAATATAGCTCTATAGTTACTAATTTTACCATAAAAATTGTAGAATGGGATGAGAATTAGTTTAGGAGATACAGCAATTTGAATACGTACATGTCACTCTGAGCGTGACTTAACGTTGCCTGTTGAAACCTATCGGTGATATAAAAATACATTTAAACGTTGATTATATTTAAATATTATGATTATGTATAACTATCTTGCCCATTTGTGCCATTATGAAGTCATTTTATTTAAATTAAATTAAAATTTGTTACTTTTTACTCTATCACGTTTTAACGGGTGCACCGATTGAGTTGAAATTTGGTATGTAGATAGCTTAGACCCTAAGATTATTTGTATATAAAGTTATATTATATCTAAATTTGAAATAAAATAATTATTAACAAAATGTATAGTAAACACTATCAAAGTAAACATTTACGACATTTACATATTTTTTAAAAGACAAACGCAAAGATTTATTTTCTCTTTTTTTCTTTTTCAAGTAAAGGCCCATGAGATGGTCTTGGAGGGAATTTAATGCATTAAGCTACTCTGACAAGCTTGCAGTTATCTTTAAATTTAGCAAATATTACGCCAGTGCGCTTTCATATACGGGCGAAAATTACTTCCATTTATAACTGCTCCAAAGATGATATAGAGAACACCAAAAAATTTGTCTGACGACGATTTCCATTATCATCAACTATTTTGTAACCCAAAAACGTTATTATATACACATCTCCAAAACTAATTTACATTCCACTGTTTTCTACACACACTGTTGTTCAGATTTTTTTTTAAACTAACTGCACCAAACCGTTTTACCCGCTGCAACTTCACAGTAACTAACATGTTATTATAATATGGTCTAAGCTATCCATATACCAAATTTCAACTCAATCGGTGCACCCGTTAAAACGTGATAGAGTAAAAAGTAACAAATTTTAATTTAATTTAAATAAAATGACTTCATAATGGCACAAATGGGCAAGATAGTTATACATAATCATAATATTTAAATATAATCAACGTTTAAATGTATTTTTATATCACCGATAGGTTTCAACAGGCAACGTTAAGTCACGCTCAGAGTGACATGTACGTATTCAAATTGCTGTATCTCCTAAACTAATTCTCATCCCATTCTACAATTTTTATGGTAAAATTAGTAACTATAGAGCTATATTTTGGCATAAAAAAATTAAAAATTAAATTGGTCGAAGTTATCCAAAAATCCATTTGAAATACTCACTTCCGGTTTAACACTAGAAAAAAAATTCAAATTTGGAATCTGATTTAAAAGTCAAAAAGAACAGTCAATTATCTACAAAACAAAATACATTTAATATTTTAAAATAAATATCTTCAATACGAAAATACAATTTCAAAGGAACCCTTACGTCATTTTGGTCAATTCTATAGAACCCCATATCTTCATAAAAAAAAAATCAAATAAAAAAATAAATACGCAAACATGTTCATATCCCCTAGAAGTATAAATATGCCCAATATGAACGATTTTCAAAACCTCACCTTTTTTTCGTTGTCCGCTTCTCGTGAAATGCCCCACTATACGAAATCACTACAATAATATACGTAAGTAGAAACAAAACAAATCCAAATGGATCAAACAATAAGCAGTTATTTATTACTCTATTATTTATTTACGTACATTTAATTTACCTTATTGTAATATAATAGCGAGTATAATATTGTGTGTATCCTCTTTACTTATATGAGAATTTGATCGATGTAATCTCTATGTAAGTTTTCAAGTTGGAAGTTTGGTTGGGAGTCTGGAAGTTAATCCCTAGGTTTTCCTGAGGATTCTAGATACCGCGGTGTGGTTTAGAGTCTTAACCGCTAAAAGCAGTGTAAGAAGCTATTTATTACTGTATTAACTGTGGAGGCAGCGCAAAAAACTTTATGCTCACTTTTAAACCCGGAGACACATGTTTTTATTCATTTTATGTAGATAAATACTGCTAGGCTTATTATGATAAAATTTATATAAAAATCGATTCAGGAATCTTCATGTACAATTTTATAAAAATTCATGAAAATAAATGCTTGTAAAAAAGACTACATACAAAAAGTAGTTTTTAGCTACGTTTAAAACCTAGGTACCTACTTTCCACAAAAGCAACAAAAAACTACAGAAATGAGATTTCTTGTTAGCCACTTTCCTGTAGCGTGTATAGGACTACGATTCACGATCACCACGATCTATTTAGATTTGTTACATTTACCAATCATGTGTATATACTGTCTTTGCCAGGTTGTCTGTAAGAGATTGCTTTATGCGATAAAACCGCCGATTGTTTACCTCTAGTTTTAGGTTTGTCATATTATGTTCATAACTATAACTTGTATTTTGGTATGTAATAAAGTGTATTTTGGTGTGTCATTCTATTCTATTCTTTTTGTACTAAATAGGTACTGCTTTTCTGCACATTCTGAGTCTTTGCCACCCTTAAAAGTATACAAGGACGTCTATTTGACGTAATAGTCTTGTTTGTGTATATTTACCCCTAAGATTAAAGCAGTTTAAGCTTGCTTGGACAGGCAGGATTAACTACTTACCACTAATCTTGATGGAATTTTGACGGTCGTAGCAGGTCATTAATCTAAGTTTTGATAACTCCAATTACCTATTCGTATTTTGTGTTCCTATTTATTAAGATTCTAAAGGAGTTTAACTGAGGTGTTCTAGTTTATTTTTTACTAGGTTATGCTCGCGGCTTTGTCCGCATGGAGAAATATTTTCTTAGCGGAGGTGATAGGTGACAAACAAGCAGACGGGCCACCTGATGGTAAGTGGCAAACGTCGCCTATGGATACCTGCAATACCAGGGGTACTAGTATTGCAGGTACGCTGGTACGTTGCCTACCTTTAACATCGTAAATCATAATTATTTTTACAATCCGTTCAGTGGTTTGAGCTGTGTGTTGATAGATCAGTCAGTCAGTTAATCAATCTTCATTGAAACACAACTAAATATAGAAATACAAGCAAACACTACAAAAAAATATATAATTTAAAAGTAACTATTGGCGTCCATATCATTAACAGCTATATTATCTTCCACCATGAAAACAACCATGAACTAGAATGATGGTCAAAAACTTGTTCCTCTATTCTACATAATATTATTATATCTCTTTTAGCGAATACGCTATTTATATAGCAGGTCTCATTATCATCAACATCATCAGCTCACGTTCGTCCACTGCTGGACAAAGGCTTCCTCCATGGCACGCCACTCAACTCGGTCCTCCATCTTCCTCCTCCATCCATTCCCCGCAACCTTCCGGATATCGGTAAAATAAAGCTTGGTACACCCATAATTTAGTAGGTGCACCCATATTTTTTTATTAGGTTCACCAACAGTTAATTACATTTAATCTTACACTATACTTTAAGAAACTAGTTTAATCTATCTTAATGCATAACCTATAATATTATATAGGCGGACACAACATGCTATGTGTTTACATTGGTGATTTTTTTAAATAATCAGTACCTATTGAAGTTAGCTTTACATTATGTGTGATGTTGAACACAGTATGCGTTGTGTTTTACATTGAAAGAAAAATTATATATTTATATACCTAAATAGCTGTACTAATATTTGGTTTGATACTATCCGAAAAAAAAATTCTAAGTAAGTGTTATTTAGATATTAACTTTTTTGTGGTTATTTCAGCGTTATATTTTCTTATTTTTATAAGAAATGTTCTAATACCACCCGCCACTAAAACATTTAAGGTTCACTAGGTAAAATATGGTAAAATGTTTTACCGCAATTTTATGTTCTAAATCTGCCTAGATTTAATTAAGCCTTAGCAATTCAACCCTTTAAAGCTTTTAGACCGAGATATTTACTTAATTTAAACAATAAAATAAAATAACATTAAATGTAAAAGCACCTACTAAACCCGCAGTTTTCCATAGACATCATTCAATTAAGGCAATTGGTTTAGCTTTCTATGCTTATTTTTTATGGGTTTCATTAGCTCTAATATTAACTAAAAACAAAAACGGCACAACTCACGTCTAATATTGTCGAGAATATCTCGACCACGGTTTCGGACAATTACGATGTCCTTCATCAGGAGTTCACGCCTGCAAAACACGACGCTCACTGGCGAGCGCCCGCGCCGCTGCACGGACCGAGCGCTGCGTCGGTGCGGGCGAGGGGTCGCCTGACTCACTGTCACTACTACAGTGGCAGCTAGTGGCTAGTTCTAATATTTCAAAACACTTAATGAATTACTTCATGAATTGGATACGAATAAAACTGCAATTTTGTTTTTGATTACTTTTGCATACCTAACAATAAATTTAAAAAGTCCGCAGTTTTTAGTTACTTACTAATCAAATCAAATATCAATCTTTTAAACAAGTGAAATTTTAAAAATACTTTTTAAAAACAAGCTTTATTTATTATTATTATCTTGCATCATAAAGTACTAGTCAAGGCGAATCAAATGAGCCCAAACTCGATGGGGTTGCGTTGTTTTATGACAAAGTTCCTATGGCCACCTTCCAGCTCCATCATGAGATCAGCTCGATGTCATAAAAATATTGCATTGTCATCCGATTTACACACGCATGCAAATTTTCAGCTCAATTGGAAACCGGGAAGTGGGTTAAATTAAACTCGCAAGATTTGATTACAGACAGACAGACAGACAGACAGACAGACAGACAGACAGACAACAGACAGGTGAAAGTAATATAAAGCTTGTAAAAAAGTATCAAAGCGATTTCAACCTTGCAAAAAGCTTTTGACCAATTGCGAAAATAATGGGACCATTTGGGAGTGCACTTAAAACAGAATAAGCATTTTTCAATTGGGTCAAACGCTTTCGAGTAATCGATGGACATTATCATAAAGAAAAAAATATGTAACAAAAACAAAGAAAGAAAAAAGAAACAAAAAAAAATGTTCGCCGAACTGTGAGCCTTTGCTTTTTTAAGTCGGTTAAAATAGAGATTAGAAATAAAGCCGTTTTTTACAAAACCAGTCTCAAGTTGCGGTGTGTTTAAGGGGATCTTTTGGTATAGCAATAAAATCCCTGCAACAATGAAAGCTTTCAATCTTAAGCTCCATTATCCTGGATTCTAAAACGGGGGAAGTAAAATTGTGCCTCCTGCCATTTGGTTTAAGTTTTAAGACATTTAAACGACTCTAAGGTGGTATACTTTCAATATTTGCAGTTCTTATGTCGAAGTAGCGTGCCATGCCATGGCGCGCGGTACTACTCATATTAGCCAATGTCCAGCAGTGGACGAACTTGGGCTGATGATGATAAAATCGACATAGAGAAAAGTACCAGATTAATTATATATTTCTTCTGATATATTTAATAGTTGAATTACCTCAATGCAGAAATCACCTATTTTAAAAGTTCTCGACATTCACTCACCAAAAATGGTAAGAACATTTTAGTAATTTAATACGACAAAAACTATTTAAAAATAATGGTTGAAGTTTGGTGGTTCAATTTAATGTTAGTTCGTATTCGAAAAGTGATCTTTATTTAATTTTAAAGAATTATCAGTCTACGTTCGTCCACTGCTGGACTTAGGCTACCGCACGACACTCAATTCAATTCTATATCTTCCTCCTCCAAGCAATCCCTTGAACTTCTGGATATCGTTGCCCCATCTCACATTTTTTGTTAACACTTTATCTCCTCGTATGTTGATCGAGCTCTAGGAGCTTGCTGTAAAAAATTATATGAATATTTTTTGCTACAAATTAATTAAACATCAAACTTGTGGCAACACCACTAGAGAAATAAATTCTGTGGAAGGTTTTAAAATAACGAGGCTTTAGTGACACTGAGCCCAGTCTCATTGTATTAAAAGTTCCCAACTCGAGTTTATTTTAATTTGGTTCACGGTTTAGTAATAAAGGCAGATACTGCGCATCATAACGAGTGAAGGCAATTTATATTGTTGATATTGTATCAATACTTGTGTGGGTAGGTAGGTACTAAAGAGTTTATAGAAACTGTTTTTACAACACACAATGATGTTCAAAACTAAATACATTTAGTTCAACTCAAAATGTGTTTATCAAATAGGCTGCTTGTAGTTTTGAATATCGGTGTTAGTCAAGTCAAAACGGTTTATTTTATAATTTTATTTTTATTTTAAATATCTTAAGCACATTCTATATTCGTTATTTCGACTTATTCGACACACATCTACGACAAGATTGACGAATTTATTATTAGGTTAGTACTGCAAACATGTTGGATTAGTTATATTTTCTACAGTTATTTTTATGGGTTGTGATATCTGTCCTATTTTCCATATTCTGTACGTTTAATTTGGTAACTTCAACGTTTCAGTTCGAGCCATTAACAGAGATTTGTTATTGGGAGAGAATTTAATGTAGCTCAGCGATTGTATTTGAAGTAATGGATTATTGTAACTACGGTTCGAGCGGCATTGAATTAACTTTTGTTAATTCGTAAAAGTTAGCTTTAAATTGAGTGGTACATTATTTGACTAATTCAACATTATTAAGTTTAAATGATTTTAGCTCCCACCTAACTTTTAGTGATAGCATCAGCAGCTAAATAAAATCAAATTATAATATTATGAGTTTCGCTTAGCTTGTCGTTTGACAGCATGTCACACTGCTGGGTAAAATTGTATTGAAATATTTTTTATGAACAAAATAGGCCTTCATTTGACTACAACCCACCTAATGAATATACAGATGCTGTCGAAGATGAATCACGTAAGATGCCTACAATGGCACCTTTCCTTTACATTTCTATACTTTATTAATCGAAATACACCAGGTAAAGTTAGCGTACCCACATTTTCTCAAGTAACAAAATAATACATAAGCCCATACGCGCGCAAACTTTCGTAACCCAGGAAGTTGGCCCCTTTATCAAATTGATAACTTTCACAAAAGACAAAATATTTGGCCTCTAACGCTATCCAAATATCAACGAAGAATTTCCGCTGGCAAACTTTTGTGGAGTTTGGGAGAACAATTTTGACAAAGGCTGTTGAAATGGATAAATTAATTATTGATGTAGATAGTTCCTTGTTATAGAGCTTTTTAACCGATCACAAAATAGGAGGTTATTGATTTTAAATATATGTATTTTTAAACTTGTTCGTGGATTTTTATTGGGTTTGTGAGATATTCCACCGGGGGTAGACTTTCTTTGCAGGAAGTCGACTAGGTACCCCAACAGTGCCAGTTATTCTACCGCCTGAGCAGTGGTGTGTAAACATTACTTCGCTTCGGTAGGAGGGCACTGTAGCTAGTGAAATTACTGGCCTGAAAAGTCTTAACATCTTATGACTCTCAAGTTAGAAGCGTTGGTGCAGTGCACTGGGTAGCACTGTACTAATTATGGCCAGCGTTATCTTAAGAGATAACCGGAAGGAGACCGTCTTGCATGTCTTCTTATTTTGTTGTATAAAAAAAAATCATTTACATACACCGATGTAATATACTTATTACTCATCTATGTTTACTTAGAAAAATATAAAAATTTCTAAGCATACTAGGGTCTAGGTACTAGGGTACTTTAGAATCTATTTTCAGAAGTATTATACTTTAAAAAATCATAACTAACGGTTAAGTTGTTTCGGAGGAGTTCTAATAATAAACACTAAACACGGAGTTCAGTAGTTTTCAATAAAATATAAACAAAATTTGACAAGTTTCTGTTTATTAGAAAACATGTTAGAAGTCGGTGTATTTTTACCGAACTTCACTTTTAGTTTTTACTTATCTCTTTTCGGACTAAATTTAGTTGTTAAACTAATACCGGCTGAAAGAGCAAAATCATTAATAATCATGTCACAGCACGAGCTAATTAAATTGTAGAGCCGACCCCAGGAACTCTAATGAAACAACGTGACCTTTTAAACTTAATTTGGATACATTTGATTGTTTAATACGATATACCTCGCAGGCCATATATGGTGTGTTTTACTTTGATGCTCTGCGCAAAAAATATATTAGGTATTATCTACATCTAAATATATAAAAAAAAGAGTGACTGATTGACTGATCTATCAACGCACAGCTCAAAGCGCTAAACCGATTGGCTTGAAATTTGAAACGGTAACAAGTGAATTAAATTAAAAATTTAAAAAAACCCCCAACGCAATACGTAATTCACCATTTTTTTATGGCGGCCATCTTGGATTTTAAATTTTATATAGTGGGCTGTATTCTACTTGTTAAGCCCTTTCATTTGATACCCATATTGAGGGGGTCGTGAAAGAAAAAAGTAATCCGCCATTTTGTAGCGGCGGCCATCTTGGACCGATTTTCACCAAACATGGCTAAGAACACTCTCGACTAACTCTACTTTCAAACAAAAAAAACTAAATCAAAATCTGTTCATCCGTTTGGGCGCTACGATGCCACAGACAGACACATACACACACACACACACACACACACACACACACACACACACACAGACAGACAGACAGACAGACAAACAGACAGACAGACAGACAGACAGACAGACACGTCAAACTTATAACGCCCCGTCGTTTTTGCGTCGGGGGTTAAAAAAGGATTTCAGCACGCGGGCAAAGCAGCAAGCACAAGCTAGTTTAAAATATAAAGAAAAAAGTGACTGATTGAATGACTAACTGGGTTATCAACGCACAACTCAAGCAGAATACGTTAGGTTTCATTACAATACAATATTACTAAAAAAGGATTTTACCAAGAGGTCAAAGCTGCGTTTTATTATTATAAGTTATTTGTTCGAACCTACCCCGCTGTAGATATGGTATTTTCAGGTATCTATTGCGCTAACCCTCCACTATCAAATGGGCCGTCTGCTATTTGGCATAAAATATTAATAAATTCGCATAAATTACACACTTGTATAATAAAACACTTTTGAGTACAAAAATCTCGATAACCATAAATAACAAGCTGTTGTACTCAATCATGTTTTAGTATAATTTAGCAAACCCGTAAACGCTATAAATAAATCCCAAAAGTCATAACAGGGAATGAAAAGTTATAACAAAATGTCGAACGAGTTATCCGCATTTTTACAGCCAAATTAAAACGTGGTCGGTGGAAACAATGACCGCTTGACCCGCGACATCCCTTTGAGCACATTTTGCACTTCTAAATCTAAAGGGAGTCAACTCAAAAATCTACTAGTTTGAGTTATGTACACCATTGAATTCACGAACTGAATATAAATCAATAAAACAAATGTTAAAAATATGCTAAAATAGGTACATTATACTAGCTTATGCACGTTGCTTTGTTAAACATCCTAAAACTTATCTGTGTGCCAAATTTCAACCCAATCCGTTCTACGGTTAGGGCTGTGCGTGAACTGATCAGTCAGTCAACGTTTACTTTCATATACTTAGATATTTCATACTTGTATAGATTACTTAGGTATTTCATGTTTTGCATTAATAAACTGTCATCAATTCTCTGTTTGTAATATAGTTTTTGTTTGTTTTACCGGCAATAAAATTTAGATTCTTTTAAGAACATTTCTACAGCGCAGCAGTAATCAAATCGCCTGTCCTGAAATATGTACTTTTTTGAGTTAACTCTCTTTAGACCTAAATGAACGATTTTTAACCGTGCCTTTATTTGTTCCAGATATCGATCGCGATGATAAGTGATAACAGGATGTGAAGTAAAGTGACGTGATGCAACTGGTAATGCTGAACTTTTTGATCATGTTCGACGTGGTCTTCATATTCTTTCTGTTTCTGATCGCTGTGACGTGTGTGATGAATTATATGCCGGGGAGGAGTAAACGCCAGGAGGTGACGGAGGAGGAAGTGGACAATGACGTCATACCTCCTCCCCCGCTGTTCGCCGGGGACGAGGAACCTCCTTCTAGGGACACGTATGTCGTCATATCACCACCGCTTGAGAGTGCAAGAGCGAAAGACGGCTGTCCGGTTCACGTCGTTTAGTATAAGCACTGATATTATGATGTAAGTATTATTTGTATAATATGTAGGTAGTATATTATGTAAAATTATATTGATATGTGTCGATAGGTTAGTTTGGCTCGTCTATAAAATTACACCCAACTCTTTAATTTCCAACACTCAGTACTGGTTGCCTGGAATAAATCGCATTAAGCGATAAACGGACCTTAACGTCAGTACTTTAATTTAATTTATTTTTTTGTTAGCTTTTTTGGCTCAATCTAAATTGTATTGTATTGTAAGTAATTCTTTAGTTAAAACTAATTCTGAGGTTGACTTATTCTACACAAGTACGAGTATGCTTAAACGCATACTCAATAATACTTATTTTGAAATGGCAGATTAAGCAATGAAAACCAATATTCAAAATGTTTTACGTTTTTTTTTTAGACCATTATGGGAATGCTTTTCTATTTCTTTAAAATTGTTGTGCTTACTTTTACAAAATATTTTTCTTTATTGTTCGTTTATGGGAACTCCCTTCACATTCAAAATCGTATGCATTTTATTATTTAAGTACTACTTTGTCGTTTACTGCACTGTATATCTATACTTATTTAACTTATGTATCTGCGGAAGCTAGTAATTGGCCTTCATTGTCTTATATAGCTTTCTATTATGTTACCTAGCTGTTAGCTTTCTTAAAATAAATAAAATAAAATAAAATAAAAAAAAAGTAAGACTAGTTAATGCTGGGTACTGATTACTGACTGATATATTGATTCGTAATGTGAAGTTTTCAGCAAGCTACACAAACCACCAACAATCCATATCGATGCTAGTTAGGTTTATTTATAGATTAGCCTTCGACCAAGATTTTGTCTGATTTCTAGAGACCCGACGATGCAAAGATTAATAGAGGTATAGTAGACTAGTTTCGCTGAATATCGTGCCGAAACACGGTCTTAATAACAACTTTTTATTATGTCGACAACGCGTCTTAAATACCACTGGTGTTGTAGACGTCCATAGGCGACGGTAACCGCTCACCATCAGGCGGGCCGTTTGCTTGTTTGTCTGTCTGTTACATAAAAAAAAAAAGAGAATGTCATTTTTTTAGGTCTGTAAATTTTTGCACAAAGTGTCCTGTCGTTTTTTTTTATTTATTTCAATTATTTTTATTCATCCAATTCCTAAAACCTTCATGTCACTTCACCCCTGTATGAGCCATTACAGACTCACAAGCACCAGACGGCTCTAATCCGCGATACGATGTACTAAAATATCTCCGTGATGGCACTCGTAACTTTCCTATAAAAGAAATGTCACGGCTTTATGTCTTCTTCACTCGGGTTTAACTTGTAATAGCAGTATGGTGTTGTTTTAATTGATAATAATTAGCGGGAAATGTGTACCTACTTGTGACAGAAGTTAAGGCCGTGCTCCAGAACGATGTTCAGTAAAACCAGGAAGGGATTTATGCCACTTAATTGGCGGTACTGCTAGTGTTGTAGACCATAGTAACTGCTCACTATTAGCTTTTAATCACGATCTCACTCAATGTTGATCAGAGATAGTGTTATCTAATAAGATCTTATAACTTTAGTCAAATTTGCGAACTCGTATCGCGCTCGTATCTCTTCTCTCTCATTTGAGAACTCTAGAAACCTACTCCTTTTTACGTTAGACCGAAATATGATCAGACTGATGACCTGATGATGAGTGTTTACCACCCGGGCGTGTGTGTGCCTATAGACGTTTTCAAAACCGATGGCGTTGGGTCGGGAGTTGAACCTTGTGATCCAGAATCACATTTGCACCACATTATAACTTCTTGACTACCACCGCTTCAATACAGTTTAAAAATTCATTTCTTTGTTTCAGATCAACGTAGGAGTTTATTATGAAGAAGCCTTATGAAACAGTAGATGTCGAAAATTAAATGTAGACATTTTTTACCGAATAGTGAAGTTTTAATAAATTCTTGTTGAAGACTACAAGACGTGTAAAATTGGGACTCAAGTGACGATGAAATTGGTTATACCTAGATAGATATTTAATTCACCACAATCGAGGTTATACTTTGGGAGAAATTTATAGAAAGCAAATACAATAAAACGTGAATTTATTGACACACATTTAGTAGGTATGTACACTTATAAGGGGTTATCTCTTCTTGCGAGAAAATCGCGGTGATATTAAGGTTGACAAAATCTAAAGGTTCTTTCATATTATATCTCGATATTATTCTTTTAATAACTTTAAGATTATAGACCACCAAAAAAATCAAACCAAAAAGATTACGTAAATAGGCGAAGTATAGACGAAATGCGTAAAAAAGATCAATAGATTTTTTATTTACTACATACTACATACAATACTAAAACGATTTTCATGTGTTTTTTCATCGTGGCGATCACAACACGCAATAAGTGCGTGATTCACGCAACCCTTTATTATGTGATTCTTTTAAAATGAGCGTAGTCAAATATGACGCAATATTCTCGCATGTAGAAACAGCCCCTCTATCATAATATCAGCTTGCTTTCTCGAGTGTAAATTAATATTTCTCTCATATCAAAGCAAACAAAATGAGTAATCAACATCACATTATGCGTAAGATCCTAGCGGATTTATTTGTGAATACGTTAACATTTGTACAATCTTTCCCTAATTAGAACCGACGTGACGTGACCGGGACGTGGGTACGAAGAATATTGTTTAACACTGTAGTCAACACAGCGTGATAGTCTGATTTTAAATGCTGTTCCTACAATACAATGAAAATTTGCGTGGACTACTCGTAATTTTGATGATTCGATATTATACACGACATGTACCTTACGCAAATACATCCTAAGGCAATTACATGGCTAGGCTTAAAAGGTTAACAGTAATGATATTTATAGATCATTCCCACTAATTCTACTTTTAGTTCCTTTGTGGATCTAAAGAGTTTTTGTGCTCAGTAGATCCACGTTTATATGTGGATCTACAAAAAATCTCACTTGATCAATTTATCCATTTATATGCACCGGTACCTTAAATATCATGGAATATATTTAGATTTGGATGTTGAGTAAGTTCTGTTTATTTCGTTCATTTAGTCTAATTGAATTGCGCAGGTTTTCCAAAGGTCTCCGCGCATCGTATCTAGTTTCGGAACCGAAAATGTGTTACTGCTTCATAGATCAACTTACGGACGCATAATAAAAATAAAGGTTTTCTGACTTTGAACCAACTTTTTTAAGTCCTATAATTATTAATTATATGATTGAATTACATAACAATATAATATGAATAATAATATTATATTGAATGTTTTGATTAAAATAGTCGATTTTATTTAGAAAAAGATTGTACAATGTTACGTAAAGTGTTCAATTCTCGCGATATTTGCAAGTGCTTGTATAATATGAATGTGACTGAATTTAGATAAAATAGATAATACTAGTGAATAAATTAGTTATTTGTACGCGTTTTAATTGCTAATATGCTATAACATCATTGAAAGAAAAAACGTTATGAGTCTTGTAGGAACTCAAAATACATTTTTACAAGACTTATTTCGATTTTAATGTACATTTCATGCAGGCCTAATGTCAGCGAAATCAATCAAATACGTTTTAAATATTTGAAAATATTTTGTGTTCTCAGTGTAGATATCGATTTTGTATATTTTGTATTTTTTAATAATTTATTTTTATGACAGTAATATTTTTCTTCATAGTAATACGTTATATTTTGTAAATTAATTTGAGTTTGAGTAGTCTATTTAATTATTTTTATGTAAAACACTAAACCAAATTATTATTTATATTGAAGACCAAAAAATTGTAAAAGCTCTTTTTAAGTATAAACTGCCATTATGTTCATCAGATTTTTTAACTTCGTTAGAAATTTCAAATTATTTTCCGAATTCAATTTTAAATTTAATTAAGCATTGAATATCTATAACCAATAGGAATTTAATAGTCATGTAACAGAATCTTTAGTAATAATATAATATTGTATAGTTTTAAGAAGTAATTTAATAAAAAAGACAATACGATGTATTACGATACTCTTAATCATATCATTCCGGTTTAATTTATTCAATAGCACATTTTAATATTTGTTTATAGAATTTAGGTATTTTCTTCAGTTAAGATTTTTATATATCGTTTTCAAACGATGACAGTGTGACATCCCAACAAGTGTAATTTTTCAAAACAATAACTTTTTACGAGATAATAATAATAATGCCGTAGTCCTAGCAATAGCCTCATTAACCCATCCATTTAGAATGCACATCAATAGCCTAGTTCAAGTAGTTTCCATTAATTAGCAATAGTCTTGTCACTTGGCGGAGACTGTCTTTGAGCCCATTTTTTATAGGTGGACTCATAGATAGACTCCGATAAGTGTCACCTATCACATTTATATTAAAAGCCCAAAAGGGCGCATGCGCGTGTTGGACTTTTTTAGACTCCGTGTACGCCTCAAAAAAGGCCCGGGTTTGACCCGTGGTTATGAGCGACATAATAATAATAATTTACCTGTCAAAAGATTACAGATATCCAATCAAAGATCGTTTTCATTAAAATAACACCTTTTGGTATGTCACGCTGTGTACGATATAGGATAAGTGGACGATATAGGATAAGAACGGCATATTTATTATTATTGTTTTTTTTTTCGTTTAATGAAATCTTAATAATTAAGGTCGGTTTACATGGAAGGCGTTAATCGCGCTCTTGCTACCTACATTTATTTTGTTCATATTAATTATGTTTACACTTAAAATGGTTACTTATAAAACCACGTTTTGACAAATTTTGTGTAAACAGTCTCAAATGATATTATTTTACGTTCAGTGCCTATTTTCTATATATTTAGTAATTTATATTTCTTATATAGGAATCATTACCTTAATGTGCTTATTCATAGAAAAATATTAGATATAGAATCATTCTCATAACTACAATGACGGTTTTTGAAGAAAGACATGCGGCATTCGATCTATAAAATACATAATTTTAAATACATAGTAGTCCTTATAATATATTTTGATTTTCTAAAGTATTTACTGACCTTTCCCATACATGTATAAAATACTTACTGAACCACGCGCTTTCGGAGCGCCTAAATGAAAATTATCTTTGTTTCTCTACTATATTATGTATTATGCATGTATAATACATATAGACCGTTATATTGAATCGCTCTATCTTTTAAAAAAAACCTCATCATAATCTATCGCAAAGTTTTAAAAATCTACGCATACATAGAGACCGACAGACAGCATGAACCGACTTTGTTTTATACTGTGTAGTGAAAATATTCAAGCAGCATCTACATGATGTTAGAATGCACTACCTTTAATGGCCTGTAAGGCTAATCGATTACATTTCATGTATAAATTATTAAGTACGAGCTGATTCATTTTTAGAACCAGTATTCTTTACAATGCCTTTTGTCTTTCCTATACCGAAACCGTCATTGATCCTAACGTAGTTTTAGGTACCTGAAAAAAGCATTTAATGAAAGAAATAAAAATATCCATTATGATTTAATAGTGAAAATAAAATCAAAGTTGCATACACTATGTGATAATATACACAATTTTTAAACGTAGTTTATAGTTAAAGATTGTTTTAAAATAATATTGTTATATAATGTGTCACAAGACGCCTAATATGTGTAAAAATAATAATAAATTGCACTAACGCAGTGTCGTCATAAATATTACTGCATTTTTATTATTACACACACCCACACACACATTTAAATTTTTATTTTAGGAAAGAAAAAAGTAAGAAACGCGCGAAAGAGGTATGTCTCAAATGAAATAGTTTCTGCCTACCGCAGCAGGAAACATGCGTGATTATATATTGTAATGTATGTAGTATAAAACATTCTTTTATCAAAAGAAATCATTTCAAGCCCAGCAATGGCCTTAAGACTATGATAATAGTCGTCCTAATAGTCGTATTATTTAAAATTAATTTATATTAAATATGTAAATATACCGACTAAACTCACGGATATAAAAGTCGAAACTAAGCTCGACCCTGGGTTTCGGACTATTACGAAGTCCTTCATCAGGAGCGAAGCGAGTGAGCTCCTGATAAAGGACTTCGTAATAGTCCGAAACCCAGGGTCGAGCCTAGCTTCGACTTTTATATCCGTGGGTTTAGTCAGTATATTTACATAGTTAATATGGATAACTCTCGCGTTAATTTTCAAAATCGTATAATTAATTTATAGGTTAACCTTTGACCACGATCTCACGAGATGTTAAGCGATGTGGGCGCAGATGGTGGCAGACTAAACCTAGAAGACGGGATAAAATAGCAAGATCAAATATGTCTAATACTTTGTTTGTAATTATTGTGTGCAAAGAGTTATCTATCTATCTAAATTCCTCCCAGGCTTTAAATCATCATGCCGGAACACGGTGTCGGTCATAATATGTAGTACCAACCACGGTGTAGTTTAGTGTGGTAACTAGCCACGGCCAAAGCCTGCCTTTATGTTTTTTTTTTTTATGTGAAGAAGTAAGAAGACGAGCAAGACACTCTATGTTAAGAGATATCACTGTCCATATAGAGATGAGTCATAAGATGTTAAGAATCTTTAGCCCAGTAATTGCACTAGCTACAGTGCCCTCCTACCGAAGCACAGTAATGTTTGCACATTACTGCTCCGGCGGTAGAATAATTGGCACTGTTGACTGTTGGGGTACCCACCTAGACGACCTCCTGCAATGGAAGTCTCCCCCCGGTACCTTTATTATGTGTATAATTTCTCAAAATAACATACTCCAAGGACGCTCAACTTTTTCACCCTTTTAAAAACTTTTAGCACAATGAAGCAGCAGGTTGACTTTTTAATTAAAACAATCGACGGTGGTGCCAATAAACTGTCAAGATATAAGTCTGCACACCTGAGCCCTGAGGCACAAGTTTGAGGGAAAATCGATAGATATACAGGAAGGTATGTCGAATGAATGTCGGTCACTGAAAATCTGTAACGGTGCAAGCCATTAGTGTGTAGAGCTTTTTTTTTGTTTGAAGCGCTCAAATCCATGGAATGGACAATTTTCGAAACTCTTGGACAACTTTCTAGGCTAAGTACGCACTTTTTCTCTGACTTTCTTTCCTACTCTCTAATTTTTTAGTCATCTTTGTTACTGTTGGTAAGTGTAGTAAGTCAAAAGTAGTATTTTTGGTAAAATAAAAGCGCATTGGCTCTAGGGAGAAAAGAAAAGTCGAACAAATGTCTTGCTTTTTGCAGCCATGGATTTAATTGATTTAGTTTTAAACGTAAAATCAAGTGTTACAATAATTTAAGGAAATAGACTAAACCGCGATAAGTTTATTTGAGTTTTCTTTTTTATACTAAGTTCGTTCCTGTGAAAGTGATAAGGCAGAGTGTATTTATATTTACGAGGTTCATAATACATTCTTCAATCTGAACAATTAGAAACTTTTAAGAGGTTCAAAATTAGTTAAACACATAATTTATTCTACTTTATTAAATTACCTGATTTTTATGACTATAACTTCAGAGAAAGTCCATAAGGACGATTGTTAAAGACTTATTGTCGTAAAATGTCTCTTTTTACGATTGTGGTATATTTTATTTTCATTTTAGAAAGCGAGTTTATATTGACTTGTGTACTCTTAGTAATTCTGTACTTACATGTTTTTACAACACATTAAGGCTCGTACAAGTTGAGGGTAAAATCGATAGGTCGTGTAACAAAATGAAGGCAAGGTACACGTTTTCTGGTCGAGAGCTTGTCGGATACGATTTCATGTACGCGGAACAATTTCATTATTAATGCGGCGTGAAACGTTATTTGCAAAGCCTATTTGGAGGGTAGAAAATAATACTCTTTATTTACATTCACACATAATGCTGTTAGGTGTATCAAATACACGTTGAAACAACTTTGTTGGGCAATTTTTCCAGCGAAATCACTGAGTAGATTTTATATAACTATTATCTCAGTGTCACAGGTGAAGTGCAGAGAGGCTATCGCCAAACGACATGTAAAACATCCATAGACAAAATTGCGAACATTACTTGCTTAAACCTCCTCATTAATATGGGTAAAATAACAAACGCTGCAATGTACATTGAAGTTGTTATCAATCGTAGTGGGTGAGCATTAGCCAATAGGCCCTCAGGGCCGCGCTGATTATTGAAATTTCAAAATACTGTTCGAGTCTGTTGTCTGATATGCAAAATCCTGATGCTTACCATAGGGTACCTAAATCGTAAATATATTGTCACTCATTCACATAAAAATAAACTGTACTCGGTAAATGTATGACTGCATATAAATACATAATTGAACAAAAGGCTCTGCTGGCTCAGCTGTGCTACTGATAGAAAAAAAAATTAACACTTACAAAACAAATAAAATTACAGCTAAATTGATTTAGGCGTGCAACATAGGACACATGTAAACTTTCGCCTAATACCTATAAAAATAAGAGTATTTATAACAGTAAAAATATATTTCATGTGCACATTTCAATTTACTCCAAACCATCACTCTCAGACCAAACATAAAAATAGCGAGTGCATTTCTACGAGTATTTGCAGAATAAAAGGAAACCATAACGTGCAAACGTGACCTCATAAACTTTATGTTTGAAGATGCTGAATCAGAATGTCGCATGCAAATAGTGCCGTTGCATTCACATTATTCAAGTATTCCTACACTGTTCAGACATAGTACATTACTCTAACTATTGGAGTTACTCGTACTTCCATAGAACAAGTTTAAAATATGCTGCTCTAAGCTTGAGTCAATTCATAAAGAATAACGAAAACTAGCAGGGCTATTGGCTTATTCATAGCCAATAGCAATATAACTAGCAATATAATAATAAGAAATATAAATAGCAATATAAATAACAGAATTTGAAATAAGTGAACGGCGAGACGCACCGCAACGCATCGCATAAAAAATCCACCTGCATTACTATCGTGCATTTCATGAACCAACGCATACGTACTGAGGTATAGGCGAATAATGTGGTCTGAGAGCAGAGCAGTGTGATGATATAGGCAGGCGATGATGATGATAAAATAAATGAAGACATTTAAATAAACATTTTACATATCAGTTTAACATTGTTCAAATTTTGAAGTAGGTAATACTGTTAAAGTATTCATAAATTTCGTTTATTCATGGTGAACATGTGCGCAGAATTAAGCGCTTGGCCACACAACAACAGCTACATACGAGAAAACGAGTGTGTAAAGCTCGCATCGTTAGCGAATGCGGAAACAGATTTCATGGAAAACATTTTTCATTTTTAAACTGATATCAAATGGGTCTTTTTTTTAAGTACGAGTAGAATAGCACTGCGTTTGACCACAGTTACACCTGAAAGATGAGTGGTCGAAGTTGTAACACACAGGTCTAGCAAATACCTATTAACCCTCGACGAAGACACTTATGTTGTAATTTCAACTCTGGGACTCTAACTCTCTCTTTTTAACTCTGGAAATTATCTTTTTTAAAGACTTTAAATTTATATTAAGAGACACAACCCCTCGACAAGGCAATATCCTCCTTCTCAAAGGCAACACAACGATAAGAAGCAATTTATAGCTTAGACAATGCAATAAAGGAATCAACCGGAACCCGTGTTACGAGTGCTACATGCTACGAACTATTTCCTATACGAGTAAGCGCTACAAAATCTAACTACGAGTTTTTTTTTGTCCTGAGCTACTCATAATTTTTTCCTGCACCGGAGCCTGAAGGGTTAGTGGGACTTCCCTGCCGAAGAATGACCACAAGCCAGGCCAGCCTCTTTTCACTTAAAACCAAGTGATGTTTTACCGAAAATGTCGGAGCTGCGGGCACGCTAAAGCACTCTTCCGCGGCCAGTATTTTATACTCCCTTTTTTCCCAAGAAAAATGCTTTTATATACTCCCCTTCAATAACTTCTTATAAATAGCTCTCATGTCCCAAAGTACTCATAACTTTACTACAATTTTATGAATAATCGTTAAAAAGGTTAACATGTTAAGCCGATCTTCGTCATGAACCATTCATAAAACAGGTTGTAAAATTCTGCGACGTCAATAACAATAAAGCCACAGATTGTGTTATGATATTAGTATACCCATTAAAATACACTTAATAAACTATATCCTGTATATAAATATAGACAAAGAGACTATCGTTGACTGTGCAAATACAAGTATCTGAAGTTCATTGGTCACATCTCTAGGAAATAGCACTATGGAGAGACTCGTCGTGCAGGGTTCAATTGAAGGGAAAAGAGCACGAGGCTGTTCTCCAACTCGCTGGACTGATCTCATCAAGAAAACCAGAGAGAAATCTGTGACCCAGTAGACTCGCAACGCCATTAACAGACAAAAATGGCGTCACATCGCAAATCCATCGGAAAAATTCAAGCAGAAGACCGAGAATCACAACCACGATCACTCTGACAAGAGTGTACGACTTAGAAGAAGAAGTATATTAAATAATAATATGTAGCTGTGGTAAATATATTGTGGTTTCTATGACCAACCCATAATTTACCACAGTTTTTAGGTCGCTAAGGTAAGGGAGCAACAAGATTTAATGACTGTCCCCCCAACATAATATATCTTATTGGACAGAAATGTGGTTCACAGTTGGTTGTATCCGAGATACACAGTTCGTGCCGCCCTTAGGTCCTTCTACCTCATCTTTTCAGAGAGTTATTTGATGTTCTTTTATTTAATTTTTTTTATTGAGTCGGAGCTTAACCTCTTAATGATTTATGTTGTCGTCATAGAGATTTAGGAGAAACTTTTAAAGATATTTTACGTAGCTGTCCGCTAGGAGAAGATTTTTAATGTGGGAAAGTCGCGAGCACAATTTAGTAAACTTTATTTTGCATGGTTTAAATGATCTGTAACTATCTGTTAAATAAAATAAATGGATACATATTCCGCAAGATAACAATATTATAATGGTAGGTACTCCAAAAGCCGGTGAATAGCATTAAATGGATATGTCCTATTATGAAGGATAATAATAATATTATGGTGCTGCAAAAACAGAAGCAGCAATTTTTATTAAGTCTAAAAACCCTGCAATATTGAATTGCAGCAAACAAATATTTTCATTTTCTTTTCACACTGGTTTCATTCGAGGGCCTCGGCATTTTACGGTTCGTGCCTTAGTGTGGCATATTCAGAAATATTTGGGATTTTTTTGGTTTAGAATATAATTTATTCCCACGTACGTAACACCTGCAGTCAACAGGCGGACGTGGTCAGCATTGCGAAGCATTTTAACGTTTTAATTTCGTAAAGTTATAGCTTTCAGAAAACGATTTGCATTTTTATTCTCACTGCGTTTGTACTAAACATGGTAATTTCGGTCATTGTTTTGACATAATCTCGTTTTGGGTTTAAAATAATACCTATAATTTTTATTTTATGGATTAACTTGAAATGTTTATGAATTTCTTAATTTCGTCAATTAATTAAAAATATGAAAAGTGAAACTAATAGAGGCATTTTTACACATAAATTGTCACAAAAACTTGAAGGTACTTAGATACATAAATCCTAAAACTGAGATATATAAGTATTGAAAAAAAGATTCACTTTGAATATTTATTTCAGAATGTTAACACGTTGCCTGTCCATGTCCATCCATCCTATCCATGTCCTGTCCTGTCCATCCTATTATTAATTAGAACAATTTCACTTTGAATATTTTTTCAGTATGTTAGTAAGTACAATAAATACAGAAAAATTAAAATAGCTGTATAAGATTTTCCAGCACAACTTCAAACACTTCAGTATTATGTTTTTCTGGTGCAATACATAAATAACAGAGTTTGAATAATTTATCAATTTAGAATAATAAACATAGCTCCCAGTTGCTATCAGTAAACACTTCCAAAGTTTCTTACAAATACTTCAAATACAAGCCTACATCCTAAGTAGAAACTGAACCTCTAGTTAGAAACACGTGCAATAATAAATCTCAGCTGAAACGCAAAGATAAGAGTGCATTCGTAATACGCCGCGCCGTCGGATGCGAGGCTTTTGTGAAAATATGGCCGAAAGAAAAACGTGAGTCGCACTCGCATTATCTTCAGCCTGTGGAAATCCTGCGCTGTGTAAATGTGCAATGCCTAATCTTTTGTTCATATGCGTAAAATGTAGAAATTATTATAGTGCACGTGCAGATGGTTGGACGTCCACAGTATCGCTGGAAGGATGAGGTGGAAAGGAATCTGGAAGCGCCCCAAGCTCAGTCGTGACAAGAAGTGGCCCAGATTAGGGAAGTATAGCATGTTCTTGTATCGGAGGCCAAGACTTAGTTTGGGTCGTTACGCCGCAATAGGTACCTAAGTACGAGTAAATAGTAGAATAGAATAGAATAGAAAACTCTTTATTGTTCACACAAATACAACAATATAAACTTCGAACTAAGTAGTAGTACAAACGCAAAAGTTTTGACGTGTGTAAAAAACAATAATAGTGAGTGATCGAGACAGGCGCGACGTTTGCATGTTATTAAACAAACGAGCTTTTGAATCTGTAAAAACTTTTTTCATTTTAATATTATTAGTGGGATGAGTAGGATTTTTTTTTTTTTTTTTTTTTATTGAGGCTGTTGATTGGCACTTTGTGAAAGGGGCTTGAGGCTAGTGGGATACTTCTTACCCCCCTCGTGCAGAGATAATTTAAATGAGAATTAGTTGAAGTAGAAGTATGCGTTATCCCCATTGTATGTTATATGTACCTATATGTACAATTTCGCACAGATGGCTAGGTTAACCTATTATTACTTATTTACAATATTAAAATATTACTTAACACACTTTCACATTGTTCTTGATAATTGTACACTTTTTTTTTTTTTTTTTTTTTTTTCTTTCTTAACTTAATTTCTACGTTTAGGTCTTAATCAATTCACATAATATTGTCTTAAATAATTAATATTATACAAATATCCTACTACATTACGTTTAGTTTTACAACTTGGACTTGGCCCTTAACCTATAAGTTAGGGACCTATTCTATTTATTATACTCTTTGAGATTATTTACAATTGTTGTTATTAGTTCTACGAATGATTTTATAGTTATGTCGTCTTTTATGAGTTCAGAGATGTTATATTATATACGAGTATTTAATATATCAAAATGAGAACAAATTTGTTCGTGTTTGTGTCGAGCACTTGAGAACCGGGGACACTCACTCAATAAATGATCCATTGTTTGGACAATGTCGGAATCACAGTTACATTTATCAGTCGCGGATATCTTAAACCTATGAAGGTATTGGCGGTGATATCCGTGACCGGTGAGCAATTGTGTGAGATGGAAAGGGGGATGAGTAGGATTGCCTTAATGAAAAAGCCTCAAAGCTTTGTCAATCTGAATGCTGTACAAAAGGACGCTAAAACATAAATGTTACACCAAAACGAGTCATCAAAAAGTTCAGTGGGCGTTTGAGATAAAGCATAATTTTAATTGAAAAATAGCTTGAAAGCGATTTTCTCGCTGACGGCGGCAGAGGCATTTTATTGTCATATTTTCCATTGTCGTTCACATAATGCATGAGTTACAGTGAGGTATTGTTCAAGCGTGGAAGCCAACCGCCGGTTGCATACCGCTGTTTGTAAATTCGTGGTTGGCGCAATTTGGCATGACGCCCGCCCGACCATTGTTCTTGTCCAGAACGAGAGGCTGTGTGTCATTGCCGAAGATTTAATAGAACCTAACCACCAGCTGCTTCTGTTTACAGTATTCACCTTGATTTAATGGTCGATAATCTCTGGAGACATTTGCTGCACTACCTACGTTTAATACAATGTAATGAAATATCACAGCAGCTATTTTAGGCTTAGAATTAAAATCAACGTCCTAAGCTGTCAATTTATATTCTTATTAGTCCAGTTGTATAATATGAAAATTGCCTAAGACATGAATATTATTTACTAGCTGCGCCCAGCGAATTTACTCGTTGTACAGTATGTCTTTGTGTTATTCAAGGGTCAAAGCTACCAAATAGTCACATTCAAACAAAAACAAATACATACCAAACACCAACAACACACATACATAAATACAACAATCATACATTGTTGTAAATACAACATCCAAACATCCTTACATAAATACAAACTTTCGCAATAATACTATTTGTATGATATACCTATCGGCTGCTTAGATTATAGCTACTTAGTTTAGACGCCACATAGTTAAATTCGGTGGACCAGAGACGGAAGTGGCGCCATCTCTTGTGTAACGCAGGCAACATCGCATTTTCATGATCGGTTGACAAGTAAAGGGGAGTGACGGGAAGTGACGTTAGCCAATGAGAGTCGAGTAGTTGCACGGTCGTCCGCTAGGGGCGCTGTTGTGAGCGAGCGGTAGGGCGGACGGGCGTGAGGTATTATATTGAGCTGTGTAGACGACGGAGACTCACTTTTACGTTTGGCTGGCGGCTGGGACGGTCACTTTACTTCGGGACGGCACCTCGGACGGACGTTATGTCCGAAGGGTGACTGGGACGGTCACTATACGGTTTGGGTATCGAATTAGTTATCGAAGCGTTCGTAGCTTTGCGGAACACTCGGTCCCCGTTAATATTGTGTAATACAGAGTAGTGTAATATCATCCCTAATCACATTGTAATGTAACTGTTTGCAACTGTAATAAAACTAATCATATTGTGGTGTAATGTCTTATTCTTCTCGCCCGTTATATCCACGCTGTAAACCATGCCTGAGGGGCTCCAGAATGAGCGACAATATGGTGACAGTGACACATATAGGTTACTACGCTACGCGCCCGGTATCCTGTCCCGACATCAGAAGTGGGATAAAGAACGGTGAAATAATTTAACGTGTTTTTTTTCAATGTTTCAGTTTGCCTGCCTTGTTTGCCGCACCTGGCTTTTCCTGTGGCGAGTGCTGAGTGCCCGAACTGCGCGCTGTGTTTGCGCCGATGTCTACGCGATATGCGCGCTGTGTCTGTGAGATGTCTACGTGATCTGCCTGCCGTGTCCGCGCGCTATAGCTGCGCGACCTCTGCAGTGGAGCGCATTTGCTAGCGCTCGTGTGTGCGCGCCTGTTCCTGATTGCGTGCGTGCATACGTGCGTGTATGCGTGCGTGCTGAGTATGCTGCGCTGTGACCTGCGATGCTGCTGGTTGAGCAACGAGTCGACCTTGGTGTGACTGTGAGCTTTGAGTCGATCTGAGAGATCGAGTCTTATCAGCGATGCAAATTATTTGGTGAGTCGATGTTTTTTTGTTCATGCCTACTTCAAGACTACGTAACCGTAGCTTGTTGTCTACTGATGTGGTAGCATTTTAGTGTGCGATGGGTGGTAGTAGAGAATTTAATTCCTGAGCTAAGTTTTAATGTCGCTCAATACTAATTACCTACCCTCACTTTTGTTGTAAATAGTTGAACATGGCTCGCAGTGTAGTCAGCTTAGAACAAAGCTTAGAAGTGTTATCTGATAATTAATAAGGGAGCGGGAACGCGAGGGGCGTTGTGTTAATGGAAGTAAAATAAGAAATTCTGAGATTTTAGTCTGACTGATTACATTAAATGAGGTTAGGTTTGAGTTAGGTTAGGTGCACTATTGAAAATTGCAATTTTAATGCCACCGGTTTGTGTACCGGTATAATACGATATTCAGATCTTAGGCTTACATTACAATTGAGGTTAGGTCAGGTAAAGGAAACGAAATTCTGTGCTGTGGTATCTTTATTACAGATGAGTGACGTGCAGCAGCGCGTACGAGCGTGCGATGTGCTGTCCTGAGCATCGGTGCGTGTGCGGTCACATGGCGCGCTATCCTGAGCAACAGCGCGTGTAGTCGTGCGACGCGCGGTCGTTCTGAGTGTACAGAGAAGAGAGAAATAAAAAGGGGGGAGGAGAGAAAAAAAAGGGGGGGGGAGAGAGAGAGAAAGGATTTGTATCGCCTTTTATGTTTAGTTGCCAGTCACCACGAGAGATAGAGGTCCAAACCAAACCAAACCAACCAATCCAAAAAAAAAAAAAAAAATTTATTAGTAGCCTTTTTTCACGGTAGTCGATAGCAAATTATCTTGTTCCCATGTCGTAAGGGAGAGTTTGTGTAGTTCATGCGGGTTTTTATTTCGAGTTATAATAGTTTCCAACTCTTGAAGTGAAATTACCTCGACAAAGTGGTGTGATCAGTTGCGGTTGGAGGTGACACGGCTGTTCGATGTGTGTTGTGAGATAGTCGAAAGGATTCAGATGTCTGGGTCGAACCCTATGGGCTACTGCGGGAGCTATAGATCGAAGAGACTCTGTTATCCGGGCTATTGTTATGCTGTGAGTGCATAGTGAGTAGTCGTGGGGATGCAGAGATCCGGGTCGAACCCTACTGGCCGCTGTGGTTGCCGTAGATCGAAGGGATTCTGTTATCCGGGCTACTGTTGATGCGGTGAGTGCATAGTGAATAGTCGAGGGGATGCAGAGATCCGGGTCGAACCCTACTGGCTGCTGCGGTTGCCGTAGATCGAAGGGATTCTGTTATCCGGGCTATTGTTGATGCGGTGAGCGCATAGTGAGTAGTCGAAAGGATGCAGAGGTCCGGGTCGAACCCTACTGGCTGCTGCGGTTGCCGTAGATCGAAGGGACTCTGTTATCCGGGCTATTGTTGATGCAGTGAGTCCAGAGTCAGTCGAAAGGATTTTGTGATCTGGGTCGAACCCTACTAGCTGCTGCGGTGGCTGTAGATCGAAGAGACACTTTTATCCGGTCTGTACTGCTGGTGCATCTTGAGTTTTGAGCTGTCGCGTGTCACAACCGAACTTGATGGCATGCTAAGTCGCTGGGGTATATTTTCTAATGAGAGCCTCAATTATCTGTCACTTTTGAAAGAATTATGTCAGGATATTATGTCAGGATAATTATGTCAGGATGAACGAGCGGTGGAATGTGGAATCAATTAACATGGTGTCCTTTTGTTATAGATGTGCAGTAAGATCGCGCTGGGAGAGCTCACCCTGCGGGAGTTCGCTCTGCAAGAAGATCGCCCGAGGACGTGCGAGCGTCAGGAAGGCCGTATCGGCTGCTTAGATTATAGCTACTTAGTTTAGACGCCACATAGTTAAATTCGGTGGACCAGAGACGGAAGTGGCGCCATCTCTTGTGTAACGCAGGCAACATCGCATTTTCATGATCGGTTGACAAGTAAAGGGGAGTGACGGGAAGTGACGTTAGCCAATGAGAGTCGAGTAGTTGCACGGTCGTCCGCTAGGGGCGCTGTTGTGAGCGAGCGGTAGGGCGGACGGGCGTGAGGTATTATATTGAGCTGTGTAGACGACGGAGACTCACTTTTACGTTTGGCTGGCGGCTGGGACGGTCACTTTACTTCGGGACGGCACCTCGGACGGACGTTATGTCCGAAGGGTGACTGGGACGGTCACTATACGGTTTGGGTATCGAATTAGTTATCGAAGCGTTCGTAGCTTTGCGGAACACTCGGTCCCCGTTAATATTGTGTAATACAGAGTAGTGTAATATCATCCCTAATCACATTGTAATGTAACTGTTTGCAACTGTAATAAAACTAATCATATTGTGGTGTAATGTCTTATTCTTCTCGCCCGTTATATCCACGCTGTAAACCATGCCTGAGGGGCTCCAGAATGAGCGACAATATGGTGACAGTGACACATATAGGTTACTACGCTACGCGCCCGGTATCCTGTCCCGACATACCTACTGAATGAGACAGAAACTAAAATGAAACATTCAGGCTTTTCATGACGTTTAAACACAGGCCACCGCACCGCTCAGCTATCTAAACAAAAATATTTACATACGAAAAGGACTTCTTCTTGTCCCGTTTTTTGGCAACAAATAAATAATATTTCTATTTTTTGTCAAATCCCCCAGACACCGCAAACCTTGATTACATGAAAGAAAAAGGTTGTTATTTTTAGCCATAATAAAATCGCATTGTTTTCCCATGGACTCAATATTATGCGAATACGAAGTCCCGTGAAATGGAAGTGACCCGCGTTACGAAAAGAATTTAATATAGCGGGCTGCCTCTTAAAATATTTTCTCCGGGCGACTTTCTCACATTTCTTTTACCGACATTTCGCAGTTGTTAACAGCCGTGAAAATGTGCTGCAGACCGCTGTTTGGGTCATTTTGTCTAGGCGATGTAAAGTTTGGTTGGTTGAAGTTTATGAACAAGTAGTATTTACTATGTTAAAGTTTTTATAGTAAAAGTTTTATAGTTGAGTAAAGACGTTGATTTTCAAACTTGTTACAGAAGTTACGGTCTGCTAAATCTAGACTTGCTAATAAACATGAAACATGTATATCATAATATGTTTGTTACCTCCTCTTGCTTAAACTAAATAGGTTAATGGAATGAAACCTCATTCCTTCAAATTAAAACACAGCGTGTAGGTTACATTTTACATTCGAATTTGGAAATAAAATGTAATGTTTCTCAAAGTGCGATCCCATCTAGGCCAGTCATCATACCCAATATTCTAATCTTAACCTATTCGGCTAAATACATATTATATTTTCCTACTGTAGGGTAAGGTGACCGGGAAAATTAATGAGCTAAAGCGATTTAGCATATATCATACATTCTTACGCCTTATAAATTAAGGTAATATAAGAATGATGAAAGTTGTCAATGAAAGTCGAGGAAGCGAAAGAGGTGTGAAAATCGTACCAAGTGGAGGAAAATAGTTTCTGCCTACCCCAGCGGGAACAAGGCGTGATTATGTATATGTGTTATGATAATAAAGAGGGTAAACAAATAAAAATCTTTGCCGATTTAAAAAATATATTTACACTGTTTACAATACAAAGTAGTACGACCTGAAAATCAACACCCAACATCACATTAACCTCATAATAGGGAGTCCAGTGAAATTATAAAGCAATTTATCATTTCCACGAAGCATTTACCAAAACGTCATTATTCATTTCGATTGTTGAAAAGCGTAAAAGCCCACATTGTGATGGTTTTTATCACAAACACCCTTAACCCAAATACTTTTTGAAATGGAAACTGTTTATTCGTTTTGCGATGTTAAGAGGGTCTCGTCATTAGTCCCAAGTCTTTGATTTGTGGAAAACTGATTGATGAAATGTACCTTCGTCGATATAATGACTCGCATTACACATCATAATATTGTGGGAAAGTAGATTTTTTTTGTCTCTCACAATCAAAACACCACAAAACAATTCACTTTGAAGATCAACTGCTTTTTGGCAAAAACATAAACCCTTAAAAAAACTGAGAAGCAAGAAAATTAAAAACTAATGTTATTATACGAAGATACCTAAGTAATTTTGAGTCGGCGCCAAACAGGCAATTCAGAATATGCCGAGGAATCACGAAACGCCGACTCTAAATTAGAGGTATACAGGTAGATAATATACTGAACTTTCATTTTATTCTTTCGTCGGTTAAAATTACCTTAAAAACTAAATACTGTATGCGATAAGACCGCCAATTGTAACACTTTCATCAAATTCATCAAATCAAATTTATTAATTCAATGTTAGATATTGTTTGTTCTGTAACTTTTGTGTACATACAATAAAGGGTTATCTATCTATCTACTGTACTTATCGTTTAAAACTTACAAATTATACTAAAAAGCTAAATCAAATAACCCTGAGGTGGGAGTGTGGCCTAGAATTCTGGCGGCATAGTCGCGCTGTACTGCTAACTTTTTGGGGAAGATACAATCCAGCATCCTTCTACTTTTATTTAATTTGTATGTTTAAAAAAAAGATATCTTTATATGTATACATATTTTAATTAATTATACGAGTAGGTTAGCCTTTAACCACAATCACGCAATTTGAAAATTCACATGACTTAAGAAAGCAAAATGTATAGAACCTAGGACAATCTAACATCAAGACCAAATTGTACATTTTTGCAAATAAAGCATTTCAATTCACACAGATATCCAATCCGTATAAAATTCGGATTATACCCTTTAATATATCATACCATATTATAATACGATATCTATTAAACACACTCAATCTAACAATGATTGGCGACTGACCTATTTGATGGAGAGATATTAAACAATATCATGGTTCAATGCTCTAGGTACTGTTAATGATTAACTTAAATAGGCGTATAAATGTGATTTGCGATATTACTAATCTGCTCTTGTTAAAAACCAACCCTGTTAATAATTATAGAGACATATGTATAAAATATGTGGTTTAGTCCAAAAAGACATCGAATGAGAGTTTCATTAAAAATATAGATTCTGTGGAATCGTATACTATGTCTATAACAACAACGATAGTAATTTTAAAACTGACATATTAATCTAAAAATTAAATAAAATCATCATATTAATCCCTATCCACTTCTATCCAAATAAACGCATCAAAATCTGTTTGCAGTTTTAAAGATCTAAGCATACATAGGGACAGGCAGACATACAGATATATGCGACTATTCTATACTATTCTATGAAATATGTTTTGATGTTGAAGTTGGAAAGGAGAAAGAAAATTAAACTTGGACGTAGGGCGCACTATTGTAATAACCTGTCATAATTGGAAACCAAAAACACGCAAAGCTTACCTACTATAGGCATAGGCATCATGTGAACCTAGCATTAGCGTTAAGAATCTTAACCAGAAGTTACGGGCAAGCGTCCCTTTTGATGTATATTTGCGCGTCGGATTCTCGCGGTGGATTATCCCAAAAGGGACAAATCCTTAACGTTCGGACTCGAGTGATTTGCGGCAACAACGGACGATGGGACGAGGGGACTACTTGACAACACAAACAGTATTGTCACACCCTTGTAGAAGTAACCAATGGAGGCTACAACGTAAACACCAAACTGAAGCCAGAATCCCTATGAGTTTCTTGCTCGTTTTTCTCATAGAGGTGCCTTGCGAATGAGTGGTAGGATATTAAAATAAAATGTAAAATTGAATTGCAAAAATGCTCCATTGTAGTCTATAAATGAATTTTGAGTTTGAGTTTGAAGCAAGCAAAATTGCGTCATACTGAATACGTAGGTTGACGATAGTATTTTGTTTTGTATGAGGCAAGTGAGATGGTCAAAAACCGTGACGTCATTTTTCTTGCTTCAGTTGAGTGTTCACGTTACAAAATCCATTGAATATAAACTGCTTGGTCAACCCTATTCGTAAAATGACTCAGCATGTGGATTTTGTAAGAGGACAAGGCAAATTCGTAGCAAAACGATAGCGATCTGAAGTTTTATCCTGATAAACGCCGCATTGGAGGCATGAAAAGCTGCAAAATTTAAAAATATTGAAGTAGTATATTATGATTTCGTAACTTTTTGTTATGAGTGAACTGTAAAAGAGGTTTACCTATGTACGTATTAATAAGGTGAGGAAGATGAGTATTAATATGGTGAGGACCGTCCAGGTTTTTGCAACACACTGAAAGAATTGAAGGACACCACAAACCTTTATAACGACGCGACACCGCGAGCAGCAGCAGACGGCAATCCTGCAGATCGGCCAACCACTGCACTCCAAAATAAACCTCCACAGGTACACAAACACTCTTGTTACGGACAAGAGAGGTTCGAATATCACACGCGCCCGACGGTGCCGTAGAATCCGGCAGGTTTGTATGTAGGTACGGCAAACAAAGCACGGCACAGAATCACTATAAGGCACATCTCTAAAGGTGAGGGTGTTCGCAGAAATTGGGACCGAAAACAACGTGCCTCCGACTCAGTTGCACATGCACTGCGCTTTTAGCATAACGCAGTATTTGAAATATTGGTGGACCAGTTTTTAAAACTACTCTCAATTTTGAATTACTAAGACCGAACTGACTAGGCTATAATAATTTATACTTGCTAAAGATCACTAATTGGTCATGCTATTTAGTGGTGAGGGTAACAAACACAATTTATCTACAACCACACCGATATAAAGACACATTCATACTTTTATAATAAAAATATGAATAAAGGTAAATTAAATCTATACCCAAACTTTCATATCATCGTCAGACGAAAAGTCATGAACATGAAAAGGGTATATATAGGTACATATAATATACGCTACTGTCATCAAAGTAGCGTATTTTCTCACTTGATAGAAAATTCACTTCAAAAATTCACTCAAGCTAGTTTTCAATCACTACCTACTTCGATCGGCGAACAATCTTATTGAAAACCTTCAGAAAAAGATTAATTTCAGTCGAGCGATATTTTAATTTAAAACTCTTGACTAGCAAAAATATCCGCCCAATGCGCCCTACAAACTTTAAACTCTTGACAAATAGCTACAAATTATTTACTCCCGAAACGAAGTTTACCTAATGAGAACAACGTTCAAGTATTTTTAATAATAAATTATACGTAATTAGAGTTTAAGAGTTCTTTTGTTAGGAAGAATAATAGGCTTGTATCTCCATAATGAAGTAGGTACACATTATTTTGCAGAACATTTTTTATGCAAAGAAATAAGAAGACGAACAAGATGCTCTCATGTTGGTAAGAGATAAGCTGCCCATATATTCAGTACAGTGCTGCCCAGGATTTCACAATGAAATTCTGGGAGCACAACACCAGCTTCTTACTTCAGAGTCAAGATGTTGCGACTCTTCAGCCCAGTAATTTGACTAGCTACCTACAGTGCCGTCCTACCGAAGCACAGAAATTTTTGCACATTATTGCTCAGGCGGTAGAATGACTGGCACTGTTACCCACCTACTCGACATCCTGCAAAGGAAGTCTACCCCGGGTAAAAATAATAATCATACTAACAATATAAAATAAATATGCGACAGTTGGTAAGTTACTTCTTCACGCCTATACGGGTGGATCAATTGAGGTGAAATTTAGTATAGTGATAGCTTAGACCCTAGAATAACACACAGGCAACAGCACAGCGATTAAAACCGCTAGGCGTAGCTAGTAGGTAGGTATAAAATAATAATAGGCTGGTATATCCGTAATGAAGTAGGTAGACATAATTTAACAGAACATGAGATTATTAAAAATATGTGGGTGGTAGTTGTTAGATACGTAGTTGGAAGGCTTTTATTTTAGTGACCTGAATACTCGGTTACATTGGCGACCTGAATAAATTAATGTTAGACCCAAAATTAATAATGTGAAACTGTAATTAGTGATACTCATTAAAATATTATAGGTACATATATAGGATAGACATAACTTAAGTGGTAAGGTTTTGTGGAAAATTGCCAAAAACTTCATAGAATAATACAGCAGTACAAAACTTACTTATTATAAAGAAATTTATTGAGCTAGATAATATAAGTGGCTGACAATTTCACGTAATAAATATCACTAAATACATTATTATTTTTAAATTTTAAACAACATAAAAAATTTGAGAGTTAAACAAGTCATTATTTCATCGCTATTATTGTTTCAAATAACTTTTTTTTAAATTTGTGATATAAATAAATTACGTTCGAAATGAAGTTCATTTTCAGTTTTCCATCCATTCACAATTTCCGTTCACCTGCCAGATAAACTATCAAAATCCTTTCTGCAATTTAATATTAAACGTATCTGCGACGAAACCAATCTATTGCCGGAAATGGCCGTCGGATCGCCGTCGAATGAAAACACGCTGAAATTAGTCTCGACGGGCCCTTATCGCGAAATTTATGACGTACAAAACGTACGGGTTAATGACCTCTTTAATGGCTACGAAAATACGTGTGTATCACATGTCCACGTAATAAAAAATGTAACACACAAAATCAGGGCACAATTATTTATTTCGCTGGATGCAGGTCGCTAACAACTGGTATACAGTATACATATATGGAAGGTCCAAAGGGGAGGCCTATGTTCAGTAGTGGACGTCATATGGCTGAGATGATGATGATTTTATGTGCGACGCACGGTAGCGATTATTTTTACAACTTGTCTGTTTAAATTTTAAAATTCGATAATTTTTAGAGGAAATATGTGGTAGCCATGGCACATAAACAATCGGCGGTCTTTACGCAAATAGCAACATTTTACTTGAAAAAAAAACTAAAAAAAGAAAGAAAACGAGGTACTTGTAAGTTTAGTTTGGAAGGTTTGATCCCATTAAAATTTAGACTTTTCTAATTCTTACCATATTATGAGCATAAATTAAGTATATACTCAATACTCAATCTAAGTGAGATTCTATTTTGATTTAATATAATATGTTCAATGTAGATAATTATATCAGTTGTCTAAACAAAAAATCTACATACTATCTTAAAAATCTACATACTATCTTAAAAATCTACATATTATCTTAAAAATCACAAAGAAAACTCCCCAAAACACGTCCATAATTTTATTCAATATACGTATTCGCTCAATATGTTACGTGATGGTAAATGACACCCCTTTACGAGAGTTATGAACCGAATGTTTACTCCCACACGAATGTATGCCGAAACACCTTCTTCAAACATATTTGGTGAAAATTTCAAAGGAAAATGCATATTTCATCTGAAATTTGGGTAAACATTTTTTGTGATTTTGTGTGATTTCGTAAATATGAAAGTTACTCGTATTTTAGAAAAAAAATGTAATCATTTTTTAAGCTATTGCATAGCTACTATCGCGGGCCTTGAGCGTGGGGACCGAATCCAGAAATTCCGTAACGAAAAAAACCTAACACCCCCCACTATGACTTTTTGAAATATCACGCTTGTCTCTTTTGTTTTTTTATCGGTCACCACGCTCAAAGTGTAACTTGAATTAATATCAAAGAAAAAAAAAACAAAGGAAAAAAAATACTGCATTAATAAAATAAATAAATAATTATAATTGCATAAGTTGATAAAAAATGCTATGCAATAGCTTTACCGCGACAGTCTCCGAGTGCCACACGTCTTTTTTTAATTTGGTGACATCATTATGAACCAATGAGTGCACGCGTGCGTGCGTGTGAATCAGCGCTCGAGTAGAGACCACGGACTAGTAAACGCAGCGTAGGACGTCAACCCTCAAGGTGGACAGACGACCTTATAAAGGTCGCCGGAAGACGCTGGATGCAGGTCGTTTCCAACTGGTATGTATGGAGGCCTAAGTTCAGCAGTGGACGTCCTATGGCTGAGATGATGATGATTATTATGAATCACAGTTTTGGAAAATTATGATGTCCATCAGGAGTAACAACACTTGTAGCTTGTAGTACCACCTTCAATAGATCTACGTAACAACACTTTATTTACTGTTACTCTAAAATTTCTAAGTAACATTAGTCTTATTATAATTTCTCTAGTTATTTATTTATTCATTTTCTTGAATATATTGTTATTCCTTTAACTAGAGTCGATCTTTATTAGAATATGTTTAGGAGCGAATAAAAAAGAAACAGTGCAGATAGCAGCTACCCCTGCATAATATCACGACCTTCATTAAACTTTGGATTATGGTCGTGCAGAAGAAGATTTCTTTGCGTTATTAAGAGAGTGACCAATTTCTTTTTCTTAGAAAACCTTGGAAAGCATTGTCTTTCACCAATAGGTGAGGATCGCGGCCAAACGCGTATTTAGTCTGTGTAAAAATATATTGGTTAACATCTATTTGGAACAGACAGCTTTTTCTGAACGAAAGCCCACCCATTATTTAACGTTTTATTTACTTTCATCAATTAGCAAAGATCTCATTCAATGGATGTTTTTTCAGCGCTTGCGCAATTTTATTGCTTTAAAAATACTCCCAGTGCTACATTTCTACACAATTACGAGAGCAATTGAGTGGATTTAAAAAAGAAATTTACTGTGACACCGGCCTTGTCTTGATTTAGTTCCTAATAATATAAGAGATAGCGAGTAATTTTATTAAGGTGTAAAAGTTGCTGAGGTCTGAAACCCTTAAAATAAGTAGTCGTAATATTATTTTACTCTGCATTTAGGGCTATTAGGATTAAGGATAAAACGTTGCCTTCACAGGTACTTTCAAAATATGAAATTTTACACATATAATGTAACAATATAAATTTCATATTTTATAGATATAACACATAAAAAAAATACATTTCTAAAATGAAATAAATAAAACATGTGTATTGTAATATTAGTCAAAAAATCAGAAAGGGTAACCTGTAACCTGTTTCTTATTTCAACTTAAATTGTTCCATTTACATTGTACCTAATAAGAAAATCGAACCTGCGGCATGTCGACTCCAAGAAATTTACTTCACTTCATACTTAACAAAAAGCCGAAGTAAAAAATCTTATCGACCCTAAACCCCAGCTCTCGAACCGAACTCTATTTATTTCCGTCTCGGAATCCGACACAGAGCTATTGTCCGGTCGTGTCCACAGCAATATAGGTTTATTCTGTCCACTGTGTTATTAATAGCTTTGAAAAATAATTGCTCTGCTATTGAGTTCGAAACATGTACCTACTTACTTATCCGTACTTCTGTTATAGTTTGTTCATCTTTTTGTCGATAGGGGATTGTGCTTTTCACTATATTTTTCTTTTGTAGGTGGCAAAACAAGTAAGTGGGTGCTTCGCTTGATTGTGAGGGGCCTGCCGACGTCATGTCAATGTCGCCTGTCGAGGGTATGACTTGGTGACACACGCTAGTCGCTGAAGAGAAGCCGAAGAATCGAGACGATGTCGTCGAGGTGTTGCGGCGACGTCGTCGAGAATAGCTGCTGTAACCCAATCTGGGGCCTATTAGACTCAAAACACTCGTGTTTTTAAGAGTTCATGTTGTAGCTACGAAAACGGAGAACCTAACATCCCTGAATATAACCTCTACATGGATTTAAATAACTTGGCCCAAGCCAAGTCACTATAACCAAGAATCACCATAAGACAAATAATGTTCTTAGGGACAGAACACTAGATTCTATGTCCTTAATATTCTATCCACAGATCGGCCACATGCTAATCTACATAAAATAATATTATAAGAATTTCAATCGTGAATTTGTTCATTTCCACATTTTCAAAAGTTTTCATATTACCGTAGCTGACCACACTCTGTAAATGAATCAAGTTAAATGATTTGAATTTTTCATTCCAGGATATTCCGACGAGCGTTTCATCGGATTACTGAACTGTCGCAACTTTGTTACGTCACAAAGCTATGACGGAAATCTGTAACAAGGTAATGGACGGTTACAGGCATCTATTAAACATAACTTTGTGAAATCATTTCGAAGTTTTATAACGTTTTGTATAGGCAGGTAACGTTATTTCTTTCAGAGTTTTAGGGCCGTAATGAGTTTTAAATGGGAGTGCGAAACTTGTTCAATAAGTATAACTGACGTTTGAGAGTAAGCACACAATAGTCATTGCTTCTATAGGACATTAAGTTAGCGCTTGTGCGTGTCTAAGATTATTTATTATATCTTATAGTGGAACCAGTGGAAAATTTGCCAATACGGCTTCAATATCATCATCATCTCAGCCATTGGACGTCCACTGCTGAACATAGGCCTCCCCTTTGGACTTCCATATGTACCGGTTGGAAGCGACCTGCATCCAGCGTCTTCCGGCGACATTTATAAGGTCGTCTGTCCACCTTGTGGGTGGACGTCCTACGCTTCGTTTGCTAGTCCGTGGTCTCCACTCGAGCACTTTTCGACCCCATCGGCCATCCGCTCTGCGCGCTATGTGGCCTGCCCATTGCCACTTCAGCTTGCTAATCCGCCGGGCGCCGGCTTCAATATGTACGACAATTATTATGCATCTATTTTTTTATACAATAAAAAGTCGAGGAAATCAGATGGTATGCACCATGATTGCCCATATTATCAGATAGATACAGTGCCCCCCCCCCCCCCCCTGATATGCACTTTTTGGAACTGCTTGGCGGATAAAAACAAGCAAAGCTTTAATACTTTCTCAGGCGACTAGAGCAATAAAGGCCTGCCACTTCAAAACTTCAAAAAAAAATAATACAGAAATTACACAATTATTTATTTGACGTAATAAATATTATACGTTTCTGAAAACTAACGTGAGTGTTATCTTTGTTGAAAAACGACTAAACTCACGGATAAAGTAAGTGTATACATGAGTTTTGTCGTTTGTTTACATAGTTATATAATATGTAAAAATATTGTACAATCTTTATTTGAATCCATTGGATTGAATTCCTAAACTATTTTTGGTTTAATCTTTACTGTATTTCGAGAGCCAGTTGATAAATTATTTATCAATAACAAAAATCAAACGTCTCAAAAGCAGCAGGGAGACGTCCCGTGCAAACATCCCTCGGCACGACTCACGATGCCTTCAAGTGGAAACCATTGATATCGGAATTATCTGCCGCTGCACTATAGCTGTGAGATTTATCTGTTCCGTACTACTAACACTACTTGATTTTATTTTTGGAAGAAGAGGTAAAGTTTTAGGCAAAACGCTCCCGTTATTTGAGCCCACAGCTCAGAAGAATACTTTCAATAACGCACAGAAGAATACTATTTGAGCCAGATACATCAAATTATAAAGAACTTCTTCACGTTATGGCTGCAAAATCATGCTCTAAAAGAAAGGCAACTGGAGCAGAAGCACCCATACGAACACCAAATCTACTAATCAGATTTTGAACATTTTTATTGGCTTTCATTTAGTTCAATTATTTAACGCACAGTCCAAGTTTAGTTTTTGAGCAATTAATAAAAACGTGCGTCTAGTTGCAAAAAATTGGTTATTTTTTCAACCCATTCCTCCCAACGGTCTTATATTTTCTTGTTTTATAAAACAAACATATTTATTTATTCATTAAAATTGAAAATTCATCATTTTCTCGTTGTGAAGACTCTCTCTCTCTAATAGACTGTAGTGTCACAGGAACATACATTCCAAATATTGACGACAGTATGTATCATACGTCACAATCCAAAGCCTCAAGTTCAAACGCACACATTCACATTATTCACGCCACAATTCATAGTTTCAGTACATCCAAACATTTCCCATACAGTTCTGCACTAACGAATGGCCGACCCTCGTCAACTTCGCGCCTGAAGCTCTGCCTCACTGTTTTCTCTGTTGTATCAGTAATCTATTATAGAGTAGTGCTGAATGAGAGAGATAAGTGGTTTGTCTTGTAACTTATATAGGTGTACTTCGAAAGAATGTTTGGGTTGTATTAAGTGCTGTTTCTGGACATTAAGAAAGCTTTTGTGGAAAAAAAAGCAGACACCGACGGTCGTTAAAGTCATGATTGATTGACAAAAAAACATAATGATTAAAACAATATTTCCGAAACAACACGATATTCCATGAATCTTGGAAGGAACAGGAAGGTATTCTCCCTGCCTGCTTGGTAGGTAATATTCATATGTAGGCAATGACTGACACTGCATTGGCATCACCACAGACGGAAATCGCTAATCATCAAACGAGCTGTATGTTTCTTTGTTGCTCATGTAAAGTCCCGTAAAGGAATCCATTTTAACGAAAAAATCATAATATTATTAACCATATTAGTGCAAACTTTGAATTCTTCTTTTCAGCAATGTAACTGTGTATAGAATAGTTAATCAGTCACTTTCGTTTATATAAACAGCAGATAAAATTATAAATATATCTTTTTAAATACGAAACGAAACATTTAAGGAAAAGACAAACGAGTTTAATCTTGTAACTTTAATAGTCCAAGAAAATCAAATGTTCGGTCTTCGGCGTGAATCAGCAGTAACTATATTAGTACAACCTTTAATCTAGGGAAGGCGCATCCGTTGATGGTTTTCCGATTCTATTAGCCGCAAAACGTTGGCACGCCGCTTGATTAAGCAGAACCAGCCGGAGGAAACGAGCCTTAATAACAACCCTCTATCTGCCCTTATCTAAACGTTGCTAAGTGCGACCTTTTCAAATGAAATCGTGATATTGGATTTCAAAGGTGTCTGGAAGTAACTTAACGCATTGTTATAGAGCGATACAATTATATTAAAACCACAGAGACGTGAAGTGAGAATAAATACAGCAAACTTGAGCTTATAAATTACTTCATTGAATAATAATAATATGCCTCTAACTCCTAACTTTTTTAAAAGCTTTTATTTACTTTCACCTGTTTGTTGTCTGTCTGTCTGTCTGTAATCAAATCTTGCAAGTTTAATTTGACACACTTCCCGGTGTCCGATTAAGCTGAAATTTTGTATGCCTGTATAAATCGGATGACAATGCAATATTATTATGACATGGAGCTGATCTGATGATGGAGCTGGAAAGTGGCCATAGGAATTCCGTAATTAAACGGCGCATCCCCATCGAGTTTGGGCTCATTTGATTTGTCTTGACGAGTACTTTATGATTCTAGATTGTAATAATAATAAAATTTTGTTTTTAAAAAGTATTTTTAAATTTCACTTGTTATTACAATGATAACAAGATGGGCTTATCGGGTGCGTGATGCTAAGAGTCATGTTTACCTACATATGTATATCAGAAACAGAGCCACCCAGTCTTTTAAAATTCATACTTTTGTGCGATATCCTGAGATTTTAGTTGCTGAATCTTGTAATTAAAAAAATTTTATGGTTAATAAACGCCTACAGATTTTAAAAACAGAACAAAACTTATTGAAATCTAAAAAATCAACACACGTTTAACAACAACAATGTTCAACTTTAATTTGCTCGACAACCTTTTTACTACCAATCCGTACCTACCAATTTGAAAACTATTTACACTATGAATATTATTTCACCTAACGTAGACAAACTTAATATGTAAAACCGAGTTTAGTTAAAGCTGTTATCCACGAGCTTATCAAAATTAATTTGAGTTAACGCAAAGTTGACATATAAACAGTTTTGTTTGAACAGTCCGTATCAGACAACATATTAACAGCATAGTTACCGTGAATCCGACAAATTTTATTGAAAACCAAGTGTGACCATTTTTTTTGTCACAACAGTGTTTTCACTTGGCGGAGACTGTCTTTGAACTAATTTTCTACAGATGAACTCAGAGATAGATTAATAATATAAGTGACATAATTACCTTTAATATTAAAAGCTTAAAGGGTCTCAACCTGTTGGTATTCTATGTCTGTGTATACTTATAAAAAAGCCCGAAATTAGCCCGTGTTTAGGAATGCAATCGAATCACAAGGCGAAGCATAAATGCGATGCCTACGGGCAACTACAAAAAGTGCAATTTAACCGATTCGTTGCGATGTCTAATTTCGCTAACGCTACATTTAAAGGCTCATTCTCATTTTAGCTCAAATTTGATGGTCACACGGTTATATTTCCTAAACGGTTAAAGAAAGAGACATGAATTTTGGATAGGTGGATGAAACATATATCAAGCTACTAAATAAATAAAGATTGTCATAATAGACGCAAAAATAATATTTAAATTTAACATGAAAGGTAAAAAACGGGGCCATTTTTCGTATTCTCATGGTGTCACACTTTCCGTTACAGTGAAACATTTGGGCCCTACTTAAACAAATTCCGGTGTATCTGTATATAACATATACCAAAATTTTCGCAAAGAAATATACTTAACGGTAATCAGTCTAAAAAAGGGCTTCCATTGTTATTTTGAATTTAAAATGACATAATGCAGCGGTCACACGATTTTAGGTGCTTTAAATTTGCGTAGTTTAACGGCTGCTGTTAAACACAACATAAACAATCCAATACAGTGTTCGATTCATTTCAATGATGGCCATGTTCTGCAATCGTAGAAGTAGGATCTAGGACTTATCGAGCCGTAGGAAAAATATAATTGCTAAGTTTAAATTTATTCATGGGTGTACCAATCACTTGCATGGACAACATTTTTATGCATTGTATTTAAGTTATTTAAATCAAAGTTAGCTTTTCGAAACGCCAAAATGTGCATTATAAAGATGTAGTATTTAATTTTCTACATTATACCTAAACTTTCCAGAATTTTACCAAAAAGGGATATTTTCGTCACCAGCGTGGCATCACCTTCATAGCGTTTTTTACCATGAAGGTGATTTTAAAGCCACGAAAGTGATTTTTTGGTTTAGAAAGGGCCTTTTTACCAACTAAAATGTACACTAAACGATTCGTGAGTAGTTAAATTCATCTTTGTAAATAAACGGCATAAACTCACTTGTATTTACTTCGGCTGCGTGCCGACCGTTTCGATCCTGTACGAGGATCTTCTTCAGGGAGTCGCTGCGGTTACGCGCCGGCGTTCGCGCCCCGCTTAGCACTGCGCGCAGCTGCCCGGCGCGCGCGCGCTGACTGCTCTGCGGGTCGCGGGGAGGGAGAGGCCGCCACTTGTCGCGGCGGCTGATGTTGGAGGCACATTCTCGTACACACTGCGCTCACCACATCGTCAGCCCAAATATCATGGCTCGTAGCAGTAGAAGCCGTGTGCAGCACAGGTTTCCACGCCTGCGGCAGCAACCAACCGCCGTCTCTATTAAAATTCGGCCGACGACTTATCTCTATAGCTTCGCGTATTTTTCGCGGAACGAAAAACTTTTCCCTCGCTAATACAGTTGCTTTATCGAAGCGTATAAAGTGGTCCGAATCCAAAATGTGTTCAGTGATTGCCGACGCATTGTAATCACGATTTTTAAGACTGCGAATGTGTTCCTTAAGACGTGTCAAAACATGCCGTTGAGTCTCACCGACGTAGCTCTTGCCACATTCACACGGTATTTCATATACCCCCGGTCCAGCCAAAGGTTCTTTGTCATTACAATTGTCAAAACATTCTTTACATACCAAATTTCTGACTAACAAAAAAGTAAAGTGAAAGGTAAAATAATATCTCAAATTACGCATATTTTCTTCTGAAGTGAGGTTTGTTGTTACGTAGAATGTCGATTTATTGTACATTTTTGGTAGATTTAGACTTTTAAAAGGGGTTAACTTAAAAAAGTTGTGAAAAAATAATGACTGTATCACTTTCGTGGCGTCGAAAATTTCAAAACTGTTTTTCTTCGAATTAAAACGTACAATTTAAATCATTTATATAAAAGTTGACTCGTGTTATCCAGCTCTATACAATATTATACATAAACATTACAAATAAGCAATAAATAAGAATTGCCATGAAGGTGACGATGAGAATCGATTCCATGAGAATGAGCTAAAAAATAACATGACACTGTTCAGTGTCCATCGCCATACGATAATTAGGTGATACGCATCTGTGACTTCGGCCATGCGGAAAAAAAACAGTATTTTGACCATGTTCAAAAAAAGTGATGGCACTGAAACGTTGCCATCCGCAAGGAATCGTTTAAGCAATGTTACAGTTTTTTCAGACAAAGCTGCAATATACTGTACTCTCGGTATCTATTTAATTATTATGTATCATCTATGGTCCGTATCAAGTCCTCGATCGAGTAAAGTTTTTACGGTTTATTATAAGTTAGATTGGATGTACGCGGGTTTATTGAATTTGTGAACAAGCTTGAAGTTTCGCGTCGGATTCGTAACCCGTTCGATGTGTATTGAAGTTTAGCGGAGTCAAGTGATAGATCTGACGCTACACAGTTCTGGATTGGTAACTTCTAACGGTGAGAGAGTTTTCAATAGATCTGGGTTAGTTCCCAAAATGCTGCCCCAATTCACTTTAGTTGGTTAAAGGTTAAATGGTAAATAGTTAAGAGGACTAAATATCTATCTATCTTTGGGTAAATGCGGCTGAAGAGGGTGGCAGTTTGAACCTACAAGGCTGAATAAGTTCACTGAACATCGCGCAGGTACACAGTAGTAAGGACCGTTTGGTGACACAGTTTTATACAGTGGGTTGTAACTAGCCACAGCAGAAGCCCATCACCCGTTTAAAAGAAAAGTGTTGACTAGTCATTCATAAGGTCACCAAAGACGACATATCATAGTATAAATTCAAACACAGAATACCTAACCTACGTCCGTACTCGGTAAAGTGAATCCTGTAGAGCGCCTCACAAACTGCAGCCTTCATCCTCTCGCTTGTCGGGTGTCACCGGAAACACGCTCACAGCTGTCAACACCACACTGTGTTTCTGGACTACTAGTGTAATACATTATAATATCATAAGTATTTTAGATAATATTATATCATTTTCATTAATATTTTACAAGCTTTTTTTAAATTGTGTACTACAAACTCACCACATATAAATATCAATATTTCTCTCCCTGCAAGGTTGACAGGAAGACATTGCTTTTAGGGAGAAGACCGCGAATTGTTACACTTATGCCGTGATTTTACAATACAATACTATTGCAATCAAAAGATAACAAAAAAAACTTAAAACGAAACTATATAAAGGTTTTTATGTATTAAGTTTTCTGTATATTTTTACAAGCTTTATATTACTTTCACCTGTCTGTTGTCTGTCTGTCTGTCTGTCTGTAATCAAATCTTGCAAGTTTAATTTGACCCACTTCCCGGTTTCCAATTGAGCTGAAAATTTGCATGCGTGTGTAAATCGGATGACAATGCAATATTTTTATGACATCGAGCTGATCTGATGATGGAGCTGGAAGGTGGCCATAGGAACTTTGTCATAAAACAACGCAACCCCATCGAGTTTGGGCTCATTTGATTCGTCTTGACTAGTACTTTATGATGCAAGATAATAATAATAAATAAAGCTTGTTTTTAAAAAGTATTTTTAAAATTTCACTTGTTCTGTATATTGTCATTAAAAATCAATTTTATTTTTTTTGTTTAAAAACACGGGGAAAGAGTCAATCGCAATATTATCTGTTGTGCATGTACCTACCTACTTATTCTACCATCATAATAATGAACCTAACTAGTAACTACCTACCCTACCTACTGTAATTTTAATATTTAAGTTTTACTTACCTTGATGTTTGTGACGACGAACAAAGATAATCAATATTATGTATATTATGTTATCACGTAAGTGGCAATATTTGCCTTTGTTGATAATAAAGATCTTTAAACCTATATTTGTAGTGTTTTTATAACGAGTTTTCTATTCTATTTTTATTAGACAAATAATGTTTTTAACTAACTAATAAATATATACGAATTTAGGTTTCAAAACATGTTTTGAATAATAAAAAAATACTTGGCAGTTATATTACATATCATATCGAAGAAATATCATATTATTATTTTGTAACAGAAACCAGTAGGGTTTTTAAGAAACTTTTACACGAAAGTTGTAATTAGAAAGGAAGCAATTCAAAAGCGTTCGGATTGACGTGAATAAGAAGTACCTAAACTACAAGAGAGGATGTTTTAAATAAAGATATATGAGTGACCCAATAACCAAACCAAGCCCAATAGCATCAAAAGAAGCCTATTACTTTAGTTATTTATTTATGTGCGTACCACCGTCATCAATCTTCCATCTCGACAGTGACATGACACTAAATGACTTACCCCCGTTTAATTATAGTAATTTGCCAAATATGTGTTAAAGTTAGATTACTAGCACACTTACATAATGTTATAACTTATAACCCATGGAAATACTTTGCCTGGGTCTCCTCTAGAACAAAAAAGCTTAATAAGAAAGAAAAGAAAGAAAAGAAAGAAAAGAAAGAAAAGAAAGAAAAGAAAGAAAAGAAAGAAAAGAAAGAAAAGAAAGAAAAGAAAGAAAAGAAAGAAAAGAAAGAAAAGAAAGAAAAGAAAGAAAAGAAAGAAAAGAAAGAAAAGAAAGAAAAGAAAGAAAAGAAAGAAAAGAAAGAAAAGAAAGAAAAGAAAGAAAAGAAAGAAAAGAAAGAAAAGAAAGAAAAGAAAGAAAAGAAAGAAAAGAAAGAAAAGAAATAAAAGAAAGAAAAGAAAGAAAAGAAAGAAAGATAAATATTTATTGAGCACAGAAGCACAGGCACAAGAATATTTTTCGTATACATAGGTACTGTAGTATCACAATTCACAAATTCACCATAAAATAACAAACGGAGTAAGCTAAATAAAACCGTTTAAAAACATTCTATTGTACGACCTATTGCGTGTGGAGACGCATCCCGTGCCATCGTGCAGCTCTGCCCAATTGGGAGAGAGCTCAGCTAATGTTGTAGACAAAGTTAATTGTTTACAACGCTGATTTTCAGCATAAGCTAGATATCTTAAAGCTAGGTAAACAATTGGCGGTCTTATCGCACAAGGCAATTTCTTACAGACAACCTAGGAATGGAACAGGACTGAAAATACAATAATAAACGGTGGTGTGCAATACTTAGTCTCTTTTATTTGCCCCGGGATACCTTACCATGAATTTAGTGTTTCTATTTGTGTTAAATTTGTATTTATTTGAGATAAAAATACCGTGAATTTTTCACGAGTTTTCTACGTCCTACTGCTGGGCATACATCTCTTTCATACTTTGCCATTCAACTTCTTCTTTTATCAGCTTCGTCTACAAGCTATTCGTGACTTTTTTATTACGATATATAAATACTCGTAGGTATGCATATTTTTTTTTTTTTTTTTTTTTTCTCTCTCTCTTAGATATTCCCTGACAGAATCAAGGCATGGGTTTTCAGTTTATAATAAGTTTTATTCTATGACCTATGGCGTTAAATAATATTTTTCACTTATTTCTATTTATTACATTTTTACAAATTTTGATGCAAAATTCTAAATACTTTTTGCGTAGCCTTTTGTTTGCTATAATTTCGTTTACATTATTTTCGTTTACTTGCGTTTCTAAATTTGCCTCAATATCAAATCTATCTCTTTCGTACACAGGGCAGTGGAAGAGTAAATGCGGTACGGATTCTATCGATTCGTGATCGCAGATGCACGAGGGGCTCTCCCTACACTTGAAGCGATGCAGGTATTGGGAGAACCCTCCGTACCCCGTCAGCAGTTGGGTCAGCACTCCATTCGGTTGCAGATCTTTTACCACTTTATATGCATTTTTTGCCTCTGGAAGGAACATCTTCGTGATGGAGGCGGTCGCCCCATCACGGTACCTTCGGCTCCACTCCTCAATCGATTCGCTGCGTGCGTGTCGCTTAACGAGCGAAACCGGGCACCGGTCGTAGTCGGGCCACCCCCGACACGTCAACGCCGCCTCTTTTGCCAGGCAGTCTGCGCGCTCATTCCCCGCCAGCCCGGCGTGTGCCTTGATCCAAAATAAAGATACAACTTTGCCCTGACTCAAGGCCCCGTCTAGATTTTTGCGGGCTTCCACCGCTAGCGGGTGCAGGACATTGTAGTTTGCAACCGATTGCAGTGCCGACCTGGAGTCGCTATAAATTCCAAATGTGTTCTCTTTTCTTCTTAGGATCTCTGCTGCTGCCTTACTTATGGCCAGAAGCTCCGCCTGGTACACGGTACAGTACACGGACAGGGCAAGCTTGACGGATTTGATCTCCGTTTCATTGTCCCACATGGATATCCCCGCACCAACCTTTCCTTCGATCTTGCTCCCGTCCGTGAAACATCGTATTTGTTGGGTGTTATATTCGCTCACTTGAGTTTCGTCCGTCAGTTCCGTGTAGCTCAATCTTCTCTGTAGCGCAGGGTGTGGGATCTCTCCAAAGTCCACCACACGTTCCACTTCCTGGTTCCCTAGCACTAGCCGGGATGATCCCTTTCGCGCCTCGTACAGGGCGGCTGTCTCCCGTACCCTGAGATCGAGAGGAAGCATTCCGGCCAGCAGCAGTGCCGAGTATAGGGACACCGTACGATATGCTCTGCATATCTTTATAGCAAAGCTTCTCTGCAGTGTATTGAGCCGCTTTTGGACTCCCAGCTTTTTTGACGCCTTTGCCCAGGCGCTCGATTCGTACGTTACTATAGGCTCGCCTACTGCTGTATATATCACCCTGATGACTTCTGAATGGAGGCCCCAGCTGATTCTGGCTGCCCTCGACAGCTGCTTGAAAATATTCATCACTTTTTGACATATATTTACTATATGTTGGTTGAATGTCAAGGAGCTGTCGATGGTCAAGCCGAGAATTTTGATCTCCTTTGACATTGGTATGCATATTAAAGACATTCATTATTCGTTCGCTTAACTTTCTCTGAAAAAATCCTTTTCACTTTACTTAACACATTTTATTAAACTAATGGTTTAAAATGCCAAGGTCATTAAAATAACATCTAAATTACCATTTTCCGCGAAGCACCGGTTTACCTTATTTCGTACGAAAGTGTATTCCTAAAAGCGGGCGTCCATCACCGTCTATCAAAGTAACTCCATCCCTTTCAAACAACTTACGTGTGAGGGGGACAGATGTATCCTGAGTTTGATTGTCATGGTCCTATATCGAATCCATTAACGTAACCTATTCGTTGTAAGGGTGCAAGATTTTATATCGTTCAATTTACTTTGACGCCCTTAAAATATATCATGATCAGGGGATTGTATATTATGTCAAGTCTAGTTATTGAAGTTGTATTGGCTAATTTAAAATGGTAGCAATAGCTGCAAACTGGCCAAGAATAAAATGCTCTTCTAGACAAACAACCGTAAAGTAAAAAGGAGTGTCTTTTACTTTGACGTGTAATATTATAATCAGTCTCCGACTGCTAGTATGTCTGTTTTAAACATTAAAAAATGTCCACACTTTCGCCTTAATAACTTCTAGAGTTTGTCTCTATGTTAAAAATGGTTTTATTAAAAGTTAATTATCAATTATTTCGTAAAACTGTGACTAGATATTTTGATTTTTGCAACCAGTGTGGTAAATAGCGGTCGTATTCAGAAAAACTTACATACAAATTGAAACAACATTTTGTCGAATTTGTGTTTTTGTTTTTCACCGACATAAGTGACCATGACAAAGATTAGGTACGGCAAAGATAAACCAGCTTTATTTAGGCGCTGTAGTCCCTTTTAATATGCAAATTCTTATCGTGTGTAACCCAAGTGTCAGACGTTTTATTCAGGTCACCTTTTGACCTAAGAATCTCGTATTTGTATCATTTACTTGTCAGCAGTTGATTTTCTAAACTTTAAGAAAACAAATGTTACTAGAAATAGTTTAATTAAAAACTGTAAAAAAGCATCCGTTATAAGCCTACTCGTTTTCGCTCTTGTCCGTTTTGCACAAACTTACTTGCCGAATATCATCTATGGTATATATAGTATTAAAACAAAAATACTAAATAATATTCATTTAAGGGGTAATATCGTGATGCAAATCGCAGATGTAATTCTGGATCACAGAGTTCAAATCCCGGCCCCGTATCAATAGCACCGATTTTATATTATTAAATTAGTTATGTACGGTTTTTCCACTCGCTATACTTGTGGTTTGCTTCGGCAGTGGCTAGCTACCACCCACTGGACAAAATCGTGACGCCAAGCGGTCTTTATAACCGTGTTCCACCACGATGTTCAGTAAAAGCCAGGTAGGAGTTTATCCCGCCTTCGAGGTTTAGTATGCTACATCAATTTAGATAGAAAGGAGTGCTATTACTTATTTTAGTGTGATCTCTCACAGGATGTACTCAGTACTCGTATTAGTGTATCCCCATGAACTTCAAAGGGTTAAAAGTGATTAGATCAAAATCCCTTTGGTCCCTTCAACTTGGATGGGTGATCGTTTGTAGTTAAATATTTACAACCTTGAATGAAAAACGTAAGGCTGAGCTTGGCACATAACAGACGCACCTAGTAGTAATTCGTTATAGGTTACCCTTTGACAAGGATGTCAATTTTTTTTTAAAAATGACCTATGCTGTTGCTCTCAGATTAAGACCTCTACAGCTTTACCGGATGTGTGGTGAGCGCAGGAGGCACTCGACCCAAAGGTTTTTGTGGGCGGCTAGCTCAAGGGCGCCTCAGATGGCACGAACCTCGGCTTGGGCCGTCGCCCAAATACGGGGGACTAGACTTGCCCTGGCACCTCTGAAGGGGCGTGTCCTTGGCCCCTAACAATGTTTTGATCTGTTTGATTATTTGGAGAGAATCTAACCGATCTGAAGGATCTCAGAGGTCTTCGACCGCGAGCAGACTAAACCTAGAAAACGATATATCAATTCCTCTTTATATTAACACGGTAATAATGTCCGTATTGCGAAACGATTAAAATCGTTTAGTTGTTTGAGCTGTGAATTGATAGATCAGTCAGTCAGTCAATTAGTCACTGATTCCTTTATATCTTTCTAATATTATAAACGTGAAAGTTTGTATGGATATCTGGATGAATGTTTGTTACTCTTTCACACCTAAACGGGTAGACCGATTGAGCTGAAATTTGGTATAGAGAAAACTAAGACCCTGGAATAACACATAGGCGTACAGCGGGTAAAACCGCTGGGCGCAGCTAGTATTTAGATAAGTGAACAAATAAGACATTTGCACCGCATCCACAATTATTCCGCGCGCTCCGACCGCCGGGAATTCGATTAAAACACAACCAGTTTAACTTTTAAAACCTTTCCGACATTTCACACCCACAGGTGCGGCATTCTCTCTAGATGACACAGTATTCAAACTTCATCCTTTTACAACTTTGTTCAGTTTAAATTAATTTTTTCATGGACAAAGGGGATATTTGTCTATGGGGTATAAAGGGAATGAAGTATAGTGTCCTTTTATAAAAAAATCATTCCATTGTTGAGAGGGAAGATCGAAGATATTTCATCATTTGTTTTAACCATAGAAGACTGCTGTGCTTTCAGCTTTATCTATAGATACCCTTAGATGGCACAACTCACGATTTTAAATTTTTCGAAATTAAATTTGTATGGCTGCCATTTTGCATAAGAAATAGGTAATCTAGTTCACTTTGGGACGCTCTCTCACTCGCACTATGTGACACATTTTGAAATATAAAATTCATAGAATAATTAACTTTTTGAAAATTCCCCAAGAACCCTGCACAATATTATTGCACACATTTTTAATGTGTTTTCAGTTAGAGATATGAAAAAATGGCAAGATGTTTTGTTTTTTTTTAATTGCTCCTCATGCCATTTTTAATCACTATCACTCCATAGTATAAAATAAAAGTCGCCTCCCCCGTCTGTCTGCCTGAATGCTTAAATCTTTAACTACGCAACGAATTTTGATGCGGTTTTGAGAAATACTGATAATTTTCGGTTCGGCGTAACGAAGTGCGCACGGGTCCACTAGTATATAATAACACAGAAAACAGAGCGTCCCGCGGCATAACCACTCTTTTAAGTTTATTAAAGAGGATAACCGGCGGAAAGAGTACGATAGCTAGCTGACCAATCAAGAAAGAAGACACTCGACGCCGAGTTCCGTTTGGTGACGTTGAGCCCTATTTAGGGGGGAAGACCAGTGGCGGATTTACAGTCTTGGCCGCCCTAGGCCCCAGTCCATGTAATACCTGCACCTACGTCGTATATAACATGTCTACTCCTACTTACTCCTTAAACAGTGGTGGATCCAGAATTTTTTTTCTTGTGAACAAGGTGAATCTCTAAAATAAGAAATGTAATATCTCTGACAAGAACGTGTGCGTTAAACTCGTTCCGAATAGAATAAAATTTTAAAAACCTTGTAATGCTGCGAGCGCCGAGAAAATTTTACGTTTCGGACTACAAAAGATGTGCAATCAGAGCCGGTTTTTAACATTACCAGCGCCCTGGGCGAGATTTCTACGGATATACTATATTCCTCGTAAAAAGCAATTCAAACCCATACTAAAAAGTAAAAAATTCCAGGATTTTTTTCTGGGCCGATTCCGATGGGCAAAATCATGGGCGTATCTAGAAAAAAATCCACCTTTCCAGCTTGCTGCGAGTTCCGAGAAAATTTTGAATTTTTCAGCACGAATGATGTGTTTTTAGCATGCTCCGAGCGGCAAAGAAACTAAATAAGTATTCTTATTTATAAAAGCGCGAGCAGCTCGCTGCGAGCGCCGCGAAAATTTAGATTTGTTCAACACGAATGATGTGCGTTTAGCTTGCTTCGAGTGGCAAAGAAACTAAATGTCCTTATTTATAAAAGCGCGAGCGCCGAGAAAATTTTGAATTTTTCAGCACGAATGATGTGCGTTAAGCTTGCTTCGAGTGGCAAAGAAAGTAAATGTTCTCATTTATAAAAGCGCGAGCAGCTCGCTGCGAGCGCCGAGAAAATTTTGAATTTTTCAGCACGAATGTTGTGCGTTTAGCTTGCTCCGAGCGGCAAAGAAACTAAATAAGTTTTCTTATTTATAAAAGCGCGAGCAGCTCGCTGCGAGCGTCGATAAAATTTAGATATTTTACAGCACGAATGATGTGCGTTTAGCTAGCTTCGAGTGGCAAAGAAACTAAATGTCCTTATTTATAAAAGCGCGAATAACTCGCTGCGAGCGCCGAAAAAATTTTAATTTTTTAGCACGAATGATGTGGGTTTATCTTGCTTCGAATGGCAAAGAAAGTAAATTTTCTCATTTATAAAAGCGCGAGAAGCTCGCTGCGAGCGCCGAGAAAAATTTGAATTTTTCAGCACGAATGATGTGCGTTTATCTTCCTTTGAGTGGCAAAGAAACTAAATGTTGTTATAAAAGCGCGAGCAGCTTGCTACGAGCACCGAGAATATTGAATTTTTCAGAACGAATGGGGCGCCACGGGCGCCCCATTATAGACCCTGTGGCGCCCCTTTTATCCGGCGCCCTGGGCGGTCGCCCAACCGCGCCCCACCCTAACGCCGGTACTGTGTGCAATGAGCTCGTTCTGAGTGGTGAGCAAAATACATAATATTCTATTTATGATTGCGCGAGCAGCTAGCTGCGAGTGCCGAGAAAAATTTATATTTCAGGCTACAAAAGATGTGTTCTGAGCGGTGAGAAAATAAATATTCTTATTATAGAGCAGAGCCGCCGAGAAAAACCCATGGCCCCTTGAAGCCTTTAAAATATTTACGTACTTTTAGTTATTTCTTGTCATCAGTGATTTTTTTGTCACGATTGGCCGCCCCTAATATCTGGCCGCCCTAGGCCCGGGCCTACTGGGCCTTAGGGCAAATCCGCCACTGGGGAAGACGCTATATTAGTAGGGCCTGCCCATGATGGAAGATGTATGGGAGAATGGCCGGGACATTAATGGAAACATCTGTAGGGGTCGAGAAGCAACTGCGCGGTATGTTTGAGCCAGTACCCCTCGGAGTCAGAGGCAAGTACCGCGCGGGCCCCGCGATTCGGTCCGTACGCCGCAAAGGCAGGTAGGACCATGGGGGCGATTCGGTCCGCACGCCGCAAAGGCAGGCAGGACCATGGGATGGTGGATTTAAAAAAAAAAAAAAAAAAAAAAGAGGATAACCGTACTATTTTTAAAGCTACATCACTGTCAGCAAATAATACATAAGCGGTGTGGGCCATTCCCAGCAAATGTAATGGAAAATCAACGGCACAATAAACGTACAGGTCAGGCCTCGCACCCTCCCATGTATCGTGTAAACACATTATGAAACTGGAAATGTTAATTCGATCACAATCGATTTTCAATCCATTGATTGTTTTGAGCTTGGAATTAGAGCAGTCTGAGTAGTCGTAAAGTGCATCTATCTGCACATAAATTGTTCCTGATTTAAATAAAATGGCGAGCATTTTAAACCTGGACAATATCTTTTTATTGTTGATAGGTACTGTTTTTCTTATCCAGCTAATAAATGAATTAAAGTAATATTTTCTAAACCTTACAGAGGGTACGTTAAAACAAAACATCACTCACAACTTTTAGGCTTTAGCTTTGGCGAAACACCAGTACAGTGTTATGTTACTCAAGTTTTCGAAGTCTTACGTAACACTGCAATAGCCATTATGAACACTTAATACATCACTTCTCTTAATACAACCTGCAGGGCTATGATGCGCACGTCGACATAATGTCGCGTGAAATTTGATTTAATGTGAATAATACTCTATGTGGCTGTCATAAAGTCGAAAATTACACACCAGTGAGATCATTTTAACATAGGAGTTTTAACGACAAAATCATTTCACTGGTTCGTAAATCTCGACTTTATGACAGCCACATAGAGTATTATTCCCATTAAATCAAATTTCACGCGACATTATGTCGACGTGCGCATCATAGCCCTGCTGATGTGAAGTGACGATGTGGCCGTAGATGCTAGCAGACTTAACTTAAAAGACGGGATAAATCCCTCAGAAAGTAATGCAAAATGCACAATTTTATCGTAAAAGTTAATCGTCTGGCGTCCTCAGATATTATTTAAAAGATTTCCTCCACTTTAAACAACGACAAACGGTTTTACACTCCGCTGTGGCAGATAAAACTTTAATTGTCAGAGACCACCAGCCTTTTGTTCTTCAAACTTTGTTTCAACTTTAAATGATATCTGGTTAAAGGCGTCTTCACTGAATAGATATGAACCAGTAATTTTACTTTGATTACATACCTACTTTGCAATCAATATTGCATTTCTGTATTTTATTTTTAGCCCCGACGCAAAAACGACGGGGTGTTATAGGTTTGACGTGTCTGTCTGTGTGTCTATGGCATCGTAGTTCCCGAACGGATGAACGGATTTAGGTTTATTGAAGTGAAAACTTCTTTAGCGGCGCTGAACACTTTTTTTTGTATGGGTAAAAACTTTAAAACTCGCGTCAGGGTCACGTGATGCTGATCGAAAAAGCGTAAGATCGAGGGGAAGGGAGAGGAACTAGTATCTCCCACTCTTTCTACCGTGCCTGAGTGTGCTGCTCTGTTGATGGTGTAAAAGTCGTCGAAATTATGGATGGAAGTTGATTTTTCTGAGAGATAAAATTTAATGTAATATATAAATAACGATACAATATTATAAATAACAACATATAAATTGTCATATTTGTGTACGATAGCGCAATAAATAAACATTGTATTCTACCTCATAAATGATAGTATTTTTATACTTATAATTAAACACAACGTTAATATTGAAGTTTTCACTTCTGCCGGCACTCCCGGAGTGCTGCCTTTTTTTTTTTTTTTTGTTAGAAAGTAGAGTTAGGCGAAAGTTTTCTTAGCCATGTTTGGTGATAATACAATAATACAACTATTTATTTTAAATTTTTTTAGTATTTTTCAATGTCATGTAACATAGAATATATATAATAACATAGAATACATAACACAAGATAGAATATTTTGAAATAGTAGAAGCGAAATCCCATGTGGTTTTGCAATCACTACCGACAAACCACTGAATTCAAATTCCCTTCTAACCCAAGCGCACCACGCGTTTGCAATATGTACGATTTTTCATTCGCTTTTCTGGAAAGCTCCGTTGCGTTGTGGCTAGTTACAACTGAATGGGCAAATCCTTGTCGCTCAGCAATGTTCGAACATGTTCAGTGAATTAGGAGAGGAATCATTAATCCTCCTTAATTTTATCCTATTCCATCTTCCTTATTACAACATTTACGTAGTTTTTTTGAAGTGAAAACTTCTTTAGCGGCGCTGAGCACTTTTTTGTATGGGTAAAAACTTTCAAACTCGCGTCAGGGTCACGTGATGCTGATCGAAAAAGCGTAAGATCGAGGGGAAGGGAGAGGAACTAGTATCTCCCACTCTTTCTACCGTGCCTGAGTGTGCTGCTCTGTAGGCAGGGGGCTTAGACAAGCGCGCGCCCAATATTTTTTTTTATATTTTATATTTATATTTTTATAGTTTATATTTTTTTTATTAGACACTTAAATAGGTTCGAATCAAAACTGTTTGTTTCTTACTTAAGTTATCATAAACCAATTGTATCAGTTGTAAAAATTTGCGATGATGATTCTGATAATAACGATGGTGTAAAAGTCGTCGAAATTATGGATGGAAGTTGATTTTTCTGAGAGATAAAATTTAATGTTATATATAAATAACGATATAATATTATAAATAACAACATATAAATTGTCATATTTGTGTACGATAGCGGAATAAATAAACATTGTATTCTACCTCATAAATGATAGTATTTTTATACTTATAATTAAACACAACGTTAATATTGAAGTTTTCACTTCTGCCGGCACTCCCGGAGTGCTATTTTTTTGAAGTGAAAACTTCTTTAGCGGCGCTGAGCACTTTTTTGTATGGGTAAAAACTTTCAAACTCGCGTCAGGGTCACGTGATGCTGATCGAAAAAGCGTAAGATCGAGGGGAAGGGAGAGGAACTAGTATCTCCCACTCTTTCTACCGTGCCTGAGTGTGCTGCTCTGTTTAGGCGGCACAGGGGGCTTAGACAAGCGCGCGCCCGATATTTTTTTTTAAGTTATCATAAACCAATTGTATCAGTTGTAAAAATTTGCGATGATGATTATGATAATAACGATGGTGTAAAAGTCGTCGAAATTATGGATGGAAGTTGATTTTTCTGAGAGATAAAATTTAATGTTATATATAAATAACGATATAATATTATAAATAACAACATATAAATTGTCATATTTGTGTACGATAGCGCAATAAATAAACATTGTATTCTACCTCATAAATGATAGTATTTTTATACTTATAATTAAACAGAACGTTAATATTGAAGTTTTCACTTCTGCCGGCACTCCCGGAGTGCTATTTTTTTTTTTCACCTGACCGTTGTCTGTAATCAAATCTCGCGAGTTTAACTTGATCCACTTCCCGGTTTCTGATTGAGCTGAAAATTTGCATGCATGTATAAATGGGTTGACAATACAATATTATTATGACATCGAGCTGACCTGATGATGGAGCTGGAGGGGACAGAACTCCGTAATTAAACGACGCAACCTTATCGAGTTTGGGCTCATTTGATTCATCTTGACGAGTACTTTGGTGCTAAATGGTAATAAGAATAAAGCTTGTTTTTAAAAAGTTTTTTATTTTTATTTCACTTGTTTTTGTTTTGAAATGACCTACGCAGTTGTTCCCCGACTGAGCGCTCTACAGCTTTACCGGAGGTGTGGTGAGCGCGAGAGGCACTCGATCCAAAAGTGGGATTCCATCTTTCACCACATCATCACTTAACCCTCTACAACCTAAAAAAATTGGAAATAATTCTGACTTTTTTAAAATTCACATAAAATTTGTCTTAGTATCAAGTTAAAAATAAATAAAACAATCATAAAGTCTCTGGTTTCCTGAACTTACCCTCATAAGCGTGGGGCTTAGGAGATAGCTCGAGATGTGAGTTTTGTCTAGTTTAGAGATATGGTTTGATATTAAATGAAAAATAAAAAAATGTGTGCGTGTACTAGTGTACACACGTAAGAAGTGAAACTTCTTTAAGGCCTTATTTTTCGCAAAATGATCTACATGCAACTTTCCAGAAATTGGTTAAATAAAGTTAAATTAGATAAAGTTTAAACAAAAGGATTTTATTATCATAGACATGAATACAAATAATACAATTATTTCACTTTAACTTTTTGCTACTAAGATTATTACAGCATTTCATTAATTGTAATAGAAAATTAATAACATATTTCAGTATTTATGCTCTATGCCAATTAATTGATGTTTATTAAATTCGTGTTCATTGGGGAAAGTGAAAGTACTCTTCGTCTGAACCAACCGTGGTAGGGGCAAGAAAAAGATGGCGCGTAACGGAAAAATGTGACGCGTAACCGAAAAATGTGACGGTAAATTTTTTTCCAACGCCGATAAAGAAGTTTCACTTCAATTATAATTAAACAGTCCTAATAGTCATTAGTCATTTATTATCGATATTAATAATAAGTTTTTAAACATTTGGTCTTCTGTCCTCTTCCCATAACCAGGGCGGGCTAGGTTAGTCAGATTGCTTAAAGATTACAGTGGTTAAGAGCGTATATATCGAGTGACGACTCTCTCGCTCGCAAACTTTTTCGACATCGCTCCTCATCCCATTTTTTATATATCTCACTGAAAACACTTTTAAAATGTGTGCAATAATATTATGCAGGACTTGTATAGAGGAATTTTCAATAAATTAATTCCTTGAATTTATATTTCAAAATTTGTCAAATTGTGCGAGCGAGAGAGTCGTCACTCGATATATACCCTCTTAAAAGCTAGTGAAAAAATATGTAAGCCGTTTTCAACGTCACTAAATAAGTAGGTCGTGGGTCAATCCTGAAAGAGACTCGTTGAGTAAAGCCATCGCGTGACTCGCCATTCCTAACATACTAGCAAATCACGAAAAAAGTAATAAGTAAGGAAGTATGCCATAAAATATCTATGTCATCCACCCGGTTAACGAATCTAGGAATGAATTTAGACATAAAATAAAATATTTTTTCATGAAACAAACGTACTTTTTGTCCAGTATTAAAACGCGCGCCAATCCTTTAAACGACAGGAACATTTTGTAAAGTGGATAAGTGTAATTTTAAACTGGACAAACCGTTCATGTAACCCTTATTTCACAAAAACACGATCCCATAACTCATTCCATAAATTGTGTAATATTTTAATTAAATCAACAGTAGGTACCTATATGAAAATGGAGTCGTGTTAAACTAAACGAACCATTGTGAAAGGACAATGCGTAGTCTTCCTGTGTCGAAATGGGAATATTATAAATCCTTGTAACTTATTATTATTCTGCTTTGGGAGAAGATTATAATACTAAATGAGATGAAATATTTGATACCGATTATATAATTTCAGTAAGCATAATAATTATTTTACTAATTGGTTTGAGGAAAATTGGGGAAAAGCGATAATTATTTAGTCCAAAACAGCGACCTGGAATGAAAATTGGCTTGTACCAAGATAACTTTTTTTGCGTAACCTCTTTCTCAATCATTTTTTTGCGCGATCAGCAGATGATCGAGACGAATCTGACACTCGCCAAATCTTACGCGGTAACGCCTACCCTTTAATGCGCAGTGATACCTTGGTATCCTACAAAGTTCTTCGCACACTGTAACCACAATAAACATTTTCTATAATAGCTTAAAAACTAGAAAAGAATAGTATAAAAAACAATTGAAATTTACACATCAGAGAAAAAGTATTACAATTGGCGGCCTTATCGCTAACAGCGACATATTCATGAATTTTAAAATACAGGGAAGACGCGTGTCGAGCTCGGGCCCTGAGCGTGATCACATATAGCCTGAACACACCCTAATATATTTATAGAGGTAGTCATCATCAGCCTTCAATTGCCCACTGCTGGGCATAGGCCTCCCTTTGATTTTGCCATTCTCCCCTGTCTCTTGCAGTCCTCATCCAGCTGCCTCCAGCCCGCTTCTTAATGTCGTCAGTCCATCGCGCCATCGGACGACCCGGATTTCTCCGCCCTAAACTAGGTCACCATTCGGTTAAGGCCCGACTCCACCTACCACCATCACCACGCCATCACCACGTCTGGCCACGTGTCCTGTCCAACTCCATTTAAAGCTCCATCACCTTGCTTCCGATGTCTTTCACCTTTGTTCGGCGTCGGATTTCGGTAGTTAGAGGTAGTACTTGTGACAAACCTATATTATGTGACCCAGCTTAAAAATATTACACAACATAATGTAACACAATAAACTCCTACCATTTTTCAACAATAACTCAATTAAACACCAATTTATATGACTGTACGAAATCACAATTTATTCGTTCAGGTGGTCTCAATGAAACGAATTAAGCGGCAATTAATCAATTACTTTGAGCACGAGGTATCTACTGCAAGGGTTTTTTGAATTACCTATTCACTGTTGTAATTAATATACAAAGCCGTTGACTAAGTGGTTTTGAAATTTTTCTACGCCACGTTTTTAGATTATTTGGTGTAATAGTATAAATAGCACGTATTTTTTATATTATAAAACCTATAACGAAAGATATATTATAAGTACCTACAGATATTATGAACCTAATTCTACAAATATTATATATGCGAAAGTTTGGATGTATGTATTTGTGTTTGATACCTTTTCACGGCTGAATAGATAAAGCTGAAGTACCTAGTAGACTCCGATGTAATAATGTCATGTATAAAATGTACAACAAAATTCTTAATAATTATTTTATAGAATCTAACTTAACTCTTCTTTAACGATTTTTCTCGATATTTTTTAAGGTATACTATTATATCCTTAGTGGCCTTAAAATAATTTGAAAATTTAATTTGACCTATATTGCAGGTACCTGTTTTCATTAACAACATAACTGATTTATTCCAGGTTAAAATCTGCATAGTTTGAGCGAGAGGGACAAAAGGGCCCTTGGGAGTCCTCAAGGAATTTACGGTTGGGGATTGTTAGAGTTTGCAGCGAGATACTTGTAATTGCGTGTGTTGTATCATAGTTTGAATGCAACATAGTTTCACTGATAACTAATCTAATATATACATTTCAAACTATTAATGTTTATATCAAAGTTATAACTGCTGTAGAATATAATTGATTAATACTTGTTGTACTTGTGTACTTACCTATACCAAAAAAAAACAAAAAACTTACTGGATAAGATAACTGATACACTAATCGATTACTGCAGCTACATTTCTTCTGGATAATAATTACGTTTTCTTTATTAAAAATCTTAGGAATTTATTATTAAATATATATTTATATGTAGCCAGCCACTTTGCTCAAATGTTTTCAAATGAAGTCCCCAGTGCTCAAAACGTCTAAAAAACTTATTGCTTCACGCAAACAGTAATGCCAAGCGAAGCGCCGCGCCGGTTTTAGAAATACGCTAAAAAGGGCCGTACATTAGTTAAAAATTACGCATTGACCATCTATTAACAAGGGTCCCAAATATTACTACACCAGTTTCAACATACCAAGTTCGAAAATTTAAGCAAATCAAATAAAAGTGAATTGCACTACCTGTTAGTTTAATATCTATTTGGCTACCATACTGACTACCTAGTGTAATCTTCTAATCGCGATCAAATGCAGAGGTTACTGATCCACTGACCTATTCATTAAAGGGTAAATGTGCAAAAAGAGAAGCGTGTCATTTCAAATATATAAAATCTTTTTAAATAATTTTTCGGTCGATAATGTTAAAACATAGGTGTACTTTAAGTTTGCCCTGAACAATAATTTGTTTATTAGAACAATAATATTGCTCTCAAATCCCTGTATATTGCTGAAAACCAATCGTATTAAAATAAGTCCCTTAGTTTATAAGATCTAGGTACGAAAACTAGGGATGTGACTTTATTTCATTTGATGAAGAGTTATTAAACTCAAAAAAATGTTAGGTAAGTGTTTATGCTTCCTTGTTTTCTAAGTAAATGTCATATCACGGCACAGCCTACCGTAAACCTTACGCCCACCGCTTTTAGCATTCTAGTGCCCTCAATTCCTATGTTCCTTCTCTTTTTAAACACATAGTATCCTCCCCTCGTTGCAAAGAGGTCAATTGGTACCGGTCCGTAAAGCCATTTTTGTAAATGCACATCGATACTAAGTGGTGGAATCATTATGCTGTCCGGGGAATCTGTTGGTCATAAAAAAGGGTTAAAATAGTCTGATGAGCGACAGTGACTGAGAAATTAAGGAGTAAGATCATTAGGATAATCTCCTAATAGTAATATGGATATGTTATCTGAGGGTAAGAAAATTATGTGCCCAAGTCGTTTATGAATATGGTGGTGAGGAAGAGATTGTCGTTAAAATGTTTAAATGAAAGTGTGAAAGAGTATTTGCGTGCTTGAAGTGTGAATGAAGATGGAAATACAGAATGGAAGAGTAAAACATATAGGCAAACTACTACATACAAAAATTTCTTAGCGTTTCAGTGCCACCTTACATTAAGATGAGAAGTAGTGATACTGTATAAAGTCTACGTTTGCTCATTAAAAACTTACTAAATTCAACGACCTGTATTGAAATTTTCGGAAAAAACAGACGATTTTAGTTTGAAATTCCTTTGCCGTTCTCACGATGAAAGATGTGACTGAAACTAGAATTTTAACAATTTTAAAACAGGTACAAGTTGGCAAATATTCAAAAATCAGTCTTTAACTAATCGTTAAAATCTCATTAATTTTAGAAATGCGTAAGTTTTGTTATTTGTAGGTACTTCAAAATTACTAAAGCCATCGAGCTAAATATAGACCCGAACCAAGAATAACATACAGCGAACTTCTGAGTATTGTTGAAGGTAGAGCTTATAATCAGACTCTCTATTATTATTTCCTACCTGTTTCTAGTGGTTTTACCCGCTTAAAAGCCTTTGTTAATCCAGTGACTAACGACTAGTGACTCGTGTACTGACTAGTGTAGTGACTTCTATTTAATTATTGGCTGCTACATCCCGTAGTTTTAACCGCCTAAGTCCAGATCCGTAGAAAAATCGGAATAAAGTCTTATGCGTTCTTTCAGGTTTCTAGCTATCTACAAAATGTGTTTCATCACAATCAGTTCAGTGGTTTTTACGTGAAAAAACAAATCATATACATACCTACTAATTATTACAACCACAGTGATGTACGAATATAAATTTTATAATATATATATGATAACCCATCCTTTTTTTTTTAAATTAATATATTCAATACCATTGTACCAAGACTTTTGTGACCTAGCACAAAATGTAACAAATAGAATCACGTAGAGGAACAAACTTGACCTATTCCAAGAAAGGTATTGATACCTCAAGGGAAAACCATAAAAGGATAAAGGCGAGAGTAAAAATCTAGTTGAATAATACAATCCGGTGGGAATTTACTGAGCATGGCTTTGTCATGGTCTTGGTCATGTTCTATGATTGAGCACCTAAACAGGTTAAAGATATTGTAGGAAAATATAAAGAATATAATTGAATAAATGTATGAAATATATTCTGGTAATTTTGTATATGTGACTATTTATTATAACCAAACAAACCCGACGTAATTTAAAAATTAAGGTGGAATAAGTGCAGTTTAATAGTTCATAACATTTTAATCACATTTTAATTTTGATCTAATTGTCAAATGGGTAAAAGCACAGTGTACACAAAGGAACTTGTATGAGTAACTTGGGCCCCACGCTCAAGGGCTACATTCGCTAGCGATAGATAAGAAACCTATTGGCCCATGATGCCCAGTGGATGACAAACAAATCATAAATAATATATACTAATGAAACCCCTTTCTAAGTGAACAGCCAATACTTATGTAGGTACATTATACAGTGCTCCAGCTCCAGTTATGTGTACAAAGAATAAAATAGCATAATGTTTTTGTAGCGTAATATTAACCAAAGGTATCTGAAATCCACACATCATTAGGTCAAACAAACTCAGAAAAGGGTCAGCCTTATTATTTTTCTATGGTCAGTATTCGTTCATAAACTTTATGATTACAGCACACTAACATTTCCATATTATCCACGTCAGGTGTGTTCCAGGACCAACAGTAACCATGGCAACGTCGCCAAACATTCCACTAACAACCACCAACTTATCTGAGCTAGTGGTTAAAACTGGAACTAGAGAAATTAAAAGCTTTTCATAACATACCAGCGCCCTCTTCACCAGCTCTGAGTGGTTGGTGGTAATGTAGCTACGTAACTAGGTCGGCCACTCGAGTATTCGCAAAATTCAGCCGTCCACCCTGATAGATACTCCAGTAATTGTTTTTAGTAACGGTTGGGAGATTTTTGTCGATTACCGATTAAGCTAAGCTATTCGGGATGTGAAGGATTGAAGTTTGTTTCAGGGATTGTTTTGTGTTAACAAAACAATCCCTGTTAGGCAGTACTGTCTTACTATACGTATTAAACTTTTGTTTATAAGTTCGTAGTCCGGCAGTCTTTAAAAAGAATTTAGTCTACAGAGTCTATGAAAAAACTTGTCTGATAACAGCTCAGTATAATTCAATAAGAATGAATTCACTGGACATAAGAGACTAATAAGCTCCGAGTGTTATTAAAACTGTCAAACACAGACGTGGCACTTAACTTCAGGTGAACGTCCTGCACGTTTCGTACTAGACTAATTAAAAAACAGACGCTTAATTAAAAACACTAAAAATTCTATCACTAAAGTGGTTAAAAAGAACTAACAGTGATGAGATCAGCAAGTTTACAGGATATTTTTCAATCCCCTACTTCAATGCAGTTCAATAGCAAAGTACATACACCGGATAGAACAAATACGAACAGCTCGTAACGGATAGTCGAGTAACTTCATACAAAAGTTGCTGATAGCTCTGATACCAAACTAACTTTGTTATAAACTCGATTCGCTATCGAGAGCCGATTTTTTGCGACGTCGAGTTCGGGAGAAAAAGGATTGAATCTGAATAACAAAAACGATCGGCACAAGCTGACGGATTTACTTAGTTTAACTTTCTGTAGGTAAAAAGGTTCAATGAACTTTCTCAACTCCCGGTAGGAAGATGGATCTTCCAATACATAAATCTCGGGAGATAATAATTACTCATCTATCAAGCCAGTCGTCAAACTACCAGGAGTTCATAAATCTCTAGGAGATTTGATTCTATTACGAGGAAATGTTCAGTGAATTCCCTAGTCGACGGGCGGTTATCTAATTCAGTTGGCATGCCCTCGTCGGCGATCCTCGTCGTCAACGGAACGACAATATAATAGTGCGTTTCAGTCCGCAAAAATAGACCCCTTTATACCTTCATTTATAAGGCATTTTGATATGTGTTAGGCTCAAAGCTTTTGTGAAATTGTTGCTTTGATGAGATTTTGTGGAGGAATTTAATCGATGGCGGATATTGGATGCCTTTATATACATGAATTTATAAGGATGGGAAAATCAAATTCTATAATAATATTGTCCAGTATTTCTTGTTTCAGTATGTGAACAACAAGAGAGACAAGTCTCCCGTAAGCCTCTATGTCCTTACATATATTGTCTTTACAACAAAAGCCAGAACCAACGGCTTTACATACGTTCTGGAGCACGGTAGAGCCGAATATGCTATACCACAAATTTGCTACACAAGAGTCTATTGGTCCATCGGTACTCGCATAATATTTTTAGTAACTGTTTTACTTTCGATTAGAAATAAATACTAAGAGTACAATACAATACAACGCGACTTGTTTTATGGTAAAACAAATGACAGCTGCGTATACAATTGCTTAGCAGTCCTGATAATGATAGAAGAGGTCATAGCTTAAAATACCCATGACAAAACACTTGGATCTGAAAGATATATAAGCATCATGGGATCTACAATATTATAATTAACTAACAAATTGTACAAGCTATTGATTATTGATACACAATGGTAAAAATACTTGTACTAAGTATCCACAGATCACCCACATGTATTTTTAGTATTAGCAGGATTTCCACTATGGTAAAGTTGGTAGTTCACCCAAAACTTCCCGCAAACTTCACACACGAAAAAAAAACACAACAGAACAGGTGATAAATTATCACGGTCGGGTTGTCGTTCAGGACCGATCGGAACAATGCTTCCTGCTTGGACTTGCGCCAGAACCCGCCCAAAACTTTTGCGGTGTCAGAACTCCGAACGTGTTTTAGTATGAGCTAATAACTAACCGTCTTTAAACTTTTAACTGAGGTAGAATCGTAGTTTTGAGATTCTGAGAAGTGCTCATATTTATTTCTACTCACGGTTTATTTGTTTCAGATTTGGATGCATGGGCATTTTACAGATTATCGTGTGACCGGTTGTAAATGGTATTATTCTCCTCCATTTCTCATGGTTTTTCCTGGCTTTCGGCGTACAGACCAAATCCGGGGGATTGCTGGAGTACTTGTTTCTGGTCCCGAAAGCAAAAACCTGCTGTGAATGGTATTATAAATTAATATTCCATTCGAACTGAAGAGCTTACTCTAATTAATCAGATCAGATTAAATCTCCTTTATGAGATGACCAGACAATATAATATTTTATGTTGCGGTTTTAAGTCTCCATGATTCCTTCTTATCTGATGTTAAGTTATCATTGCATTTTTTAACACTAGGGACGTTCTCGAAATATTACTTGCCCCAGTAGTAGTTGTATCTGCCATTTCACATAATAATTGTAAAGTTTATTGTACGGTTCATCTACATACTTCACTATTCAGTGGAAGTTTAGTTTCTTCCCAAGTAGCATTTTGTTCTCTATAATAGTTCAATTTTTGTTCACAGGTGATTTCTAAGAGTTAAAATTGGCGTCTTGTGATTCATAGGTTGTATTAATGAGAACAAACTCACTCAGAGCCGTATAAAGCAGTTATAGAAGTATCAAATTGATCTATTAAATATCTTTTAGCATTTTGATAGGACACAATTACTCTTTTAGTCAGCTTTCGATTCGAGGTTCAATAAGAGTATTATAAGAGAGGGAAAATATGGCATCAGCTCTTTAAAGGTTCACTTGTGCAGTGTTAGGTTACTGGCATATTAACATGACAAATGTACACATTAAAGCAGCTAAAAGAGTTTTAACAGGACCTAATGTGAGGTGATATACCGCTTGTGGCTCTAAGCAGGTCCAACTTGCGAGACTTAATCAGCCTTTATATTATTCTCTAGAAGAGCGTTTAATGAAGTCACATGTTACTTCTGAGGTTCGTTTTTGTTACACATCGGAACCTCCATAGATTGTATGACATTATTATAGTTCACTTGTGGGACTTTGTAAAGTTCACAAGACTACTTGGGTGTTACAATGGTCTTACACAGATGGCTGCCATTTTTTACTGATAACCTATAATATTTAAGAAATAATTTTGATTTTAATACATTTTATGCAGTCTTAAATATTGATGATCGTATGTTACTGTGTATGTTGTGTGTTATGTTGTCCACGTATGTTGTTTTCAGCCATAAAAACACAAATATGAACAATTATTTTGTTTGTCTTTAATTATTTTGAAATATTATTTTGAATAAAACTCATTATATTTGAGGCGCGTGAAAATTTTAGGTATAAATATGTATCCACTTCACAATAAATACGAATTACCCGTAACATTAGCACAATAGAATGAAATAAATGAGTGTTGATAAAATCTATTTCAAACTAGCAGCCATACTTATAATATTTGTTGCAGCCATACTTGTAATATTTGTACTAAATGAAAAATTATTATAAAATGTGGTATTCGAGTAATTATTTGGGGGAAAAGGGAAACTTCTGTAGTTAATATGGTTCACTCATGAGCATTATTATGACTTAGAGGTCTATAGTATACCTTCTTGTACCTACTTCTAACTCTCTGATTCGAATAAAAAACCATACTAATTCTATTAAAGAGCCGTTGATCAGCTTTAACACCACTATTCTCTCTCAAAACAGCCACTAAAGAGCTGCTAGTCAGCTACTGTGAACCATTAAAGTCCTTTAGGCTGCTTAATTTGTGCCCAAATTGGTGATACAAGGGCTGTATAGCATGCTATAACACCCTGATATATCCTAGTTTGTGAACCTTAAGACCAAGCGTGTATTATTAGTCTGCCGCTTTAGAACCAAAAATGCTACTTGGGTTAGGTCGTAGTAGAATCAAAACCAAATTATACCTCTAGAGTTCAGAGCAAGATCTTCGTGGAATCTAGGTCCTAATTGGCAAGGGAATCCCAATTTAGTATCCATGTGTCTGATTGAATATAATATGCCTCTAAGCATAAATGTATCTACAACAAAAACATTATGCTACATACCAACTGTTGCAAATATTTTTTTGGAAGGTGTAGTAAATAATCACAAAGACCTTATCCAGAAAGGGCTTTTTCTCCACTGATTTGCACGAATTTATTTGCGCATTAGTCGAGATTTACGATGTCATACATTGAAGGATAAAACGGGTAGAAGCATTACACTAATTTAGAATACACTTGATTTTTTATTATATGATATCTTATCTTATTGGGTACTGGCAAATTTAGCAACACATCGACCCATTGGTATCTATTTTGTTTACCCTTCCATTTCCTACTCTTTGAAGCCGTAGCTTATTAAAGCGGTGATCCCACTTAGAGGAAGAAGCGTATACTCCTCCGGTTTGAGATATGCAGTCCAAGGAGGCTCATTATGCGTTTCGTAGCCAAGAAATCGCATTCACGCAAAAAAAAATGTATTAATAGGTAGGATGGTTTTATGTAGATTCATATGAAGAACCCAATACGAGTAGATTTCCAATTCCTAAAAGATGTCAGTCCTAAAGATACATAGATAGCGTGTCCCAACAATTTAGCTGCAGGCATATAAGCAAAAAGCATTCAGGAAATCCTATATTCCATTATATATTTAGATACGTGTTCCCGATCCGGCTCTCATATCCCGAGGCAAGTTATGTAAAGTGTGCAAACGCGATTGTCAACCAAATTGGAGTGGATAAAGTGAGGTATTTCACCAAGACTCGTTTTTCATATATAAACAACGATCATAGCAAAGTAGCTGCGCCCAGCGGTTTTTCCCGCTGTACTGTAGCCTATGTGCTTGTTCACGCTATAACACGAGGGCGCGGGCGCGGGCGCGGGCGCGGGCGCGGACGCGACAGACTTTGCTCACACCGCACGTGCGTTGTACGTAAACACCTTCATAGCACGTCATATGTTTGATATTTCGCGCCCGCGCCCGCGCCCGCGCCCGCGCGTTTACGTGAACAAGCCCTATGTGTTATTCCAAGGTCTAAGCTGTCTCTATACATAAATAAATTTCAGATCAATGTGTTCAACCATTTAGGCGTGAAGGAGTAACAAATATACATCCAGACATCCAGACGTTCTTACAAACCTTAATGTTAATATTAGTAAGATAAAGTAAGATTGTGGTTATAACGATACTTCTATGAGTAAAGAGTTATCTATCTGCGTCCAGCTTATGAACGTAGCCTTAGGTTCAAATTACATTCTATTATTATAATGTGCTTTAGTTTACAACCAAGAAACTCATGCGTACATTATTATTATACTTATAGACAACTCTACGTATACATATAATAATATTAAATCATGGACTTTATACCAGTTCCTTGGTATCACTGATTATAATAATTATTAATAGCAGTAAACAAAACTAAAAGAAATTATAAGGGTAATATATAAAACTCAGCTATTGAATTATAAACTCCTAAGGTACCTAATGTTTAAAATTTATCGTGAGCCGATTTCAAAATATGCAGTTAATTACAGCAATTTTATCTCATCCAACCATAAGAGTGTCATTATGTAAATTAGGTGTCTCCTATCTTACCTTTTACTTTACAGCAGCTAATGTTATATCCTTCGCTGGGTTTTCCGCAAGATCCTCCAAATTATTCGGTAGCTGCCTACACCAGTGAAAAGTTTGCAACAAATTGACTACCTATTCTATTTCCTTTTACTTTTTCAATATGACATAATAAAAACTAACAACTAACTGTAATTTTCTTTGGTTGCAATAAAGAGTACTCTATTTCCTATCCCTCCTATATATTACTTCTATTCTATTCTATAATATTTTAGGTAGGTAGACGTCATTATGCATCACACTTACTTGTTAACTGTACCTACCTATACCATAAATACAAAAGTTTGGACGTGGACGATAATTTATTTACTCTTCACGCCTACGCGTCTAAGTAGTATTATTTATATCGTATGTAAGCCAGCAAGACGGAATCTTTTTATCTGTTAAAATAGTTTTATTTGTGAGTGGATAACAATTTCCCATCATTCACTTATCTTTAAGAGAATCTTAATAATAGATAAAAAATCAATTTCCATCATAAAGTGGGTAAGTTCCATTAAGAGGTTTAATGAGCAGTTTTACGGCGGTGCGATGGAAAGCGAGCCCATTTTATACTGCGGCCAATTTTCGTGGCTGTTCCACTGAACGCGATCCATAAACAACTCTAAGACTGATGAATGAAGCCTATAAAAAGACCGCCATCTTTCATTTACCACCCCATTGTAGTACGCCGCAGGTGAAGAATGAAATTAAAAAGGTACCATTAAGAAAATTAAGGTAAGCGCTTTACGTTTCAACCTATTTTTACGCAGAATCTCCTAAGTTATTACCGGTTTTATGAGTTGACGATACGACATTAGATAACGACAAAAAACGAGGACACCTCACTTGGAAAAGTGCCGGAAAATATTAAGTGTTATTCTTTAAATAATGCATTCCAAGAAGACATGAATTATGTACAGGTGACTCCGTTGTATCCGTGAAACTAAAATATGCTTATTGACGTCGTATTTTATAGTTTTAAAAATAAATATTACAACTTCTTGGCCTCCGTTTCCCTATACTTTTCATAAAACTATTTTGTATCAAATAAAAATAAGCTGATGCGTGAGGGTGATCAACGGTGGGAGGGTTTATAAATGGCAAGAACCTACCTAAATCAGTTGCAACCATGCCCAATATTTTGCCAATTTCTGCTATACGTCCAGTTCTGGACTTTGACAACAACTTTTGGCTATTGGATGCATACTGCAAAGTTGTGGAGGAAACGTACCTATTTCACTAAAATGCAGCTGCAATGACTGGGCTCTATCTTTTAATGTCTGGCGAGCGTCGAGGTTGTGTTTCAAATATTTCGACTGGGTCAAACCGAAGACTATCATCAAGAAGGAAAGGAGAGAGAGATCCTCTGTCTGGATAAGGTCAGGACCTTTTAAGCAAGCTTAAAATATGAGGGCTTTAAAATAATGCTTAAATATATTATTATATAATGTAGTAAATAGTAGCTCATAACGTTTTTTTAGGTCAAAATTACAGACATTATTACCCTACGCCCTACATATTTTCAACTGACTACCTACACTCCAATTCACTAAACTTCCAAAGTGCGCAATCCAAGTGATAGTTGCGAAAGCTCTGGCCACTTGAATACGCGTTAATTTGCATGCCGGTTACTTACACTTGCTTTTGACACCAACTTGGTCTCAGTTTAGCAGTATTTAGTTAAAGCTTTGAAGTGCAAGTCTGGAGTTTGCATCTGGTTTGTTGGGATCAAACAAAACAGATTATGCTGAAATACATTTTAAACTGACGATGTTTAATAAGCAAGTTGCCAAACCAAATTTTATTAAAATGCAAATAATGGTAATTTATTATCAAGCTAAATGTGGCAAAAAGTTTACTAATTTCTTGAAAACCATGACATGGTTTGTGATGATAGATGACATTGATATAATCAAAATTTTTGTTCTGAGCTTCAGGAAGATCTAAACTGTTCCAACACATAAAATCTTTTAGACCAAGACAAAAAAGTCAATAAAATAATAAGTCAAAAGCTCTTCCAAGTTCTTCGCGTTACACGGTTAAGAATAGATTTAATTTTATATCTGAACACCACAAAACTCAGACTTTCAATCAATTGAATTGAATAAGTCTATATTGAAACTAAATCTCATTTGTATGACATCAATATCTCAGAAGCAATAATGTCATGCCACAGCACAGGCTTATACGGAACAAATAATTGCAATATTGCAATACACCAGTTCATATACCTCTAGTCTATATTACTCAGTGACTCTACACGCTGCGCCTTGTATCTAATTAATTTGCTAGCAGGCCTTCAGCGTTTATCAATCAAATTATGGTGAACTAGAATCAGTTGCGAGAGATCTAAATTTCTAGGGTTAGAGTCTAAGGTATATTAAAGGTATTTGAGGTTTTCGTGTTCAAGAAAAACTTTTAGCCATAGTGCCTCAGCGTTTTATGTTTTATTCGTACGTCTGAAAAATGCAGGTTTCGGCAAAACAATGCATTTTCATTTAGACCTGTTATTATGTACCGAAAATCTGTATTTAAATAAATTCTTATTCTTCCTATTTAAGCTTCCTAAATGTAATAAAAGTCCCTACGAACCGTATATCGAGGGTAAATAAACACAACCGCACTTTTTCTAAGGAACCCACCTAATCACGGCAGTAGCACGCTCAACAATCAGGCCCTAAACAAATATGACGCGATCCATTTAATAGCGTGTACGAAAATCGGGTCGAGTTCCCCATTCATGTTTAGATCCCTGCATACGTCACGGGGAAGAGGCTCCTTTAGAAATTACGACACGACAGAAAAGATAGTAACTAGAGCCAACTAGTTTTAAGGCATTCGTTAGTTTAGAACATACTTAGGATTTAATCATCACCGCAGTTTTATGTGTAGGTAAGCCCGAAACGCTAGTTATTTTACCTGAGCAGTGAAGTGCAAACATCACATTATTGTAGGAGGGCACTGTAGCTAGTGTAATAACTGGGCTGAAAAATCTTAACATCTTATGACTCTTAAGTAAGAAGCGTTGATTTAAAATTCTAGGTGCACAGCGCACCTAGAATTATAAATCTTTATGAAATCTCGGATACCACTATACACATACATAGTGTTATCTTCTACGAAGAAGGGGTGTAGTTATCTCTTATCTTCAGGAGAGCGTCTTGATCGTCATCGCATTTAAAAAAAAAATGTATAAAAGTGACTTAAAGTACAAAGAATTACCATTTATGCACTTTAATATGATCTAATTATAGAGGTAATACCAATTCACTACAATATAGCAATTCACTACCTATACTTACACAAATATACATAGACCACTTATGTCCACAGGCTTCAAGCCACGATCTCCTTGTGTAAACAAGGCTTGAGCCATCTGTAGGAGCCACTAACTATTATTGCCTCGCGCAATGATCCGCACTAAGGTTTGTGTAAGCACCGCCATTAATTATGCTCGAATTCGGACACCTGAGTTTATTCAAATAATATTATTTTAATCTATGGAATATGCTGGTGGTAGTTTTGATTATTGGCTGCTGTGTTTCCAAAAATACGAAACGATTTACCTTTATAGAGGTAGGGAGAACTACTTAATGTATTTTACGCGTTTGTTTCGCGTATAGTCGTATAGCGTAGCTTGCCAAACTTGTAAATGATATCTGAAATCTTTTCTTTGCGGACGTTTAAGTTATAAAATCTACCTGTATTCTAAATTTTAACCCAATCTGTTCACACGTTTGGCTGCTAAACGGGTGCACCGATTGAAATTTGGTAAATACATAGCTTGAACCTTTTATTTTTGACCCCAGAAAAATGCATTACGCATCATCACCCCACGCTGGGGGGCGCGGTATATGGGCATGTGGAAGTCCCCCACCGAGGACGGGCGCGGCGGGGATACCCACTAAAAAACCTGGGGGTTTTCTTGCGGGACGCCATAATCCCGGGGCAGTGGGTACGCCGAAGCACTCATCCGCGAGATAGCTTAGACCCTAGAATAATACATTGGCTACTGTACTGCGGGTTAAACTGCTGAGTGTAGATAGTGTAACAATATAAATCTAGTACAACCATTGAAAACTATTCAAAAAATTTCATTCAAATAGCAACAGATAGGAATGTTATCGCCTACGTCGCGTCTCCGAAAATGAATGTTTTGGGTGGAGATTTGTATAATATTAGTCTGTTTTAGTTTTATTTCCAGCAAACGCGCATACCTTACTGCTTACGTAAGGATTATGAAATGATAAAACCCACAATGTAATAAGTGATATTGGATAATATAATCGTACAAAAATCTAAAAATGTTTATATTTGACGCTTACGTACAAGAAAAGAAGGGGCTAATTAATAAAATAAATGTATATTTAAAAATAATGACTAATATAATAAAAGGCCCGTTTGAAACGAATAGAATAGTGTCCTTTGTTTGTATATAAAAAGTTGTTGATGTGCCTCTTCTTTTCCATCTCTCCAAATAAAAATATTATGCAATCATTAAAAATAGACAATTATTGTATTTGTAAACAAGTTTAAAGTCTTAAATTGTACATCCGTCGAAGATCCACATTATGGAAAGTATTTTCAAGGTAGTTTAAAATTAAATTTTTGTCTTGTACATTGTACGCCATAATATGTATTGGCTCGTTTAATGTAATAGTGCGCCTAATAATCCGATAATTCTCTCAAACACCAAAATAGTCACGTTGAAATACTATAACCAAAATCAATTTTATTTTGCAATTATGCATCGACATGTCTGGAAATACTCGAATCGTGTTTAAATTATAATCTGCAACAGGACGTAACACCTAATGGGTTTTATTGCAGGTGAATCTGAATAATAAGTACTGATTACACCAGTTACCTCGTTATTACATGACCATCTGCGCCTATTAGTCACGAATGCACATGGTCGCGGCTCTTGATCAAATGGGAAACTGTGTCAGTACGAGCAGTTGTTGCATTAGCGTCACCGATTACGTGGTTTGCAACAAACAAACGCGCACTAGGTTCAAGGGGAGCCGGCTCGATCGCCGTCTCGTTCGGTCTCTATTTATAGTTCCGCGCGTCTATTCAGCTGTTTGCTCTCAGTGCAGAAATGTCCGGACTCGCGAACGACCAAAAATTCACCTCTCGGAGTACTCCCGAGCGGGTAAAATACGCCCGAGACCCGCGATTCGACGGGATAATCGCTCCCATCTAACACCAGTTGGAGAAAATTAAAGCCATCCACGTCAATCTCATTAGACGGTGCAATTCAGCGCGATCGGTACACATGCGAGCTTATGCAATCATTTCAACACGCCGCGCCGTGCCTCGCTCGTTACAGTGATGTTCAGTAGTTACCTTACAGTGTGTGAATGTGTCCCAGTGCAGTGACTTAATTCTAATGGATACGCTCACGTGCTTACGTTCACGTAGAAAAACAAAATTGACATTGATGCTATTTTAAAACGAATGCCAGAAAATAGTTTCGTTTGGCAAAATGCCAAAAGTCACTTGAACAGCTGACTGTAAACAAACAAATTAGTGAAGAATGAACAGTCTCACGTGTTCCAAATAGTTATCTCATTGCTACCGGAGTCTGAAGTTAAGTGAGTAGTGATGACTATGGCGGACTATAAAGATCTCAGTGATAGTGATGGGCCCATAATAGACGACAACGTGATACGTATTCAGTTAAGGAAACCGTCTCAAAGGAAATGGGAATTGAGGACTCGAAATCTTTCGCCGGGAATAAGATTTCCAACAATACAACTTTTTGATTGCGATGGAAATCTACTCGTGGAGACAAACGATGAAAACATATCAATAAAAAGTTCAGATTTTGAGGATCACTCTCTCAAAACCAGTCAATCGTTACGAGAAAAAGATTTCAGACATGTCATCGATAAAAAAGCTATTAAGAAACACAATACGATATCGGGAGGGAACGTGTACACTCGAGTGTACAGGACTCCTCTCGGAGTTACAAGAAACGTGTGTGACAATTATGTGATAAAAGACAACAGTGGCGTCACCAACATTCCAAATAAACTAACCGTTAATAGTATTAAAAGCTCACAGAAAAGTAGTTTAGATACTTCTTCGCTGCAATCTGAAGGTTTTAGCGAAGTCAGCAGTTACAAAAGTTCAGACAATGAGACTTGCGAAGACATTAACCGGATTATATACGGCGCCAAGGAAAAAAACTTGAATCCTGAAAGCAGTGTGGATTTACTCAGCAGTATTAATTGTTCAGTGTCTTCGTTAACAGAAAACAATGCAAGCTCATCCAATAAAGAAAATGAACCGGGCCTACATAAATCTCAGTCACTGAATGATGCCGCAATAAGAGGATACGCCGAGTGTTGTGAAATTGATACTCTACCGCGTTCGAAATCCAGCGTGATGTACAATCCCCCTCACAATAAGGTATCGTTCCTGAACACTTACTTAAAAAGCTTGCCCGCACGATCTGGCTCTAATCCTGAATGGTTTACTCCACACCGACGCCGAACGATTGAAGCTTCCCAAAACTCACGAACAAAACGTCGAGCTAAAATCTGTCGGGAAAAATCCAAAACCGCGGATAGCGCGTCAGATAACGAGTTCATTAATATTCCATCGGACGTCGCCGTGAATTGTGAAATGAAAAAGCGTCTAAAAATGTACAGACGAGGCCTATCGGAGATCGCGTGTCGGACTCGGCCCGGTAGTGTGTTTACTAAAAAGAGAAGACATTCTGTGTGTGGGATGATTCGCCTCACTCACACTTCCTCGTCTGAGAGCGTGGATGAAGCTGACGTAGTACTCAACCGCTTGAAGAGGAGGATCCTTAAGAATAAGTTAAGAGAGAAAAGACGAAGTCTCGGCGCGAAGTTTCAATTCAGTAAGTGTCCACTTATATTTAAGTGTCTCGCATTTTCGTGTCTCAGGTAAGACTTCAGCGGTATAATTAAAAAGTGCAGACGGGACTTGTTGGGCTGCTTTAAAGATTCATTGTTGAGACAAAGTGGATTGTCGTTGTCTAGGTAAAATCAGGGTATATTTTTACCATTTATAAGACACAAATCTGTTAGGTGCTGCATTAATATTCCGCGAGGTGTTTGCTCATTTATCACAAATGGGTCGGAGGGAAGCTGTTGGTGATGTAGCTCGTATTCCTTGAACCGTAAAGGTTAGATTACGTACTAAAGTTAAAGGGAGAGTTATGTTAATGCAACATTACCTACACTCCATTATCTTGTGATTTATTGCGGACTATTCGTTTATCATTCTATATTTGGTTTGGTTTATTTAGTGCATAAATAAACTAGGATATATGCTAATTGCAGTTGTAATCGTAGCCCTGGACGTTGTGAAAATATTATGATGTTTTTATACAACCACGTTCTTAATTTATTCGTGACTCTGTGCTTCTTTAATTTTCGATCAAAGTTAGGATTGTACCTCTAAACACTGAATAATAAATGTAGTTGAATCCGCTGGTTACTTATGTTAGGTAGTTGTAATATCGAGTAGGATGTAGTACAATGCAAATACAAATCATTTATTCGCTCACATGGGTGAATACAAGTTTAGTCAGATCTTATTGTTAAAAATTATAAGTGCTCCATGTCTCACCTTCAGGCATGCAAATTTTTAGGGTTCCGTACCTCAAAAGGAAAAAACGGAACCCTTATAGGATCACTTTGTTGTCCGTCCGTCTGTCTGTCTGTCTGTCTGTCAAGACCCTTTTTCTCAGGAACGCGTGCAGGTAACAAATTGAAATTTATAGTAAATACTAAGGTCTATTGCCTCTTAGAGCTGTGAAAATTTCAAACTTCTAGGCCAACGCAATCAAAAGATATAGTCGAATATGTCACAAATTTCAGCAAATTTTCAACATTACCAAATAAATCAAAACCTACGGGGCACTTCCCGTGAACTTAGAATCTTGAAATTTGGCACGAAGTAACTCCTTAGAGCACAGATAAAGGAAAAATTGCGAAAACCATAAATTTTTATTTGCATCATATGAAAAAAATATTTTGAATAATTTTAGACTTACTACCCCTTTTCTCATGAACGCGTAGACGTATTAAATTGAAATTCATATCAAATACTTAAGTCTATAATACCTTTAAACTGTAATAAAATCAAACCTCTATGTCAACGCATTCAAAAGAAACAGCAATTTTAGTCGCAATTTTAAACTCTCAACTACTCTCAAAAAATCAAAACCTACAGGGTACTTGCTGTGAACTTAGAATCTTGAAAATTGGCTCGAAGCAACTCCTTAGAGCACAGATAAAGGAAAAATTACGAAATCTGTACATTTTTAGTTACATCATATAAAAAAATATTTTTAATAATTTCATACTTACTACCTTATTTCTCATGAACGCGTAAACGTATTAAATTGAAATTCATATCAAATACTCAACACTATAATACCTTTAAACTGTAATAAAATCAAACCTCTATCTCAACGCATTCAAAAGAAACAGTAATTATAGCCGTATTTTTTAACTCGCGACTACTCTCAAGGGAATCAAAACCTACAGGGTACTTGCCGTTAACTCAGAATCTTGAAATTTGGTACGCAGCAACGTCTTAAATTATAGGCACAGGAAAAATTGCGAAAACTGTAAATATTTAGTTACATCATTTAAAAAAATATTTTTAATAATTTTGTTTTACTACCCCTTTCCTCAAGAACGCGTACAGGTATTAAATTTAAATTCATACCAAATACTCAGCTTTATAATAACTTTAAGCTGTAAAAAAATCAAACCTCTATTTCAACGCAATCAAAAGAAACAGCAATTTTAGCCGCATATTTTCAAACTCACAAGTACTCGCAAGGGAATCAAAACCTTCAGTACATAATATTATACCCACTTTTCCTTAGGGTTCCGTAGAAACCCGTAGGTTTGTACGGAACCCTCGGTGCTCGAGTCCTACTCGTACTTGACCGGTTTTATTTTATACATATTTATTTTATATAATTTGTAAAATGTTCATTTAGGTTTGAGTTGTTGTGATTACTTCGAATAGACAGACAATTCGACAGCGTACATACATATCCATTCTAAAAACAATGTTGTTAATTAAATTCCATAAAAAAATATTCGTTAAACAAATTCATTGGATCCTTGCACGCAATTTACTCTTTGATCTCCACGATACGAAAAATGTTTTCAACATGATATAATATTATAAACCTACCTGTAATAATAATACCCTCACTTAGAATCAATTTCAGAAGCCCTTTACCCAAGGCATCCACAACAGGAGCTATCAAACGTGACCAATATAAGTAATGTGATCACTATTCATGTCGCATAATAGCAGTTATACGCTTTGTTTTGTACATTATTGATAATGATGAAAAATATGAAAATGTATGCTGTAAACTTTAAATTATTTATTTATTGTTGTCTAGTACTAATTATTAAATAAAAAATCTTACAAACTAAACCTATAATCTAAAACTTATAAATACTTAAATCAAAATCTTCTAAACCTATCATATGGTGGAGGGATAGGTAGCCAGTAAGCTAATTAACTTTTCACGAATCCTGACTTCTATCCCTCGTTAACCCAAAGTCTATCTGCCTATAAAACAACAAAGCGCTTCTTTCGTACGTACGCCCGCTAGTTACTAGTACGAAGCTTTTTTTTATGCGACGAAGTAAGAAGGCGAGCAAGACGCTCTCCTGATGTTAAGAGATAACGCTGTCCATAATTAGTACAGTACCCAGGATTTTACAAAGGTAAAATTCTGGGTGCACAGCAGCAACGCTTCTTACTCAAGAGCCATAAAATGTTAAGACTCTTCAGTAATTTCACTAGCTACAGTGCCCTCCTACCGAAGCACAGTAATGTTTGCACATCACTGCTCAGGCGGTAGAATAACTGGCACTGTTGGGGTAGGATCTCCTGCAAAGAAAGTCTACCTCCGGTCAGTTCATCTTGCACCTGAAAGAACAAGTCCTAGTTTGCCACGACCGCGAAATGTACCCTCGGATCTAATTCATCCGATGATCCTAACCTTACTTAATAAATAATACCAGAGATAACGCTTGACAACTCCCATTACGCCTTCTGTGAGCCCTCAGGTTGTATAAGGAAGGGCCAAGAGCTTTTCTCATTAAAAAGAGAATACAGAACGCTGGGAGCATAATAATTCGACGTGATGTAATTAGACAAGTAATTAGTTTCAGGTCGTGGCCTATCCGTCTCGAGTAATGAACTGTCGTCTGCGCCATTAGCCATTCAAAGGATTCTTTATTTCTGTCCCAAAGGGGATGAATGGAATATTTAGGCTGGAGATTATGGGTATTGGGTTTCGGTTACAGTTTTGCGGTGTTTTTGTTTGAAGCTTTTGTTTTTCTTTCTCATTAATCAATGTTGGCGACAGTCATTTGTCATAGTTTGTTAAACAATAATATTTATTGATTTATGATTAAACTAATCGAGATAAGCTATGTTTAGCTCATTTTTGACTATTTTCATTTTATGAAAAGGTAGAAAAACTCCCTCGGTCATTAACCTTTTTGATTGCGATTTGCGTTTTTTTTTTGTTAAATAATATTCTTATTATAATAATTTGTACATTAAAACCGAAAAGAAACCAAAAATTAATATTTGAAAAAAGAGCTTTTTCAAAAAGCTCATTTGTTAAATATTTCTTAATTATTAGAGTTGTGCAGCGGTTTTACATGGTAAAAAGTGTTCCAAATTCAAAAATATATTATATAATGAAAATTATATGAACCATATTTCAGCTCAACCGGTTTAATATTTTAGGCATGAAAAATTACCAAACATAGGTGCAAAATTACCTTTATAATATTAGTAGGAAGTGGAATTCAAAACATTTTTTAAATGACAGGCTGAAAAATTCACAATATTATTATTTTTGAAATGACCAAAAAATATTTTCTCTATGCCAAAAATAGACGCGGCAAATCCACTCACATATTTCATTAAAGCGCCATCTATGTTCCACTGCTAAAGTGACTTACTTTCTAAACCATCAAGAGACAAGCAACTTAGTTCGCTGCGAATCTCAACCACACTCCGACATCCTAATGCCATCTAGCGATAATCTCTGACATTACTTGGTGTGCTTCATCAGCAGAATGGAATGTGGTTCGTGTAGCACCATCTCAGTGTTTTGAACCCAGAAATCTGCTAAAGAAAGTGTTACGCTAGTACAAGTTAGTACGCTGCCTCTTCGTTTTGTTGCTTGGATGAATTATAGGCTAAGAACTCGTTGTTTTGTTGCCAAGTATTCTGATTAGGTAGATTCTCTGATGAAAGATAATAAGATTTACAGTCGGAAATTAAAGATGGCACATTTTGCAGGAAGTTATTAGTTTGTAAAGCTATGTTTTTATAAGTTTGTACACTTTACCTGGTTTGATTTTTAATGGTTTTTTCTAAGGGTCTACGACTTATTTTCAAACAATTTCCAAAAGGAGATTATTCAATACGAAATGCTTGTACCTATTAAAGGTTATAATATTATTAGAATCTCAGGATATTAATATAGGAATATTTTTTAAGGCTTCCAGATAAATATGCAAAACTGCCCCCTGAAAAGGAGCTTTATTAGAAAGAGCTTGAATTACATCCGTTTTAAAATTACAAGCCTTTATTTACTTTCACCTGTCTGTTGTCTGTCTGTAATCAAATCTTGCAAATTTAATTTGGCCCACTTCCCGGTTTCTGATTGAGCTGAAATTTTTCATGCATGTATAAATCGGATGACAATGCAATATTATGGAGCTGACAGCTGATCTGATGATGGAGCCGGAAGGTGGTCATAGGAACTCCGTAATAAAACGACGCAACCCCATCGATCAGCTCATTTGATTGGTCTTAACGAGTACTAGATGGTAATAATAATAATAGCTTGTTTTTTAAAAGTATTTTTTTAATTTCACTTGTTTCACTTGTGTGCAAAGTATTTTTGTTTGGATTACAAGGTTTCCGTCTACTAGCTGGCGCCACAGTGTTATCGTAAAGATGTCACTGCCTTTCGCCTTTCATTCAAACTATTTGAAAGTCTAGCTTCTCATTATTAGCATGATCTTGAATTTTAATAAGAAAGGTTTGATTGTATTGATGGAATGCAGGCAGACAATATAAATAGGTAAGTAGGTACCTATGTATAAGTCTAATACATATTTTATAATATAATATTATAATATAAAACGAAAGGGTAATTGATCGACTGACTGATCTATAAGGCTAAGAAAGGATTTCTCTACAAAGGTATAAGAAAAGAAGACAGTTAATAAAGGAAACAATAATAAAAAATATCTTACTAGGAAATAGGTAGGTACTTATAAAACATTCTGTTAAGTTAAGCACTTATCAACATAATTTGTTAGTAGGAAATTTGTAATCTTGGCATATTCACGACATGGTTGCCTAGAAGAGGTCGCCTTGAGCGATAAGTCCCCCAATTATTCAATTAATTAAAAATTTTGATAGTACCTACATATTATGTCCTTGCAGGTAAATTTACTATTATAATAGCTACAAGATATAGAAATGCGACAAAAACATGTTTGCATTTCTTGTTTGTTCTAAGTTTGCAAACATTTCCAATCCGAAGTAGGTAGCTTTAATTTCTACTAGAACTTTGTTTTATACTTCTTTTTCCTGTGTCTCCAAACTTGGGTAGGAAATGAAAATACTCGATGCTACTTTTTAGTGTAACTACTCGTTCTATAGGTCCATAGTAGGTTTATTTTTTTTATTCATCATAGCCTTTAACCAAGAACTCGGGTAATGTTAGGCGACTATGCAGCAGCAGACTAAACCTAAAAGGCGGGATAAAAAACCTCCCTCCATATAAACATAAATAGATACAATATTATTTTATTATAATATCAACTGAAACTAGAAGGTTTTTTTTTCATGACTTATTTAGGTGAAAGGTGGCAAGTGGCAAACAAGCAAATGACCTACGTGATGGTATTATGGATATCTATAATTAATAATTTTATCCATTCAAGATGCTGTTCACAGGCAAGTGCATTGAGTAATAATTAACTATATTGTAGCATCCGTGGCCCAGTGGTCATACGTCTGGCTTTTATTCGGAGACCCTGGGTTCAAATCTCAGTGTGTGGCAAAAAGGTCGCCTGGACGCTACCGTGTTTTAGAAGGCACGTAAATCTGTGGGTCCCGGCTGTTTCCTGTAAGACATGTAGGAGGCAGTCGTTAGGTCACATGACCTAGCAAACCTGCAACATTGCAGGCCCTGTAGTAATCTCGGCGACCTGAAACTGCAACAATATAGGTTGGCCACACAACCTATAAAATTGTGATTTGACTCTGACAGTGTAAGTAGGGTAACCTGTTCTGTTGGAGTATAAACACCAATTATTTTATAATTATTTATTTTAATTATTATTTCTAACTTACCACTTAATGGTAAAGTAACTTATTATAATATTATCACTCAGAGTCAACGAATGCAAATCCAGGCTTCCTTTAGCGTAAGCCTTAAGTAAGCTTGTTCTCAGTATCAGCTTAATTAATTAAAAGCCTTTTTGAATCAATAGATCTGTAATATCGGTACAAAAATGTACATTGTTAAGACCCTGGTATATATTACAGATAGTCTTAAGAATGAGTAAGTTTACACGTCCATATTGTACTTATATATAGGATCACTTATGAACATACTAAAATAATCAAAAATCCAACAGCGTAAAAAAACAATGCCATTCCTGGCCACTCCTTAATAAGCCCTCATGTAGCGAAGAGATCTTATCAAAGGCGACTTGAACCAAATTGGTCGAATTGTCGAAAAAATTGTTTTCCGAGTACAAAAAGATTCGTAACCGCTACACGAGCTTTTCTTTTGATACCATAAATCTAAGTAATTACTTCCTTTCTTTCCTTACTAAGAAAACTCAACGAAAAAGTGACTTTAGCACGAAAACTGTGGAATGCTGGCTCATTGCCAGCACTTGGCTATGTCTGCGTTACAAAGCTAGCTTCGAAAATCTGGGCATGAATAAGTTTAAATTAGATTATTTGTATTGCATTTAGCAGTTGTCAACAGACTCGCTTAGTCTTGCTTAGAGTCACTCTGAACTATAAACAAACGTTTCTCGATTCTCTCAAGCGAGAATGTGTGATTCATGATGGAAATACCCAATTGAATCCGGCTATGACGTTACCATTCCAGCAAAAAGTGTCGGATAAAGAAAATTCTGAATCTCGTCGATGTGGTCACACTACTCGCCGCTAATTACGGAGCCGGAGGTCAAGGCCGTACGCTTGACGCTAACCTTTAACGCAGTGCATCGACCTTAATAGGATCATGCTCTAAAAATCACGACTATTTTTAGTTGTTTGACAAGTTGAAATTAATGCGTGTTTGGTACGACATTTTTCTTGTAGTAAGTTAATAACAGAAACACATGATGTACGTACATGCGCAGTGGCGGCGCCGCAAGTCAATATCCTCCCACCCCGGCCGTCGCGCCGCCATCACGCTCCGCTCGCATACCGACGCGCAGACTAGCGTAAATTCCTTTTTTGATGTTTTTGGTTGGGCAGCCATATTGGAAAATATACTAAAATGGTCGCAAAAAATATTGAATCTAAATTCAAACTGTAGATTCAACTCGTATCATAGAGCTGGTTCATTTTATATTCTTTCTTATTATTTTATTTATACCATTATACCTACCAACTTATTAGACAACGAAGGGTATAATATGGTAACTTAAAAAGGAAATTAAAGTTGCAGTGGATTTTAATACACTTATTATACTTGCAAATAATATATTAAGGAACATCATATCCTTTATGTTTAACGCATTACATTACGGAAACACATGGCATTTTTTCAAATTAAAAAAAATCACATTAAGGCTAAAACCTCCTAAAATGTACTTACGCTCTTTTGCCAAAGGCTTCATTTAGTTGCGCGGCGGTCCGCTAGAGGCCGATCGGATCTCGAGCCTCAAACCAGCTGGTGGCTTTGACAGTAGCTTGCGACCGGTTCGCCCGTTCGCCGCCCGCGCCATAGCCGGCCGGCAAATTCCTACCTCACGTGTTCAATGCACTTTTTAACCTACGTCCAACAACTTTACTCAATAAACAAGTGAACTATGACCCTCTCACAGTGGCGTCGGTTCGATTTTGTGTCGTGACTCGTGAAAGGCAATCGTATTGTGTGCGTGCGTAAACCGTTCAGTGGTATTTTTGTTTCGTCTGCGTTTTGATTATCTGGACCAGTGTGAGGTTTCTCGTTGAATAGCACTGGAAACAATGTGAGTACTTTTACATTTCGAATCAATTACAATTAGAAAATTGTTTTTAATACCTGCTCCTGCTATATTATGTTCATCTCACCTGAACTGTTAAGGGTGATTCCTGAGAGTCAAAATTTTACGTGTCTGGGGGAATAAACTATCCGTAACATAAAAATTCTACCCAAAGGTATTTTTTTCCTGTTAGTCTAAGGTTCAATCTACTTAATGCATGATAGACATCAGGTTATATTTAGCTGCAAGTATCTAAAAAAAAATGTAAAAGCCCTGAAATTTGATTACCGTGGGCTGTCCCTTACACATTTTCGGAACAAAATATGTTTTTTACACTAATTTATAAAAGGAATTTAATTAATTCCTGTGATCAAAGCTGTAAAGGGTGAACTGTTATATGATCAAAAAAATACGCGAAGGCTGTACTCAGCGTAGTTTTAGTAAAAATAACTAATTTAGGTTTGTCCCCGGACAAAAAGTGATTCCCATGGCGCGCGACATAACTACCCACATTTCACAAACCACAATACTTAGAAGCTTGTACGCACGCTATTGGCTAACTTCGATTGCGCTCTAAACATAGTGAAGAGAGGCTCCTCCTCTCGTTGTTATAAACTGGATTTACGAAGGTGAGAAATTGATTACCGTGGTTTTGGTTCACTAGATAATTGATTACCTTTTCCATGTTTAAAAATATTTTTTTATCCATTACGGTTTTTTGACTAGGGTGTGCAGTTAGGAAAAGGGTATTGTTTATCATATATTTTATTAATTTTGGTCTATAATTATGGTATTTAAAAATATTGACAAAAAACTATACAATTTTGATTTCCATGGTATTGATTCTCATGGCATTTTACCACGGTGATCAATTTTCTCCTGAGTTTTCTTGCGCATTCTTTCACTTTTTACCCAACTACAGTGAATCCGCAGGTATGGGAGTGATTTTGACAGTTTATATTTGTATATTTCATTATTTCAGATATTTTTTTTATATTTTATACATCAGATTTTTTTATATTGTACTATAGTAGACAGCCGCTCTGGCTTATGCGGCACCATTATATCCCTACATTAAAAAGTCGCTCAGCGAGCTATGGAGAGGGCTATACTCGGGGTATCTCTACGTGATCGAATCAGGAATGAGGAGATGAACCAAATTCACTGACATATCTCCGCGGATCAGGAAGCTGAAGTGGTAATGGGCAGGCCACATAGCACGTAGAGCGAATGGCTGATGGGGTCGAAAAGTGTTCAAGTGGCTACTACAGGCAAGCAAACGCAGCGTAGAACGTCTACCCACAAGTGTGGCAGACGACCTTATTTAGGTCCCTGAAAGACGCTTGAAGCAGGTCGCTTCCAACACCGGTGTTATATATGGAGGTCTAAAGGGGAGGTTTATGTTCAGCAGTAGACGTCTTTTGGCTGAGATGATGTATGATAAAAAAATAAAACGAAACTATGGGCTGACTGCAACTTTCATTTCAGATTAACCTAACTAATGATAAATGTACAATCTGATGACAGCTTCTGGAGTGAATCCTGTCAGTGACTGTGACTGAGAACTTAATCTCATATTCTAGGACTAAATATTAAATATTTTTACATTGTTTAAGACTGCAATGCGTTGATTTTATTTAGTTTACATGATTATTATATAGAGAGCCAATATAGACCTTTTTAATGCTTTTTGTTTGGTGTATATCTGTTTGGATCACCGTTTTTAATCATTTCTATTTTATATGATTAGTATGTAGAGGTCAATATTTAAATAATAACATAGAATTCAAACAAAATAGTTTTAATTTTGATTTCCATGCCACACTTTATTGATTCCCGTGGCACCAAAAATTTAAATTTAAATATCTTCTGAACAAAACAAGTTATAATGATGCCTATTTGATTGATGTGCTTATAATTATGGGAAATTTGATGTTTTACATGTAAAATGCAATAATACTTTGATTTAAAATCTGCCACGGAAATCACTTAAATACGCCCGATCTCAGGATTTACCCTTAAGTAGTTGTAGCTAATTGAAATTGTATTTATTAGTGATCGTAGAGAAAAAATGTAACCCTAATAAGAAAAAATCCGTCAAAGACGTCACATTCACAATGGTCGATGGATTCATAGTTACCTGCCCTGACCGTCCTTAAATCTTTAAAGTCCTGATCCACACCCACACAAATGAGATATTCGTCTTACAAGGCTCTTGTTAGGTCCTATAGAATTTCAAAGTTGTTAGGGTTCGCGTGCCTATTTGTTGTAATTTATGGATTCACTGGAAATATAAGGGGTATTATTACATGTACTATTATATTATTCTGTCGTATAAAAGAGAAATTGTACAAGATTTTTATGTTACTATTGCGCGTTATAATTATTAGTAAGATCATTAAAGAATACCAGGGACACTATAGAAAAGGTACTACCTATAAGAAGTATTACAGTTTATTTAATATTATAGTTTCGTTTGTGTAACAATCACCATAATTTTTTTCTTTTACACTCGCTATAGATACCTACTAAGTTATTTTTTCGTAATTCGTAACTTATTAATTTATTGCCAAAGGAGACAATTTCTGAAAAAAAGCTGTAATTAATAAGAATAATAATATTTAATAATACATAAGGCTACGTGAGTCTGAGTATTTTAAATATTTATGTACGAGTACCTATTCAATACTGATTTTTTACTATTGTACCTCTTCTGAAATCAAAGATGAATAAATAAAATTAATATAACGATGTATCTAGGTAGCCACTCGATATACGCAGATCTGTAAAAAAAACATTGTGTATGATGAAACAGCCATATTGGATTTTTATTAAATTAGTACGAATGTGCGAAATATCATGGTAAATGAAATGTGAAAAGTCTTTTTCAGTCCCATGTACTTATTTGTATACATGGAAAGTTTTCATAATATAGTGTTTTTTTAGACAATAAGAATAAGTTAAGTTTGTCATAAAAACGTAAGGACAAGTTTCATAATATAAAAATAATCGTGCAAATAAAATTGTATTATAAAACTCTTTTTCCAAGGATCTTTTTTAAAAATTATAGTACATGTAACCTGACGATTCAAACTGTTGAAAAAGTTGTAGCGTTATGGGGCCTTTTCATAGTGTATTTGTAATGATTTTTCTGACTGGTATAAATCACACAAATCGTTTTGACCTATCCAAGTGAGCTGAACAGTAGCATATTTAATATGGACTGCTGCTGCGCAGCCAAACAACTACCTTCAGATCTGTCAAGAAGTATATAAAATAAATATTAAAATACCAACTTTTTAACTTATATATCTATACATTAATGTATGTAACTTTTCAGGATTATATACCTAGTCAGGTCATAAATTCTGTCACATGTTTAATATAAAATTATTGGAACAAGTTTATTTATTATGTAACCATTTATATACCAAAATGAACTTAACAAAACATAGATTCTTATAACAATAAAGTTTATTCAAAATGACCTCCGTGATTTTGAATACAGGCCTTCAATCTGCGCGGCCAGTCGTCTATCGCAGCACGAACGAGGTCCATGTCAATATCGGCTGCTGCCTTAATCAAGGATGTCTTGAGTGACTCCAAATTGGGATGAGGCTTTGAGCACGCCTTTTCCTCCAAGTGTTGCCATATCTTGTAATCTAACGGACTCAAATCTGGACTGGAGGAGGGCCAGTCTTCGTGCCGGATGAAGTCGATTTCACGCGCCGCCAGCCAGTCTTGTGTGCTCTTCGCTCTATGAGCTGGCGCCGAATCTTGTTGGAATACCTGACCCCTTACCCTTTGTGCCTGTTATTGAACATGGTATGAGAAACAGGTTCCACAAGGTTCGTCAGGACTGTATTTTGATACACAACTGCATTCGTTTTTACACCTTTCTCACAAAAATGTACCTCTGTTAAGCCCCAATAAGAAACTCCCAACCATACCATGAGCGAGGATGGAAAATGACCTCGTTGGACACGCGGAATACGATTGCTCGCTTCTTCACTACTGTGTGCGTACACCTTATCATTTTGTTTGTTGTAGCTCTCTTCTACGGTAAAAATTTTTTCATCCGAAAAAAGAATTTCTCGATATTTTTTTCTCTCGTACCGCTTCAACAAAGCGCGGCATCTCTTCAGTCTCAGGTCCATTAGACGAGCATTTAAACGATGTCCTGTTTTTCTTCGATATGCCCGAAGCCCTAAGTCTTCATTTAACACCCTTTTCACCGTGGTTCTGCTTAACCCCATCTGAAGGGCCAACAGTTTCTGCTTACGTTTGGGATTTCTTTGAATTCGCGCCTTCACAGCTTTTAGCACTGCTGGAGTCCTAACAGACCGAGGGCGACCACTTCTTGACCTGTCATCTACACTAGAGTCTTCATTGTATCGTTTGATGGTACGATAAACGAATCTTTTGGTTATATTCAAATTTTTCAGTATGTCAAAAATTTGAATTGGCGCGTAACCGCAACGATGCAACGCAATAACTGCAACACGGTCTTCTTTAAGCGTCCACTCCATATTTAAAAATGAGTAAAATTCTAAAAAGTATACATTTTTATTTTCATGAACAATTCGAAATTCGAATTCAATAAACTTTTTTGTGGCCAGCATTCTAAAAGAAAAGTTTTTACTGTGTGACAATACTTATGACCTGACTAGGTATACCAGGCTATTAGTAAAAGAAACACTGACTAATTGTAAAAAAATATCAGTAACATGATAACAAAACAAAACAAAAGACTCTCACAACTCATAACCATCGCTCACATTTATAAGCAATTTTTATTGCAATTGTTACAGATAAAAACAATACATAATACGAATAAAAGTTAAGTATGTCAAACGTGGTACTATTTAGACTATCTTAAGAGTTCAGAAGCCATTGGTTCGTGTCCTCTGACCTGCTAAATCCAGTTATATATGGCAGTCGTTTAGCAGGCTTGCCCGCTCGACCGTGGCCGCCGAGCACAAAGACTCTTATAACTACGCGATACTGGCCGATGAACAAATTCAGAAGAGGAACGGTCATCATCAGCTTCCCGAGGGAGATTTCCCGAACGTTCGCACTCCCATTGGTCACACTGTTACCGAACGGGAATAAACATTTCACTCAGTCATCAAAATTGTTGACGATCGGGAAATAAACAGTTTCGATCGTTTACAGTGTTGACGAACCTTTGGATAAACGCAAACCATGTAGCCAAGTGGAAATTATGACAGTGTTCCGGTATCTCCTCTTCTGGGTTTAGTCTGCGACCATTTACGGCCGCATGGTCGCTTAACATTACGCGAGATCGTGGTCGAAGGCTAACTAAAAAAAAAATCTTTAGCAAAAATGATAGCGAGCCGCAACATAACGCTACGCATGACATAAATCCGTCTAAGTGCATTTTATATTATTTAATATACGCTTACAGTCGCTCGCTAATCACACTGTAATCTCTGCTAAACTAAAGATGCCAGTATTGATTTAAATAATCGTTTAATAAACTGCGGTGTGACATACCTAAATGTCCGAGTACCGCACATCCCGTCGCGATGCTTGAACGTGCCCATTATACTGGTTACGTTTCTATGCTAAATTGCCAGCGATATTTGCTGGATGAAGAAGCATCCAGCTTCGTATAGGTATGCCTTTCGCTCCAGTATTGTTAATTATAATCACAAAAGAGGACTTTGTGGCGAATTGTGATTATGTCTGTATGAGAAGTTTTTAATTTTGAATATTCTCTTTGAACAGTTTCTGACCACGTAGAAAGAAAGAAAGAAAGATAAATATTTATTGAGCACAGAGGCACAGGCACAAGAATATTTTTTCGTATACATAGGTACTGTAGTATCACAATTCACAATTCACCTTATAATAAAAACATTCTATTGCACGACCTATTGCGTGTGGAGACGCATCCCGTGCCATCGTGCAGCTCTGCCCAATTGGGAGAGAGCTCAGCTAATGTTGTAGACAAAGTTAATTGTTTACAACGCTGATTTTCAGCTCTCCCCCTGTGGTGACGAAACTTAGGTATATAATTGAGTAGGTACATATTACATAAAAACAATAATAAATACAAATTAATTAAAAAACATATTATGTGTACATATGAGTACGTACTATAAGTAAATAACTAATATAAGAGAGTAATGTTTTATGAAGTTGACTCCGAGGCACTTGAATCAATTACAATTTTACATGTAAAAATTTAACCGATCTAATGTTTAAAGTAATGCGTGATTGCAGTTTAAATATCGGAGAACTCTTTGCGAGAATTTATGGGATAACTGTAAGTGGAAAATGCAGGTGGAAAGTCCGGCATCTGCAGTACGCTATCTAGAAATTAATGTCTCTCATAATTTTTCATATGGAAGATCAAAAAAGCTTTTACCTTGAGTGGAAAATCTAACAAAATAGATTGTGTAATCGTGACTACGGATATTGATCGTGACTACGGAGCCATTGAAGAGTTTCATTAGACACCTCCTGGCTCCATCATCAGATCAGCTCAGTGGTACCAGATTATTAAACTGTCATCAGATTTCTAGACATTTGCAAAGTTTCATTATGATACGACAACCAGAAGTTGGTCAAATTTAATTTGTAAGATTATTTTACCGACTTTGTATGGAAAACTAATTTAAGCGTCTTCAAAATAGACCATGTTTGGAAGCTCATAGCTGGACAACGATTGGAGATAAATAAAAAGTGTTAAGGCCGAAGTCGTAGAATATTTTATGAGGTTTAATAATGTAGTACAACAAAATATCGTAAAACGCACAGTTTTTGACATATAAGCAAAAAACCTAAAAATGGGACCTTCTTCGGCCTCCCCCCCCTCGGGCTCACGTCGGAGGGGTGGGGACTTTTAGTATGTTTATCTCCTAACTGGTCCAAACAAAGTTACTAAGTTAGTTTTTCTGCTTTCGACTTTTCGATCCACATACCCTTTTTGGGCACTCATTGACTGGGCTATTATTTTAATGCCAGAAAAACAAGAATATAAAAGTTGCCAAACTATTTTTGAATTAAAACATAGGTACCTCCTCCTAGGTCATTTCGCTGGTTTGCGACCGATTAGTGGAGTTCCCCACTTTAGGTTAGTTTATTAATATGAAAAATCTTCTTGACAGTTATGAAAATTTTTTTTTGCGGATCTATACATGATCAAGTTTTATTTAAAAAATTAAAAAGTAGTACCTAGTAATAGTATTAAAATTTGAAGAAAAAAATTTTTTTCTCCAAAAGTAGCTATTTCACTAGTTTGCGGCCACTTTTGTTAATATGCGACCACCCTCATCTTAGTTTACGGCCACTAAAATTCTAACAAAATGACGATAATTATTTTATTAAATAAAATATAATGAATTATATCTTCATTTATAAACTCCCTCCTCTCCTCTCCCTTCTTTTTGAAATGTTCTATTGTATTTTTTTCCATATTATTCAAAATATTTTATTTTAAAAACCATGCTTAAAATCGAGGAACCTCATCATGATTGTCAAGCCATATCGTCCCACTGCTGGGCAAAGGCCTCCTCCCCTTCGTGCCATGCAACTCTATCCCGAGCAGTTCGCATCCAGGTCTTTTCTCCGATCGCTGTGATGTCATCAACCCAGTGTCGCCCGACTGTAAAAGCCAGCAACGCATCGACGCATTGGGATCTATGGTGTTTACCCCTGCTTTATCATTTCCTACTCTTCGAAGAAGTGGATAATTAAAGCGGTGACCCCACTAAGTTCTACTTCTCTCTCTTACTATGCTGGCTATTGATAGTGCATGCTGACAGACCCTAACTTGGTCATTTGCTGATCCTCTTCTGAGAAGTCCATCAGCCTTCTCATTCTCTTACATACCAACATGGCCCGGTACCCAAACTTGTACTCTGTTGCTGCAGCCTTCTTTGTTTAAAGCCTTCACAGCATCCAAGACTAGTTTTGAGCTGAGGAACGAGGAGTCTACAGAAACTTAAGGCCTTGACTGTTACTGAGAATGTAGATAATATGATCTTATCTTTCACATTCCTCTTTATGTTTTCTTCAGCGCATGCTATAATGGCATACATCTCCGACCAAAAAACGGTAGTGTATAGACCCAGACTGTTATAAAGTTTCCGAGTAGATACCTGATGCTGTACCGGATCCCGTTTTTGAACCATCTGTATACCAAATGCGGCCTGCGGCAGTCTGCATCTGGTTGCACTTGGAGTATGTAAAACGCTTTCATCTCCTGTTGTATGTAAGTTCGGTTCTAAGCCAGCATGAAACGCTGCCGTAGGAAAGATTGGGCGTATCATTGAAGTGTAGATGAAGACGAAGTCCCCGGGTATGGCATACGCTGACCAACACATAGTAAAACCCTTATAGCTTTTTCTGTCACCTTCTTGGCGTGCAGATTCCATGTGAGCTCCTTCTCTAAGGACGTACTGGGATATTTCACGTCTTGTCGTTACCCATAGATCATTCCAACTCTGTGCCGAATTAAAGTGACTTTTCACTTTCACCATTCTTCCATTATCTTTAGAGCCTGTAGCAAAATTCTGGATACAATATCTAGAAATTCGCCATTGATCATTACCACTATAATATCATCTGCGTATCCCACAGCATATTATCATGTTCCACTGTTTAATTTTGTAAGGAAGGAACCATTCACTTTTCTTTTTATACAAAATAGGCCTACGTTTGACCACATCCCACCTGATTTAAAGTGAAAATGCGGTCGACGATGGATCACGTATGATGCCTAGAAAGGTACCTATTCACTCGTGCCTTGAAGATACCCAAGTTGTACCGCTCGGGAAACACGAATTCGGGGAATGCGACCAGTTCTCATCAGAAACGACGAAGCAAAACGCTTGATGCGGGCTGTTGGTAGCGCGACTAAGTAGGGATGTTTGTACGTGTGTAGGGACGACCGTCGATAGAATGGGCGTGGAGGAATTAGTGCGTGTAATTCCTGCGCACACTCTCCAAAATGAATCCTATAGAAGACCGATAGCGAAGCGACCATTCTACGACGTTCAAGGCTCTGCAGCCGAGATTCCGTAAGTCTCTCAATTGACTCCAGTGCCTGAAGCTGGTACTTGGCAGCACCATCCCAAAGATGAGAACAGTACTCCAAACACGAACGAACTTGTGCTTGGTACAGCGTTAGCAGCTGTCCCGGTGTGAAGTATTGCCTCACCTTTGCCAGAATACCCAGCTTCCTGGCGGCCAATTGAGCCTTAGATTCGATGTAACTCCCAAAATTAAGGTCAGGCGTGAGAGTAACTCCTAGTAACTCAAGCTGGTTAGTTATCGGTAAAGAAACATTTTGGAAAGAAGAAGTTTCAATGAATCGACTCCTTTTTGCGGTAAATAGACACGCCTGGGTTTTTGTAGCATTAAACTTAACCAAATTAGCTGCTCCCCAATCGGAAACAGCTTCTCAGGCCAAGCTCATACGCTCAACCATGGCTTCCCTGAATGACTGGACTTCATCTCCGTTGGCCTCCCTACCTATCACCTATTTGTTTCTCCCCGTCTTTCCCTAGTCCTCTTATATTTAAATTCGTCAACTTTTTTATCCTTCTACATATTTTTTCTTATACCGAATCCTCCTGCACGGTTAACTCTCAGAGATAATTCGTATTTTAACTCAGTCTCCTTTTTCTTTAGTGTTGAGCACATTCTTTAACACAAACTGCAATAATATGAACTTAATTCAAGTGGTCGTATAATGAAGGCATCAAATGACCACATTCAGTAAGCGGTCATTAATTTTCCATACATTTTGAGGCGGTCGCAAAATGACGTTCATCCAAGTTGCAAACTAAAGTCTTGACGTTAGTTTGCGACCTGTATGTGGATGTGTGGAGTATTTGTACTATTTACGAATATTTAGATGGCCGCAAACTAATGAAACCAAAGAAGCCATTTAGCAAATGTGAAAAAGGTTAACTGAATTATAATACCTTCAATATTATGGAAACCAGAAAGAAATAAAAAAGTAAACCGAGTAGTCAGTTTGCGACCATATGGCCGCAAACTAAAATTTCATTTATAATTATATTTTAGTTCGCGACCACTCATTATTTTACGTATTTTTACATAATTTTGTTTAAAAAATTGTTAAAATACGTTAAAAATCTATTATTAAAGCAGTTTAAACACTATCACTCAGTAATACATGGATATATCATGAAATACTTACTCCAAATGCATCACGTGCTCACTATTTTTTTTGTAATTTTGTACGAAACTAAACACGCTTAGTGTAGACACAAAAATCAACAGTGATTTGTTACAATTCTGATAATGCTATTCGATCGTTATATGTTGACAAGGATTAGCCGTCTATCCCTCTCTGTCAAGGACTAAATTTTATTTGAAAAATAGAGATAGACGTCTTGTTTTCTAAGAATTTCTGAAGCTAAGTCTTCGATTGGCCGCAAACTAACGCTGGCCGGAAAACCGGCGAAATTACCCTATTTTAAAAACATGAAGTTCTTAACAATTCATATAATCACACAGTGAATTTTATCCTCGTTGTGGAAAGATAAGATACAAAGGAATTTTTATTCTTAACATAGAATAAAAATTCCTTGTTCACTACGCTCGCTCCTTTTTCTTACAAGCTTGATAATAATAGAGGTACATACCTAATAAAACAATTTTTATCGCTCCTGTAAGATAAAAAGGAGCGTATAATATGTTATGGATAGAAAACTCTATATTGAAACTAATCACATTGGTACATAATTTTTTTTAACTAAAATGGGTAATATGACAATCTAAGTGTTACTATTGACGGTCTTTCCGCTAATAGCGATTAATGATTAATATTCATATGTTATTCTGAGATTAAAATATCCTAATATCAATTTCTGCCTAGTCGGTTCCAAACCTAGTTTTTACATTAATATTATGTTATGCTCACGGCCTTAGGTATCTGCATAATGAAATCCTTACTTTTGCCTTTAAATTAAAAATTCAAAATGCATGTAGGCTTTTATGAGTAGTTACTGTATAGTGTCATTTCTCAAGCATGCAGTGAAGTGTTTACGGATGGAATCCACGCCCCCACTCACCAGAACTAGTTCCTTACTTTATGGCTTTCGCACCCACGGCCGTAGGATTCCAAATTGGTCACCCAGCTTGACCATTATGCAATCACTGACATAAATATAATAAAAACTTTGAATAAAGTACTTCTTAGTCTATAAATAAGTTTTAAATATAACATAACTCCCTACCTATATAGGTACCTACTTATTAGTTAGATAATTTTTGTTTTTTTTTGTCATTTTGTACTCTATCGGTGTTGGACAAAGTATTCCGAAAATCTTTCCACGCATTCTTAGCCCAATTATTCTGATACATCTAAAACATATCGCCGTTTGAACTGTTTTTAACTACCTTTATCTAAGTCCTTCTTTCTCAGACGTTATCTGCTATGCAAATCAAATAGGGGTAATAATTCTTATTAATATGTAGGTAATAATAAAATGTACTTTTATAAACGGGTTTAAAAGTGAATTGTAACTCATCTGGACTGCCACAAAAGATTAGAAATGATCGAAGTGGCTTAAAGTCCTTTTGAGGTTCCCCCTAATAATAATAATACATCAACATACCCAATGAAATATTAATTCTATCTATTCAGACTTTATCCACCCACTGCAGGGTATAGGCCTCCTCATGGTCACGCCACACCTTCCGATCCTGTGCCAGTCTCATCCAGTTCCTTCTGACATACTTGAAAATATCGTCTGACCATCGGGCTGGTGGTCTGCCTCGAGATCTCTGTCCTTGCCTTGGGTACCATATTGTCGTAGCCTCGGTCCACTTGTTTTCATCCCGTCTTGCCAAGTGTCAAAAAATATTCTTGATAATATTAATAACTTAAAATTATTGATAATTCCAGTTAATATGAGCACAGTGCATGATATGAGACCATTTACAAAGTTTAAAATGAACGACGCCTCGTTAGCAACGTCGTAGCATTAAATATTCCATACATGAAGTTTCCTAATAAAGGTTGTTACACTGCTAACTGCTGCGAGGAGTTAAGAGACAAGCCGAGCTGATAATAAGCTTCATACAACCAATGTATAACAACTGACTATGGAAAAAAACAGATACAGCGAATAAAAGATAGCCAATAGGGTATTTGACTAGACTAAAAATTTAAAATCGTTTTTAATCTATCTTTTATGTGTAACAAAAATATTATATTGTGTTTTTGGTGAATTAAAATTGGTGTAGATAAACCTCTAAAATACATAACGCTTAGGTATAGGTTACTGGATAGAGACTCGCTACAACACATTTCAATATAAAAAGATTTTAGCCAAAATGTGACGTCATTACCCCCTAACCAACAACTTAGTACCGTTTATATCAATTGTTTCTTTTTAAATTAATTTTACCAAGTAAACCGGATCGGTATCGTATTCTCTAGTATACTACTACGAACGCTTTCTACATTTTGCTGACGGAGATTACCGCTTTTATTATAATAGTACGTGAACATAACAATGTGCATAAATTGAACCACTTGAAAGTTGCGCTTTGAGCCTGAACACGGAAAATCTTGGAGGAACTTATAAGCGCGAAGCGGAGCCGAGTTCAAAGTTGATAAAAAACTAGCGCCTGGTTTAGCGGTTACGCTGAAGCAATTGAAGTCACGAGTGAAAAGTTGATTGTTTTCTTGGAGATAGAAGTTCTGGTAGCACATCAATCTTTGTTGTAGTTTTATTCGATTTGGATACGACAGTTTCCCTTTAGATATAAGGATGTGTTTTTATGTGGCAGACTCGCTTACTTTAGTTAGATGGAACCCTTTGCTTTAACGTAATTAAAGTCTCCAATATACTCGTACCTACATACGTGGATTGCATAAATTGGTAGACTTTAATAGTATTACTATAGTTTATTGTAGCAATGTGATTGCTAAGCAATCCCATTCTATTGATATTATTTTGAAAACCCTCCAATTTTTCACACTCCAACGTTTTTATTATGGTGTTCAATGAATATGTTGCCTATCGAATGTAAAACACTTTGATAGCTCCAATTTTATTGCTTTGTTTATTTGTCTGATTTATTTAAGAAACTATTCAAAACTAGCTGCACCCCATGGTTTCACACGCGTTAGTCTTAATTCAAGCTACGTATCTACAATCTACATACCGAGTTTCATCGCGAACAGTTAAGTAGCTTTTTAAAGTAACTATATTTTATTGTAGTAGGTATATATTTTTGTTGCGCTCAATTTATAATACGATCTATTCTTGACTTAAGATAAGAATAAGTTATTTACATTTTACTTAAACTGCTACAACTAAAAACACTGCACCTTATTATTATTGAAGCAGTCTGTTCAGTGGATTTTGCATAAAAATATAACAAATATACACTGACATAGTGACATGCATACTTTCACTATTATAATATTGATTGAGGATACAATAATACACATTCTCTTTCTTAAGTAGTAAAATTATTGGGCTTAAGAGTCTTAACATCTTATGACTCTTGAAGAAGCGTTCGTGCAGTGCTCCTAGAATTTTACATCATTGTGAAATCCTAAGTAGCACCGTACTGATTATGGGCAGCGTTATCTTTTAACATCAGCAGGGCTATGATGCGCACGTCGACATAATCTCGCGTGAAATTTGATTTAATTTAATTAAATCAAATCTCACGCGAGATTATGTCGACGTGCGCATCATAGCCCTGCTGGAAAGCGTCTTGCTCGTCTTCTACTTCATCACATAAAAAAAGTAGAAAAACAATGTAACTAACATTTCCAATGAAACATATCTCACAAAACTTGCAATATTTGTCACCAAGATATGAGTTATTATTGGGCTAAGTTTTCAAACTAATGACATTAATTACAACATAAATAAAGGCAGGTGGTTGCGTATTGCTTATTTATTGCTAAGAAATTATTGTTTCTTGCTACAAATGTTCTTGAACTTTTATTAAATCGTTCTATTTCTGATTTCTGACACGTTTTATTGAAATAGATTTCCAATTTCCTTTCAACCGAAAGAGCTGTTTGGAGCTTAAAGTTATTGAAACGTCAATTTTATGGACAAAATTAAACTTTGATTTGTGAAGTCACTCCAATATTTGATGTAACTAATAATTATAATGAATTGAATTCATACAATAATGATTGTTCCTTTTATTTGGCAAGTAAATACTGCGTCAAAAATTAATTTGTTATAAATGTAGCAAGTCGACTTATACTTTACATTTTAGGGTTGTTGGACCAAAATTACAGATCAGGTGAAGGTCCATTTAGTTGAACTTTATAGGTAAAAAAATGTTTTCACGAAATTTCTATTACTAGTCATTTGCCTTTTTGTATTATTTTTTCTACTACTCGTAAAATAAATTCTATATTACGTAAAAACTCATGTAAAAACGTGATATTTAATTCCATTCACGTTTTACAGATGTGTAAACATTCTTCTTTATCAGAATGTGACGAAAACACCTGCTTGAGAAAGAAATTTATATGTACATTAGGTAACTAGGTAAATATAAACCATTTTTATAGTGCACGCCATTCCAGTAATGCCAAGAATTTTTTAATAAAAAAAATACATTTTAATACTGGTCTAACTGACTCTCTTCCAAGGTTTTTAAAAGAAGATTTTGTAATAGGTACTTAAGAGAGTTCAACTCAGCTTCAAACTAAAACACTCACTTCAGATAGAATTGCAGAGCAAGCAGATGTGCTCCATTTTTACGGGTAGGTAAGTTTTGATCGCCTTTAAATTTCAATGGATAATAATTTCAATTAATTTTCAAATAGGTATTTACGGAGCTGGCTGGTGCGTTTAGAGTTTAGAGTTTACAAGTTAGCCAACCTTCATACACTTGTGCCTTTAAAATATTAAGCACTATTGTTATCTGTAACACTTTTTAGGATTTCGTCTAAAAGAAAGAAACGAAACTCATAGGATCGCTTTGTTAATATAGATTGAGATACAACCAAAAACTCCCTTGATATTTCAACTTTGTTAATAAATCTATTTTTTTTTTAAGTTACAATCTAGATAACTTTCTGCGTAACAAATTCGGTGCAATTTTTTCAAGTTCCATGTTCGAATTGGCGATAGGAAATGGAGAAACCAGATCGGATCGATCATGGGGCAGAATAAATCGAGAGCACTGCGAGAACTCGAATTCGTTCCGAATACGAATACGTTACGGCCACTATAGCGGTAATATTCTTGCCGATATCTTTGCAAACGTTCGCTATTTGATAACCAGTCTATAGGTATAAAAAGCAAGTAGCTATCCAAATGGCTTTATACTTCCTCTTCTCTTCTTAAACCTCCTATTATTGAATTGATATTTTTAGTCCAACTGCTTGATGATGATCCTGATGCTTGCTTTGACTTGATATTATTGATTATTTTATCTTACTTGATGTTGTGGCAAGTACACAAAGTGTGGGTCCGTACAAGTCTACTAATTGACCCAATTAATAGGTACCTAAACGCACTAGGTTTGTGTAAAGCGTAAAGTATAAAAACTACGACTAGAAGTAGAAAATGATATCTACTCGTACGTTAACACTAAGATTGTCCCAGCGTTGTGTTGAATAATAAAATAGTGTACCCATAATATTATTACTGTTACAGTTTCTGATCATTTTAACCGTAAAAGGCTGCAAAACGATTTCAAGTATGCATATACCTATCGCTTCTAGCTTATTTTATTTCGGCTTTTGGCTGAACAACCTTGTATTCACTTGTAACATCCTAGTATGGGAACAATACTTTTATTTATTTTCATGTGGTATTTCAATAAAAATGTGTATATTAATCATATCGTAAAATATTCTAAACATAAGCATTTATCACTGGACTACAAAATAGCCCATACCAACAAAGAATTCTTCAAATTGGACACAGGCTCGTGCCACTCGCGTTGAGATTCAAAGTTTATTTCTCTTTGATAACGTTCGCCGAGCAAACATTTCGTTGGCAATTTCATAAGTTAGCTGGTTCTTTGACTGGTGAATTGTGAATGCCTAGCTAGTGCGAGGGTGTACCAGGATCGGGTCTGTACCAGGCGCCTCGTAGCACGGAGTCAATGCATTCGATAACCAATCAATGAAGAGAAGGCTAGAGCTACGCTTGCTGCTTTATCCGAATAGAAAAAAATCTTTCTTAACATAGGTCAATGATATAAGAGCTGAAAAGTGTGCCCCATTTCAACCGAATCCGTTAAGCGGTTGATGAATCAGTCAGTTACACTTTCTTCTTATATATTTAGATTTAAGTGATATTCCAAAATTCTGTATTCCAAAAATTTAAAAGGAACCCAACCTTGTGTGCCCACACAAGTATCACGTAGAATTTTAACCATTTTTAATTTTCACCTTACAGCATTAACAACATGTTCTTAACGTCTATGGTAACAACCATTAATTTAAAAGTGGTCGAACGTATTTTATGAGAATTTCAAATGAATGCACGCTTGACGCTATAACATAAGCCATTCTTTACCTGCAACTTAACTGCTTTACCTATGGTGTTAGTGAAATCTGTAGCGTTGTACCTGTGGTAAAAACACATCTTTGTCGGCATTCAGTCACTTTCAAAGCTTCCAAGAAAGTTGTTACTTCTGAAAGTGATCCTAACAAAATGTGATATTGGCACCTGACATTTCGGTATTGATCACATCGTAAATGTAAATTAGAATGTTAATAGCAACCATAGATAATACATTAGAATAGATATCGCGAGGTTACCAACGTCCTCCATAGTCGGTCTCTCATCATTGTAGAAGATTGTGACTCCTTTCCTGCAGCCTCTCTAATATTTTTATTTTTCTGTAGCGTTTTTCTGTAGCGATTGAAGTAAGCCTTTTCTAACATGGTGCGCAGTGGCACAGTCATATTATATTATTTTTTGATCGCAGCTGGGACATCACACACTTGCTTCTCTTTCCAAGTAAGCCTTTCCATGCTGTCACCTTATTCATCCAGCTATTGACTTGAGTCGTGCTATAAAAATCCTATTATGAAATTTAAAGTATAATATTGAAAAACGACTAACATATAAAACAATAAAAATATTTTTGGATTATGTTAAACGAAACAGCACTGATAAGGCGCATGATTTTGAGATTATTAAGTGACGCAATTCACGGCATCTATAATATAAAACTTCTGTGTAAACAACTCTCGAAATACGCGACTTAATTTCAAGGGTTAGTAAAATGGTGGAAATGCCTCGGTTGTGTGTGCTCGAGCATTAATTTGTTTAAGAGCTTTTCTAGGTAAACAAAGCTTCACCCCTGAGCTCCGTTAGAAAGGGTGCTTAGTGCTCAGCTTTCCATCTGACAAATGCTGAATCCCGAGAAATATTTCTGCCTATAAAAATAACGTGGAACATGAGTAATTGTATGCCATCTTTTGTATTAGTAAAACTAAATAGTACTACTTTTAGTGATAATTAGTTAAAACATAGGTAGGTTATATTATGTAGTGTATATTGTCATCGTTATTACATTGTTTGGGTGACCTGCATTGCAAGTTCATTTAAATTCGCGTTTAGTTACATGGTTTCAAGTCTATAAGCATGTTTTAAATTAAATGGCGTTTAATTCTCTAGCAATTTGCGGAGGCGAAGTCCGGTGCTGTTTATTTAATTGTCTAAGGACGTTCCACGTTTTTCTCGTCGAACAATGTCAACCTTCTGAAAATCTTAAACATTTTTTGACACATTCTTTCTGGAGTTATTTTTTATGGTAAACGCACATCCATTCGCAACGACTGCGCCGAACGAATCGAATTTTGAATTATTTATAATATGAAATGTCGTGAAACCTCGCGCACTTGCCGGATTCGAATCGTTCGAATCGGTGCAGATTTCCTATACAAAATGTTTTTCGGCGCGTTTGATGCGGGGCGACCACCGTTAGGAGACAATAAGAAGACGTTGTTTTACGTACCTGATCCCTGAAATACAAGTCTTTGACTTAGTTCAGGGATCATCGAACAACAATCCTAACATGAGCCTTTACTAGAAATCTATGTGTAATTAAATTTTGTGTAATTTTTTTGTGTAATGTTTAATAAATGTTTAAATGGAAAAATGTATTACGGATTCAAATCCGGACTTCTGCTGGGTCACGGATCCTACAATCATCGTCCCAATGAATCACAGTTACCTAATAATATTACTTTATAAACTAACTCGTGTATGTATACTAACATTTTCTGTTTGCGTCCAAACCGCAGTAGCTCTTATGTAGCTCAAGGGCATCCGCTACTTGCCAAAATGCTGTCTCAAGTCCTCCCCAGTGAAACTAAGACACATAATTCTTCCTAAGTTCGCAGTTTACTAGTAGGTACCTACATTTTAGCTTCTAAAGTTAGATAACATAACGTAACTTAGGTAGAATAAGGGCACAATGCAGTTTTATGCAATTTTGCAGGAGAGCCATTTTAAGAATTTAAGTAAAACTAAAAATTATGCATATTTATTTATCTTACCAGTCTTACTAATATTATAAACGTGAAAGTTTGTAAGAATGTAAGGGTGTCTGGATGTCTTGATTTCTGGATGTATGTTTTTTAATCTTTCACGCCTAAACGGATGGACTTATTGAGCTGAAATTTGGTATGGAGATAGCTTAAACCCTCGAACAACACATAGGCTTACAGTCAGTACAGCGGATAAAACCGCTGGGCGCAGCTAGTAATACATAGACATACGTACAAATATATTATAGCTATTTAAAGTTAGATATGTATAATATAGCTTCTAAAGTTAGATGTTTGTATAAATAATAAATAAATATTTCAGGACATTTCACACAGCGCCTCCTAACCCCAAACTAAGCAACTTAATGCTTGTAATATGGTGGTTAGGATAACGGATATAATACTTATATACTTTTCTTTTGTAAATACATACTTATAATAGATATTGAACCACCCAGACCAGAAACAAATACCTGTGGATCACACAAACATTTGTCCCGTGCGGGAATCGAACCCGCAACCTTCTGCGTTGCAGGCGGGTATTAGCCCACCGCGCCACAGAGGTCGACAAATAACTAATACCCGCGTCCTGAACACATTTCATTGGTTCCTTATTTGTTTGAGTTGATGAAAGCCAAATGGACGGCCTCATCCGCGATGGGCAATAATGCCAGCAAGTGTGAAAAACAAAAAAGTCTCTAGGGCTCTCGGCTAATTATAAAGTTACTTTTATGTTCTCGTTTTATGAACAACTAGCTTATGCTCGCAGCTTCACCCGCATGGCAAAATCCTTTCATAGCGGAGGTTTACGTCGTAGAACCTATCTATGTTCAAAATTTTAACCCAATCATCCAGAGGTTTAGGCTGTGCGTTGATAGATCAGTCAGTCAGTCACTTTTTTTCTTTTTATATTTAGACTAGCTACGCCCAGTGGATTTTCCCGCTGTACTGTAGTACTACAGTGTAGCTTATATGTGTTATTTCAGAGTCTAAGCTATCTCTATACCAAATTTCAGCTCAATGGGTCCACCCGTTTAGGCGTGAAGAAGTAACAAACATACACACTCACAAACTTTCGCCTATATAATATTAATGTGACTTTAAATAAAATATACTACGGTGTGTTATATTATTAAATATATCTAGCGATTTACCCGCTGAAGATTGCGATAGGTATGTTTTAACAGGGTATATAAGCAACCCATATTATACCAATATCAGCTCAACTAAATTCTTCAGTTAAATTGAAATCAATTTCATTTAGACGAGCAGGACGAAGAGCCATCAACCAGCTATAGATTATTATATTATATAGATTTCGTTGCTGACCGCGACTTTGAAAGAAATCAAAGTATGCCACAAATCTCCAAAACTCCTTGTCCGTTGTCGTTTTCGCTATAGTTTTTATTGGTGCCGAATAGAAGATGAAATTGTTTGGGTTTTAATGTAATTTATTTTCCAACATAATTTAATTACTTAATTGTTTATTCGTACAACTTATTTAAGCAACAAAAGTTTAATAAATATGTAACTTATAATCCATATAAATACAACTATAAGTGGCAAATGACTTTATTGAGAAAAACAAACTAACAATACTACAGCTACTACAGCAGTAAAGAACACTTTTATTAACCACAAATCGGTCACAAGCCGATCTACAGAAAATCCAAGTCCTCCAAACCACTGTCAGATGGCAGAGTGCCCAGAATGCTGGCAGCATTGTCACGTTAATGGCAATACTTATACGTTAGGCCAAATATACCCCGGCATTTCATCCATATAAATTAATAATGCACATCAAAGCTTTTAATAAAGTTTTGAGTCTTATTATATCATTTCCATCATATTTTGTGACATGGAACTAATTTACGCCGGATTATTACACTCTAAGGGCCTATTTGCTAAGCTTTGATCTTTTCGTTAAGGAAATTTATTTTCTTTCCTTTGTACTTATCCCGCTAAGTAATTTACCTAATGTTATTATTGGGATTACTTAAACACGGTACTAAATCAATATTGCTATTGTTATTGGTAAAATCAGGAACTGGATAGCTGTGTGTCAAAGTTTTCATTTTCCGAAGGAAGACTTATTTAGCTATGCACACTGTACACTGCCCACTCAGCCTAATCTGCACTATTCTGCGCACTTGTTTATTCTACTAACATAAGAATATAGAAAATGAAACAATGCATATTCATTATTCTTTCCATACGCGTGAACTATAAGACCAAACGATCAATTTTAGCACAACGTCCAATGAAAAGTTAATGGTGGGCTTCGACTTTTGACAAAATAGGTACGTATACCGTAATATGGGCGTCAGGTACTGCAGGCGTGAACTCCTGATGAAGGACATCATTATTGTCCGAAACATTACTGTGCTTCGGTAGGAGGGCACTGTAGCTAGTGTAATTACTGGGCTAAAGAGTCTTAAAATCTTACGACTTTGAGTAAGAAGCGTTGATGCAGTGCTCCTAGAATTTCACAATGGTGTGAAATCCTGGGTGGCACTGTACTGATTATAATGAGCAGCGTAACTACATCTTAACATAAGGTGAGCGTCCTACTCGTCTTCTTATTTCTTTGAATAAAAAAATTCATGGTTGAAATAATATTCTCAACAATATTAGACATGAGTTGTGCCGCTTTGTCTCTGAATAAACATACAAGAAGTGCACTTAGTCTGTTATCAGCGAACAAAACCACGCGTCTAATATATCCAAGTAGAAAAACTCAGTCTTCTCTGAGAATCGTTAATTTAATCCGGAACAAAGGGCCACGGAACCAGTTACCGACCGCGCGCCATCTTTAGAAGATAACAACTATAATTAGAACGAGATTGTGCTCCCTAGTTCTTTACACTGCGGTTTTGTTGTCCTTATTAATATTCTATATTCAGTGTCTATTATTTTATGCCATTTTTCCATTAACACAGATAAACAATTGAAGCGTGGGTGTGTTATTCTAGTAAATTACTGTGAAACAGTCTTAATTTCTTTTTATGCAAAGAAGTAAAAGAACGAGCAAGACGCTCACCTGATGTTAAGAGGTAACGCTACCCTTAATCAGCAGAGAAATGTGCCCATAAAGAGCAGAATTTTACAAACATGTGAAATTTTTGACGCACAGCACCAAAGTCTCTTACTCAAGAAGACTCTTCCCAGAGAGTGTAGTAGTTTATAGACATATTATAAATCATAAGATAGGTAGCAATAGATAATTAATAATGTGATCAGTAATAAAGAGATGTAACATCAATTAAAAACATTTTTAAAAGAGCAGATAAAAATTAAATGGATCAAATACAGGTTGATAAGTTAAAACAAGTGTAATATTAAAAAAGCTTTTTAAAAACAAGCTCTTCGTATTATTACCATCTAGCACCAAAGTAGGTACTCGTCAACACGAATCAAAAGTGCCCAAACTTGATGGGGATGAGTCGTTTAATTACGGAATTCCTATGGCCACCTTCCAGCTCTATCATCAAATCAGCTCGATGTCATAATAATATTGCATTGTCATTCGATTTATACATGAATGCAAAATTGCAGCTCATTCTGAAACCGGGAAGTGGATCATAATCTTGCAAGATTTGATTACAGACAGACAGACAACGGACAGGTGAAAGTAAAATAAAAGCTTGTAAAAATAAGCTTTAGTCATGAAAACCACATACCTTTTGAATTGATTCAAAAAATATTATACGTGACTCTTATTGATATTATAATTAAAACCGAACACACAAGTTCAAATAACCATAGTATTACAAATTGAAATCAGCATTTACAATTTACACTCATCCACCAATTCAGTAGTTCGTTAGTATTGCACTTGACAGTAATTTTATTATTATCACCGGTACATTCCATCCTGCGATTTAAACGTGAGGATATAAATACGAGCGTTGAGATGAGAAAGCTGATATCGATAATATAAATTAATTACAATGTTAATCGAACGCAAGAATATGTCGATGTATCGTAACGTCATAATGTTTCTTGATTACGTCTATTAATAATCTTTTAAATTTTCTCCAGCTGTTGGACACCAGTTACTGTTGTCCTAAAATAATTCTACATAGCTAAAATTAAATTACTACATATCTTAAAGCTGCAGTGGTGTTGAATTAGCCCTAACGATATGCGGGCTATTAAAGTATAAATAAATAGCTTAAAGTTCACAATTATTGAGGTTGCTGTGTGACATGAACCTTCGATAACAAGAGTCTTGCTTGTGTATATCAGAAGAGAAAACATGGGTTAATTGAATAGGTAAATCATCATTTATATTCTTTTATATGCGACCCATTTACGACGATCCACAACAGTTAGGTACATAACATACATATTATATAATATCCTGAAAGTACCTATCGAATGTTATAAAAAGTGGACAATGCTGACGAAGCTTGTAAAACTCCCCGTTTTAGGTTTGTTTATACATTGAACAAACACCCGTTGTTTGCCTATCACCGGGATATCGATAACTTTTTTTCACGTCATTAATTTATTGATCTAAACCAATTTGCGCGTTCCTCTGTCCCACGCGTATCCACATTTATTTTGTGGACACAAATAGGATCGCTAAAAATAGATGTACTTGTGACTTGTCGCCCACAACCGATCGTCTACGAGAAACTTTTTCACCTCTGAGCAAAATGCAGTTACATTGAAGAAATGAATGATGACTTCATCACGTCAAAACATTATCATGAATTTATTATTAGTTATAATTTGTTGATTTTCAACAATGATCATCCTATACAACAGCAGCAAACATAGTTCATATCTAAGATAAATCATTTTAATCTAAGTATAAGAAACTCGATTTCGAAAATAGTAAAATAATTCTCTTTACGATGCCTTTCATTCCGAAGTGGCAGAAGAGGGAATGTAGACCTCTCTAATTTCCGGGAAAAATAGTTACCTATTTAATTCCTATAAAACTAAAATGTAATGATTGACTGATTGATTTTTTAACGCTGAACTTTGCTGAACCCAAAATACTGAATAGATTATTTTGCACAGATATAAAAAAATGTGGTTTAACATTCGTTAAGATAAGATTTTTATGATTAAAACAAGTCAATACTTTTTCAATTTCTTCGATTTTAAATTTCTATCTTCCTGACATTAAAGGATAACCTCTGAAAGTTATCCAGAAAGGTCGCTAGTAACGTAACTTCTAATATCAATAGAACATGTCAAGACCCCCGAAATAGCGAAAATGGGCTATGATGTCGAAGTTAACGGCAAGAGGTAAAATGTTTTCTTGCGCGAATCCCAGCAATATGTCAATCACGGAAAGTCTGACAAATAAAAAGCTGCCGTGCGAAGGTCTCTGCCTACACACTAATCTTATTTCCTTCGGTAGGAAAACTTTGAGAAAATGTCGCCCTCCTGATACAATATTAGTGTGATTTTTCTTAACTACGGAAAGTTTTTTCCAAATTGACGTATCTACCCTGATATGACTTTCAAAGTTGCTGGGAGAATTTTTCTTATGATACCCACACATGAAACAAAAAGGAAAAGCAATATTTTAGTAGGAAAAATAACGGTTAAGTTATACTAGATTATTTATTTATTAGGATTTATATTAAAATTAGTTGGACATCCAATCTTGGTTTATTTAGGTTACTAGTAAATGAGACAAAAAATATTGCATTGGTTTCTCTTAGTCATTATAATATTATTAATTTCTTCTAATAAATCCCGAGCAAAATGATTATTTTTTACTTCCACTGGAAATTATCAAAATTTTCTTGTGCTAAAGAGAATATCTCCTATTTATCTGTTAGACAGTAATAATAATAATAATAATTGTCATTGGATGATAAACGCCTCTAACACTTTCAAATGATTGCCATCAGCACAAAGATCGATGGTTCTTGAACCAACAATGATAAATCTACAGAGTTGACAAATTAACTGCGTAGACCACAGAGAATGTATCAGGATAGACGCCACGGATAGATGAGAGATGAGCGTAAATTTGTTAGAAAACCACTGACGTTGTTGGTGTAGAGGTACTACTGTACTTTTGTACATGTTACTGTACGTTTATAATGAAGTATTTTTATGTTCTAATTTCTTCAATTTGATACCTACACATACTATTATTCGAACGTTTGCAAAATGATAACCAAGAATAAGTAGATGAAATATAGGACTGTAAGTTTCAAGATGGGTGAACGATAGACGATATTAAACTTGAACTCACAGAGCACACATTGAAGAGATCGGTACAAAACAGTATCAAGAGACATTTGTATCAGGGATATACCCAAGAAGACCATGGATTATGATGACAATAATTATTTCACCAAATTTTTAATGCCATTACGTTTGACGTTCTACTTCGAGAACGTGTGAAAAAGTGCTATACAGAGCATAGCACCATTTTAAATATTGCCCCTCAAGCACAGACGCTGCGTAGACTTGTCTTGCTGTCAAGTCAACTGTTATCATATACACTCACAAAAGTACAATGTATGGGATGACAGTTCTACTCTTGAAGTTTCGTTGGGATCCAATACGTCATGCCACTGAATATAATAAGGTAAACTAACGACATCTACTCTGATATGTTATTTATGCTAGTGACCTTATCTTCGTTATCTAGGCGCCTGATGCAAGTGATGATAAGTGGAGTTCTAATCGTCTATTAAACTATTATACACACATGTTGCATAACGATGTGGGTGCTTTAGCCTACTCTTGATACGATGTCAAACGACAATTTAAAATGTCGTCATAATCGCTCACTTCTAAGAGTAAAACAATCGTAAAAGATCGCCATGTTTTACACACACAAAACACACGGTACGTATAGATATATCTAAATATATTTTTAGAGGAAAGAGTGACTGATTGATTGACTGACTGACTGACAGATCTATCAACGCACAGGCTAAGCTACTGAACGGATTGGGTTGAAATGTGAAACACGCATAGATTTTATAAGTCAGTTTTACACTTCTCTTTCATGCAAGTCCTCACACAGTTCTGTCTTCCGAGATTCAAGGGATATTATGGATAATAATATGCATTAGGTATATTATGATCCTACAAAGGTCAACTTTTAAGAATTCGAGTATCTACCGAATACCGTACATTGTTGAAACAATTAAGCTGAACTTTTTCGGTGAAAAAAATCCAGGCATAAAATTTTGCTTACCCTAATAAATTTGTGAAATATGTTTAAATCAATTCATAAATTTGTAATTATAAGATAAAGATTTTGTAGAAAATATTCATTAATAATTAAAACGGAATCTAGTAAATTAAAAACAAGAAATTAAGAATTCAAATAGTTCTTAAAATCCGAAAATAAAACCAAATCCAATTATGCAAGTATACCGTTAAATTAAAAGCGGAGATTCGGAGCAATAAAGTTTAGACGTTGTGTATAACAATATAGGGTTTAATTTCCCACGGTATTTTAGAATTCGAAACTCGATCAGCGTTTCGTCGAATTCCGGGAATATTTAAGGAAGCGTCGATTAAAAATGCGAATTAGCGACGGAATGGAAATCCCGTTGAGACTAGATAACTGTTGTAGCCTCGGGGACACTTTGTATGCACAATAGGAACACGGCAGTGAAACGTTGACAAAGAATTAAAGCACATCATATGATACAAAGGATTTCCAGACTAAATACCTAATTGAATGAACAAAATAAATTTAAGACCAAAAATATAGTCTCTGTATCTCTTTTTAATTCGTTTTGTAGGACATTTATTGTCTATAAAGATTGTGAATCTTTTACTGGTTCCTGTTTGAAAAGTTTAATACTTTTTTGGGAGAATGTAAGATTATATTATTAACATATGCTCGCGGCTTTGCCCGCGTGGCCTAATCCATTCTTAGCGGAGGTCTACATCATTAAACCTAACTGTATTCCAAATGTCATCCCAATCGGTTCAGCGGTTAAGGCTGTGCGTTGATAGATCAATCAGTCAGTCACTCTTTCCTTTTATATAAATATTTAGATAGCTAAAAGATTGTTACATGATTTATTGTTTAAAACAACCGAATGGAAGGGCCTCTAAATGTCTTAATTCTTAATAAACACGAATCACAAAACAAACCTAAATCACTGAGTATTATAAATGTAGGAATGATGCCAAATACTGAAACTTAACCCTCACTCTTAATGCTGTAAGTTTACGCGTTATTAATTGAACTCAAAAACTTCCCCGGGAGTAATCGCTTGAGGGTTTTGGATTCTGAATAATGAAGGCAAATAATTATAATTTGTTGTTGAGAATTCTGCCATTTTCAGTTCACTGGGAGTATTATGTCATTTGTCTTGATTATAATTTCTTACTTAAATATTATGAAATAGGTATTGTTAGACAACACTCTAATAGGCGAAGTTATGTGATTGTAGGCAATGTTTATTACTTCCTCTTCTTATATCTTAACGGCTGAACCGGTTGAGCTGAGATTTGTTGTATAGGTAGTATACCTAGATTCTGAACTAACTTGGACTACTACATTACTACTACACACTAGATTACTTCTTTGCGGCAAAACAGCTGGGCGCAACTAGTTTTGTAATTGGTGAGTAAAGATAAGAAGGTAAACAGATTCTCATACGGTTATGAATCAATTGTATCGATCAAGAAATTCCTGAATACATGCGCGCCATTTCATACATTGTTTGAAAATTAGGTTTGACGAATGAACAACACTGATACTTGCTGACTTTGAATTTTGTGACTAAAATTGCCGGGTCTCTTGGATGAATGTATGCTGCTTGGATGCTGTCTCATGCTATACTAAGGTCCCGTCTTTCTGATGCGCTTTCTTTCTTCAATGACTCGTCATCATCTTGTTTATCATGAATATTTACAAATTTCTTTGGGGTTCCTATGGTTACTTTTCAAGAAAATGTTGTCCTTAATCACGTACTAACAAGAAATAAATTAACACAAATAAATATCAATTTGTTTTCATTAATTCAGAATGCGCTTCAAGTCAAAGTCGCATTTAATTGTCTCCGTGAGATTTCATTGCGCCCGAAATCCGTGCCGCGTTCCGCACTCGCTTTAATAAATCTTTGAACGTACTTTCCCACATTTCCTCTGTACTCTGTTCTGAATGGATTGCGCTTTCGAGCATTTGAATTTGAATTCAATTATTTTTTATATTATAATGTTTGTTGACTATCTAATTCCACCATTTGGCAACAAATTAGTCAAAATAGTTCGAAGACCAAAATCAAATTAATTTAACCATCATTATCCACAACCCTCTAATTCCCACAATATCTACACATATACCTCCTTCATGTTATGCCCTCGACCTGTGCCAATCTGATAATAGAATTAGAATCTCTATACATTTATTCTGCAAACAGTTTTAGAGCTAATAACTTAACATAGTATATTTATTATACATATTAATCAAACATATAGACAATATAATAACTAATTTTTTTTTTTTTTTTTTTTTTTTTTTATGTGATGAAGTAGAAGACGAGCAAGACGCTCTCCTGATGTTAAGAGATAACGGCTGCCCATAATCAGTACAGTGTTACCTAGGATTTCACAATTATGAAATTCTAGGAGCACTGCACCAACGCTTCTTACTCAAGAGTCATGAGATGTTAAGACTCTTTAGCCCAGTAATTTCACTAGCTACAGTGCCCTCCTACCGGAGCACAGTGATATTTGCACATCACTGCTCAGGCGGTAGAATAACTGGCACTGTTGGGGTACCCACCTAGACGACCTCCTGCAAAGGAAGTCTACCCCCGGTATTTATATATTAAATGCTACTTATAAATAAGGAAACAATATCTAACCAAAACTACTAATCGAAAATTTAAAATCATTAATTGTCAAAAAGACCGCTCCGAGCCGTTCCTGATGGAAAGGTGCCCATTACACTTGCAGCGTTTCCTCGTTGTATGGCGATGGACATTCTTTGCACCAGGAACGACCCTGAGCGACTATCTCCACTTTTAATTTGGATCCTGTGCCCTAGCTCGTCAATAAGTTTTTTGGCCTCTGTGCACCAGCTGCCCATGGTCTCAACGGCAATTGGTACAAAATAATATGGCCCCTCTATAGATGCGTATTTTAAACGTTTTTTGGAAGCCGCATCCTCCGCAGCAAACGCTGCCGCCAAGACGGATCGACCCAGGTGACTAGGGGCAACGGTGCAAACGCAAGTTGCGTCCCATACTAAACACTTGCCGTTTTTCCATGGCACCAAGGTCAATCCGTCTGGTCTTTTGCCGTCTGACCTCACCAGACCAGGGGATCTCTATACATATTACAAAACTTAGAAATAAAAATATAATATGGTAAACAAAAGCGACTTCCAGACCACCGTACAAGAAATTACCAAATGACACATTGTACAATGTAAGTAAGATAAAACATTTTTAGCGACATAGACGAGAATTGCACATAAGTACAGTAGGTACTATAATGTTGAGTAGCATAATATCTGCAGTAGAACCTAAAAAGCTGATAACCATAGATTCTAAAGAGAAGTACTTAAGTGAAGAAGTTCGTGTAAATAACAACACACTTGCAAGCGTCTCCTATAAAATATCTTGAATCTAGAACATATCATAAGCAGAATTGTTATAAACACTCAATTTCCTTCGATAACATTGAACGTACAGTCTCTATTGAATATTGAACACAGATGCACAATGCCAGAGCTAGAAACAAACGATTTTCACGAAACAATAGTGAGTGCAGACAAAAAGGTCAGCGTTACGCATCATTACTCAATAACCGGGGTCCCTCGCGCTCGGCTAAATGGAACGAAGTGTATACAAACTAGAATATTAAATGGGAGAATATTAAATGATAAATCTTGTCCCGGTGGAGAATGGGAGTAGTTTTATCGTGGATGGAATGGCTGGAGGTCTGATGGTAGGCTATTACGTCATAATGGACTAGTAGTAAAGTGTTATTTTTAGACGCGTTTACTCTACCTATATATCGCCGTTTATCAATTCAATTTCTCAAACTACGCTTTTTTTCTCAATTTTTGTTTTTCTTGCAAATATTGGATGGGGTGGATGAAGAAATCTATATTTGTCTAAAAAATCTTTGTCTAAAAAATCTTTGTCTATCTAAAATTAGTAGCAGCATCGATTATGCTGAATTTTGGTATGTGATTAGCTTAGACTACAGACTAGCCTTTGCAGCTTAAAATTACAGCTTGAAAGCTAGTCACGGCCTTTTATCTCTATTTATTCCTTGGTAACACCCGATGACACTATCAATAGTAAAGTTTTAATGACGATGAATTGAAACTCCAGAGAGTTAAGTTTCGAGGACAATTTACACAAGTAAGACAAATTGTGGAGACAGACCGACTAGTGACGAAAATTGAGCGAATTCACAACTTCAATTCAAAGGACATTGTTGAAGTTCAATAGCTAAGACTTACACCCCTTCAATGCAACATGAAGATATCTTCTAAATATACTAAAGGAAAGAGTGACTTAGACCTCCGCTAAGTAAGGATTTTGCCACGCGGGCAAAGCCGCGAGTGAAAGCTAGTATAAATACGGGAAAAAAACAAATATTTGATGGAAAGCTTGAACACCTACTACCAATGCGCAGAGATTTTAACTGGTGATAACATTTATTAAGAATACCCATCAATACCAAATTAACAAAAACAAAAACTTCCTGGAAATTTAAATGAGAAAGTAAACCCAAAGATACTTAATTTTCTAAATCGTACCTAGGTAATCGGTTCATTTTATAAAAAATCCGGTGAAGTTTCTACCTCACCTCCTATTTGACGCCGGTTAACAAGAAGCGGTATTTAAGAATCAAACCGCAAAAGGCATCAAGCTAATGCATATTAATACACCCACCCCTGCATTATTTGATATTCAACTAGTGATCAAAGGTAATTGCACTCTACTATCACGAACGTAGCACGGACTGTAGTCAAGGCAGACACCGCAAAATAAAACACAAGTGAATTAAATTTAAAATTTAAAAACCCCCAACGCAATACGTAATTCACCATTTTTTGATGGCGGCCATCTTGGATTTTAAATTTTATATAGTAGGCTGTATTCTACTCATTAAGCCCTTTCATTTGATACCCATATTGAGGGGGTCGTAGAAGAAAAAAGTAATCCGCCATTTTATAGCGGCGGCCATCTTTGACCGATTTTCACCAAACATGGCTAAGAACACTCTCGACTAACTCTACTTTCAAACAAAAAAAACTAAATCAAAATCCGTTCATCCGTTTGGGAGCTACGATGCCACAGACAGACACATACACACACACACACACACACACACACACACACACACACACACACACACACACACACACACACACACACACACACACACAGACAGACACGTCAAACTTATAACACCCCGTCGTTTTTGCGTCGGGGGTTAAAAATAAACCGCTATAACAAGTAAATTTACAATAATAATCATAATCCATATTATGCATTATTACAAAATATTGGAGAAATATTATTTTTATTTTGTTAATTATGTTTGAACCCAGGGTCTCCAGATTTATGCCAGACATACACACTGGCTGCTAGCTAAGAACAATTTATAAAAGAAAATGACACTACTAGAAAAACGTAAGTATTAATAAGTACTGACTACACTACTACACATATTCAGTTGTATCAGCGCTGAGTGAACATTTATTTATTGGTATTCCTCACCAAGTACTGAATCATTTTCATTACGGCAAGGCATTCCTGTGCGACCTCTCCCCTTAATATATTTTTAATTATTTATTGTATTTCGAATTTCGGCAATATAATATGGCTTTTTATTAATTTTATTTATTTTATCGAGCCCAGTGCGACGTCTGCTTTTCAAACGATGCTGTTTTAGTTACAAAACATACGGATTGATTAATTGCCTGCTCACTGCTCCAATGTTAGAGACCAATCAATCTTAATGGCCAAATAGATGCGCTTCGATTGCTTTGTCAATTAAAATATCAGTGATACCAGCGCACTAATTACACTGATCTAGTATTTAGGTCATTTTAATAAACAAGTTATCACAGAGCACGCACAAACGCTGTAGAAATAACTTTGAAAACAGGTATGTACAATATGAACATATTTTATAGCGATATACATATTAAATATTATGTTGCTCTTTGCCGTCTGTAAGCATAGATTTTTACAAGCTTTATATTACTTTCACCTGTCTGTTGTCTGTCTGTCTGTCTGTCTGTAATCAAATCTTGCAAGTTTAATTTGACCCACTTCCCGGTTTTCAATTGAGCTGAAAATTTGCATGCGTGTGTAAATCGGATGACAATGCAATATTTTTATGACATCGAGCTGATCTGATGATGGAGCTGGAAGGTGGCCATAGGAACTCGGCCATAAAACAACTCAACACCATCGAGTTTGGGCTCATTTGATTCGTCTTGGCGAGTACTTTATGATGCAAGATGATAACAATAATTAAAGCTTGTTTTTAAAAAGTATTTTTTAAATTTCACTTGTTTTACTATGCACCGAATTTGAGTTTGAGCAGTTTTCAATAGATAGTGATTGAAGAGAATGGTTCATCTATTTATTAGCTAAAGAGTTTAAAATATATTTCAATACGAGACATACGATCAGAACGATAATTAAATGGAACCCCCATTTTTTTTTGTATGAACTTCACGACTCTTATGTATTTTTACGCAGTATCTGCATTAATTACTGTAGTCTGATATAAACAACCAAAAAATAAAAACACGAGAAAATGAAGTATTATTTCAATTTTACCTTTTCATATAACGTTAGAATAGGTAGCTTTGTTCACCTCAACAATACAATTCCGCGTGGACCAGTTCTGTTTGTTTTGCTTGAATAAGATATCCACCACGGAAGTCGTATTGTGAGGATTTTGTTAAATTATTTATTGAGTTTGTTCACTTGGACACTGGCGATGGAGAGGCATTGAAAAATCAAGAGTGAGTTTAAAAATGTTGCAGCTTTTTACTAGTATTTTTCGTAGCTGCATAGAATGAGAGTAGAGTGAATAGATGCTTGAATCGGCAACTATGTTGAAGCGGTCATTATAACCGTGTTCCAGTATGATTTTCAGAGAAGCCAGGTGGGATTAAACCCGCCTACTTGACCGACAATACGTCGGCAATCTCAGTGATGGCGACGGTAACCGTCCACAATAGGTAGACCGTCTTCATGTGTGTCACACGCTGTTTAACAAGCGAAATTAAATAAAACTTTTTAAAAACAAGGTTTTATTATTATTACCAACCAGCACCAAAGTAGTCGTCAAGAGTCAAGACGTATCAAATGAGCCCACACTCGATAGGGTTGCGTCATTTAATTATTGAGTTCCTATTGCCACCTTCCAGCTCCATCATCAGATCAGCTCGATATCATAATAACATTGCATTTGCATCCGATTTATACACGTATGCAACATTTCAGCTCAATCGGATACCGGAAAGTGGGTCAAATTAAACTTGCAAGATTTGATTACAGACAGACAGACAACGGACAGGTGAAAGTAAATAAAAGCTTGTAACAATGCCATATTCCAGGGCAGGTAACATACGTTTAGTTTCCACCTTTGGCATAAAACAACTTCGATTTGTCACATACTCGAAATATTGTCTTTTGAAACCTTGAATCCTCATCTTGATTATCTTCTGTCTTTAAATTATCAACTTTATCACTACTGCTGTAAGTTTCATTTTCGTCTGAACTATTTTGTGTAGCAAAAACTACTTACAATAAATCGACTTGTGCCAATTTTTATGCCGTCCAAATATTGATAAATTGTCGCCATTTCTCTTCTTATTACGGCCCTGGCAAAGGATCAGTAGCGTGCCCTAGAAACGACCCTGTCGCGTCAATTGCCAAACTTAATAAAATTAAACGTTTCTGATGTTTGTTAGTGACATGAGTGATTATAATTTCTTATTATAGATGCCCTAATTGGAATGCATCGGGTTATTTCTAGGAAAGAATAATTTATTCTGAACTACATAAAATGTTTTGAGCGATTTGCAAACATCAATTCAAATCAAAGGATAGGGTCATCAGAATCAAAGGATATAAAATAACCCTCTCCATTGTCCATAGTAGGTAAAAAATCGTAAGACTATGATGACGTATTTAAAAAAATCCTACCAAAGCAGTCATGAAACTACTTTTACCTATGACGTAGTTCTATCTCTTCTTTCTTAAGCGCATAATATGTTCACGCAAAGGCCAAACAAACAAGATTTTTACAATTTTGTTTTAAACTGTGTGTGTTAAACACAATTGTAAAAAACAAGATTTTTACAATTTTGTGTAACACACACGACACACATACATTTGAGTCAAGTAGGGCTGGCCTACAACTCATTCTTCATTTTACCATCACACTGATTCAGTTTCCAAAATTTGTACAAAGTCTTTCATCTTGTTCAAAATGAAAACACACTTCATCTCCTCGTATATGTACTCGTAGGATTATAATACATTCATAACCCATGAGTATTGGCTTAGCAACAACGCAATTAATCATCTGAAAACTAATCGACCCACATTAATACAGACTGTACTGTAGCTACATAATATATTGCTAATGCTGCCTTGTCCCAATCCATAATTAACAATATCGCTCTACCTGTTCACATGAACTTGTTTGTGTGTGTAATATGTGCCATTTTGGTGGCCGTATCAGCAGGTTACCCCGATTTTGGAGTGTGTTTTAGAAAATTTACGATTGTGTTGTGTTGATGGCAAGTGATCGCTTTTATGATCTTATACACCCGTCTATATCTTATAAACCCGTCGTTGAAAACTGACCTAATTATGCCGTATGTTTCTATACTTTTTCTCCATTTATAATTCTGGCTTAAGCTTGAATTATTCTTCATCATCAGCCTTCGATTGCCCACTGCTGGGTATAGGCTCTCCTTTAATTATGCCATATCCTCCCCTGACTCTCGCCACTTTCATCAATCCACTACCCGCCCCTTTCCTGATGACGTCTGTCCGTCTAGCTATCGGTCGACCCGCTTGAATGATTATAATGACAAACTTTAAGCTCCCAATGATTGCGCTCCCTAAAAATACTCTCACATCCTCACCGCCGCGCCGGGTAGGGACATGTATTCTTATGAGGCATACACACAGGGCATACTGTAGGAATCGATTCGGTTTTGTTACCAAAATACAATTACTAACTACCATGATATCTAAGAATCACTTAAGCGGTAAAATCTCGCACGATACACAATGTTTTTAAGTGGAAAGTGCCTATATTATGTTGGAGTTTTCCACAATATTCTGGCAACATCGTCAGGCGCCTGCGTCACACGAGCCTGCCACTCGCAGTTTGCCGCTAATGAACTCGCAACGGCACAAGATTCATTAAGTCTTCGGAAGCACGGCCTCAACACCTCCTCATTAAATTTCCTGATAATTTCGGGACCGAAACTCATATGGAATGTAGGACAATTTTAATGGGTTCAAGTTACTTTAAAGTATATTTTTGCGATATTATGTTGAAATGGAATGATATTGTTCCTTTTCAAAATTTTGTATGTTTATAAATTGAGAGAAGGTATAGAGTGAAACCGCAGAACCGATAACCGATGGGGTACACGGGTTCTAGAGTGGAGACCGCGTCTCGGCAAACGTAGTGTAGGTCGTCCTTGGGCGAGATGGGGTGACGATATCCGGAAGGTCGCGGGGAGCGGGTGGAGGAGGAAGACGGGGGAATGAGTTGAGTGGCGTGCCATGGGGGAGGCCTATGTCCAGCAGTGGACGAACACAGGCTGATGATGATAGAGTGAAAACCAATTATAAATCTAACAGCCCTTTAAGATTAAGATAATTAACATTTGAGAAAATATCTTAGTTATTCGTCCGCTAAGTAGTAATGTACAAGCATTATTGTGTTCCTCATCGCGTAGCAATTAAAAAACTCATTCACGACTTGCTGAATTGTTGAACACCACTGTCCGACCACTGACATATCGATTAACATTAGCCCAAATTGCGCTTATTTTGATCGTCTTGTATAAAATTATATTTGTAAAGAATTATATATTATCATAGGCTAACATACAATAACAAAGGTTGCATGTAACACGACACACGTGGGAAATCAATACACTACATTGTGGCGATTCAAATATAACTCGATTTACTTTACCTAGTGGGCGCTTCGCTAGTTTTCTAGGTAATCGTTACTTTTGTTTTTCTAATCGCTTTCGTCAAGGAAGTTGTTTGGCTACACGCAATTATTGGTTCCTGTTATTTGTCATCGGTCTTTGTTGTAGACATGCCAAACGTTTGACTAATCTATCTTTGTCCACTTTGTGGCTCTTTACATTATGTTTATTATATGATATTGCATATAGTGGTCTCATTCCTGTTTATAAATATACTACAGACAGTCTGAAAGGCTACAGTTATATTTTTCTTCTCGTATTAATTTCCAATAGAATATTATATTCAATAGCTCGACACTCACATAGGAAGTCATCAAATCTCCTATAGGACAAATCAAAATCATGTAGCGTCATCAAATCATGTTAAAAGCCTTTTAAAAATCTTGATAAAAATGCATCATAAAGACTAGCCACACATCGTGACATTGTAATTTTACTTTCAGTTATTTTGTTTAAATATTAAGTCCAATAATTATTTTTATATTCTAATGGATTCTTTTCTCTTTCAGATCAAAGCACATTCACCAGAAACACTGAAAAGCCAAGGTCTTCAGAAGAGAGGCGCGATGCGGGCGGCGGGGCCCCCCTGAGGTCCCGCCAAGCTATGGGCTCGAACATCAGCCAGCACTCCGCTAAGGGGCTGAAAGGCCGCCGAGCCAGATCTTCTGGGGACCTGTGCAATGGAGACACCAAGAGCCAGACTGAGTCGTCAGTATGTGGCTCGGTGGTTGGAGATGTTATGGGCTGGAACAGATCGTTACCTAACCATCTCGATGGGAACAGACACCTTGCAGACTATAGCAGGGTGAACAACAACTATGCTGAGTTTGGGACGTATAATCGATGTCATCCGAAAGGAGCGAGAGGTCTGCGATATAGAGTGATCAAGTCAGGTAAGTTTTTTTTTATAGTTTGAATAATACAATTACAAAAACTGGTAAATACTTTATGGGTGAACCAATGGAAAGTATACTTGCAAGCTTAATTCCTATTTACTCGTGTGTGGTGATGACGCTGCCAATAAACAGCCATTTTATACGCGACCAGTACTTGTAACGAATAGGCTGATAACGACCACTAAGTTTCCAAGAGATTTGCGACTAGAAATTACACGGCTACACCAAACCTATCATGGCCTAGGCAAAATTAATTAAATCGTAGCACTTTCTACCTCATTTCATGCGGCGTTAATCTTCTTCCTTAAAGATATACCAATTAAGGGTCTTACTAACTAACGCCATTAATTCTGCCACGCAATTTCTAGCCAGACCCTTTTTGTCGCAGGCAAGAGCTATAAAATCAACGCGGTGAACTTCAGGAGTTATTGCTTGACATGCTTTCATTTAATTAAAATTATGTCCAAATTTAACAGATGGCGTCAAAAGTGAGCCAGAACTGAACCGGAACTCTTGTATAACCTAGTTATTTAAATTTCTACAAGTTACATTTAGAAGAATGCAACAATAGCATTATCATCCGTTTTGTTGTTTGTGAAAGGAACAAGAAATAAGAAAACATGCAACACCCATTACTTCCTTTTCCGCCACGACCACTTCAAACTGTTTACAATTTCTGTGAATATCAAAGTAGTCTCACCGTCAAAGCAATGTTACGAGAACCAGAAAAATCGAATGAAAAATATACAGAATGCTCATTTAAAACACGCCACTTGAATTGTAGATGGGCGCAATCCGGCGAGCCCGAGAGGCAGATAAAAATGTAAAAAAACACCCTAATGACTGAGAGGGTCATCGATCATCGCAACCCACCTAGGGATTGTTTTGTGAGCAGAAATGGGTCATCATCTTGATGGTACAACGTAATAGAATCTTCCTTTTAGAGTATGATACTTTTAATGTTTAGATCTATATCTGAGGATGGATGTGCTTTTGTTATATCAACGGAAGTTTTTTTTGGAATGCTCGGTAGATTACCTCTCGGTTGGTACCTACGTGTGCTCGGGCGTACTTTTATGAATTTTTAACGACATGTGTTGAGTAGTATAGCCATCATCATCAACATTGTAAGAACACGTTAGGTGTGGGAGGAATTTATGCCTGATATTAAAAGATGAATTGCTTATGATTTCTTACGTGAGATAGATACTAGTGGTTGACACTTTACTAATTGGTATACATTACAGCTGCCTACATTGGTAATGCTAAATTCACATTGCGCCAATGCGCGTTATGAAGTTGTAACTAAGTCGATCCATCCATGTTTTTGTCTAGCTAAAGGTAGCTAAAGCTAGAGCCACTAGAGTGGTGATGTGTGGTGAAGCGCCAAAATCTAGGATATTCTAGGATATAAACTGAAATAATTCCATCGCGTGACGATACACTGCGATATAATAACGGCTACGGCTTCTTTTCTTTAGAATAAAATAGATCTTTATTGCATACCAAATTATAAGTACAAGAAATTATTATAAATACAAAATAAACTTAAAATTAGAGGTAAACAACCGGCTTAATCTAAGGTTTTTTTTACTTTATTATTTTATTTTGACTTAAAAGTCTTTATCGTTAAAAACGTAGCAAATTATGGACCCTGCAGTGACATAGCCACCAATATTTTCTAATATCACGCAACCGACCAATACTCGTATATTTAAACCCCTTAAACTATTTTTAAAGGCCAGAACCCAAAAGTTTGTAGGACTCTTTACGCAGCCGCAGTGGCATGTTTTGGCTAACGGGGGATGACGTCACAACCGTATCGGGTCAAGGACAAACCCAGGGCTTAATTCTGTTTCTAGCTAATATAGAAACCTGGTTGGCGAAAAATACCTTGAGATATCATATTACTGCCTTAAAATTTTTGTACACTCTGAATTCTTAAGCTGTATTGTTTTGAATAGCTCTTTCTACAATCTTACTAATTTTATAAACGTGAAAGTTTGTAAGAATGTATGGATGTCTGGATGCATGTTTATTACTCTTTCACGCCTAAACGGATGGACCGATTGAGCTGAAATTTGATATAGTGATAGCTTAGAACCTGAAATAACACATAGGCTACAGTGCTAAAACCGCTGGGCGCAGGTAGTAATTCTAAAAAGTGCTCTATATTGTGATTAAAATACCAAATGTAATACAAAACAACTCAACGTCATCCTAATTTGTCTACGATAAGAAGTATTCCAACATTAGCCAGGAAGGGTTTAATGCGCCGTCGTGATGAAATTTTTAATGCGGCCCTTAATAGTGCGGGCCCGTAACTCATCGCGCGTAATTTTGTGAGCGCGAAACGTGTTTTGCAAATGTTATACCTTTGTAAATTAGGTTGATTTTTATTTTACGGTTCTGTGTACAATTGCTAAGTCCTCAGTATTGAACAAAAATTAATAGGGATGATGATTCATTTAAATTTTTAATCCGTCCGTCCGATTTTTATAAATAGGTACAAGTAGTAAGACACTTCATAATTCTTTCGCCTTTTCATAAAATTATGACATCGTCCAAAAACAAATATCCCTAATTAAATATATATTTGATATTCAAATTACTCGTAAAAAGTTATCTCAGTCTGCTTACATTTAGCATAATAGTGTAAAAAGGTTTACCTTAGGTACTTTGAACTTTTTGTCAATCCATGCAATCAAAGACACAAATTTACAACAATTATTCGAAAGCGAAAAATTAACATTAACATTCAATGGTTAATTCAAATTGATAATGTTAAATTCCCGCCTTTTCCAATTTTTATTTTTATTTTATATCAAATTCATGCCTTAATACCTATGTAAGTAAAGCAGCTATCACACGCTGTTTTGCCCAGATTATCTTTCAAGCTCCTTCATTAAGCTTATTGATATTTTACAGAACATAAAAAATAATTTAACTCGCATGGTAATTGCCAGCTTTTCTTTATCAATGCGCACATTGTGACGTCACAGTACAGTTGCCAAGAATGCACCGCACATAAAAATATATTATCTACTCGTACAGTTGCATAAAACAATTAACTATAGAAGGCAATGTTTGAATATATATCGTTAATTATTGCATAATTTGGCACGATTCTCTTTCCGCACCGATTTGTATATTTAATTCTATTGTTCGGGGAAAATGTTTTAATTTTAATTGAGACTCTTCACAATAATGAAAATTGTTTCTTGTTCTGACTACGTTTTTATGTTTCCCTGAGTTTATTGAGCTTGTTTAATTTTGAGATATGAATTATTTTAAGGAACATTGCGCTTATTGAGTTGTTTTTAGCAAACAGGCTAGGATTTTCTGTCTGAAAGCCTACCTTATGACGGAAAATCGTCGATTTTTATTGCTTTGAATTTTATATTCTGAAATAAAATTATTTTCATTTTTGTTATTCGTTCTAATTAAAATGCTTCTGGTACAAACGAATAGACGCAACCACCCTAATCATTCACAGAAGCAGAAAAACAAGTCAAGACAATTTTTCTCCCTATCTGCGCCGATTTGTCTTACCACCTCGTAATCAGCAAAGGAAAGTAACGCTCCTTCCTTCTTAAGGCCTTTATTAATCCCAATTTGGCGTGACGTCGGGATATCTTCGGCGACGTTGATGTATGGGTAATGTGATTAGGCATTGTTACGCATGTAAGTGCCCTAATTTGTTGGCTAAACGAAGGCCTTTTCCTGTGAAATGAGGGTAAACAGAACCTTAATACTACGTCACTGTATCTCTATATTATACTACGTTGTGCCCACGGCTTTACCCACGAGAAATCCATTCTTAGCGAACATATACGTGGTTAAACCAATATGTGTTCCAAATTTTAACTCCATCTATTTAGCGGTTTAGACTGTGTGTTGATAGATCAGTCAGTATTTTTTTCCTTTTGCTTATTTAGATTTATTAACCTAGACTGATTCCAGACTTATACATAATTAATTCACAATTTGCAGTACCTACTTGATACTAAGTAATATCTAGGACTTTGGACATTTCACAAGCCATTAAATCAAGACATAGACAAGAAAATGAGTTTTTATTTTATCCATGGCATAGAAAATCAAAACGAACTGAATCTCGCACAGGACCGGGAGGTGTGGTGTGATCTTGAGGAGGCCTATGCCCTGTAGTTGGGAAATATGTGCCTACTTGTACATAATCAAATAAAGAACAAGGATTTTCTTTAAACTCTATGAAGTCGTTTCAAAGGGTGACCAAAATTTTACCTGAAAAATTATAGGGCAGGTAGTCTCAATTGCTAGCACATTAAAGTTACATATACCTGCTGGCACGGTGCAGGAACTGATAACACATTAAACTGCGCCTCAATTTGGCAATCAATCTTAAAGCATTCCGTACTTAAGTTTAAACCATTTCATTAAAAGCTATCACGAATCACACATCAAATTAATTATAAGACCGATTTAGCTAATCAGTCTCCTACACCGATTCATCCACAAAACCCGGATTTAATTACTCCATCTTGGAACTCGTAGATTTCAAAGTTCGCTCTATTATAGAGCTGGGAGCACTTACGGAAACATTAAGTTAATACCATCGGATCCGACTTAACGTAGCACTTCGATATAATCTCGTCGCCGAGATGATTACCATTCTTACAGTATGGACTTAGCTATAATTCAAATAAGTAGGTGATATTATAACACTACCCATTGATGGGATAAAGCCATTCATTTGATTTTTTAATATGATATTTTTGTTCTTACAGTCTCTTGGGCAGTATTTTGGATCTCATGAAGGATAGTCGCGATGAGTTTGATGCGACTTTATCCGATTTTAAAAATCATTGACTGTGACCCTATTTTCAAGACCAAGTACATTATTTATTATTATATATATTTAAATACATCTAAATTTTAGCAAAATACAACACCGGAACTTCTACAAGCACCACAAAATGTAACTCAGTAAGCCGCGTACTAAATGGGCGAGGTGACCGTTCTCCGTAGCCGAGTGCTCAGTTGGTCAGGTCTTGCCTCGAATGCTGAGTCGTATGCTCAGCGAGGATGCAAGGCTCGTCATCTACGAAGAAATAATCCCTAGTTCGTTGCTCGTCATGACCGAGCGAGATCTTGCGAGCAATGATCAGACTATACCCCAGCCAGTTAGTATTTGGCTAATCACAAAAATACTCAGCCGGTCAGTATCAGTCTAATAACTATAATAATTTGCCCAGAATCTATTCCATCTATGTACATCCGACATTTCGTATAAGGGGATTATTATAATATCCACTTTGTTTATTCTATTCCTTACTAGTATGTAATATAGTTATCGGGTTCCCCATAGTGTGAAATTGCAAGTTTCCCGAGAGTCGATGTCGGAACAGGGTTGTTACAGTTTCTTTGCCTTACTCGTTGTTTCCTTGATAGAATTCTTGCATTTAATTCTACTAGTTCTACAAAAGAAACTATTGGTGGAACTTGCTTCATTTTGTTTATTGGTTTTTAAGACAAAATAGTTTTAAACGAGGAAACTTGTTCGAAAATCCAGTTTGATTCCAAATAACTCAATTAATTTAAAACCAAACATATTAATAGGAAATACGATCCTCACCAATAATATACGGTTATCCGCCGACCTCATTAATAATGGACAGAATTGAAAATTTGTCTCTGACCTAGACAGATTAACATGAATATTAAATTTCTATACAATTTAATAGAGCCATAGATGTTTGTATAGATTTATTTGTCACAAAGATGGAGAATATTTTTAAGCTTAAAAAGCCTACTGTCGGGTATATTACTACAAATTTTAAATTCTGTAGCGCTATATCTCTACAATACATCACAGCGTTCTCATATAACTAAAGAATGTCATTAAATTTAATATAATGAATAGACATAGTTCATTAATCTCCACACGATTTCTCGTCTTCCGCGGTAGTTGTACCTATGATCAGCGAGAAAAAATTATAAAAAAAAAACCGAGTCTAATGGGGCTCCCCAGGTTCCTCCATAGTTCCCAATGACAGTAGATGACGGTAGTTCCATTGTAGATGACGGACTATGTGAGTCCGCATTGCCGTGTTGTGGCACTCTATCCATTTGCTTAGCTATTTTGCGAAGTTTTTAAATTATGCCAAATTTACCTACTACATTCACATCTAACATATTTTCTCCTTACAAATATGACGTAGTCATAAGTTTATCTTTTTCGGGAACGTCCCCAAAGACTTTTCGGTCCAGCAACCCTATTGTAGCGTACATTATCCCATCAAGATGGGGCCGTCAAGAGACCACAATGTAACAACTTATATGAGACAGACTGACTTCTGTTTACTAAGCTTGGAGAATTATAATGTGTCTATTAGAGTATAAAAATAAGGAGAAAGCATTCGTGGTAATAATAGAAAATATCTAATGTATTTTTTGTGAATACATTTTTGGAAATGTATTATACTAGTCAATGATTCAGAATTATGGAAGAAATTTTAGCTTTAACCATATAATACATTGTTGTCACTAAGAATCACTGTATGTTTTTTTTTTTTTTTTAAGGTGTAGTACAAAAGAGCACGTTTACATGTAAATTTTTACAAAGTTGTTTATTAGATGATCAATTATTCCATTTGGGAAGTACCTCTTTGAGTCTTAGAGTAAAACGGACAAGAAACTTACAGTGATATATATCTATGTATTAAGTGGATAAAGCAGCAGTGATCACATAACGGTTTACTAGCTATATAGGCGTTGGATGCCAACACGCCATCACTCTTACGTTAAGGAATCCAGTGCCGCATCCTGACGGCACATAAATACCAGTATCTATCTCAAAAATGTTTCAGTGTATCTACACATTTTGCCTAAATCCGAACAACCAACATCCGCCAAATCCCTGAAAGCCTAAAAGCAAACTAGGCAAAGCTAAAACCTCGTAGCAACCATAAAGCGCTTCCATTATCCAACTTTTCCAATAAGCCGCATCCACCTGCATTAAACAAGAAAATAAGAGTAAAACAGCACAAACATTCCAAAATTCTGCACCAACCGCCAAATGCAAAACTTAAACATATTCCGGTATGCAAACTGTAAAGCAAACTTCTGAAAACATAATTTTAAGCGACACGAAACTCCGTGGATTGAATAGAAGTTGTGTGTAACTTATGTGCTTACGTTCACGGCGCGAGAGCCTTTTCACTACCCTCGCACTTTAATCTGGGCCTTTGAGGGCGGCCTTTCGCCTTTTACGTACACGACAAGACTCCAAATTAATCTTCTTAAAACTTCATTTTGCCGCGCGCATTCGAGCGATGGCGGATTTAATCTGATTTCATTTTGAAATCGTTAACATAAACCATGTTCGGGAAAACCTGTATCATACGTCTACTCTTTGTTATTGTGATCTATTTCTATGATCCATACAAATCGAATTGGCTTACCAGGATTATTCCGTCTTCAGTGAATAACATGTCGGATGTTTTGATCTCTAAGTTAAGAACTAATAAAATAACCTATCTATACCCCCTACGTATACCTACATACATCGAGATTCCACAGTGCCGTCTTATAAAGAATCCGGAAATTCCATAATATGTGATGAGATTAGAACCATCATGTAAAAATTACCATGTTTTATCCATCAAGATAGAATTTTAGGCCTTATCTCCCAAGATTCTAGTAAGACATGATACTAGCAGATGGTGGGTAATTTCCCTATGCCGGAGACCGGAACACGGTCGTTTACACTCGTCCATTGAGTGGTAACGAGCCGCAAATGCAGCCAAACTGCTCTAGCTTGACTACAACCTCAGCTATTCAGCGCCTTTTATGCAACACGAGACGAGCACGATATTCGTCTGATGTTAGACGATATGGTACATTACAGTAGGCTTAGACATTACAGATTACTACATCGGCTAAAGAAAGGACTTTTGTATCAGAACTAGCATTTGCCTACAAAAACCGAAACCGATGAGAACCCATTGACTGATAAAACACACAATGAGTGTTAATGCTATAGGTATAATTTACCTCCCAACACCATGGAACTCGTTGAGGCTAAGTTCTTAAACTCATATGTGTTTTGTGCTAAATATTCATCGTTTTGTTTTGTTTCGTGGGCAAGACAACTAACACTTGTCTAACAATTATATGAATAGAATTCTCATTTGCTGTCTCTTTGCGATGTATTAATAGGCAGAGGCATACGAAGTAGTAAACAAACAATATTATATCATACTCTCTCTCGTAACCATGAGATATTATATACAAGGACGAGTATTAGCTAATATTATATTTTCACAGCAACCCGTTAACAGCATCTTTTCCCTAAACTATGATGGGAGATTGTCAAAGTTGCGTCATTCATCATGAAAGTTGAGACAGAAACGCTTTTGATAAAGTTGTAAACGGTTAAGACATAATTCGGGGGCAAGAGTTCATAGTTGCTTCCTAGTTACGAAGCCTTACGACTTGTGAAGCCATAAGAGTTGTTCGGTCAACTTACATGGTATTATGGTGTTAATTAATGGCTCACGACAACATTTTGTTAGTGAAATTAATACTTCCTTAACAAAATGTATCAATTGTGAATAGTGGTAACAATCAACATGTTGTGTGACATGTTGCACAATTTAAAAAAAAATAAGTACTATTGGTAAAATTCAACATTGCGTTAAACTTTTGTTGATAGTTGCAACTCTCAGCGATATAGCCAAGTATGAAATAATTTGCTTGCTATTGTAGGACCTCAAGAAATCTTAAAAAGTTATTTTAATGATTGATATAATTAATAGAATTTTAAAATTGTCCTGTAATAGGATAATAATATAAATATAAATATTTTTGTAGATAGGCAAATGGCTGATATGCGGTTAATACAATTGTGTTGCTGCTTTAGTACCTATGGTTTTCTTGACTCATTAAAGACATTTATTGCTGCATAAATTAATAATTATGAGAATAGATAGGGTCAAAGTGGGTAAATGTAAACACTTTTGAAAAAAATTGGAGGTAGCAGTACTTTCATCATCGTGTAAAAAAATTGTGACGACTTATTATACTATTTCTTTTTTCTAGGGACTCAGAGTGAAGTAACATGTGAAGTAATATATAACAAAACCTTCTAGCACATTTATTTTGTTTTTTATTACAAGTTTACATTTACCCCAACGCAAAATTTCAAAAACTACCATTTTGGGGTAATTGTAAACACGCAATTCTTAACTGTTACTACATAGCACAGAAGAAATGATTATTTAGTGCAAGGTTTGATATCTCTAATGAGTACATTATGGTAAAAAGTCCTTATCTATAACAGGAGGTAAATTATTTATTTTGGGGTAAATGTAAACATAATGATATTTCCTTACACAATTATACTTAATAAAAGGAGGTAAATGTAAACAGTCTCTGTTAGTACATCAATAACTCGATAACTTTTGAAAACATTAAGAAATACTACTACTGAGCAAATTATGAACAAATTATACTACTACTTGACATAAATATGTACATAAACTCTTAATTTCGTCTTATGCTAACTTAAACCTGATCTTAGTTGCATGAATTCCCTTTGTTATTCATATTTTCTTCACTCTCCTTATCAGTTTTATTATTTATTCTCTGGAGCATTTTCCCTTTTTTCATCCTGATGCAAGTTAGAGATTTTATTTTCTCTTGAAATATTTTTTCCTACACAGAATTTAATAAAACCGTAGTAGCAAATACATAAAACTCGCAGGCTTTTTAAAATGCATTTTTTTATAAATCATATCATCTATATCTTCCGGAGGGTAATGTAGTAGTTCTTTCTTTCATACATTTGCCTTCCGCATATGAATTTAGCCTTGAAGTGAAATATTTACAATCACCCCCTCATTATCACTAAACATATTGAAAGCAAAAAGTACTGTGTTTCCAATTACCTCACTCGTTTACATTTACCCCAAATTATGTTTACATTTTACCCAAGGCACTAAATATTGAGGTAATTGTAAACGCTGATTTAAAAAATTGAGGATATCATATAGAGAGAAAACGACACCTAAAACGTGCTACTTAATTCAATTTCATCTCTCTAGCTAATAAACATTATAACTTACCTCAATAGTTTTCGTACTAAAGTAAGTACTGTTCACCACTTGAAAACTGTTTTTTAATGGATTTTGCCGAAAAATAATAAACACATCAAAATAATATTTTTTGACATCTAACACTTAAATATTGAAATGCATTTGTTAGATAAAATACTATTAATGTATTCTGATGCATTCAGAATCCTATAAAAATAAAAATGAAGAAATTATGGCCAGCGTTACCATTTACCTCTGTTTACATTTACCCACTTTGACCCTATATTAAGGTCTAGAAAATTCATAATTGATCCAAATCGCCAACGTTTGCAGTATGTAAAAAAAAAACTTTTTTTTTTGTAATAGATTAAATCTAAAATAAGTAGGTAGCAATAAACCTATATTAAGGTTAATTAAGAGTTGGAGGATACTGTATATGAAGGAAGATTCTATTTATAATCGTCAGCAAAACAAAGAGGTTCTTTACAATGAGGTTCCACGGTTTCTACAAAACAAGACTTGTCGAAAGCGTACCGTGTTTACACAATACTATTGTGCACGAAAGTGTTATTAGGCAGAATTTGTTTATTAGAACTCTTCTTCTACTAACTTTTCGCGGCTACTGCCAGGGCCTGCTTTTCGGTTGTAGCGGCACTTCGGACTTTAGCTGCAACCATATAACTAAGTTCCTTATCATATCCCTAGTAACATAATTATGAAACGACTTTTACTATCTTACTGCGACATGTACACTATCTAAACTGAAACCTCACTTTTACGTTTTAGTGTAACTAATCTCGGATTTTATTGATTTATTTAGCCAACCCAATATCTTTTATGAGCAGCTTCGTCAATGCAGAAAAAAATCGAAATAGGCGCCTTTATTACCAACTACCTACATATAATCCGGCACAATAAAACGGGTAATGTTATAGCCCATAACATTTAAACCAGCTTTGCATTCTGTTCCAAACGTAATCTAATAGGCGAGGCAACTCAGGCATTTCAACATTACTGCCTCCTTACCACATCATTTTTGCATTTTCCGAAAACTGGGCCTCGTAAAAACGTGCGTGGTTTGGTAGTAAAATTATAATAATCGTTTTTCAACATGACTGTACGCGTTTGATCGTCAGACAGCGGGGCGTCGTACCATTGTCACCCTTATCACGTTCAGAGATTTGAAATTTTGGACGCCACGCCTTTATTTTCGCTCCCCATTGAATATAAGTGCTATCTTCCCTTATTCGGTTAACCGTGGTACTGTACGGGCTTTTAAAGAGGCGTGGGGCTCTTAAACGCCCAAGATGCCGTAACCCGAGTCACTTTTGCTTTTTACTCGACTGCGGCTGGATATAATTAGCAGCGGAAGACGATACGATTATTATGATCCCAGTTACAATTTGCAGTTTATTTTACAAAATAACATACTTGTTACAAATTTTAGTATTTTCAATGTGATTATATGTACCTCTAATATGAGGGGTTGGTTACAAATAGTATAGTGTTAGTAGACTTACAAATATTTATATTAATTTCGGTAATAGAACGACATTTTTATAGATATTCTCTCTTAAGAGGAAAATCATTAAAAAATCACAATAATTATCAGCCGGAAGACGCTGTAATTAGGGAGGGGTCCCATAGAACGCCAGAAAGCTTCCTGAATCCAACTTGAAATTGTGATTCTAAAATAATCATTTGTTCATCTAAGTGATGGAAAACCCAGCAGCATTTCAAATACCAATGAAATTATAGTTAAACTGGGTGGGTAGCCCAACAGTGCCAGTAATTTTACCGCCTGAACAGTGACATGCAAACATTATTGTACTTCGGTAGAAAGGTACTGTAGCTAGTAAACTGATAAAGAATCATGGGCTAAAAGAAGCGTTGGTGGGTGTTGTGCACCTGGAGATTTCATATCATTGTGATGGTGGTGAGGGTGGCATTGTAGGTGATTATGGGCAACGTTATCTCTTTACATCAGTAGAGCGTCTTGCTCGTCTTATTATTTCTCTGTATATATAAAGAAAAGTGTTGTGGAAAGACGGTTATAGAAAACATACAAAAATTCACTAGCTTTTATACTAGATTCGCTCGGCTCTCAACCAATATCGCTGGCCGGTCAAATTAGATAAGTTTGAGATTGTTTCGCGTCATTCCTTAGTTGAGACGTACTTTGATTCGAGTCTAACTTCATTTGGAAAGTTTTATTGTTTCTGTAAAATTGGTTTTCGGTATACAGAGTGATTATTAGGTGTAAAATAGTATATGTTTTAATGTGACTATGAATGTTGCTTACTAACGGAGCAGCGGAGCGGACTAGAATTAGTTATTTGTTATACAAGAGTGCAAAGTTACTTTTTTACCGCGTGCTCAGTTTGTATGACCGAGCTAGCGAAGGATTCTAAAATTAAATCACGAGCGTAGCGAGTGATTTATTAGTTAGAATCCTGAGCGTTAGCGAGGGAATCAAAAGAGCACAAGGTCAAAAATCTTTGCACTCGAGTGTGACACATAATTTTTCATCCCCCCTCAGCGAGGAAATAATTCAATGCTAAAAGTTTTTATTTAATTATTCTCACCATGGATGCGCACAGTGTTGCCAGTGCACTATCTTCAAAAATAACCAGTATTCAATTTTAATTTACGTAGGTACGCTTACTTAAGAGTCCTTTTCACGAAAGAGGTCCCACGGAATTTAGCGGAACAAATTTTTAATTCTATTATTATTGACTTCATATTTTAAATCATTTTTATTTGTTACATTTAATACCTTTTTGATTAAGAAATTAAATATGAGAAATTATGAGGCGTTAGTTCAAGTTCAAGTTCAAGTTCTTTATTTCCATATAGGCATACAAAATGCACTTATGTGCGTCAGTTACATAGATATAATATTACAATTGTAATTTCAGCCAATAGGCTTTAAAAAGTTAAAGGTATTTAAACTTTTAAAATGTGCAATAGTGGCGTCCCGCAAAAAGGTCTCCTTTCGTGAAAAGCACTCTACCTATTCGTTTTAGTGATTATTTTCTCATTTTCAGTTTATTACAGTGAGAAATCGTTAATAAAAAAGTTACTAAAAAGTAATACTTAGAAAAAATATTGCTACTAACTAGATAAAGTTATAAAAAATTGACTTATTCTATTAACTCTGCTAAATTAACTCAACTATTATTTACTATATATTATAATTCATTAAAAACATTATTGCCTCGAAATGTAAATTATATCTAAACAACTAACGTAAATATAGTTCAAAAGAAACGTAATATGTTACAAAAGTAACTTACTGGCAAGGCTGATGGTGCGCCCAAAGCAAATTAAAAAAAAAGTTTACTAAAGAGGTTCTTACTCCGAGTTTTTAACAAATTTAAAAAAGTTGTACGCTTATTTCGGTACCATAGAGGTGGAAGTAAATAGGTTTAATTATGTTTTTGTCTCTAGAGGGTAAAGTAAATTTGAATTTCTCTAGAGGATAATATGGACTTTTCCAGTCAGATATCGAAGCGCAAAAATACACTTTCCGAGGTGGGGGGATGAAAAATTAATTTATTGTCCCATCAAAAATTAAAGTCAAAAAATAAAACAAGTGAAATAAAAAAAAACTTTTTATAAACAAGCTTTTATTGTTATTACTTACCATCTAGCACCAAAGTACTCGTCAAGACAAATCAAATGAGCCCAAACTTAGGTTGCGTCAATTAATTACGGTGTTCCTATGGCCACCTTCCAGCTCCATCATCAGATCAGCTCCATATCATAATAATATTGCATTGTCATCCGATTTATACATGCATGCAACAATTCTGCGCAATAAGGAATAAAGAAGTGGATCAAATTAAACTTGCAAGATTTGATTACAGACAGACAGACCGCCAGACAGACAGACAACAGACAAGTGAAAGTAAAATAAAAACTTGTAAAAATCTGACATTGTGATTCGCCAATTCTTAGGTGATCTCTAGGTACTTGATTTTCCTGGTTTCTTGGTGTATGACCATCATTTTCCTGCCCTCATACAATTTACAATAAAATATCGCCATGATTAAATTTCATTATTTTGTTGCATCATGAAATTTATAATATTGTACTTATTCGTATATAAATAAACTCATAAAAGCTCGTTTAAATATTAAATTGAGGAAAATATAATCTCATAAATAATATTATTTCTACCACGAATAATAAATATTATATCTCTTGAACTGTATCGTGCAAGCATAGTTCTGCACCGTAAAGCAATATCAGTTACGTACATTATGTGTATGTGTTACGGCTAAAGTCCGAAGTGCGGCTACACCTAGGTTTAGCCGGTTAAACCTAGGTGTAGCCGACCACAGTGCCTGTACTATGTAATATACCTACTATTATACTAGATACATAATATTATATATTATGTCTAATATTAGATTATTCTAAGAGCCTTAATACCTTATGACTCTTAAGTGAGATGCGTTGGCGCAGTGCACTCACAATTTCACATCTTTGTAAAATCCTTGGTGGCACTGTACCAATATTATGGGCAGCGTTATCTCTTAACATCAGGAGAGCAGAGAGCTCGTCTTCTTACTTCTGAATATATAAAAGGAGAGTGTGACTGACTGACTGATCTATCAACGCAGAGCTCAAACCGCTGAATCGATTGAGTTTAAATTTGAAACACAGATAGGTGTTAGGATGTAGACCCCCGCTAAGAAAGGATTCTGCCACGCGAGCAGTGCCGCGAGCACAAGCATTTCTTTGCATAAAAAGAAAAGTTCTGCATCATAAAGTATTATATTTTATATCAGTTTCATGTATTGTTACTAAACTAGTTATGTATTTACTTGTTACTAAACTAGTTATGTATGTGTATATCATGTATTTATTACCGTAGACATACTAAATCAACATTATAGACGCCTATATTCGGAGGCCGGTAACAAGTCCGAAGCACGCAAACCAATATTTTACTCGTGCCACTTCATACATAATACATCGCAGAGTAGGATGTTCTTAAACGAACATTCCTACCTACGGCATAAATTTAAATAATCAATGCTGAAATTGCTTGGAAAGACGTGAAATCTTGATACTTGAGGGTAATAAATCTCTGAGTATTAATATTACAATGTGCTGACGTTGCACTAAGTTGTCTTGATTCTTGATTTTGGTATTATAATGAAAGAGTTGGTCTTATCCAATTCTCTCGTACAGAACAGGCTTAAATATAAGAAACCATAGAAGGCTTTTCAATTTCTTAAAAATAGAAAATTATTTGCATAAAATGTACATTATTTTTAAAATTAGTTAATTTTTTGTTAAGCAGTGGCGTTTGAGGTGAATTTAATGTTATAAGATATTTAAGTGAGCTGAAAAAATAGTATACGCAGAGAAATCGCTGAGCATAATGTAAGGCAGTGAGACAGCTACGTATGTAGGTCTTAAGGTGACTAGCGCAGGACCTGCGTAGGTTCGTATTAAATTCTAACACTGCGACATTGTGTGGGTGTTTCAATTAACATACAAGTACTTAGACATAAAATGACACAAGTTATCACATTAATAGAGTGTCTGACTGTGTGAGTGTGTATGTTTGTTACTTCTTCCCGCCTAAACGGGTAGACCGATTGAGCTGAAATGTGGTATAGAGATAGCTGAAATAACACATAGGCTACACAGTACGGCGGGTAAAATCGCTGGGTGCAGCCAGTATTTTCATAACTCTCAAAATATCTTTAATTTGAGCTTCGTTAAGCAGAATATTTCCATTGTCACAAGTAATTCACCCAAAAAGGCCGAACTAAAGAATCCAAGTATCTACAATAGTAACAATGGGAGCAATTCGAGAAGTGTGTCAAGTTGTGAATTGTCTGCCATTCAATGTCATTCAGTAATACTGCAATTGTAAGGTTCTTTGGTGACCAGTCTGACTCGTGACCTACAACTCGGAAATCTCTTTGGATTTGTTCTATTTTCGGTTGCGTCATATCAGTAATGCGAGAAGATACGTGATTGAAATATTCGAAGTGCCGATAGCGATTTATGAGGCCTACAGCTGTAACGTGCCGGATCTGGGTTGTATTTTAATGTAAAATGAAGATAGGGGTGAAACTGTATGAGTTTTGGTGGAATGTTCAGCCTATATGAATCATGAATATTATAATGTTTGAATGGACGATCTATGTCTCTCATAAACATTGGTAGGCTACTTTGGTAGAAAGATGATGTTAACATGACAAGAGTGGAAGAAAGTTTTCTTTGCTTACCCATTATGAAACGTATTTAAAGCAAAAATTCCAATAGGTGAATGGGATTTTTAGAGTGGGCAGTCAGCCCACCCTAAAAATGTTGCCATCATTCCTGATACTGCTAAAAATACCCATCTTATAAAATTACGATAATATTAACTTACATACTGTGCTTACAAAGAACTTTGTTTCTAAGATGTTGAAATGCCGCATTTGAAATATATATAGATAACGATTATACCTACACATTGACATTTTTAACATAGCTTTTTGCTTAGGTTCAACAATACTTAATTTGCGTCTTTCTTTTCCAGGTTCTGATGCAGAGCCGGTGTGGAAACTACAAGATCCTGGCTTCGACCAGGGGTATGGATCGGAGCGGTCGCCTGAAGACGACTTCGTGCCTCCGCTGGCGCCTCCTATTTCACTGGAGGCTTACGAAGCTGAACTACGAACTGTTTACCCGTTCATCACTGATGGTAAGTTTAATCTTATTGAATTCATGTCAATTTTGTAGTAAACTCGAAGTCTATGTTAATAAAAGATAGTCCTTGTTTTACTCCATTAGGCGGTAAGAAATTCGCCGTATCAGTTAATCTAATATCAAAATCCAGAGAACGAGGTGAAATCGATAGCACCACACAAAATGTAAATTGTTATCGTTAATTTTGTCACCATACTACATACATTTGTATATCTAAAGATTGTTTTACGTGTTTATAAAAGTCTTCACAACCCCAAAACCTAATTTCTATAATTATTACAGTAGATATCAAATTTATAACACTACCACAATCCACACGGAATATACCCAGTACCCAGTATGTTGACGGCAATACCTTATTAGATTACAATACTTTTACGTTAGACCAACATAGTTGTGTTGAAACATTTTCGCTGCGCTAGAGCAATCTTGTTTCTATTGAGTATGTGTTCTATTTTACTTGGAAAAGGATCGGACTATACGATCAGAAAATATCAGACCAGAAATCCTCAGTAGGTGTTACTTCTTGCAATATTCCACGATATTTACCACGATAGTCTTAACATCAAAGTCCAGATTTCGATCTACCATCTAAAAGGTAATAGGTAGAGTTTTCCTTATCAATAGTTTGTTTAGTCGAGGAAAAGCTGAGCCAGGGACGTGCAATATCAGCAAACTCACGATAACTGAATTAAGGGATAAGGGTATTTTCGGGGTTTTCCAAAATTAGATTCGGAAAGTTGCTATTTTTAGTCGATCACGAATTACGAGCTTTGATTCTTGGACTTTTAAAATAGATTTGGAATTAGATTAGAAAACACTTTGTGGATTTTGTCTGAAGTGTCTTTAGATTTTCTTACCTTAATAAATATTTGTTTAATCTCAAACATTGACATAAAATGGTCAACAAATTCTGAGTTCTTCAAATGCAAAACCGATACGGGACATAGTAGCCATAGTAATTTTCATACAAATACTAGGTATTATGGCTACTTCGGTCTGATATTAGTCCGTCAGAAACAATTCGAAAACGGACAAAATTCGGATGATGTAGTGCGTATATTTAGTAAGCTTCTATTCTACGACTACGCCGGACCGTCATTTTAAGGATTCTCATCGGACGCAGATCAAATGTTGTGGGTAAAGTCTCTAATGATTGTTGTAATGTAAATATATAAAGGTCGCCGGGAGTCACTGGATGCAAATTGCTTCCAACCTGTATATATGGAAAAAGGTAAAAGGAAGCCATATGTTCAGCAGTGGACGTCCTATTGCTGAGATGATGATAATGATGATGGAATATATAAAAAGGAAGAGTGACTGACTGATCTATCAACGCACACTTTCAACCGCTGAACAGATTGCGTTGAAATTTGGAATATAGATAGGTTTTATGTTGTAAACCTCTGCTAAGAAAGGTTTTGATTTGGCCGTAGGCCATTCTCTTGTACATAATGTATAACAGACGTAGCATAATACGGGCTGCCTATGTCTCAGAAATGTTCAGTTAAAAATTAGGCTCGATTCACACAGCAGGCCTAACTGTTAATTGGCAACATGTCAACAAGTTTCGCATAATGTTGACAACATCTCTTTGTTACGTCTTGTTAGTTGTCATTTGTTGTTAGTTGTTGCTGATTGTAAATGCGCGCTCAAACATTAACTCCATTGAATTATTCAAAATCATGTACGTTCCCTTTGTCCCAGTTCAAAAGTCCTTCAATCTAAACTTGTGACTCCGATACAGAGTAAAATTTCAACTGGTTAAGCCAATACTCTCGTACTCGTGCACTACATGTGTCAAACACTAACAAGATTTGCTCAAGCACTTCTACAAAACAATTCAACTCAGTACAGAACGTGGAAAATAGCACAACTGATAAGTATCCTACTACTAACTACTAACAATAGTGGTGATTTATTTAGAGGGGGAGAAATTTTAGGTTTTCTATAGGTTAAACTAGTTTTATATTATAATAGCTGTGCCCAGTAGTTTTACCTGCTGTACTGTAGCCTGTGTGTTATTTCAGAGTCTAAACAATTCTTTTGAATCATTAAATCACTTGCCATGTTCAAACAAATCAAATAAATTATGTGTTCGGCTCAAAATGAAAATAATTTAAGCTCTAATTCAAACTTTATGGATTCAGTATCGATTAACTTTATCCGACCATTTATTTTCCTTTTGGCAGCTGTCTCAGCAAAACAGCTGATCCCATGCGTCTACGGCCACTGCAGGGCTATTGGAGTATTTGCCGCAATTTTTATTATTATTAATCGAATTCTTTTCTTAGGACACTTAGTCAAAACATTACAGTCAATTGATCTGTAGTACAAGTAGCGCTTTAGGCTCAGAGCTCGCTATGCATGTGCATTCTTACCACTAAAACTTCCCAGTTCTTTGGCACAAAATAGGTACCATATATTTTTATATCATATGTTTCAGTGAAATATTGATCTTAAATCCCAAATGTGCTATATTTCTAATGCACTCAGTGGCTGTAACCTAAACTGGAGTAAGTGCTTTTACTCTCGATCGGCGACGAAGTTACTGCCAAGGACTTTGCGGAATAGTTCTTGTGAGTGGCAAGTTAGCCTCTGGTTGGTTTTAAGATAAAAAATAACTCTTTATTGATACCACATGGAAAAGTATGGATTAAAAAATTAGAGCGAATCGCCAGATACGTGTTGTTTTTTGATACCTGAATGATTTCTCATTGTCACGCTAACCAAATATTACTAAATCAGCTACAGATATCCCATTCAGCGACTATGCTAAATGACGTTTAGTCAAGATGTTGAACGTTACAGTAAACAACTTTACGAGTTGTCTTTTATTCATTCAATTAAATGTCGGCATTCTATTAACGCGCTGGTCATACAATCAAATAGCGGATTGAACCAGATGACTGCGACATATACATACATCGGCAACAAAATATGAAATAAAATAATGGTTTTACTGTAATCTGAACGTCATTTGGAAGGCCTCGTGTAGGCTATTTCTTGTAAATGTGCTGATACCGACGTAAACTCTGCGACCACGATCACGACCGCCAAACGTAGAGATTTATTTTTATAAGATTTCGTGTAGATTGAGGAAAATGTTAGAAAATCTGCCCGTTTGCAGATTTTTTCTAAATTTTCCAATTCTGTTAAATGGCTAAGAACAAATTGCGTTGACAAAATGCGTTGTTACTGGCACGGAGAACTATAAAGCAAGTTATAATTTATAATCAACCAATTATTATACTGCTTGAAATTTTTAATATCTTTTTTTTAATGTGGAGATGTAAGAAGACGAGCAAGACGCTCTCCTGATGTTAAGAGATAACGCTGCCCATAATCAGTACAGTGCTACTTAGAATTTCACAATGATGTGCAATTCTAGGTGCACTGCACCAACGCTTCTTACTTAAGAGTCATAAGATGTTAAGACTCTTTAGCCCAGTAATTTCACTAGCTACAGTGCCCTCCTACCTTAGCACAGTAATGTTTGCACAATACTGCTCAGGCGGTAGAATAACTGGCACTGTTGGGGCACCCACCTAAACGATCTCCTGCAAAGGAAGTCTACCCCTGGTAAGAATCCCCTGGAAGATCTCCATCCCACCCCTGTGATTGGTTAATTCTGTATTTTCTCTACTACGCGTCAATATAAATAAACTCATCCTTATAAAGTAGGCATTCATAATAATACTTCATGAGAAATAATATCAAATATCTAAATTCACTTATCAAAAACTACTTCCTATACAAAAGAATTTGATGTATGACGTGAAGGATCTTGAACCCGTTAGATTATACATAGATACATACATAATATTATGTTGTGTTAGGCATATATTTAAACTAGCTTGTGCTCGCGGCTTTCCCCGCGTGCAGAAATCCTTTCTTTGCGGAGATCTACATCATGAATCCTATTTGTGTTCCAAATTTCAACTCAATCCGTTCAGCGGTTTGGGCTGTGCGTTGATAGATCAGTCAGTCAGTCACTCTTTCCTTTTAAATATTTAGATTTAGGTATATTGACTTAGATGACTCTAGACCAGCCCGTTCATTGACCGAGTGAGGTCTAGACCGGTTCTAACTAATAGAATGTTAATAAAACTTTTAGAGGCTTTTAACGTTGTGTAAACTGATACCTGATACCACAAAAATACAAATATGAAATAGGATCAAAATAAGATCAAAAATATGAAGGAATATTAATTTTAAAAAACAAATATGTAGGGAAACCTCCGAAACTTTTTATATTAACGCTATCATTAAACATATAAAAATAATATTCAGACTTTTTAATTCATGTAAATACGAGTATATAAATGTTTAATTTATAGATACAATATCCTTAGATATTTTTTTCAATAACGTCAAATTTTGCTCAGTATTTCATTAATATCGGATGAAAGTTTGAAACTTGCCACCAATATCAACAGTCTTAAAAGCTCCAGTCGTTTTTCCAGTTCTTTTTTTATACTTTTTGCGCTTACCAGCCTTACCTGCTGAAAAGAAGCCTACGTTATTCCAGGGTCAACCATAACTAAATGCCGCGAATGAGTGCGGCTTCGGCGTACCCGTTGCCCCGGCATTATGGCGTCCCGCAGGAACACCCCCAGGTTTTTTAATGGGTATCCCCACCGCTCCCATCTTTGGCGGGGGAGTCCCACATACCGCCCCGGGCCCCCCGGCGTGGGGTGATGATGCGTAACGCATTTTTCGTGGGTCAAAAAAAAAAGGGTCAACCATAACTGCATTTTACAGCATTACAAATTTCAGGTTAATCGATTTAGCCGTTTAGGTGTGAGGAGATAACAAACATACAACCACTCACATGCATACAATACAACCATACTTTCATATTTACCTATAATATTAGTAGGTAGTATTTGTTTTGTTTTTAATAGGTACATTTAGGTCATGGGGTTTATTTTGTTCATTACACTCGTAGATCGTGTTTGACCACGATCTGGTGTGATGTTAGGCGACGATGCGGTGATAGATGGGAGCAGACTAAACCTCGAAGGCGGGATAAATCCATCCAATTAGCAAATTCCATCATTATCCGATATCTGTCGTGTGTGCATCATTACACAAGTTAAATAAAAAAAATCTGTTTAAAAACAAGCTTTTATTATTATTACCATCTAGAAGACAAATCAAATTAGCCCAAACTCGGTGGGGGTGCGTCGGGTATGCTATGGCCACCTTCCAGCTCCATCATCAGATCAGCTCGATGTCATAATAATATTGCATTGTCATCCGATTTATACAAGCATGCAAAATTTCAGCTCAATCGGAAACCGGAAAATGGACCAAATTAAGCTTTCAAGATTTAATTACAGACAGACAACTGACAGGTAAATAAATGCTTGTCTTAATATTAGAGGTATTTTGGGGACATAACTTTCTGGAAACAATGGCGTAGCTCATAATTTATCGGACGTTTGTTTAAAATTAAATGACAATACAAATAACGACTGCAGTTAATAACGTCATTAAAAATAAATACAGTTTGTTAATTGAACTATTTTAGTTAATTCTGCGGTTATTGTGACACATGATAATTATAAAAGGATGAACACGACCGAATATTCTCTCAATAGAGCATTATTATGGAACAGGTTGATAAATAGTACTGTAAATATTAATTATAATAAAACGATTCATGACTAAATTATGGTTTGGCCACATTGAGAAATTCCTTCTTAGCGGAATTCTACGCCATTAAACCTGCGTTCCAAATTTCAATTTAATCCGTTGAGTTGTTTGCTGTGCGTTGATAGATCGGTCAGTCAATCAGACTCGCTTTCCCTTTATATATTTAGGTACCTGCTCTATTAATCAAATAAGAAGTTTACGTCTATTTTAGACGATATATTACGATATATTTATTAACGATATATTTAAGTGTATAAGTCTTACAAATCACTCATTACTTCCCACTGGGCAAAACCGTGTCGCCAAGCGGTCATTGTGACCGTGTTCCGACATGGTGTTCAGTGAAGGCAGGGAGGGATTTATCCCGCCTTCTAGGTATTGTCTGCTGCCATCTACGGTCGCATCGTCACTTAACATCATGCGAGATTGTGGTCAAAGGCTTTCGTATAATGAATAAAAAAAGATCTCTTAGAAAGCTCTGTTCCAGATGTACTCGTAAAAGTATTGCTAAATCAGGCATAAAAGGGAATAAAACAAAAACAAAAGAACATCGATAACCCAAGATAAAGAGTCCATAAAGTGCAGTAAACACGAGGAAATAGGAATCACAAGCGACGTCACGTAACAAAAACAATTACCGATGTTCTCGGCTGTCTCCAACCTCGGCCGTACAAATCGAGCCCGCTCCTGCAATAAATAAAAAAATCACCGAGTGCCGACTACAAACCTTCAGAAATTCAATTTCCTAGGGAGTATTGGCAATATCAACAAATAGGACGTCGGAATGTCCGATGTTGTATTAACAGGATATTGGTTGAAAACGTGAGACGAATACATAAATGTGCCGAATTTTAATTAAGCTTGGCCCTTTTGGGCGCTAAATGGTGGCAGATAAAAGCCTATCGATGTTTTTTGGACAACGTAAAATCTAAGTACTGTAAAATTATTTTGTTATCTTTTTTATAATCGGAAAAAGGGGTGAGCATAATATATATAAGGTACATATATTATGTTAGGTAAATATCATAATATAAAGGTATTTTTAGGGCAATAGGAACTATGTTTTTCAGATCATTACTAATCACAGACTCTCTCTTATTTAGACTGAGATTTTCTCTACATTTCAATAACTCAATCTGCAAATTTAACCTTTGACCGCCATTTCGCTTTTACACAGTCAAATTAAAAGGCGACATAAGCTTCATAGCTGCTTGGCCTGAGCCACAACTACATTACAAAATTTTCCATAAAATAAATAGCAAACTTAAAACCAATCCAAACTTTATCATTCACAGAAAAGTAAATATTTCAATACGATTAAACCCGACTATCACGTGGTTTCCACTCTTTTGTATCCAACCTTCAATCATTGACGTCCGAAGCGTAAAGGTCGCGGAGAGGTCACACAACCTATAAATATTCCCTGTTGTTATTCACTGTGCGAGAAGTGAAGAATCGTGGCGATATGGAAAACTAAAATCGGGAATAAGGAAAAGAAAAATAATTAAAATCATAGTTTCTGCAATATCTGAGTATAAGTAAAGGTTCCATGCCATGAAGGTTTTTTAATAATTATTATTTGAATGTCAACCTCAATAAGATATCCTTTCCCAAATAATAATGTAGGCACGGCTGGGAAGATGCCTGTCCCAAATCCTTCCACACATCTCTTTCCTCCTTTACCTTAGCCCAACCGGTCCAGAATTAGTCTGAATCACACCATACCTTAGATCATTGTCTAAAAACTCTGTTTTATGACGTCAAATCATATCCCAAGTAGCATTTTTGGTTCTAAAGCGGCAGACTAATAATACACGCTTGGTCTTAAGGTTCACATACTAGGATATATCAGGGTGTTATAGCATGCTATACAGCCCTTGTATCACCAATTTGGGCACAAATTAAGCAGCCTAAAGGACTTTAATAGTTCACAGTAGCTGACTAGCCGCTCTTTAGTGGCTGTTTTGAGAGACAATAGTGGTGTTAAAGCTGATCAAGGGCTCTTTAATAGAATTAGTATGGTTCTTTATTCGAATCATAGAGTTAGAAGTAGGTACAAGAAGGTATGCTATAGACCTCTAAGTCATAATAATGCTCATGAGTGAACCATATAAACTACAGAAGTTTCCCTTTTCCCCCAAATAATTACTCGAATACCACATTTTATATAATTTATTTTTCATTTAGTACAAATATTACAAGTATAGCTGCAACAAATATTATAAGTATGGCTGCTAGTTTGAAATAGATTTTATCAACACTCATTTATATCATTCTATTGTGCTAATGTTACGGGTAATTCGTATTTATTGTGAAGTGGATACATATTTATACCTAAAATTTTCACGCGCCTCAAATATAATGACTTTTATTCAAAATAATATTTCAAAATAATTAAAGACAAACAAATTAATTGTTCATATTTGTGTTTTTATGGCTTAAAACAACATACGTGGACAACATAACACACAACATACACAGTAACATACGATCATCAATATTTAAGACTGCAAAAAATGTATTAAAATCAAAATTATTTCTTAAATATTATAGGTTATCAGTAAAAAATGGCAGCCATCTGTGTAAGACCATTGTAACACCCAAGTAGTCTTGTGAACTTTAAAAAGTCCCACAAGTGAACTATAATAATGTCATACAATCTATGGAGGTTCCGATGTGTAACAAAAACGAACCTCAGAAGTAACATGTGACTTCATTAAACGCTCTTCTAGAGAATAACATAAAGGCTGATTAAGTCTCGCAAGTTGGACCTGCTTAGAGCCACAAGCGGTATATCACCTCACATTAGGACCTGTTAAAACTCTTTTAGCTGCTTTAATGTGTACATTTGTCATGTTAATATGCCAGCAGCTTAACACTGTACAAGTGAACCTTTAAAGAGCTGATGCCATATTTTCCCTCTCTTATAATACTCTTATTGAACCTCGAATCGAAAGCCGACTAAAAGAGTAATTGTGTCCTATCAAAATGCTAAAAGATATTTAATAGATCAATTTGACACTTCTATAACTGCTTTATACGGCTCTGAGTGAGTTTGTTCTCATTAATACAACCTATGAATCACATGACGCCAATTTTAACTCTTAGAAATCACCTGTGAACGAAAATTGAACTATTATAGAGAACAAAATGCTACTTGGGATATAATACTAATATCTGATTTTCTCTTATAAAAAGTTGTGCGATAAAAAAGCAAACAGTACCTACGCACACTCGCGCCTTTCCTAATACTCTTCTCTTTTCGCACAGCCGTTATTTATTTCGATTGAAACTGACGCTTCAATAAATAAATTCTCGTTAACTTTTCCGATATGCATGTATCGAAGCTATGGCGGATTAACCCGATGCGACTGAAACGTGCTATGGTAATCCTATAAAAGTAGTTATTGTTCATTTTTCAATATATTTTTGGAATTTGGATATTGAAAACGGGTTCGTTATTTCCACTCAAAATAATAAAGCGGCATCATTTAACTTTTAAACCCCGGGAAATGAATATCAGAGCTGAACTTAAACTTTTAGAACCAAACTAAATAGGTACAGCGCCACTTTTCCAGCTTTTATCTCAATAGCTGACGATGCCTTTGTCTTACTTTGATCCTATAGGAGTTAGCTAACTGAAAGATTTCTTAACAAAAAACAAATACTATAATTAAAGAAAATTAAACAATGTTTAATAGCAGAAATTCATCCATTTTCTATTTGGAACTCGACTTATGTTGAAAATCCCAAGAAAACTCCCAAATGGGTACATGAAATTATACTCAAGTAAAAGATCACTCCCCAAAGAATTCACTTTACCATTAAAAATTGATGCTAAAAGCGCGTTTAAAATTACAGCGCTAACAACATTTTCGTCCTCAAAGGCGTACGATGTTAAAATTGTTTAGAATAGGAAACGCTTCTCTGCGAAAACAATTTGCCATATCAGGAATTCCCATTATCCTGTGTTACCAGGTTTTATTGTAGCCGGTGTGCCGGGGCCGGGTAAATAGGGTGTTATCGCATTTACACGTCCAATTTGTATGCACGGACTAAAGGTCCCTCGGTGCGGGCCCGACTTCAGCCCTGATGCCGGCAACTTTTCAGCTTAGCTGTAGATTATATGGCAACCGGTTATCATGATGTTTATTTTATTGTAAGTACTAATTTTATTGTTTCTGTAAAGTTTGTCACCCTGCCTTGTTGTGATTACTTTGGGGTTTCCTTTCATTTATTGAGCTTTTTGTATCACGAACTTATTGAGCATTTTAATGAGCAAAGTCTGGCCATACTTTCTTTCAGAAGATTTTGATGGTGCTGGGCAATCATTTTTTTAAGGGGTTTTTAAGGGTTGTTTGTACGTCCCTGTACGCGGCGAGCCTGTGGGTGGCATATACGCAAAAGCAGTACAACGCCCTTCGCGTACAGTACAACAATGCGTTTAGGGTGCTGATGGGACTGCCCCGGCGCTGCAGCGCCTCAGGGATGTTTGCGGATTCTGGTGTCAACTGTTTCTACACCACGATACCGAAGCGGTGCTCATCCCTGGGGCGCAGGCTCCTGCTCAGCACCAACACCATCCTAAACGTATTTGCAAATAGGTTTGATTGTCAGTACATAAACCATTGCTACATGGTACATGTAATGACAAACAAACAATTGACTCAGCGGCAGGTGCATCACTAGAGGTATATAGGGTAGGATAGGTTAGGTATATATTTTCAACTTTAATTTTGTGTTGGTCTCTATTTAAATTGGTTTTTATTTTAATAATTTTATTAATAATAATAATTTTAAATATCGACATTTTAATTTTATATTTTGACATTTTAATATTATTTTATTTTTCTATATTCGCTGACATTTTGATTTCCATTACATTAATTTAATTACTAGTTAAAAAAAAAAAAAAAAAGATTTTATTTTGATGTGTATTATTATTTTTATGTATGTTATTGTTATTTATTATTTGATTTTAATGTAATATGATTTAATTTTTAGTTATTTATATTATATTATGTTGTAATTTTTGTTTTCTGTATGGACATTGTCTGAAATAAATGAATTGAATTGAATTGATTTCAATGAGTGTTTTTTAAAACTGTATCATGCAGGCACTTCACTATTTTATATATTGGTCGAGTAATATGCACACATAATTAAAGCAACTCTCCTATATGACCGAAGCCAAGCACAGCTCGTTATATTGGCCTATCGCTCAACATCAGACGAGAGTCGTCCTCATCTAGTTGCACAAAAAGTAGAAGCTAAAGACGTAATAAGTCCAACAATGCCAACCATTCGAAACTCGGTACTGACTGCAGACCCGTACAAATAGAAAAATACCGCGTGTGCGGTCCGCCATCCTAGAAAATCGAGTATAATTGAATTGTTCGCGTTGGTCCGATGCCGTCCAGTATATCGCGGTCAACATCCCCTTTCAATTGCTCAGCGACGCAAATTCCGTTTACATTCCTTTAATTTTCCGTTTCTTTGTTCCACGATTGTTTTCAGAGATCGGCCTTCAACTCTGGATATTTTCTTTGCATTTTTAATTCTCATTCATTTTCTCTCGGAATGATTGCTAAAAGGCGAAATTCTTCAAGAAAAGTGAGTAATAAACAAGATAACTCAGTAAAGAAAGGTCCTTTTTAATTATTGCTGTTGGAGCCGACGCAATGGCATGTTCGATTTGCATTTAGCATTCGAGGCTTCTGCAATCAAATTACTCGTCTCGCAGTAAACAATACTACTTTATATTCTGCTAAAATTGTGAATTTCCGTTTGAATGTGCAGATATTAATTACGAACAGTCAAAAAACCTGGACTAATTGGCCCTAAAACTACGATTAGATTAATACTTTAATAAATACATATTTTCAAAATTTTGACAATACGACTTGTGAAATACCTACTAATAAACACACCGATACTCAAAATATACAAATTTATAAAACAAATTATTTATAGAAAATATTTCAACTAGGAAAGAAACTGGCTTATCGTCGCTCAGATTTAAAAAGCCACATTTCCTGAGATCATTAAATTCCCCTTTTTCCCGGGAGACGCGTTCTTAGTTCAGTTTCTTAATGAAACGAGCTCTACTAATTAATGCCGCGACTCGGCTCGTGGTCAAAGTTGTTTTGCTGCACTCAACTCTTTTACCCCTATTTTTCCCTTTTGCGGTTGTAACCGTTGCGAAAACACTTTCCGCTCTCCTTTGTTAGTAGTTTTTAACTGGGTTGCTTGTGGTTTTATGAATTTCAGCTCGGCAATTTTATAACCGACTACTGGCAACTTTAGTGCCGTAATGAACTAGTTAGCTATTACGTTTGCACGTGTTTTTTTTTTGTTTTGAATAGTTTAGACTTTAAACTTTATTATCTTCTCAACTTTTAAGTGCTTAAGTGGTCATAAAATAGAAATATACGAGTATAACAGTAGTAAATCTTCAGTTCTATACTAATAAACAGTAACCTTAAAATTGATACCATCATATTATAATTTGTCACTCTCTTTTGGAATTATTTATTTGAAAACGTTGTAAGTTATCTTATATACTAGCTACATAGTTACATACACTTGTATATCTACTCATAAGAAGACGAGATCAGAGGGAACCGCTGGTTTCAGCTAAAACTGGTTAGCGTGATTAAAGTACAAGTATTCACACGAAAAACTAAAAAAATATGTACACTGTAAAATTATCTCGTATATAATAGGATAATCATAAAAGTTGGCTTAAAATTAACCACATTCAATCATTTTAAATTTCACCTGTTAAATATTCCGTACAATTTAACAGCATTCGAACTCCTATGTGAAAGCCGGGACTTAATTCAATATTTAGTATTTTAGAGCTTTTCTTGGAGAGGTTTCCAGAACTTGGAATCAATTTGCATTTCCAAAGGTATACGTAAAGTACCGTTCGCGATATTTCACGTTTCAAGCGCTATTTGTTAGAGTACTTCTATACTTTATTCATGAAGTTAGCATAATCCTACCTTTTTACATTCTAAGCCTTTGAGCTGTTGAGTAATGGTGGACAACTTTTTAGGGGAAAACTTTTAAGTGTCGATGTTTAAAGATTTAACAAAGTGTAAATAACGTACTGAAATGGATTTTATAGGCATAACAATGGAGCAGTAAAGATTACGAGTTTTGGTAATGTTGGTAATGTTAAACCTATGTGGTATCACGACTATACGAGTATTGTTCGAAGTTGAAGCTTTTCTTATGTCATCATTAAAACTTAGGAATAAAGCAATATCATTAACCCATCGAAAACTTTAATACAATATTTTTTTTATAATTATTAAGCCCGTATCGTCCCACTATCGTTATTCATTTGGTTGAAATTTGGCACACACATAGGATTTTGACGTAAAAATTCGCTGAGAAAGGATTTATATACGAGAGTAACGCCACGATAAGCTAGTTTAGGAATTAAATAAAAATTGCTTGATTTTAGTTTGAGAGCTAACAAAGTTTACAATCAACGTACCTATATACAGAATAATATAGCTGGCGAAAAAATCTACGCTCCATAAAATAGATGATTAAAAAAATCCTGTAAAAGTGAACCGTTACGACGCCGCAAAGGAAAGAATATTCCTAATATAAACAGAATTACGAGCTAAATCAGGTAATATCTCCGGATAAAAATTTAATAAACTGATCTTAATATCCTTCAAGATTTTAATAATATAGGAATATTATATCACCTACAAAATTTAAAAAGCAAGCGGCAAGATTTAAGTGTTTCGCCGTAGTCGTTGCTACGCGTCGTGGAGTACTCGTGTACTTTATCAAAAGCTTTTAATTAAAATATCAAAGTTAGCTGAAGTTACCTGTATTTTATAATTTTGCTCCAGCAAGATAGCCAGAGTATATGTTTTAAACTATATTCTTCCTGAGTCATGCAGATTCACTTCTTGAAGTGTGTTCCTTAGGTAATGTTTTGAGGTCTAAATTACCTATAAGTTCATATCAAGTCGTATTGCAATAAATTCAATAATTTACGAGTATAAAGTGTAATTTATTCAATCTTATCAAAGACCTTTCAGAGACCTGAAAACTGATTTCACGACAATGCACCAATAAGAGCAAATTCGAAATCATAGAAGAATAGGTGCCCATAAAATACATCGTAATTTCAGCTATAAATATCCCGTCTAGAAATTGGTGTTGAAAATTGGACCATAAAATAGAAACGCCATAACGAGACGAATTAAATCAGATAGAGAGCGATAAAATAGGTTCACATTCAGTAATTACTTGGTACCACAACGTTTGGTTCGAAAAGTGTCGTTATGGCAGTTTATGGCCCTCGAGAAATTGGCGACGGTGTCTAATAGAGCTCGTTTACTTTAACTAGGCCACGACTTACCTATGACACGAAATCTTGAGATGTTAATTTAGATAGGTTAATCACAGTTCAAATGACGGGCATCCTGATGAACCAATCCTACATGTACTATTCGCCTAAAATATTGTAGATACCTACATTGAAAGAATGAGAAAATTGACTTTACTTGCGACATTCAAGGCACTTCTAGTATAAGCCCTTGGCGATAATTAAGTGACCACGTATGCACACATTCACATGTTTTTGTATATGTACCATGCATGGGCATGAGCACAAAAATATATCCAAGATCAATCGTGATTTGTAAAGACTAAGCAAATGATTATATTGTAATAAAAAAAAAGTAGAGTGACATGAAAACATAAATTGGACAAGAAGATGGTTCGTACCACTACGAGATTCTTATGTCCAGAGCACCTTAAATATCAAAAATAAGGATTCATATGAATTATCATATTATGAATCCTTATTTTTGATATTTAAGGTGCTCTGGACAAAGGAATCATTAGATATAGGGAGTTAGTTATGTTACCAATTTACAAGCATGTTTTTAGTAATTATTGTATGAAAATGATGATGATGAATAAGTAAAAATTACAAACTTGATTATTTTAAAGATAACTCTCCTTGATTTTGGCTTTAAATGAATATAACAAACAAAAGGGATTCAGCGTGCTATTATTTATAGGGACTTATTGTATGACACAAATTATATGTAGGTACATAGATTTCATGAAACATGACAGGTTTTGACGAGGGTATCATCCCTTCTTAATAAAGGAAACATAGTAAGTTTAATTTTGCTCGCAATTCACACGTTCTTGTTCAGTGACTTCGAGTCGTATGATCCGACGTGTTAGCACTTCTAAAGGTTTTAATGAAATGATATTGGGGTTTACTTTTAAATATATCTTTTGAATGTCATGGATTTTATATTTTTTTATAGAAGGTTAATCTGTGACTACGATCTAGCTAGAATTTATGTAGATGTGGTCGAGGATGGTAGACTAAATCTAGAAAGCGAAGTAATACCTCCCGTTTCAGTTTTTTATGTTAAAAAAATAACATTTATGCATCTCCGCTTTCTTCTATTTAGCGTAATATAGAATATAATAGAATTACTCTATATTGCATACCAAAATACAAGAAATAGTTATGAACACAATATAACAAACTTAAAACTAGAGGTAAATAATCGGCAGTCGTATCGCATAAAGCAATATCTTACAGACAATATATCCCGGCTAATACCAGGGTTTGCCTTACAATTCCTTTTCCTCTAATTTCCCTGGTCATCGTCGGCCTTTACATACATATTTTTTAGAAGAAACTAAAGGTGGAGTGGTTGTCAGAGTAACACTAGTCTATATAATAAAAACAGTACAAGCACAGCATCAGTAAATATTATTATGACCTGATTTCGTTCTCACATCAAACAATGAAATGTTTTTCCACGATAACGTGGGCATGAAGTTGTTTATTTAACGAAGGTATATTGAATTCATAATCGAGTTTCATAGAAAAACCGGAACAATGTGGCTTAATAGAGGCGGTTTCAATGCAAATTGGTATGATCTGGTAAAAAGCTTTCTAATGGAATGGTTGATGAACAATTTGTTCAATTTTTTGTGCAAGTCAGTGAACGAGATGATTTGGATGAGTTTAAATAACAGTTGTTGATTGTAAGGTTTTGAAAAGTAAAGGGCATGTTGATGAGGTCAAATTAATTAAGCAATATACCTAATCAGTCCGTAATTTAAATATTAAAAAATATCATAGATACGTATTTTTATTATTTGTGAATAATATGAAACATGGCTGAGCTATAAGGCTTTTATATGATTTTGGGTTGGGACGCGTGACGTCACTAACCGGTACAAAATGTGCCAGATTTGGGCCATTGACGTTACAAGTTACAACCAAGCAACTAAGTGTTTTATATCGTTGTATATCTTCTTCTTCCTGCCCTTATCCCACACTAGATAGGGTCGGCACAACGTGTGATATCGTTGTATATCACTTGTTTTATTATTAAATTGACAAAAAAAAAATAAGATATTTTTTAAGACTCTACATAGACTACACACATTTTTTAGCTTCTAACCACACAAAGACTTAGGTTTTTTAATAGGTCTGCTATAAAGACTAAACTGCAGTTAGCCAGAGTGACAAGTAATCCTTAAGGTGCTAAGAATACAGAAGAATATTGAAGACACACATTCAAACTTATCGAGATCTTTCAGATTTCCGCATATGAAATACAAATCAAGCTATGAATATTAATGTCTGGTCATTCCCAGCCATACCCCTGCGTACATTCTATCTGCAGTACGAAGGCTATTCGCACGCGTTGATCCAGAACACGCGATACCGAGCAAACGCTATGCGGTGATTACCATTACCATAACTATTGTAAGGGTTCAACGGATTGTAATACTGTCGGGTCAATATGACTTTTGTTCTAGGAAATGCAGTAAACGAATGAGGTTAATTTGCAACCACTTACAACCAAGAATCTTAATGTCAAATGGATTTACACCAAACTTAAGAAAGAACAAGTGAAATTTAAAAAATACTTTTTAAAAACAAGCTTTAATTATTGTTATCATCTTGCATTATAAAGTACTCGTCAAGACGAATCAAATGAGCCCAAACTCGATGGGGTTGCGTTGTTTTATGACAGAGTTCCTTTGGCCACCTTCCAGCTCCATCATCAGATCAGATCGATGTCATAAAAATATTGCATTGTCATCCGATTTACACACGCATGCAAATTTTCAGCTCAATTGGAAACTGGGAAGTGGGTCAAATTAAACTTGCAAGATTTGATTACAGACAGACATACAACAGACAGGTGAAAGTAATATAAAGCTTGTAAAAATGACGTCATGGTTGAGTGCCATCTCACTTACACTAAATACTTAGGTTTGGTTGACGATAGTATTTTGTTTACAATTTGTATGGGGTTAAAGAGATGGCACTCAACCCTGCCTTCGTTTTGCTTGGTTCAGTTAGGTGTTTACGCCGCAGGATCCATTTGACTATAAGATTCTTTTTTACAACACTTAGATATTCTTGATTCTACAGGTCACTAAAGGTAGATTTACTGGAAGAACGTAAATGTTGGAGTTTATGCGTGTGGCACGACAAAAGTAAATAAAAAAAGAGTACACTCACTAAGATTATACTCTTTACTCGAATTTGATACTGGCAAGTTATACACCATCGTAAACACTATTGTTTTTAAATGGAACATTTCACAATTAATTTGTCAGGTAGTTCAATTTAATATGCTTTTTTCCGTGTTTATTTAATCTAGCGCTTTTGCTTGCAATAACAATGGAATTCATCGTCGTAATTTTTAAAATTTTCGTACTATCATTTCAAAAAAGTTTTAAGAGCCATAGTTTGTATAGAACTTTTGTCTATAATATAATGGGATTCTACAATAATCTTGCAAGTGCCAGACTATTACCTACAGGTTGTGTGGCTGACCCAAACACCGTAATTTTAGGTCGCAAACTAGACGTCCCACTTAATAGTGCAGTTACCGTCACCTATAATTACTAGTCTGGGACATAGTTGCTAAGTTGGATTTGTATAGGTACTATTTGTTATGAATCTGTTTAAAACCTATATGATATAAAATATAACACCTTAAACTTTCGCGATTTGAACTCATGTTAATTTTATTATTCGGTTGGGTCGGTTCGGATTTTATTTTATTTATTTATTTTTTAATAATGATTTTGTAAAACTAACATAAAATAATTACGCGAAAAGACCCGATTGATAAAATTAACATGAATCTATATTCTATATGATGTCAAACTACATTCATATAGATTTGTACCTATCTGTAGTGTTTTTTTATTAAATGTACGTAAAGTGGATCAAGAACAATGAAAAAAGACTGTACTTTATAGGGCTCCGGGTGCACTCAGATACCAGATGTGGTCTTAGTTTAAGGCTAAGAAAGTTTCAATACAGTAATCATTCGATACGTTATCCTCATGATGATTCACATTCATTCACAAGAAGGGCTTACGGCCTGCATTTGTTTAGGGAATCCCTATGAGCATTTTCAAATCGTTTCCTTCGTAAGTAACATTTTCATTATTCTGAAATCAGTATATTCACATACCTCTAAAATAGGTCAGCCTGCGGCCTGAGCACACTTTTTCATTGACATAGGTAAGAGTAGCAGCAACTCCCGTCCCAATATCAAGAGTAATCTGACATATATATGAAGACGCTCTTTCTACTCGCGCTGTCATTGCATACAATTTGTGTTTCTACTCCCAATGTCATTGTGCTCTTACAAACGTCAATTACTCTTGACAGTGGGACAGGAGTTGCTACTCTTATGTCAATGTTTTATGTGGTCTTGTATTTCTGTCATATATGGGATGACATCTCATACATTCTTTAAAGTAGAATAGTGATGACAGTGATTGGGTGTTACCCAAACAGCATAGTAAGTGTCCATTTTCATGTCCTTTGATTCATAAAGCTTTAATAAACCAATTACTAATATAACTTTTGTCTTGTTTATTCCGTGTGTAAGACAGTGTAACATGATCCCTACCATTAGGCGAATGACCCACTAATCCTGCCAGAATGTCCAATGTACTAAGCATACAACGACCACTATAAGCATGACGTCACGATGCTGTCAGGTTGTCACAAAGATTATGATTGGACTTACACTGTCCTGATCTGGGTCGCACTTTAGCTAAACTGCATAAAATGACAGGCTATCCCTGATTATGAAGTCTCGATGAACAATTCAAAGAGGCCATATTACTATTAAATAATGTAACGTCCACGTTAACGTTATTTTGATCGTTTCATAATTTCTTATTGAAACGCCACAATAAGAATAGGTACCAACACAAAAACTTAAAATTAAAACAATTGTATTAGCTTTCCACATTGATAAACTATGAACACTAACTGGAATTTACTCATTTTGATTTCTAGTGGGGTATGAAAGTGGGATAGGGTTCATCGAGGTTTTTATCCAAATTTTGTAAATTTGACAGCGAGCAACTCGAAAACGACGCGCGAAGCGAGTCGCTTTGATATGAATTCACTCGTGAATTACCCAGGAGAAGTAAAATAGCTCTTTGTGAGAACGATGTAATATTAAAAGAAGCACTTAGTATCTGCAAACTTTTACATGATTCACTAGCTGCGCGCTCCTTAGTTTTAAAATGTGAAAATGCAGTATATCAATAAATTTCGACCTCTCATAAAATATCCCAATAAATTACTGTTACTATAATAAATCTAGAATATTACGGTAAAATTTTAAAATGTTAATTTATTTTACGACCTCTTTGACATTGCCAAACCTCAGTATATTTCGGCCTCTATGGGAATTTTTGAGAGAGTAGGTAATTTTACTACAGCTTTTTGCATATATTTTATATCTACTCAAACTATACAATTTTAAGTTAATAACTGACTTCAAATTTAAGTGGGCTAATGGAAAACGTATTTTATCAAATGTTGTTATTTTGTAGTAACATATAAATTTCAAAAAGTTATCTAATCTTCCCTTCCAATAAAAATACTACAAATCGATAGCAAAAATCAAAATGACAAAATCTCCTTCAAAACAGTTTAAAATTGAAACTGCATCAAACTTTGTAAATCAATTCGAAACGCAGACTTAAATATTAAGCGCTTGAGGCCGCAACCGGGGGCTGTTTCAATAATAAAACATTAACGCTTACGCGAAAATTTCATAAAGCCCCGCGATGGTAATGCTAAATTATTTTCCTAAAGACATGGATATCTTGATCCGCCTTTGTTGTGAAATGAAAAGCGCCGTCAGGATTTTGTATCTATTTCGGTTATTATAACACGAAAAGCTTACGAAAGTGTTCTCTTTATGAAGGATTTATTTTCTTTCGGAATCATAAACGCGATGATTCTTTACTCTCGCTCGTTTCCTTCCTTGTCATGTACATTGGTTACAATTTTCCCATTGTTATTTCACTTCGTTAGTTATCCCTCCCTTTAATTTTAGATTCAATGCATGAATTTGTAGATTTTTGTTTCGTTACATTCGGAAGGCAAAAATAACCGTTTGATTTTGCGTTATCGCATCGTGACAAGTATTTGCATTAGTACTATCATTTTCCTGCCCTTATTTTAGGTTCGGCACAACACGTCTTCGTCCTTAATTCGTTTCTATCACCAGTCATATTCTCACTCCCCTAGCACGCACACCTTCATTCCCACAGTTCATCCAAACTTTTTAGGGTGTCCTCTTTCAACATTTCCACTTACCGTATTCATATTCAGGTAACTTACATACCTACCGTGTTTAGTTATTTCTCTTGATGCTATTTTGTTTAATTTTGTATTTCAGTTAGGTATACTAAATCTTCTCTAATTCAATCCACTATGGTACGACGCTCGCAATTACCAAGATCCGGAGCCTACTACAATAAATTTACAAATTCTCACTCCTACAATGCAATATCACTCTTACCTACATCTATTTTAAGTTCATTATAACTAAGCAGATTAACTACTTTGTTAATATCAGTTGCATGTCTATTTTACAGCATGCATTAATAGTGTCAAGAATTTAATGAGACAATTAGTGTTAGAGCTGTAAATTATACTAAAGATAGTCTTAAATTATTGGTCTTAATTAAATTTAATTTACGATTACAGTTAGAAATGTGTTGTATACTAGAAATAGACAGTAAAATATATAAAAATAATAAAATAGTTAACTTATATAAGAAGTTTAGCTCTACACATAAGAAATACATAAGTCAAGTCAAACCCCAATCCGCAGGCAAAGCTAGGTTTGACCAAGGCTAACAAGAACCCGGAAAGCAATTTTATTAAGCGGAAAGCAATTTTTTTTTTATTAAATCGGGCTTTGCCTAGTCAATTCTAGAAGCGACTGATTTGTACATTCAAACCCTGCAACACAAATTAATTAATCGGAGTTTGATAGTAAAAATTGTCTTGTAATAATGCTCTGTCATGATAGCCTTTTTGAATAAACGCATTCGAATTTGAGTTGACTACAGTTGAAGGTATCCCTGAAGATGATAAAAGAGGGAACATAAACAAAGGATTGCCAAGTGCTAATCAATCAATACGCTAGGAAACATTTCATGGTCCGACTGGTCCATTGTTTAAGTTTGCGAAAGGACAACAGCTGGGTGTGCCAGTTCCGTACTTCAGATATTGGCAAAGTTAGCCAATGTCTATATCGGTCAGCGTACGAGCCGTTTGATGGTTGATCGCTTCACGTTTTTACACATCAGCGTTTGGGAAACTTCTTACCTTTGTGGGCGGCAAATTGGAAATTCTTTCCGGGAACATAGGAAATAAGGACTTGGAACATTTTTATTAGTCAACAAACCACTACCGGCTATTTTTTTTTGGCCTTAACAACTTTTACACAAACGTTTGTATGATGAGTGATGGTTTTAGTAAAAATGCAAGATGATCAGAAAAGGTACCCAAAATATAAGTGCATGAGGACGCCTAAAAATTACGCGTGAATTTGCGGCAATTAATAATTCACTGCGTTCTGCTCTTCTTGGATTAGAACTAAGATATATTATAGTTTATTCTACGAAATAATCACTACGAATATTTAAATAAATAAAGCTTGTGTGTACTTTTTCTATTTTTCGAAATGAAGAAGGTAAAATAAAACAGACTTGAAACAAAGTGGCAAAAATGGTTACTTGATTGGTTGGAATTTTGAAGAACAAAGGTGATGGGATTTTACTTAGTAGCCACTAGGTTTGTGACACTGTCCTAGTTTTTAAACCAAGTGAATAATAACTTCGGAATGCCAAATTAAACCTCGCGCTCTGTCGTATGTTTTGTTTAATATGAAATCGACTGTGACCTAGCTCCATGGGAATTCTAGTTATGCGTGACTATCACCGGTTATAACATAACTTACGAGGTATACATAATAAAGTGAAATTTATTTAGGTCAGTGTATTACTGAATCTACTCTACTGTATTATGTACGTGTATATTGTGAGTTCTTGCTGCCTTTATACATAAAGTAACTGTGCAGTTTATTTCTCCTTGGTACCAAGTCAAAAAACCCCCCAAGAGAAAGAGCGACGATGGAAAAATATGTAAAAATTGCTGATGTAAAAATTCCTTTATACACAAATCTAAATTGAATTATTACTAGATAAAATTCAAAAAAAACTCGCACCATTTTCCCTCTTGTTGTTATTCCAACGAACATCACAAAGGACGAAAAAGAATGAAAACAATGAACCGGAAACGGTAAAAAGAAATTCAATAAAATCATTTCTCCGGCAAATTGTTGCTACGGACAGGCGGGCTTAATGTATAATTCATATCTAACACCCGACGTCCGCTACAGAGCCGAAAGGGGCTTAAATTGACCGTGGATCGGCAATTCAACCTTCCATTTGCAATATTGAAACCGATATTAATTATCCTCCAGTACGTTTCAATCTCAGGAGGAAGATATAAGAGCTTATAAGTTACGCGGTTAATCTGGACGATGTAGACGAAAAGGGCTGAATAAACAATGTTTGGTAATGGCCAAACACGGCCTACTTACCTCCCGTTTGGTTTATGCGTAATGAAAACACCTGGTCCTGAGGGTCCGCCCTAAAGAGGCTTCTATTGTAAGCTTGCGGGTAAAACAAACCGATGTGGATAAACGTCATGTGAATTATATTAATTTTACACGACGGACTGAGTGTGTCAGGTTTACGACAGACGAGTATACTCGTATATATACCAGTCACTTGGATTCATAAAGAGCACAAGTTTAAGTGGCAATAATAAGCTTTCATATAGCCTTAAAAGCCCAGAGGACAATAACAGACTATAGCAGTGACTTATGAAAGTGGACGCTTGATATGAATGGCTTAACTTTTCTCGGAATATCTTCCACTGTTTCTTTGTGAAATATTGAACAGACCTCGTCTGTAAGTGCGGACTTTACAATTTTGAAACTTAAGACGTGAAATGCAAAAAGATCTAGTTTAATCAGATTTGGTTCTCGATTGTTACTTATTTAATCGTTTTTGTTGTTGAAAATAGTAGATGAAACTCACACAAGATCGAAATTTATGGCATAATCAAGAAAAGGCCTTTACTGGCCATAGACCTCCTGCTGCGTAGATATAAAAGCTGAATCGATAGAGGGTTTCAAAAACGAAGGCAAGGACTCAATTCGCAGTAAATAACTAGGACTATATACTTTCTACATTGGATACTTGGTTTGAATTCAGTCATAAAGCCGACAATGTGACGAACCTTTCAGATGCGCAACACAAGCTATTTGGCTGTAAAACGGTTATGGCTCTGAGTCGTACTGAATTTGATTCTAAATTTTATTACTGTAGATGTCTCCGCGTTTTAGGATCTAGTTCAATCTAACAATATGAGTACAGTCAAATTAAAGGTTAAATTGTATACATAGTGTTACAAAATAGTGTTAAATTTATTAAGCCGATTCAGCCATTACTGTGCTAGTGGATACGTCGCAATAGATTAACTCCTGAAAATATTGCTACATTTTCTCGTTACTTAGTAAAACATCAATAACATGGTTTGTTTGTAACACAGGGCGTATAATATCTCTAGTTTGTAAAGGTGTGGTGGCAATTCAGGTCAGTTGTTTGTCTTGAACAATATTGTGGTAAATTAAGGGCACGTGTTGACGCGCCTCTTGGGACGCGGTCATGTGTGGCGTTCTTTAATGTACCTTTGTAGTTTTACTACATATTTTATCTTTGAACGAATAAACATTAAATGAACATTTTAGTTCGCTTGTAAGACAAGGTAATATAGGTAGAGCCGTTTATGTTAATAATACCTTGCGATTGCGATATGCTTACTAAATAAAGACTCCTCCCCGCCATCAGTCGTGGTCCTCATGTCTGAGGGTCGTGACCTCCTCCATCCATGACTTTTTTCCTCACAATGTTACGCCATCTTGTCCTATCTCCAGCTAAAAAAGTCTTTTTTTAGCTGGAGATAGGACAAGATGGCAGAAGAACAGGTAATAATATAGCTTCTTATTAAATTTTTTTTTTACTTAAAAAAATAATTTCATGGAATAAGCCTGTGTTGATTATTTTACCTAGTCTTCGGAACCACGTTTACTGTAAGTATATAAAAGTAAAAACAGCTAAGTGAAACTAAGTTTCATTACCTCTGCATTCTCAACAACAGTTATTATTAATCAATATAACATCACCTGCATCCAATAGCGTCAGCTTTCTTTTGTCAAAATAAGACTAAGGGAAAACTGCTAAAGTAGGTAATTTAGAAATTCTAGAAACAACTCTTCAACTTCAATCATTTTCCAATACTGATATTAAATTCTCATTGTCCACAGAGAACACATTCACAGTGGTAGTGGAGAAGGATGGACGAGGGCTCGGCATGTCAGTATGTGGTGGCGGAGGCCTGGTAAGGATTCGGAGACTGTACCCTCCTCAACCGGCCTGGAGGACCGGCATGCTCGCCCCTAAGGACCTGCTGCTGTCTGCTAATGGAGTGCCTTTAGCTGGACTTAGCACTTACGTACGTATTTATTATAACTTTAACGTCTTTTTTTATCACGCCGAGAAAAAACTTACCTATACGGGGGTATAGGAGGGTTATGTGGGACTCCCCGTGCTGGACGACTGCACGGTATACCCACTTAAACAACTCGGCGGCACTCCCACATCGTCTTCGTGACGGAGGACTGGGAGCCAGAGCCTGGATCACGTTCACTTAAGGCTTGGAAGACTTCTCAACAAGAGATATCATCTGGATTTCTTTCGACCTTACCCAAAATTTGTCGCGATTCCAGTTACTACATACCCAAACTTAAAGTCTTTTTCTAGATGAAAAGTGCAGCTAAGTTTGACATAGGACTGTGTGCTTCTTGAATAGATAGTTAACACTGCCACTTTTAGAGATATCAGAGTTTGGGCTGTCTTGATTAACTGCTCTAATAAAAAATACTTACTTTGCATTTTATCTGTAATTGCTTTAAGTACTTTTTTTTGCCCTACTTACTACTTAACATTTTTTGTGTTATTTTCGTTACTGTGCAAATTTTATCCACAAAAACTTAAGACTATTCCCTTCGAAAGTCCATTCATCTCTATTTACTTGCTTGTATTCAACATTATTTCGTCAGCGGTTGCAATAAATAAGCCAACCCAGTGATAGTTAATAGTTACTGAAAGGGTTTGACATGCCATGGCCTTGGGAATACCATGAAAATATTACGTCATTTTTTGTGCCAAAGTTATTTGCATGAAGGGTCGATCTTGGCCACGACTTCCGATCCGCGGTCACTATTTGTGAACCTTTCACATTTACTCCAGACTCCAGTTATATTCGACATGTTCCTAAAGTAATAACATCGCATAAAATATTTTCAACGCTTTTCCAAAGAATCTAAGTCACATGAAAACATATAAAAACGTAATCAATTGTTTTACATCCCCGAGCTTTGTATATATGCATAATTTTATGCGAACCTGCACAGCATTTAATTAAAGTGTCACCCGAGTGCACTGGGTAAATAGAATTTATAGAATAGGTAAGATATGCACGAGCTACTCCTTAGTTATTTCCGTAGAGCTTAACTAAGTTTCCGAGTGTTTCGAGCCCGTTATTACCTAACCAGACTCTCTCAGCTATGAAGGTCTTTGGGAAGCCTTGGTTTAGAAATAGTTTGCGGCTGAAATGTATTGTCATCAGACTAAAACTCTACCTAAAACATTGCGAACACCCTGAATTCAGGACACTCTCAACTAGGTCAAGAAATGTAGGCTACTCGCCCCCAAACGTAAACCTAATTAAACTTTAAAATATATTAAAGCTCATATTTCGGTCTGCAGATAAGCAAGCTTCTCATACAAAGATTACATAACCTTCTCTGTTATCTTTATTTAGACTTCGGAGTGCTCCCCCGTTTTACCCAGTTTTGCGCATATTTTATTCATCCTCGCACCTTTTTCCTTTTACAAAAATACTGCTTGCATATAGATAGGCTAAGTGAGGCAGTAAAACACGACGTTGTGTTCGCCAAAATAAACAGTAAGTCACGTTAAAAATGCCATTTTGTTGTGACTGTACCTCCCTCTGTCAACTGGTTATAAACGTAAAAACTTTTATGAAAGTCGAGCGGTGGCGCGGCGTAGGGTTCCACTGTAATAAACTGCAAGAGGGAAGTTACACAAATTATATTACAGCGGCTGTATACGTCGCCCGTCACGGCAAAAATTGTAGTCATTTTCATTTTCGTAACGAGCTTCCCAAATTTCGGAGTAGGTATATCGGGTATTATCGCTGACGTATCAAACGATTCAAACAAATTCAATGATTCTAATAAATAAACGGGCCATTAACTCTGATCGCTTTGGAAATTCAATTATGTACTGAACAATTCGTGTTTACTGAAGGGCGCAGCGCAGCATTTCCAAATGTTATTACTTTTTACTGACATCCCAATTGATTTGAGAGCTTTCTTTATTTGTAGGAAAACAAAATTTGTAAAACATTTTCTCTTTACTGAGCTAAACGAAATAGCATAATATAGTGTCGTGTCCACCACAAAACAGGACATTTAGTCGGTAAAATGTATGAAGGCTCCACTAAAGCTAAAAATGCTAAAGATATTTGGGCGGACCGCAGTCGCTGCGGGTGGCACATGAAAAATGGCCGCCTCGGCGTATGCTCTTTAATTAATTCACTGCTATAATTCAGATTTTTCATATTCTTATAAACTGCAGAGTTGTCAGATGAAATTCAGGTACAATTTTGTTTAAGCGCAGGTAATTCCGCTTTCTCGCACACAGGGGTATAAAAGTTGAAAAATATTAATCCGGGTGACTCGAGATGTAGGGCAAAATCCAGATTTGTTCTTCATAGACTACTACTGTAGTACAATAATTTTATAAGATTGCGAAGCTTATCAACACATCTATATAAATATATTATCTTCTAAAGAATCACAATCTTCCAGGAAGCTCTAGAAGTCCTTCGAACAGCAAACGCACGCGTAGAACTGCGCGTGTGTCGTCCTCCCCTTGACGTCCTCGAAAGCGTCACACCACCTGATCCTCCGACACCACCAGCGCGCACGCCGCACCCTCCACATCTACCGCCGCTGGATCCTCTCAACTGCCATCCGATGCATGCCAGGTAAGACTAGCAGCAAAATAATCGAATAAAATTCTATATCATAATATCATTCAGTCTAACGCTGTTTACAAAGTCGAAAACAAGATTAATTTTCCAGTATTCACATCTAGATATTTTCGATTCGACGGCAACTTGTGACTTTACCATTGATTCAATTTTCCAACGCCCATATTTTAAAATTGCTTAACTAAAATAATTATTTTAAAGGCATCACTGTCTACTGACTCTATAACTACAACTCTCTACAGTTCTAATTGAAAGGCAAAAAGGACTTAGTAGAAACACCCAATCAGTAAAACTTCCACTATTATTTGAAGCCTCCCTGATTAATTCGGGAGTAATGACGCAAGAAGCTAATCCTGTTGAACTACTGACGTCGAACAGGACTGGCATGTTTTGAACCGAAGCGTGTTCGTCGAATCCAATAAATCACAATTCTGCGCAGTGCGTCATGACAGTTTTTGCAGCACATTGCTTCCACATAGATTTGTGACATGCATTTTGCGGTTCCGCTGATGCGAAGCTAAACCCTCCGTACTTCGTGATATACGTGATTTCTGATTTTACATCCACTTTGCACGTGCCATCAGTGTTAGTGCAGTTTTGAATTTTAAATTCAATGTGATGCAGGTAGCAGGTGTAGCTTACCATCAGGAAAACGTTTTGCTTGCTCATTTTGGACATGTTCTGCAAAATTATTCTGTTTTACAGCGGAAGCTTTTAAAGTGACATTTTAAAACCATGATACTCGTATTTTCTCTGCATGCAAAGTGGTGAAATATTTTTATTGTTGATAGATTATCTCAAACGACAAGCAGCGCGACGACGTCCTCGTCTGAAGGGCGAGGCCGCAGAGAAGCTAGTCCTGAAGTGGACCGCCACAATTTACGTCTGCCCGACCTGGACCGACCACCACCTGTCTATGACATACAATATGGGGTATGTAACATATAATAATGATTTGTCTCTTCTAAAACATGTCGCACATTTTTCACTGCGTCATACATCATCCCTCTTCTTCAACAAAGTGCTTTTGACTTCGTTATGCTTGAGGATTTCTGTCAGTGCATCACACCTACGTCGCAGATATCTGGACCATAGTAACTTAGTAAAATTAGTGCATTTCTCATATTTATTATAAATTTGAGGATTTAGTTTTGCATATTTCACCAATCTGCTAGTGATTATGCAATTAAACTCTGAGCTATAAAAGACGCGCTTCTTCAAAATTCATAGTAACTTCATCACGGCAGTATTTTTTTATTTCCCTCACCTTCCCTCAACATCTTGCTCATCCAAGATCGCTGACATAAACCTCCAAATGGTCCCCAAATCATTTTATAGCCCGTTTCCATCAGAATTTAATGCTTGTTTTTACTGTGCTCTTGACGCAATATCGGTAGGGCCGTAATGGTTTTTACTCTGATGAAATTCAACTCCAATTAATAAAAGCTTTTTGTTCACGCGCCCCAGGATGACGGATCGGTGGTGAGTAAATTATTTTGATGGGATTAAGAGGTCTTTACGTAATGAAAGGGGCCTTCATTTAGCCATCCCGTGTTTTATTATCCTAGCTTGATATTTTCTTGCGAAGTATTTTTAAAACCGTGAAGAATTGTTCTTTCCGGTTTTTATGACCGCTGCTTTAATAAACTCTCCTAATCTTTCCTGGAAAGTTTTTTTTATATTTTAACTAATTACGAAGACTTAGTGGACGAAGTCAGATTGATTTTTTAATCATGATTAAACAGGGTCCGTTGTGCACTTGGTTTTATTTTAATACACATAACCTCTTTTGCTACTGCCGGAGAAATTTTTAATTCGGATTTTTTAATAAAACTTCAGTGTTATCCAAGATTTACACTGCTTACTTTTGTACAAAGTTTGCTCTTCGTGTTATTGTTAATAACTTTATTATCATAGTTTAAGTAGATTTTTGTACCCTTTCAGGAATTCGATATAGTGATGACGAAAGTGAACGGATCCCTTGGGTTCACGCTGAGAAAAGAAGACCACAGTGCTTTGGGACATTACGTTAGAGCTTTAGTGAGGGAACCGGCACTCAGCGATGGAAGAATACAACCAGGGGATAGAATCGTAGCGGTAAGTCGTCTTTGTAGATCACTCATATTATTGTAAGATGAAAAATATGGAGTGCGTTATGAATAAAAATATTAATTCAATTCAATCTAAAAAGTTATGCCATTATATTATAGATTCCATTCCATTAGCCATATGTTATTATAATACATATATTTATACTATTGATATTTCCAATCATTTAATTTTTTTATTTAGTGATAAAACGGAAATAGCATCACTTACATTTATTACAGTCAGCAATTTCCACGTTATCATTAAAGGATTTTGCTTTCCTTTCATCATGCTCACTGTTCTTGAAATAATTTGGTTAAATTAGACTTAAAGATTTTGGTGGTGTATTCCCAAATCACACTAGTTACAAAATCTTTGTACGATTTGGTCCCAGAAAAAAACCAAAAACGTTTTTGAGGCAAAATACCTCAAGAAAGAGCAGCAAATGTGTTTGGATCAATCATTTTCTCCAATTTGTCAAATATTTATATAAGTACGGTTACAGGAAAATATATTATTATGTTTTTGACATGAAACAAATGAGAACTGTCCCATGTAATTTTATTACGAAACTTTTACAAACACATTCAAACTTCCTACATATTATTCCCCATATTTTGTACCTACATTGTAAAATTCTGTTTAACAATGTACACCTAAAATGTAATTAGGTTTGGAATTCGCAATGGCAGCGTATGTGTGTGTTTTTAATTTTAATAAACTTTTGGAGTAAATGGCCGGTGTACGGGAATTGCTCTGAAATTTACCTTAATCGCTTAAAGCATGCACAATATAATTTTTTTTAGAAGAATAGTATTATTTTACTTTTGTCGTTAGTTTATCTTGCTTAAGTACCTAATAATGGTGTTAGTTTGTGACTATGTGAGTCTGAATGTACGTATTTCACACAAAAACCTCTGATATGATTTCAATGAAACTCAGTATTTAGAGAGTTGGAAACCTGAAAGAACACTTAGGCTACACTGATATACTACACTGATTTTCCCATGGTATAGGAACTTATGCGAATGAAGAGGCTGTTAGTAATGCACATAGTATAATAATTACTAGCGCCCAGAGGAAAATGACACCTGACCTTCTACCTATCATACAATTTTTTTTATTTAGAATAGGACTGCGTTTGACCACAGTTTCACCTGTTGGTAAGTGAAGACGTGGTCGAAGCTGTTACACACAGGCCTAGCAAATACCTTTTAACCCTCGACTTGAAGACACCCAAGTTGTAATTCTCGGGAAACACTGAAGCGGGTAGGGAGTTCCAAATCTTCGCCGTCCGGATTATGAAGGTTGAAGCAAATCGCTTCGTGCGGACAAACGGAATATTAACCGTGTAGCGATGGCGCCGTACCGTTTTTCTAGATGTTCGAATTTTCTGATTAGATGCAATAATAGAATAGCAATAATATAATACTGTAATAAGGATAACCCTAATAACAGTATAAATAGTACAATTAGACTGAGTAACATTTTCAAGTAATTTTTAACCCTGTGCTGCCTTCCATGACTCAAAAAACTTTTGAAGAATTTGATTTCTTCTTGTCCCTATATATCGATAAACTCTAGCTTGTGTTTTGTTTGTTTTTAATCTCATTTCTGTTGAGTCAGCGAGGGTTAAAGGACCGTGGTCAGTATTTCCTTAATACAGAGTTGACGTGAAAACACGAATAATTATGGTGTGGATTTAGGTTGCCATGCTTCGGGCTGACTTAATGATGCCTTGGTTCCGTGGTGTTTCTTAGATAACTATATTTAATGGCCAAATTATATTGCACAAAAATATTAACGCATCCTTATTAAAAGACTTCAAAAATTGAGAAAATGTTCGCAATTCATCAGAGTCTTCATAATAATATTAAATATTATTATGGTCACAGTACACCTATTACTCGAAGAAGCCTGAACTCAAAACTGATTTGAAAAACTCTTCTTTTATCCCAAAAAGTAAAATAGGTCCGTATGATCGATCAGTCAATAAGATAGTCACGTTTTACTATTTTTTTATATGTAAAACTTATTTAGATTATATATTTTTATATTGATTAATTGTTTAGAACTATTAAGAACCTTACAAACACAGTTTCTGAATATTGTCATCAATGCATAATAGCGTATTTTCTTAATAATATCACAGAGCATAATATTATGATACATAACACGATCGATAAAAAACTAGAAAAAAACATAAAAACCAGTTATGAAATATCAATTATCTTAATGTGTATACAAAACATTTTATTGAGACATTAAAATAAAATTACTGTTTATTACAGCAATAAACTAAAATAATAGGCTTTTAATAGACGATTATGTTCGTCATTGTAAAATTTATTGTATTGTGACTTTCATATTGGAACTATTCTTAACACGAGTAAAAATTTATATGCAAAGTGACATGATAGCATAGATTTTAAAAAAAATAGGAAGATGCGGTACTGACGTTTCTGACATGGTCCGCTTTTATTAGGCCCAGGGCACAATTTTACTCAGGCGCGAGTCGGCGCAACAACCGCCACTTTCCTATCCAACAGGCCCAAGTTTGGCATAGCAAGGATAGCGCTATGCCGCATCTACCCATTTTCGTTTCATCTAAGCATGATAGAGATTTGGAATGATTCAGCAAATTATTACCATAGTCGCTTACCTAGTGGTCGTACATCCGGCTTGTAATCCAGAGGCCCTGGCCCTGGGTTCAAAAAGCGTGTCGCAAAAAAAATCGCTTAAACATATTGCTGTGTTCGAAAGATTCAGTTTGAGAATTTGACACTGTGTAGAGACACGTCCACTAACTAGAGCTGGCTTGACCCATAATATGATATGGAATTAAATTTATGTTATTATAGGCTACTAAACGGTTTGCACTAAAAATATTAAAATAATTTAAATTCCAACATGCATCATATTTAAATCGATCCAACTCATACTCATAGCATAATATACATAGATAAACACGTTAAAACGAGTGACCATTATGATTTATCAAAAATAAAATTCTGAGCGCGTTTACTACCCTATCAACCAGCGTAGGGTGACGATGCGCAAAGCTTTTTTCCCAGCGCAAAAAAGGGTAGTTGCAAGCAACTCAGACAAATCTGTCAACCAAAAACGGTCGCAGTAAAACAACAGATTCGCTTTCCTTTTCTATATTGTTATTAGGTAGGTAAGAGATTAGTTTTGTCTTGTTCGTTTCTCTATACGTAACTCTATGGTTAACATACACACTCATACGTATGTAACAAGTTGAATCAGTGTTAGGTATTTAACTCCTAAAAACCCAGGTTAATGAACTTGCAGAACGGTATGTCAACTCCACGGGAAGTTGTATGCAAAGTAGATTAACTGTAGGTGGAATATAGTTTGGCGATTGTACTCGTATTTCATTATCTATTTGAACTGGCATGGCGCTTCTTTTATGTTTCGGCCAGGATTAAGGAATAAACTTATTTTAATAGGCACATATAGCTTTTACTAAAGTTATACTTTCTTAGAGACTAGGTGGGTACCCCAACAGGCCAGTTTTTCTAACGTCTGAGCAGTGATGTGCAAATATGATCATTAAATCATAGTGAAATCATGGGCAGCATTATCTCTTACCATTAGGATAGTGTGTTGCTCGTCTTCTTAGGTACTTTTTTTTCATTACAAAATCCAGCGGTTTCACTTTACACCCGCTAGAGAGCCTATGTGTTAAATACCAAATTTTCAGCTCATCTGGCTTTTTTTTCCTTCGTTTTCCCCGAAAACGATACTTACTTTATTGAATTGAATTGAATGAGCATGTTCCATTTTAGACTGCATCGTCACTATTCACTATAAGGTATATTAAATAATACTAGAAGGTGGGATTGCGGTAAAACGCTTGTTTAGTACACTTAAAAAACTGGTCTTCAAGCAGAAGTTGAGGAAGCAAAAGAGGTGGGTCAGGATCTTACCAAGTGGAAAATAGTCTCTGCCTACCCCAGCGGGGAACCAGGCGAGATTAAATGTGTATGTTTAAATAAAAAAAACTTCTAATAATACCTATGTTCAATGCCCACAGGTAAACGACACACCAATGTCGAACATGTCACACGCGGAAGCGGTAGCGTTTCTGCGAGCGTGCGGGACCGATGTCCGCTTGCGCTTGTACCGGGACCACGCCGCAACCCCGCTGTCGCCGATGTCGCCGAAGGAAGAAGGACCTACCGACTCGGACACGCCTTTGAATAGGCCTAAACCCCCACTCAGGTAAAATTTAATGTAAATAGTTGTGATTATGTGTACCCCCTCTCAGGTAAAGATAACTTAATAGCTAATTTCTTATGTGATCTCTGATGATCTAGGTTTTATGTTATGTAAAGACTCACTTAAGGTTCTACAACCCCAAAAATAGGGTGAACTTATTACACACTCTCGGCTCTTGTCGAAAACGATTTCTCCCTGCCGAGTGTGGTTAACGCCATGCTCGACAGTGAGGAGTCGTGGCAGACTGTGGCCTCTTTCTGTGAAGAAATTGTTTCGCTGAAGGAGGCGGCGGAGCGGATCAGAGAGACTGATGCACTCGCTGACCCGCTACGCCGAAGACGAAACGGTGGACGTAGGAGGCAATATGTTCGCCTCCTCTCTCCGCCGTCATAGTTGGGTTCACCGATCGGGGGCCGGGGGGCCTCCTTTCGGCTTGCACGAGCTCAACACGTCTGGGGGGTGATTTTGGTAGGTAAGGTCACCCCCTGCATTGGCGCAGGGGCCCAGTGACTGGGCTACCGCTGGGGTGGGATGGTGAATGCAACTGCGACCCCATCCTGCCCCATGAAGGCGGAAAAGACGGCCTATCGAGGGGTTTTAGTGGGTAAAAAAAAAAGGTCAGCAAAATGCACGGCACAGAATCACAGGGCCTATATACTCGTATATAGAGCGAAGACAACGTGCACGTTCCGTAATGCACACGCACTGACTGCGTTTTTTACAAAACACAGTATTTAAGAGGTTGGTGGAGTAGTTTTCAAAACTACCCTCCATTATGAATTGAAAAGACCGAACATTTCGTTAACATTATTGAATGTCAAATCAATACGGTTAGCCTTATCGCTGGTTACCGTTGGCAGATCGAAGTATATAATAGTGTAAAAAACGTAAAGATACGTGAAAAAGAAGATACTGTCCCAGAGTAAGATAGTATAGCGACAAATATTTTTTAGCAAATTTCAATGCTATTTAAATTACCTACATGTTAAACTTTGTTTTAAATCTAAATATATAAAAGGACTAAATAAATAAGTGACTGACTGATCTATCAACGTACAACCTAAACCGCTTGACGGATTAGGTCGAAATTTGGAACAAAGATAGGTTTTATGATGTAGACCTCCGTTAAGAAAAGATTTTGCCATGCAGGCTAAGCGCGAGCATAAGCTAGTAAATATATAAAAGGAAAGAGTGACTGATTGACTGGCTGATCTATCAATGCACTGCTGAAACCGCTGGATGGAATGGGTTGAAATTTGGAACACAGATAGGTTTTATGAGATAGACCTCCGCTAAAAAAGGATTTCGCCGTGCGGGCAAAGCCGCGAGCATAAGCTAGTCTATACATAAATGTTAAAATAAACACCTAGGTACGCTCTAATCACATAATATGTAGTTTCATTCCACACTATCACCAACGTCACGAGTCACACCTATTAAAATAAACGTTCCCACTAGGTTTGCAGGAGTTTGCTCATTTGCTAATACCACAGTAATTAGCGCTGCGTTTGTCAGCTCTGAATGTGGATATTCACTTGTTTAACTTATGTTCCCAGGTGTTTACTTTGTATGTTCGTGTATTTATGTTGAATGTTTCGTAGTTCGATGGCAATTAAGGTGCTACTGAGTTTAGTACGACTCGACAAAGTCGCGGTGGTAAAGTTGGAAGCATTATGTTACCTTCTTTAGTATAATTCATATATGTATTCTTGCATTTGAATTTTGACCGTTCGAGCTGTGTAATTTGATAAGTTAGCTTAACTTTATAAAGATTTTTACTAATGTATCGGAGCGTTAACAGTGTTGCGTATTGATGGAATATTATTATTCGTATTAAAACATGGACGAATTAAACATATTTTTATAAGTGGTATCTATCTTTTCTTTTCTTAAACGGGTCTATTACAAAATATCATGTCGCGATCTCTGAATTGAATTTTGAAAATTAAGATTGATAAATTGAATATAGTGTTAATCTGTAAATTTATCCTAAATCCATAAACGACTATTTATTCCATACACAAAACAAAACACTTCACGTGACCTTTCTTCACACTAACTCTTTCGTATATTCTCAGGCAGCGTTTATTTTCGTTATTACCTACATATAGTCCCAATGGGAATATCAAGAACTTATATTGTATCATGTATCAAATTAATTGCATTTTGCCTCTGCAATAACATTACTCTAATATTAATGTAATCCTATCAGATCAAAACTCATATTCTAAATGGTGTATCATCAGTTATTGGTTTACGATTGAAATTAACATGAGCGTTAACCATTTAACTATGATTAGTATTTACCGACTCTACTCACGATACTAATCAAAACTAACTAGTCCAATATTTCATACGATAAGTTAACCGTGAAACGAGCATGTAGGTGTGAGCTTTTAGTTAACGATTGCAATAGTCTGAAACCTGATGTTTTCACTAGTACCTTAAGTGTACAGACTAAACCAGACCGCGCTTCTGTGATTTTCTATATTATGAAAACAAAATCGCCAAAATATAGCAGGGTCCGGGGAGTTGCGGGGTTTTGAATGGCTCACTGAAAGTAGAAACTCTTTGGTTTAAAGACATTTATTGACGTGTATTATATGCATTATGCAGGTCATGTCATTGCGTATCGCCAGTGACGTCATACCTCCGGTAATGCGCACTCTAGCGTTGAGTCCACTATGGAGTATGCAGTATGAACATGTAAGACCCTGGTCGAGTCGTTTATCGTTTCGTTTAGTACCGTGAGTATAACCGTTAAAACGGTTCATCTCTATCTTCAAATTTCGAACAGCTTCAAGTTTCCGTCGTGATGGCCAGTATCAACTCGAAATTCAAATCTCTATCCGACATAGCTTATGACATTTCCTGCTTGAAATTTTGGCAACAACTCGAGGTCGAATTTTCATATTCCAAGTTCGTTTTAGCCGCATAATATTTGGAAATCAAATGTAACAATAATTCCCTTTCTAGAGGTGTGTGTGAGGGGTGACGAGTCACCCGGTGTTCTTATTTATAATTCAAATATGCGCCTTTCTGGATGCCATGTTCTTATTTCCATTTCTATCAAATATAGAGGAAGTAATATTAAAATTGACTATTTTCTTTCAGGGCGCTATGGAAATATGACATGGCACTTGTAAAATCTCACAAAACCTTGATTTGCCGTTGACATAAAAAAGTTTTAAAAAAACTTGTTTTGATCACAACCGCATATAAATAATAAAATACCTAATAACATTTATTTTAGGGGCAAGCTCCAATTCGTACGCATGTTATGAAATTCTCTTACAAAAAATGCTTCTGAAATTTTGTATTGTTTGAGAATTTCACATTGCAATGCAGTGTCGCAAATGGATCTCATTGCATTGTTATTTAAAACTATAGATCTACCATATAACAAAACACTTAAAACTTTTGCGATTTTAACTCAAGTTAATAATTTTATTAATCGGGTCTTTTCGTGTACCTAATTATTTTATGTTAGTTTTACAAAATCATAAAAAACTGACCTTGACGTTTCTACCTAATAATATCTGAGGCGCTGTTTAGGACAAATTCTCCATGCTAACCATCAACCAAAAACAGTCACAGTAACAATAGATTAGCTTTTCTTTTCTATCTTGTTATATCTCCGTAAGAGATTATTATTTGTTTCTTGTCTTTGTTTCTCTATAGTTCTATGTTTAAAACATTCGCAGAGCCGAAGCAGTGTCAATGCTATGCGACTTGGCGGCGCGCCGACTGACCCCCGACGCGGCTGACGGCTCCCGCTCGCCGTGCCTCTCCCCGCGCAAGTTCCGGAAACTGACCAAGGACAATAACCACTACGAACAGCCCAATGGTAAGAGATGCATTTCGGGAACCTCGGATTTTCGTGATAGGAACACTGAACCAGAATTGATGTAGTATAAGACACGACACACAAAGTCGAAAAAATAAATTCTTCGCTTTCAGATTGAAATAGCTCTACAAGAATTTATTGATGAGCCAAGAATAATGGATAAAAAAGACAGCTTAGAAGACTCTAAAATAAAATGCCAAGAATAATGTTAATTTAAATATTTTTTTTGGAAATGAGGCATCTTGGTAGGACAGCTAACTCATTAACTAATAATATTATCAGAACAGCAAGGGATGAAACTTGTGACAATCGTTCTCAAAAATTTTAACCTAATTTTAGTTTCAATGTTTAAAACAAAAATTAATAGTTTTTTACTAAGCGGACACATCTAAAACCATTCGTTGACCACATCGTCGCACTTTGAAGCACTCTACGTCCATAAAGAAAAATGAAAACATTGTGTCAATAAATAAAAGCTAAAAGTTAAATACCACTCGATAACCACAACCATTTTACCAAAAGCCGGTCCAAATAACATCCATTATTAAATTCACCGCAAAGAGCAACAATATTCTATTGGAGTCCGATTTAAATTCGTTTCATTAATCGAACCCGTAGAGAAATCAACTTTGTTCTCATTAACTATTCATATCAATACAAATACGTGAAATGTGGTAAAGCCACATTAGATAATGCAAACACAGCAATCATGTAGATTCCAATAATTATTATGCGGTTAATTCGATTATTCGAATTGTTGGCTTCGCGCTTATAACAAGCTGAAGCTCTCTCAGCACCGTTTTCTAATTGTAGCTCTTAATAAACGGAAACTAATCTACGAATGTGAACGTGAATTTCGAGGGGATAAGCTACGCAATAGCTCTGTTGATTTGCTGATACAAAATTCATTTCATTCGATATAGAAATTTTAAGCTGGTAAACATAATACACAGTTTCTAAGCTCTTAATTTATACGAAAGAGCAACGTCCTTGCCGCACAAAACACACTGGTCAATTTTAGCTGAGTGTGTCAGGAATCTTTTACTTCAAATTAAGTACGCACAAAAGAATTCGTCGTTACAAAGCTTGACACGCCACACACTAAGCGATGTAGGTGTTTCACACAGATGCAACCGACATGAGTACGCTAGTGTCACACACTGAGGTCGTGGAGAAGAGGCCGCAGAAAAACTCTGTGGCCGTCGTCAGCCCAACTGCTCCACCCTCTTGTAGAAAGCAAAAACTAAGCCTGACAGGTGAGACTCTGTCGGCCCGCGCACTCTCACACATCCACACGCTTCACAACCCGAACTTTGACTGTCGGTACCTGAACACCTCAGTGATTCAGCGCACCCATTGTTGTTAGACCTTCCGGAGCACTTTCATCCCCATCGCCTATGGTAGCCTTCCTTCGTCTAAGCTTGCCACGAACCTTTGACGTAAGCTGTTTCCATGGTATTCGGTGTCGCACCTTCTGTATTACTGTTTTTTGTTTCATTGTTTGGCTGGTTTAGAAAATAATTAGCATCTTGTGATTATAATACGAGTAAAATTGATAACGCCTAATTCTCTAAACGATATTACAGTGTCGTAAAATAACTTCTTCAGACATTGGCTCTATTGCTTATCTGTTATTTTCACGCGTCATAAGAATAACATGTCGCGTAGTTTGTCACTAAGGCTAACAATTTAAAAAAAAATCTAAACTGGCCAAATTTTACTTCTTACAAATGCTCATTAAAGACTAAATGAATTAATTACAGTCCCACCCCACGGATACGAGTTAAATAACTTAGACAACGACACATTAGACGCTCCCAACTACCAGGAGGATATAAACCGGCAGAGGTACACGGAGCCAGTGTTCCCCGTAGACTCTGACGAACCGGTGTCGATGCCTGTAGAACTGAGCAGCGATGAAGCCAAGTTCAAACACGCTAATCCTGCGTACCAAAGCGCAGTGTTACATACTACTACAGATGGAACATCTTCAGATGGACAGAAAGATGACGGTAAGGCTCCTTCAGTAGTGTTTGTGATGATGAAGATAAACGACTCATAAGCCTTGAAAAGAAAAGTGACCTAGAAAAGAGACTCATATGGTAATATTGATTTCAGTCCACTGAATTTAACAGAACGTAAAGGTTTGCAACTTTGCAACTACAGGGCAGCTACAAATTTAATACAAATAACCTACTTTAAACACGAATTCAGTGATAACTGATAGAGATTATTTCCCACTTCTCTCTTTTTTTTTTCGTCTTTTGCTGTATGTGTACATGTGCAGTTCTTAATGTTGCCAATGCCTCGTTTCTCAGTACAATGTTGATCGGGTGTCTTCCTTTCTTTCAGACAAAGGTTTAAAGAAATGGAAAGGGGTAGCGTTATCGCCAGACAACGAGCGTAAAGCGAAGCCTGAAGCACCGCCAGCCAAGCCTGCTGAGATCGTAGACTCCGTCCAGAAGGAGAACATCAAGCCTGAGCCAACGAGTGATGATGCCAGCACATATGGCGAACCCACGGTACGTTGTTTAAAAGATTTTTATTTATAAGTTTATTTGTCATCTTCCTAATAAATAACATTTTAACTGCTACCTTAACAAGCAAATAGGAATTGTTTTTTTTGTAGTATAGAATTTTAGGACTATCATCTAATTTTACCGGTGTACCAGACTCTATACACAATGATCTCGAAACCCCACTATTTAAAAAATAGAAGTCACTGGATCAACTTCGATGTTCAATAATTTCGCACACTTTACGAGAGTGAGTGTTTTTGCTGTCAAAATTAATATAACCTACCTAGATAAACAAAAATAATTAATATACCTAGCTGGCCGCGATTTTGAAAAAAACATCGAAATGATGGATGTCACTTACTGATACGCTACGATTCGTACAACACTGTCAAACTTATCACTTACCTTTATCCGATTCCAGATAGTCACAGTGGAATTGAATCGCGGTTGGAACAGTCGGCTCGGATTCAGCGTGCAGAGCCACCCCGAGTCAGGACAGAGCTACATCTCCGCTGTGTATAACGATAGCGTGGCTGCTAGAGATGGGAGGTTACGCCGCGGTGACGTCATATTGCAGGTGAGCTACATTTAGTGAGGGAATTATATCGCGGTTGGAATAGTCGGCTCGGGTATACACAGTGCCACCCCGAGTCAGGGCAGAGCTACATCTCCGCTGTGTACAACGATAGCGTGGCTGCTAGAGATGGGAGGCTACGGCGCGGTGACGTCATATTGCAGGTGAGCTACATTTAGAGAACTAAATCGCGGTTGGAACAGACGGCTCGGGTTCAGACAAAGCCACCCCGAGTCAGGGCAGAGCTACATCTCCGCTGTGTACAACGATAGCGTGGCTGCTAGAGATGGGAGGTTACGCCGCGGTGACGTCATATTGCAGGTTAGTCCAACGTAAAGCTTCACACAGAGCTTCACATAATGACATTCATGTTTATAATAAGCCAAATTTTATTTGACCTGTTGAGAGATTAACTTTATTAACCTTCTGTTTCTAGGTAAACGACGAGAATGTAACATCAATGAAGACCCCTGAAGTAATTGACCTACTGCGAATACTACGAGGTTCTATTTGCATCACAGTATTACGACCTCCGAATCAACAGTGAATGAAGGGTTAAATCTGTGGACAAAAATAATTCTTCATGTGTTCCAAATTTGGTACAATGTTATATTGTACCATATATGGACCAACTTACACACCGGAAAGGAAGCAAGAATGAAAAGATAAAAGAAGGAAAAGTGGTATGACCTTTCGGCAGAAACAATGAAGATAAAATAGTAAACACTTTCCCATAAGTACTTATTAAAGATTACTTATTTAAAAATATAAGTCAAATGAGTCAAGTGTGGATGATATTTTCGTGCATGTAAAATATTATGAAGTTATGTAAATATACGATTATTTAGTATACAGTAAACTACAGATTATTTTTGGCTATTCTAAAAAATATATTTATTATGACGAAAATCAATTACTATTATAGCATGTTCCTAAAAAGTGAACTCTTGCCGCTAACTTAGTAAAATGTATTTTAGCACCTTCACACTTATCAAATAAGTTGCCTGCTATTAGATAAATAATTATAATTATTGATCTCTGTAAATTGTTTTACGAGTAAATATATAATATTAACGTAAATTAAAAAAGCTCTATATTCACTTAAGCCTTATAAAATCTTAATACCTACTTACCTTAAACGTCCTTCAAATGTCTTATACAAAAATGAAAATAATACCTACCCTATTTTTTGTGTATTGTTGCAACACATCTCTGTCACTCATTTTTTTAAATTCAAGCTAGTTGTCAGTTGAAAAATATTGTTACTAAGAAAATCGTTGATATAATGATATGTAATAAAACTAATATTTTTATTATTAGTAATGAAAGGAAAAATGAGGACTACACTACATTGGGTTTTTTAAATACGCATCTTTTTAGCATCAAAAGAGATAGGTACCTATATATAAAAGAGACAGTATAAAATGATTTATTGCACTAAATATAGTGCAAAAAGTTAACAATAGGCATAACGTAGAGCTAAAAATGATATTCATTCTAGACAAACTAGTTCTTTTATACCTATACTAAATTGTTTTGTCAAATATTATACTACTTAAATATTATACAAATAATTATTAAAATAGTTTCATAATATTATTATAACAGTATTATGATAGTGGTTGCTTCAACGATTGTGAAGAGCTACCATTCCAGAAAACTAGTGAATTTATTATATTATGGTCAAAGACATGCTTTTAAAGTAATTATAAATTTAAATCATTTGCAGCTAAAGATAAATAACCAACATTTTGAATCATACAAAAACATTTAACTTTTTAAATTTATATATAAGGGTGAAAAGATATATTAAATACTTGGAGCGTTAAATGTAATCTAATTGTATTTTAAAATAACATATTTTTATTTTCTGGAAATGTCGGTGCCTACTTGTGTTATGTAAACTAAATACATATTTGTATCATGATATGTGCAATATGGCATTAAAACTAGATTTAAAGTGTAATTGTATTTAACTTATAAGTAAATGGGCCTTGAAAACGGACCTATATTGATGCTACTCTAATGAAATTATCCTAATCTTATAGGCACCTATCTAGTCAAATTTAAAATCACAACACTTAATTGTAATCTAAATATGTTTTTTTTAAAACGTAAATGGTAAATATACGAGAACTTGCTTAAAATATTATGTACAGATATTTCTTGGGTGCACAAAATAATATGATGAAAAATACAAATGAAAAAATCGTCCTTCAGCTTTATTAACCCCAAAGTGCGCTTTTTATCACAAAGGGTTCATTAAAAAATATTTGCTGTTATACTATGAAAAGATTTTATTGACAAATCTATTTTTTAATGTTAAGAATTAGAGATTTCACTAGTAAATAAAAAGTTATCCTAACACGAAATAATATAACGAATAAAATAACTGATATTCTAAAATTATTGTGATGGAATTGTGTTAGATTTACCATGTAATAGTTGAAATAACATTCTTAGGATGGTACGTTTAATATATAAATAGTATTGATAAGCAAAATACTTAACTCTCATAGATTGATAGAGGCAAATATGCCTATTTATTACATTACTGCAAATGCTAGAAAGCTGCACGGAAACTTTGTTCCAAATATGGAACATCATGTACCCAACAAAAGGTTAAAACATGTAAGATGTTGATCTCTAAAAGGTAGGTAGTAATATTGTATAAAAATGTATATTTTAACGTACATAAAGTAAAAAAGTTGATGCAAAAGTGGCTCCACTTATATAACTTTTTTTTCGATTATCACACTTAATCGATGCCTTAAAACCATGTTTTTTTTGTAAACATTGAAAGATATATGGCATAAGTCTAATATATTATGAAATGTATGCTAGAAATGTCCTTAGAAGTTGTATCTCAATAATTATGAATCTCAAGCGTAGTATTTTGCCACTGAATGATGTTTTGGTGCTCAAACATAAAGTTTACGAATTGTGGTGGTTTGTGGCTAGTCTTCAGCTTTTCTCAGATCAACAAGTCGAAGATGCGCAAGACGAAAAAATACGTCAAATTGTCTTAGGTACTCGACATGAAATGTTTTATAAAATGTATCTAAAATTTGACGTCAAGACCATAAGGTTTACGTACATTTAATTTATTATAATCCTTATGACATGTCTCGTGAGATCTATGTAATATCATCACACGCATCTTAGCCTTCCTGATCTGTATATTAAAAGTATAATTTAGTCTACGTTATAAAACTCAATTTGAAAGTGCTGGTAAACACGGTCGACAGAATAAGTTAATTTCTATGTTATCTGCCGACGACTGCTACTGCGACTTCCAACTCCCACCTCACTTTTGAGCGATAACGACCCAATAACAATGGCGATGTTAACTAAAAAAAATTTTTGTCGATTATGTAGATTGTAGATTATATTATAAAATATTGGACACTTTTTTTTATTTGTAAATCAGATAATAAAGCGTGAGATATACAACACACTAAAGTTTCTTAATTGTGACGTCACTCAACTAAGTCTGATACACTTTTGTACAGTGTAGTTTAGTGTGTGACGTCTCGCGTCTCAACACAGAAATTTAATAAACGTTATATCTCAGCCATTTTCTATTTTATTTACATGCAAAAAATACGTTTACCTTTAGAATATTTTTTTGTTTTTAAAATAACGGACAAATTATATTTAAAATATTTTGAGCTTGTTAACGTCCCCATTGCTGTTGGCCAATTAGCTAAGGGAGCAGTTTAGAGGTACAGTCCAAATCCATACATTTATAGAGGTCCGTCGTACTATCACATGCTACGCTTTTCATATAATCGGTTGACCGTGAAGGCACCTTTAAGCTTACGTCAGACTGAGGCGGTAAAGCGAACGCGATCCGGGACGGAATTTTTGTAATGTTTACATTTGTACGTAACTTGTCACATACAAAGCGAGCGCGGGCAGGAACAAAATGAAAATCGCGACCGCTTTACCGCTCAGTCCCGCCTCAGTCTGACGTAACCTTTACAAAGTAACCACAGGTGGACTAGTCCTGAATTGATGTCTGAATATTGTTTGTGAACGAATAATAAATAAATATTGTCGATAAGTTATCTGTGAAAGTCCTAGAGATGTTATTAAAATGTATGATATTATAATTACCTTACTATGAATACGAATAAATAAAATTGAATTAAATGAGCTTACGACTTTTATTACTGTACCTACCTACGGTTTTTATCTACGTATCTTTTATTTTAATTGTTTTTTAGAACTTTACTAGAAGATATAAATTGAAATTACTTGGCTGAAGAGTCGTAACATTTTATAAATCTTGAGTAGGAATGTTTGGTATAGTGCTCCTAGAATTTGACATTACGAAATCCTGGGTGGCACTGTATTTAGTACCTACTGATTATGGGTAGGTACTATCAGTAGAGAGTCTTGTTCGTCTTCTTACTTCTTTGCATAAAAAGAGATAAACTATGATAATATACTCCACTTTTTGTAAATTTTCGAACAGTGTCTCTCTAGTATAAGGTTACTTGTAAGGCTGATCTATAAGAACAGGTGGGAAATAGAATTTAGATGGAGGAACCAATTCATGGAGCTCTTGGGCACACTCCCCGATACTATAAGACTACTATTTATTGAGACAAAATATACTAAAATTATTCTTATACTTAACTACTAACTAGTGCTAAAATACAGTAAACCAATCTTTCAAAGACGATACCTTGCAACTTGCCTCCCCTTGCTCCCCTTGCTCTTGCTTTATTTAATCTAAAACATCTTTCTACCATAGGATCGGTGATCCGTGATGAAGATGCACGCAACCCAGCTTCTTACATAATTAAACACCATAGCTATTAATAGGAACATGCATAATGAGTTGTAATCTATGGTTCCATATCGATAAACCTGACTACATTCGAGAAATGCAGCATGGTTGGAAATGTAAATTTATTATGAAATTAGTTTATATTTTTAATTCATTAAAGAGGTAGATTACCCTTTGACCACGATCTCGCCTGAGGGCCTATTGGCTATCGGCAAACGACATTTAAAACACTAGAATCCATGGACAAAATTGCGTACATTACTTGTTTAAATAATAACTAATAATTGTTATGATGGATTTCCGCAAAGTAACGCCTAGTTCCATAAATTATGAGTAAAATAATAAACGCAGCAATGTACATTGAAGTTGTCATCAATCGTAGTGGGTGAGAATTAGCCAATAGGCCCTTAGATCTTAAACCATTATGTGGGTGTAGATGGTATATGGTAACAGAAGGAAAACCCTCCCTGATAACGATATAATGAGCGAAAAGACGAGCAAATCGGGTGCCCGATGGTAAACATCATGATAGACACATCTATAATATATTTGAGCTATTTTGCAATATCACACAAAAATGAAAGCAAAAAATTCAAATTGTCCGTTACAACCAAGTCACGTAGACAACGTTATATTAATATCAGTGCCGTCTCCACCGATGCAGTGGCCAGCATTAACCAGCGTGTTCGTCGTCACGGTCAGCGGTGACCACTTGGGGCTGTGCTTCGTTGAACACCGGACTGAGAACGCCATAAGGTACTGATGGTTGAACTACATTATGGTTAAACTAGTAAAGCCCAGCGTTTTACCTACTGTATAGTAAGAAGCCTATGTGTTATTCCTTTACCAGACTTGAGCTCAATCAGTCCACCCGTTACGAAAGAGTACAAAAGAGTACCTACGTGAAATAGTAACAATCATCAAACATCCAAAATATCCATAAATACTCGTATTTAGCTAAAATTATCTACTTAAATTGCTAAATATATGAAACAAAAGAGTAATAGACTGATATAATCTATAAACGCAGAGCCCAAACCGCTTTAGTTTAAATTTAAGATATACATTGGTCATAGGTAGGTATAGGTACCTATAGGATTTATGACGCGACGTAAACCTAAATATAGACTCACAAACAAAAGCCTAAGCTTTAAGCTAATGAAAATAATAACTTTCCCTATTATTTATTGGTTGTCGATAGATATGATATGAATCTCCTATTAAGTAGTATATTATAAGTATTATCCAGTAACCAGCAGAATAGTCGTTACATCTAACCACTAAAACTTTAAAAGTTCGAATATGAATAGAGATTAGAGATATTTTCAAGTTCAGTGCGAATTTATTTAAATTTTATAACAGTTACTTCACATCACAATATCTCTTTATATAACTAAAATATACAAAACAAAAGACAGTAATTAGCACCTTAAAATTATACAAAAATGTAAGAGATCTTAAAGAAAATTAAACAAAAACTCTCTCCCAAACTTTCAACGTTTTTACTTTTTATTAGTATGCAAATAGGTACCTTAGAAAATGAATAGCATGCAAACGCCAAATCATTTGCCAGTTCACCTAACTACAGACACCATGGGGATATCGGCTTTTAACACACAACTAAGTATGGAAAACTACTGGACTGAGCTTGATTAAATACGACATGAGGCACACGTAGTAAGCTCGTTCACACGAATTAATAAATACCTCTTGCGCAATGATGATGATGATGATAAATCATCACCGTCAGCCTATATTTTCCTGCTGAGCAAGAGGCCTCCTCTTGAGATATTAGTGTCTACCTAAGAAATAAAAAAAAATAACAAGTTCACAATATTATTATTGCAGAATATTATATTAATATTCTTGCTCGTCTTCTTACGTTCTTTTTTGTATAAAAAAACTTTTCTTCGTTGTATAAAAAAACAATATTATTAAAATTGTAGAAAATGTATTATGTTACGTGTAGGCGCATTTGTTTGATCACGTGTATCTATTCAAGCGAGTGGACACACCATGATACTTCATTTCTGTTTAAGAAAGCTACTTCTAGTAATATTTGTATTTTCTGCATTCAACCTATAGAGTTAAAACGTAACTGGCAGTCGTCAGTAGCGCGCGGCGTCGAAGCCACCTGTCCATGAGCCAACGACAAAAGAGGTTTTAATCGTGGTAACTTTATGTCGCGCGGAAATAGGAAGTGCAGTGAACGCCGGCCCTAATGTTCTCCACAGTTTGAATTTGGAAAGCCGAATTTTACTCATCGTTTTGAAGCGTGGTGGCCAAGGACTATTGATTTCTTTTTCTGTGAGTTCTGCTTTTAAAATATTAAAATGGGGTGGCATTTGTTTATATTATTGAATGAAGAAGTAAATTATTTTTATGACTTAGTTTAACTTTAAAGTTTAAACCTTTAACCCCCGAGCGGCTCAATCGGGCCGCAACCGCCCCATTTTAATTTAGGCTTTAAGAATGCTAGAACCTAATTCAATCCACCCCCGCTAAAAAAACAATTGAAGCGCTAGTAGCTGAGGAGCTAATTTTATGATGAAGAAACACGGGATTTAAGACTACAAATTATTTACTATTTCCTATATACTTAAATAAGATTAAGCTGAAAACGATACTACCTTATATTATGTAGGTTATCCTTCTATTGTAAAAATATACAAGAGTTCATCCTCGTTTAAAGTTTGTGTGTATGTGTTTGATACCTAATAACGCCTATGCGGCTGAACCGATAAGGCTGAAATGATACTTAATACCTGCAAAGGATAGATAGATACCACTTTATTGAAAGACAAAAAATATATAATATACCATAGTCCTTAATAACTAAAACAATATTAAAAAAACTATGTGTTACAATTGGCGGTCTTATCGCTAGTAGCAATCTCTTCCAGACAGCCATGCAGTGTAATGTAAATATATCGGCATAATACATACTTGTATCTATACTAAGATAGGTCAGTACATTACTTAAATTAAGACGAAACCTACGCTACTTAACATCCGTTGCGTGAACGTTGCGACCGCGGCGCGGACAGAACGAATTACAGCAGCAAGTAGATCGTGACAGATCAGATCTTAGTTTATGGGTCACCGGCTAATTCACTGGCTGGTTTGAAGAAAGTGATTTAAAAATAAACATTTGGAATTAGCTAATGTTCCATTGGACAGACTCCTGTGGATTTGAAGAGGAAAAAAATGTTCCATTGGACCTAGCACGGTTTTGTCCAGGTTCTTTTCTAAGATATTTATCTTTCTCTACATTCTCAAAACTAGAATGTATGGAGTATATATTAATAGAACAACATGACAGCAAGTTAAGACTTCGGCTAAATCATGCTATGCCCTCTTAACAATAATGAACATATTATCATATTAAAAACATACGTACAAAACATAACATTTTGGAAGAGTAAGGTGGTCAGAAAAAAAGAGCTTAAACTTAGCTAATTTTTACCAATATTCCGAAATAAGTATAATTTGTATTTTATAGTAATTCACCTTACCTTTAAATCATAGCGTCTGTATGCTCATCTCCCCCATGTTACATTTTCTCCAATTGTCAGCATAAAGTAAATACATTTTCCACAAAACTGTATACACTTATTAAATTAAAACAAACTCAAACCGCTAGTTTAACCACTTTCATTTCAAATTAACATTTTTATATTAATCCACGGTTAACGGGGCAATTAATGCATATTTTCGTGGCTTGTGCATTTTTATAACTGATGCCTATGCGTCATGGCGTCATGCTCACTAAAATTATAAAATATATTAAAACTAACTGCACCCTGCGGTTTCTTCTACATGTCTTCAACTCACAATCATCTTACAATGTTCCTTATATGTAACAGTTCCGTGAGAAGTGACATTTTTAAATAAATAAATATTATAAATTTAAGTATAACACATTTTGAAAAAATTGTATGTCATTCATAACCTATTCATTTGTACCTTAATATTGGATACGAATTAGAATAAAATACCTACTAGTATGGACATACCAGAAATATTTTATTCAAAGTTTTTTCTCTCTCTTCAGTCGGTCCCTCAATGTTGAGGATCGTGACCCCCTTTAACCTGCTTTGTCCAAACTATACACACACACACACACACTATATTATAATCTGTTTAAGTGTGTATCTAATACTTATATACGTCGATATCAAATCACACAATCGATACTAATCCAAAGGTACTAGGTACCCCTATATAGTTGCATTCTAGCTCCATACTCAGTCGATCCGCCGATGTGATCAGTAGCATACAACGGATAGCTTGCGATCCATCGACCTTATATGGAACCCTATAGTGCCACCGTAAAGATATTTGCCATCTTTCGTTGCCTAATGCCCGATAGAGTATAAGACAGTTACTGTTGGTTAATACACGACACATACATACATACATTCATTATACATACAAAATATAACACATTTTTGATATGTATAATTTTGATTAAAGTCGACTAAAATTGAAAGAAAATTTTACGTTAACAAAGAAATACTTCTCATGCAAACTAAAAAACCAGCTGATTTAAAAATACGAGAAGAAGTTTTCCACTTTATTTTAGATCTTACAGAGAACTTAAAATCAATAATACAGATTATATAGAGCGGCCGCTGAACATACACACACATACATTTTTGTTTTGAAAGGTATGTAGTATGAACAACGCTAAAAGACACATGTAATGGATTTATGCTTCGGGTAATTCTTTATCAAAGCTTCTCTGACTACTTTGTCCAATTTCAACTGAAATTGAAATCTTTTTTGTGCAAATGCCTCGGGCAAAAACATTAAAATGTAGAGTTCATACATTTTATATTAGACTAACTGTGCCGATAACTAGGTAATAATTATGTTATTCTGGGAACGAAGCTTGCATACCAAATTTCAGCACAATCAGTTCTAAGAAATATTAAACGTAAGTCACACACAACTTTCCCCTTTATAATATTAGTGTAATAGATTACCATCACGCAGCACGCATCCCGCCTCATCAGCCTGTTTGCTATTTACTATTTACCCACTGCACTGTCACAATGCGGGTGATTAGTTTTTGCTCAAGTTTCACCGACACAGAATAAAACTTAATCGATCTTTCACGGGCACGTGTGAACCTTAATGCAACCTCATCTGTTAGTTACTCGCGTCACTTGTCATATCCAGAGGCTGTAGGTATTAGATAATTTACTCTGGTGGCAATCTCTACAAACTGATAAAAATAAAATGTTGTTATAGACATAGAACCGTTTACTTAATTGGCGTTTAAAACTGTATCTTATAATACTCGGTTGACAAATTATATTAATATCTAATAAGAGAATGGTAATGATGATTACCCATAACAAGAACAGTGTCACCCAGTGTTTTGAAATACGAAATTTTGGGCGCAAAGCACAGGGCATAGCGCCTGTCATCCTAAGATATCATTTGGTAAATCTCCTCATGCCCAGTAATTTTGTCGGTAATATTGCCTTTCAGCTCGGAACACAGTAATGCTTGTACGTTACTGCTTGATGGATGAATAACTGGAAAAAGTGCAGGTACGAGTAGGTACTTCCCCTGGCGACCTCTAAAATAGAGCTACTGCAAATTTATAGAAAATATAACTTTCAATATTAGATTATCGCTACATCTCAGAGGGGTCAACAGATCGAGTCAGCAATCGTGAGAGCCAAAAGCTAAAGAACCATATCAGGCTCATTGTCAATATCATTTGGAAATCGTGGGAGATCGCGACACGTGTGAACAATACTAAGATGATCGATACGGTAGAAAACGTGTCGGTCTTGTAATTTAACTTCTTTGTTGAGCTGTGAGAGAATTGCACTTATTCGTGCAATAATATCGCACGATGTTTAAGAAAGAAATCTTTTTTGCAATTTCTCCATAAGTGCAACAGGTCGAACATATACCCACCTAAGGATGATGAGAGCGGAGCGTTACTAGACCTTTATTAAGGAAAAAAATCAAACAACTACAAATTGATGACACAGCAATAAAGAACACTTACAAACCACAGATTAGCCACATACCAATCTATAGAAAATCCAACTGCTCCAAACCAATGTCTGATGGCAGCGTGCTCAGAATGATGGCAATTAATGCTTTGTTAGATCAATATTGCAACACTCATGAAGTTGGTTAATCAGATGACCAAAGCGGGGATCAGTCATGGGAGGGTCAGCAAAATAAAATATCAGTTTTTGAACGCTATTCGTCATTGAATCATGGTCAATTTTCTGATGTAAGGCCAAAAAACTCGCAAACAAATTTCTTTGCTTCTTAAAAATCCATCCTTCAACGGTATTCACGGAATAAAGTGGGCAGGCAAAATTAGTCATTAACACGCTATATTTCTTAAGTGGCAATTTACCACTCTGTTGCTGGTACATTAATCTTATCACTTTAAAATTACTATCATGACTTACGGCGTCCGCCAAGGCAGTATACTTGGGTTGAAGTTTTTCAAATTGCATATTTCCACCTTTCCCTTTGATTGCGACTTTGACAACCAACGATTGACAAGCTAATAGGTCATTTTACATATCTTGTTTATAAAACGACCCAGAGAAAGGTAAAATACCTTTCTCTGGGATATCAATTAAACTGCAAGTACTGCAATGAAAGTAACATACAAAAATTTTTAAACAATATCAAGCCTCAAAACATATTATTCCTCCCTCTTTGCCTATTTTTTCGTAATATACACATATAAATTGAGTGTAATTTCTATAGCAGCAGCTAGCTTTGATGTGTAGACGTATTGATAATAAGAAGTTGAGAAAATACACAAATAAAGATGACCCTACAAGCGAAGACAATGGTAATCAGCAGGAAATATTTTAAAAAATATTTATTGGAAAAGTAAGCATAAATTTCGTAACAACAATATTTCAGTCATCAAAGAACAATTATATCAGACAACAAACTGCACCAAAAACAACAATAACTAACAAAAAAGACCTACAGTTAAACGTTCATTGCATAACGATTCTGAAATCGAAAGCATGCAATGAAAATAACATCACTGCACGAAATCCGAATCCATCTGTGGATTTGGAGGAAAAACACGAAAAATAGAAGCAACGGCCGATGGATTAGTTTTTGTGAGTGAAATGTTACGGTTAGGTCTGATGCAACGAATCGCCATTTTTTGCTGGTTTTTCATTTAGGTTTTGTTTTTAATCTATATCTTTTTTGTCTTCTGAAAGATAATATTATCTGACTTCTTTACTAGAGGCAATATTCTTCACAAAACTCAGCAGCTACGTTGTATTTTTCTTATAATTGTTGAAATATTTAAATACTCATACTCTCATACTTACTCTTTATTTTTGGATATACAGACATATACATACATATGTAGGTAGTAGGTAGAAATTAAGCTTTCAAAAACCTGGAGATGCGCACCATTAACTTTGAGTAAGCTGTCACTCGTGACCTACATAAAACAGGAAAGAGGACTCGAGAAATGTCTTCTTTAATCTAGTAACAGGTAGGTGCGAGTAGGTAATCCAAGCTCAATCCACAACTCAATGACCACAGAGTTCGCGAAGCGCTTTTTGTCCCGTTTCTCAAGCACGTAACAAGAACCGTGGACATCGATATCGGATGCGGTGGCTACGAACCACGGTCGGGTGCACCGACACGCTGGCTGCCCGACACCTGTTCATGGTCAGGAAGGGTTAATGTCCCTTGAATTTGTGTGATGCTCTTTCCGGCACTAGGGCAGTTTCTGTACGGAAACCTTATGGCTTGTTAGTAATTGAAGTAAAATAATAAGGGACAGTATTTTAACTGTTAAATACGACAGCACCAATGATGTAATTAAACCCACTAAAAAGTAAGATAAATATAAAATTGTTAACATAATATCTACATAACGTAGAGCAGTAGAGCCAATAATTTTAAATTGTTGTCAAAATTCTAAACCGAAAAGCTTTGCGATAATACGGCAAATAGATCTAGAGTTCATTCCTTCAGTAGCAATCGAACTTTTTACCAATACCTATTACACCATTATTTTCTTGTTGATCCCGTTATTTCTTCTCTATTTCACAGTCATCAAAAACATTACAATATTTTATTTGCTACAAAAACTGTTAGGTTCGATGGCATAACCGTTCACAGTTGACCACTGACTATTTCAATATTATATTTCAGTCTCTACAATGTACAATGTACATAATGCTGGTCTGGTTTAAGCATACTTACCTGTATTAAAATTTGTAAATCTTATCTCAAGACTTGGTCCCGTCATCTTGACGCTCGTAATTCATTCTATTTTCTGTGATGAAGCCTTATTTATCTTCATAGGCCGGTCGGCTATGCCTTCTGAGCCAAAAGTCTCATATTTCCCGGCATAGCAAGCTTCTTAATACGTGAACATGTTTAGCTGATCTGAGGGCCTATTGGCTAATTCTCACCCACTACGATTGATGACAACTTCAATGTACATTGGTGCGTTTGTTATTGTACTCGTATTAATGAGCAGGTTTAAGCAAGTAATGTACGCAATTTAGTCTATGGATTTGCATGTCTTTTGGCGATAGCCAATAGGCCCTCTGTATAAAAGTATGACTACTTATTAGTCGTGTTCGTTATCGTTAAAACCCATTTCGCGATCGAATGAAGACCATTTATCCATCTAACATCAATCTGAATCAATGAAGATCGATTCTGCTTAGTAACGTCCTAATGAAGACATTGAATCCATTCATAGTCTCTGCCCTATTGCAAACACAGCCTTAGTAGGGTGCGAAACAGGAACACTCACTCATAAACAAACGACTAGATCTGAATAAGGAAGATGGCCTATAATTACTGAGACCCAGATGCTTGCAAGCGCTCACCTGGTTTTTATCATCGCCGGATCTTCGCGATGCTCTCCCTTATCAACGACGATACGGCTTTAGTTTTTAATAACAGATGCTTGCATTTTCCAAAAGCATAATAGTCGTAGCAAAAAGCTTAATAGTATGGAAAATAGCAACTATTTTTAATAATAATTATGTCTCTGGAGTTTTCTTTCCTATTTTTACTTTCACTATAGGTTAGCCTTTGACGACCGCGTGATGTTAAGCAACTAAGCAAAGGCTAAACTAAATTAAGCAAAGACTAAACCAAGAAGGCGGGATGAATCCCATCCTGAATGCAAATAACATTTTAAAAATATTTTAGCAGTTTTAGAAACAATAAACATTTATTAAATCTCCAAAAACACCTAAAAACCCTTTGTGCAAGTTTTTGACACCCACGGACATTTTAGATTTTAGATTCAGTAGTGTGAGTGAATAAATCGACAGCTGGATATGTCGTGAATCGTAATACAATGTACACGCGTTAAAGGTTTTCTAACGATTGACCAAGAAATGTTTTGATTGCGTTAAAATTGCACGTTGTTTATAAAAAAGACTATTATTACAAGCCAGGTGTTAGAAAGTAGAACTAAATTAGTAAGATGAGGATCATTGCATAGTGACCCACGAAGATGAATGGATCATCCAATTATCATAATTGTTTAGGTAGAGTTTTGAGATTCTCAGAACTTTTTGGAGCTTTCTTTTAATTAATTACGTAATAGAAAGCAATAATTACATATTTATTATGATTTTTAATCTCTTTTGTCTTAGGAATTAAGACAAGCATAACCTTTATCGAATGTTTCAAATATTCCTACCTTTATTTTTCTAATTTCCACCTTTAAGGGTAAAATTTGATTTTATTAGAACTTAATTATTTTATTTCGGGTTTAAATATTATGTTAATAGATTTTCAGGTCGCATCACTAGGTAAATACCTCTAACCCAAGTCTTAAAATCGCATCTAGGTAAGTTGCAAAGAAATCTGACAAATAAAAAAATCTCTAGCGATTAATTTCAATCTAGCTTTGATTCGGTATGACATAAACCGCTTATATATTAACAGAAACAGTAAAAAATATTATCCATAACAAACTGTCGTAAACGAAGAATTGGACTTTCATTAAATTTTAAAGCCTTAAATTTTCTTCAATCTGATGAAAGCTTAGTCTCTAAATTTTTATTTTCGCATTCGCCTATAACTCTGAACTGTAATGTAGGTCTAAACCATTTCTATACTTTTATGAAATGCTTTACGTCGTATTGTTATCTACACCCACCAAAGAATTACCATCCAATTGGGGCCTTAACGAACGCATAAAATATAATTTTCATGGCCCATGGCAATTCCACTGATGAAACATGTGCATTTTTGGCAATAAATTGTAATTGTTCCATTAATAGCATCGTTTCCAGTCAGTTAGCAGAGAGGTCATGATAGAGATTCATATCAACTAAAGGCTGATTCGACGTAACCATTGCAAAAGTCCTGTTTAGCAATCCCAACAAACAAATTAGTCATATAACGAGACTTTATAAAGGCTTTTTGTCTTTTAGAAGTCATATTAAGGTTTTTATATCTTACTTTGATCATATATTGGTGCATTATATGTCTACTTAGTTATATAGGCAGATGGTCGTGTAAAGTAGTCGTTTAAACGTTTATACTGCGGTTGTATACGGCAATCATATAATGGTATCGAGGAACACTTCTATACAACGGTTATTATAAAACTTTTAGTCGTATAAGCCTTAAAGTTGTATAAAGGTGATAACTATAGCAAAATTGTCATATAATTCTCTTTTATACGACTCTATAACGGAATATGGTTATATTGCAGTCGGCTAAGTTAAAAATGTAGTATTGATAGCGAAAGTATTTTGCATACGACGATTACACGTCTTGACTATATTTAACCACTACAATATGACCAATTGTCCTATTATAATAATATAAATAATCTGAAATGGTCGTATAAAGTTGTCATTTAAACGTTTATATCGCGGTTGTATACGACAATCATATAATGGTGTCGAAGAACTCCTCTATACAACTGTTTTTATAAAACTTTTAATCGTATAAGCCTTAAAGTTGTATAAAGGTGATAACTATAGCAAAATTGTCATATAATTCTCTTTTATACGACTCTACAACGGAGTATGGTTATATTGCAGTCGGCTAAGTTAAAAATGTAGTATTGATAGCGAAAGTATTGTGCATACGACGATTACACGTCTTGACTATATTTAACCACTACAATATGACCAATTTTGCCTAATTGTCCTATTATAATGTGAGCCTTCAAGACAGTCAGCCAAAAAACTTCGAGGGTTCTGTATCAGATTGTAATATGGACAATTTACTCAACAATGGTTGCTTGTGTGTTAGTGAGAAAGATGATTCATTAGCTCATGAAAATGAAGAAAATAATTCAGTTACCGGTAATATTCAAGAAATTCCGATTAATTGTAATTCATCTTTCGAAAGTTCAGACATAGAAGTTGAAAATAATGACTTTCGACAGCATTTGAAAAATGGGCTATAGATTTTAATGTTCCACAAGTAACTTTGAGGGAACTAAGTAAAAAACTTTTGGTTAATTTTATAAGTCGCCAAATATAATGAAATATATTCAAAAAAGTTACACTAACACTGACGTACGTACCACATACGTCGGGAAGTCAAATTCACCAAAATAGAAAAATGGCAGATGGCCGCTATCCATCCCCAGATACTCATCACAGGTGACTACGAAACTACTAAAAAGGACGCTCAGAAATTCCTGCGGAAACAGAAGTTTATAACAGAAAACGATTTGGGTGAAGAACCACGTACGTACGTTAGTGATTAAGGGTTAATTCACACTTTATAGGAAAGATAAAAAATTTAAAATAAAATTTCTGATAATATTGTAAAAGTACTTTGGTTTTATTTAACATATTTTAAGGAATAGTTTTTTAAGTAAATAAAAAATTATCAAAATTACAATAATACTTTTTCTACCTATTATAATAATACGTACTAGTTCAATGTATATCTAAGAACATTTTATTTTTGAAGCATTATAAAGAAGGCCTTATAGCCTTGCAGTCGATTATCTAAAAGAATCGCCATCGTCTCGCTGTCGACTAAGGTTTTAGTATTTAATATAAACAATAAACAGAGTGCAAGTGACAAGACTCAAAGACAAAATATAAAATTTAAATATAAATGTCTAAAATCAAACAAAAATTGCCTTAATTTAGTAACGTGACATACTTATAGCTAATTTTACAGTTATAAATACCAACTAATCACAAAATACCTCAACAATAAAGCTTTTAGAAACTTAGGACAAAAACAATTATAAAAACTAAAAAAGTAACAATATATACATTCATTGCTAAGTTGAAATTATGTGTTCTTAACTAATATTGCATCAATTGTTATGCATGTAAACAAATTAATAGAATTAAATAAACACTTTAAAATTGAATTAAGTGTTTATTTAATCAATATTAAAGTAACATAACTTAATATCAAACATTAAAAAAAAATCAAAATGAATTAACAAAATGCCATTGTTATTCATATCAGAGAGCTGAACATATTTTTTTTAAATTATAATATATTATTAAATAAATATGTTATTTAAAAAAAAACAATAGTATCTACAGCGCACGCGATGAAAGAATTTTTCAATGTATTTTTATTTTTATCGACGTCCATGTAAGCTTCAATCATTATAATTATTATAAACTTATTGTATTCCAAAAATATCACACCACCCACCACACTAAAACAAAAGTAAATTATCATGTTTTATTTCATAAATAAAATAAGTAAATATTTACTTATATACCTACTATATGCTTTAAACTAAATACTTATAAACCTGCGTAATAAAAAATCATGTTTAATGAATTTGTTGTGAGTTAAATGAAAAGCGTGAATGAAGAAGGCTCCAAAGTAATATCTTAGAGAACCCTAAATTCGATACAAATGGCGGCCAATTCTTGTTCGGAAGTTATATAGACGTCGTGTAATTGGAACATTTACAACATTTCGTCGTATAGAGAAAAGCCTTGATATTTTAGTAAATTAAAAATGCAAAAATATAAATAAAATGAAGATTCTAATAGGCGCATTAATAATTACCCATAAATAACCCAATTTCCGTCGATGAACAGAACTTCCCACAAAAATTTGAAGTTGAAATTGCTTTTAACTTGAGAATAAGTATAACGTTTTCAAAGAAGATTTTTGTAAATATGGTGATAAAACTTAACCTTTAAGTCACTGACAAGTATAAATTGAACTGCTGTGTAAAAGACAAGTTGTTCATTGAATATTATTTATTGAATAACTAAAATGCGACTGTAATTCAACTAATACGCCGTATAAAAGTCCCAATGAAGACTGTAACGTCGAATACACGTTTTAACAGGTACAACAATGCAACTTGTGGTCAAATCAACGACTTTTATGCGATGATTACTCGACCAAAATGGTTTTTATATGACTGCAACATAACTGCAACACGAATTGGCGTCGTATAAAATGGGCCCTTTTCGCGTTTTATAAACGTTATCATAACGTTTTTACGATTTATCTTATTCAACCTAAAGTTGAGACTAAAACGTAGTCTCGACCAGAAATTGTTTGTTGGGATGTTTATCAGTTATGTTGGGCAGGTCTTACCAATATTTCCTTTATTGGAACATTCAAAGTTATCTTCTCTAGGTATCTATGTAATTTCCCGTATCTATTAAGCATCTAGGTAGTAAAATTTTGTACGCTATTTGGATTTCAACGAATAACCATTTGCGTGACTTTTTGAACATTTATTAATATCCTGTAATTATTGTATTGAATTAAAATGGTCCAGTCAATAGCCATTATGACTAATTCACAACATTTTAGCATTTAAAGGATAACTGGTCTAGACATCTTATTAATACTATGGGCTAGATTTCTTATAACTGTCAAAATATGAAAGTTTTCAAGGCGTAAATATATTTCAAGGTATCATCGTTACGGCTACTGAGTCAGAACAGCATTGTGTCCTTTTTTATAAATTTCTTATGAAAGTTATATCAAAAGTTACCTAACAGAAAGAAGTGCCAATCTCTCACTTGGAATGATTAAAAGTCGTTCAGAATGTTCAAATTAAGTACAAAATTGGATTTGTTCAATGCAACCGCGAGCCGTGACGGCTAACGAAGTACAGAAAAGAGTTCAGCGCACGCCAAAATTAGAGAAAGCTATCGTACTCCGTTACACACATGAATTTACAAAAATTAGCGCGTCCAACAAATAGAAGAAAATAACTGGGTATCTTTTAGATAGACTAGCAGCAACAGTAACTGTAATGGGTTTTAAAACGATGTCAGGGTGAAAAAGAAAGCAGTACCTACAACTGAATACTTAGTAGCAGAATAACTTATCTTTCAAAGAATTACTGATCCTTGGAATAATAGGAGCTACTTAGGTCCTACCAAGATAGGATCGCTTCAAAAGGAAGATAATATAGCAAGTATCTATTCTTTGATATAGGTATGAGTTATTTTTTAGAAGTACGATAAAAGTACGTACCTTGAGACTAATCCACTGGACTGGTGGTGGACTGAAATTCTGAGTTGAAACCTTAAGAATCCGTAGGGTCATGTTATGTCATTGATAGTAATTTAATATAACAGACAAGACACCAAAATTGGATAATTAGTTAAGTGGATAAACAGCTTAAGGATTAAGATAAGCTGGTGTTAGTGGAGTTGATCCCTCTGACGCAACGATACTGGTTTGAAGGTAATTTCGTTTTGTTATTTCTTTAAATCTCTCTTAATCGTGTATTGAGTTACCAATGAGCGTGTTAACTTATCTAACAAAGTTTCAGATCCTCTTACTGTCAGTTATATATAGGACATCATTAATTAGACATCAAATAAGTAGACATTTTCACCGCTGCGCCAAACAATTTTTCCTGGCATCTAAAAGAACGACCTGCAATCAAAGAGTTAGGAAACTCTACATACCTTCACACACGAGTTGACACGAGAAGGTGTTCTATAGGTACTTAACTGCTATCATTATAATGATAGCAGTATATAATAATTATCAGCCTTCAATTGCTCTCTGGTGCTCCTTTGACTATGCTCTATCCTGACGCGCGCCGTCCACTTCCCGTTACTCTCTTGACTATCTACTCGTATATCAATCCACTCGGATACCTTCGTCCTACTATCATAATATAGAACTGTTCTATTACCATAGTCCCAATCTCACGACCTCGGCTGCACTTCAAATCATTAATTTTCACGGATATAAAAGAAACTTGAGCCAATTATCTGATTTGATTCAAAACAGTTTACATAGAAAAAAATGCTTTTATGGATTTCCCATGATTTTGCAAGCAAAATTTTGGGTGCTCAGTAAAGTTCATTAATCGAAAAGAGTGTAAGGTCACTCCCCGATAACAGGTCTCATCACAATAGTCATGGCCTTCGCACCCGATATGCTGTCTGACCCTTTTGTTTCACGCCAGCTCGTGACGAGACCCATTTTAGGGCTGGCGTTAAAACATTTGGGAAGTATTTTAAATTACAGCAGATGCTATGTACTATATTATATAGAAAAGAAGAATGTAAGCTATAAGAAAGTTATAAGTACCAATCCACAAATCTTCATCATCAATTCTCAATTTCTTAATTAATTGAATCTTCCGTAGGCTGATCTTCTGCGGAAGATTCAATTAATTGAGTTTATAATATGAATTTACAGACCTATGGACTATGGTCCAGACCTCACTTTAATATGAATAAAAATACTTGTATCTAATACGGAACTCTAAAAAGCAACTCAAAGGCTAGGTTAAAATTATTTTAGAACATTTATTGCAACAACAATGTTCGTCTGTAAGTTGCATTGGTTGCAGTTCTCTCATTTACTTTAAGAACATTTACATATTATTTGCTTGCTTCACAGATGCAATTTAAAAACAGTTCAACTCTACTTTGTCTCCATGCCTTTGTGATATTCTCGTAGGTTGTGGTTCCCTACAATGATTTGTATAATGCATGAAAGGCTTTCTCTTGGAAAATTAACATAAATGGTGATTGAGTTTCTTGATTTTTCATTCTCTAAGACAAACGTGGGTTGAATAAATTAACCGAATTGTTTTAAATAAGGTAGGTTTTTAGATAGTATGTGTATGAGTGTGAACCACAGAAAAGCACTTTGCTAGCTTTTCCTAATCTGAGGTCTACACTACCTAAATCCGTACATTGCATTTTTTATTTATACACGAGTTTTCTTTAATTCAGGTATTTCATTTTTTTTAAATATTAGCTTAAAATAAAACTTTGAGGTTAAGATCCAATTAAATGTACGTTTGATAACCCTTAAACAAGTTGAACTGCAACCGGCAGGCCACGTCAACGACATCCAAACATACGTTACACATCCGCTAGTACAGGGGCGGGAGGTCATATCTAATTGTTTTTATGTAATTGTCTTTGTTTCACCAACTAACTCGTGTGAACGACTATTGACTCACGCTTTTTAGGGTTACACACCCAAAGGATAAAAACGGGACCTTGTTGCTAAGACAAATGGAACGAAGTGGTGTTAAAGTTGAGAAGACGCCATGATTGGGACGTAATCATGGCGTCTTCTCAACACGAAGTTACGCCAGAAAGAAGTTATTAAGACTCCACTGCCCGTCCGTACGACCGTTTATCTGTCAACAAACTGTATCTTATGAACCGTGATAATTGTCAGTCGAAATTTACTCAGGTAATGGTATTTCATGTTGCCATAGTGGTACAAATACTAAACAACCAGAATAAAACAAGTATCTAATTAGGGGCTTTCTATACAACAAACCTATTTTTTTGGACATTTGGTCACAGACAAAGAGCGGGACAGGTGAAACTAAGCAAAAGGTAGTACTTTATAGTATCTAATGTTGAATAGAGAATGGTACGGACCCCTGCTTGCACGAGTCCGACTCGTATTTGGCCAGTTTTTTTTTTTTATAATGTTCACTTGACATAACAAAAAATTTCAGTGTATTATGTTCGGAGAATTTTACCCACGAGTTTCGACAATATTTTTTATTAATGTAAAGAATTTTTAATTTGGCGTTATTTCAGTTCCCACTTGTCCAAACGTGAAACCTTCATTTGTTTTGACATTTTAAGGAAGAATTCACTAATTACGTAATATGTTAATTACGCAAGAGTATTTTAACTATGAGGAGTTTAGTAGTTATTGCATCAATTGTTTTCGTAAACTAAATGTTGATATACTCGTACTAGAATATTACGTTCGTGTTTATTGTCAACAATGATGATTACAAACATATTGCAGGGTACATGATATTGTGAATTTAAATAATTCTGTGAAGTATAAAATTATTGCTGGCGAAAATAAATTTAACAGTTTAAAAACATAATATGATCATGAATCATATTTATTATACCATTAAGAATCTTGTGTCTATCTTGTGTATTTATTGAGTATGATTTTCATATTATACCTATTACTTATCTATTATTTTCATTTTAATAATATAATATAGAGATATTCTTGCCAAATTCTGCTACATTGACTATCTTCTTTATCCACTTTTTCAAGTTACGTATCTATTTATTGCTTAAATTGACCCCCAATTCCTCCTTTCCTCTCTCATAATATCTTCTTACCAACATTATATTATCTATCTTCTGAAAACCTGCCGAAGTAAGACTTTTCCAAAGCTTCAGCCGTAACATATATACCTACATCACCTAGAAAGCCCCTTCATTAGTCAAGATGTGCCAAGACATTACACAGACGTTAGAACAATAAGGCTTGGCTAATGTTTGCGTTGTAACGCGCTGCTTGCTCTCCTGATGTACCGATAACCTACTGGGAGTGTTACTAAGTGAAAACTTTAATGAAAATGAACTTTTTATCGAGATCTGATAAAGAATGATTAAAGCCTTGTGGAAACTAGGCAGCTCATACAGTAGGTTTTGTTGAGAGCAACTGCTATAGAGCAACCGATAAATCAGTTAGTTTAGTTTTGAATATTATCACTTGGCAAAACTGCATCTTCATGCTTCTTCTACATATCTTCTTCTTTGGGTGCCATTTTTTACTGAAGTTTGACGATCATCATGGCAATTTGCTAATAAGCTCATATAATATGATTTTGTGGAGCAACCGATAAATCGGTTAGGGGAGTTTGGAATATTAGCACTTGGCAAAACTGCACAGTCTTCTATTTCTTTTTTGGATGCCATCTTCCACCGAAGGTTGACGATCATTATGGCAACTATAGAGCAACCGATAAATCGGTTAGAGGAGTTTGGAATATTAGCACTTAGCAAAACTGCATAGTCTTCTATTTCTTTTTTGGGTGTCATCTTCTACCGAAAGTTGACGATCATTATGGCAATTTGAACCCTCGACACAGCAGCTCTAAATAGAAAATGCGTGCTCTTGCAGTACAAATGGCGCAGATATATAAGATATTCTTCTTCCTGGACTTCTTTTACTCTGTATCTCTCTTGATATGAGTTGTAATAGCTCATATTTGGGACTACATTATGCATAGTCTTAAAATGGTATAAATTGAGATTTTTAAACCATTGTAACTGGACTTTTTCTACCAAAGTGACGGCAGAACAATTTTCGAAGACACTTGCTTGCTTGAGTCCCTTAAGCCTAATCAACCAGCATTCATTAGCGCCTTTGGCAATGTTTAAAAGAAAGACAAAAATAACAGAAAATGAGTCTATTTGTTCGCAGGTTAGTCGTCACGTCGCAAGGGTCGAGAGGTGACACTTTCACCGTTCGCCAACGAATAAAGAAATCGTGCAGAGGGACCTAGGAAAATGGTCTTCTATGTGGCGAGGAGCGTCAGGTAATTTCTTCACTTCACACCAGCTGGTCGGGTTTCTTTCACTTCTTTCTTATCTTATTTCTAATTACTTTACCTGTATTTGTGGTGTGCAATAAAAAGTTTTCTATTATACTATTGTACTTTAACTCCAATTAGTAACTAAGTAGGTAAGTCCTCTACAAAAACCAAATAGAAAACTTTAAAATGGCTCTAAGCTCCGGAACGATTTAGAAAAATATAAAAATTTCCAGCTTGCTTCATACAAATTCATAACAAGAAAAACGCTTTACCGATTTTGGTTAAATTTAAATGGAACCTGGATAGTCAATTTTGAAACAAGCTAGTTTCACCCATTTCCGAATTGTCATTGTCTTCTTCTAGTACATAATTAAAATTTAAAGATACTTAAGTACTCAGTGAATTATCTAAATTAATTTCCTCGTTTGTTGGAGTCGGTTAACATGTCACAATTTGACGTGCTGTTATTAGCTTACTTTAATACCAACCTATTTACTTAGGTATACTTATTAAATCAAAAAATACTATTTCCCCCAGTAGAAAAATAAATTATTGTTTCAGGTGACTGGCAAGAATGCCTACTCAAGATCGGGCAAAACTTCCCCGTGGGAGATTAAAATTAAAAGGAATATTATTTAAATGCATAGTGCTATGCATTATTGCTGAGGCGGCCGCCAACAGGCCTCCACGATTCCTCATCGATGGACAGTCCGAAATCGTGGTCAGGCTTAAGGAAGGCCCTGATACTCCTGTCGGTAAGACATTTCATAAATTAATTGAGTTTATTTTGGTAGCTATTAATGCCTTTTTAAAAAAAAAGTTCTTTAAAAACAAGCTTTTATTATTATTACCATCTAGCACCATAAAGTACTAGTCAAGACGAATCAAATGAGCCTAAATTCTATAATAGGGTTGCGTCGTTTAATTACGGAGTTTATATAGCCAATAGCCACCTTCCAGCTCCATCATCAGGTCAGCTCCATGTCATAATAATTTGCGTTGTCATCCGATTTATACATGCATGCAAATTTTTAGCTCAATCATAAACCAGGAAGTTAGTCAAATTAAACTTGCAAGATTTGATTACAGACATACAGACAACAGACAGGTGAAAGTAAATAAAAGCTTTTAAAAATGATCACTCTGTACCTTTCCGAACTTTTCTTTATAACTTACCTGTATTTTATCAAAACAATCATACTAAAGTGCAGTAATTTACGATTCACCGAAGATACAAAAGCATGATTCATTTCCAAAACAACGATTCGGAAGCATTTCACCGTGAACAGACTACCGGATATTGCTCATGCATTCCCGTGGGGTTACCCGTTGCTTAGTAACCGCCGCAAACATGGGGAAACCTTACACGATACAGGTGTTCCTTACCCAACTGGCACTAATCGTGTTACGTGATGGTTACTCATTTGAAGGCCCGTATGATCTTTATGTTTAAAAATGGAATCGTAAAAGGCACGTTTTACCTACCTACTAGAGTAAATTCTTTCTTTTTTTTTCAGGTAGTCTTATCTACAGACTCCGGGGCGTTGACCCCGATGGTGATACTTTAAAGTTTGGAATAAAAGACCAAATCGGTAGCAATATTTTAAGATTAGAAGCCATTTCATCCAACGAAGCTAATATTTATTTAGTTAAGGAATTAGATAGAGAGGTGAGACTACATAATCGAGAGGATTTTATTTCGTTGTAAAAATATAAATAAATAAAAGAATATAAATAAGCCGCCCTTTTTCAGGTCCGCGATGAATATTCGTTCGTGTTAACCCTAACCGATGGACATTTAGGAGAAGGGAATTTTATAACGCAAAGTTTTTTGTTGTTGGTTGAAGATGTAAACGACAACGAACCAATTTTCAAACCTTATCCCTCCGCAATAACAGTGAAGGAAGATGCTGAACCCGGAATCCTATTAACTGTTGAAGCAACTGACCTAGACGAAGGAGCTTATGGCCAAGTATTAAAATAGCAATATTTTTTTTTTTTTTTTTTTATAAGTTTTTATAACATGGTGGCAAATATTTGAATGCTAGAGATTATATTTTTTTCTGTGTTATATAAAAAATCAACTTCAACTTCAACTTCTTTTAATGGCCCGTTGATGTAGCATTGCCACAATTTGCCAATGTCGCCGTGGATAGAGAGAAAAATAAACGAAGGAGTTTTATCAGTTAAATAAAAATATGACCGGTTTTATGAGGCCACAACAGAGTTGAGTACCTGAAAAGAGACGTCACAATATATATAATACATGCAATATAATATTATATTATGTGTTAACATGTTAGTATAAATATTAAGATATATACCTTATATTATAAGACAAATCACAAATATATATATACCTACAAGTATTAGAGTTTAATCTTGTTAATTTGGATAAAGTTAGCTAGGATATAAACAAAAGGAGTAAAAACTAAAGACAATATGTTATTTAGGGATACAGGACGGGGGATATCAGGAGGGAGGTAATCGTAAAAAGAGGAGAGAGATTTTGGACAATTGAAAAATATGTGCTCCGCGGTGCCCTCATCAAGTCCACATTCGCATAAAGAACTGTCCCTTATCCTAATTTTAGCAAGGAATACCGGAGTACAAGAATGACCCAGCCGCAGTCGACAGATGGTAGATGTAACCCATTTCCGATTGTTTTTGAATTTAAAGAACCAGGGTTTTGTAGGAATTGATGGTTGGAGGTTGCCATAAAATTTTCCTTTAAGAGATTTTGATTTGTGCCAAAACATTTCCCAATTTTTTAACAAATTTTGTTGACAGGATGAAGCAAGGTCTGATGGATAAATTTTAAAATGGTCTAAATTCCCAATGTTTGCTGCCTGTTTTGCACATGAATCAACTGACTCATTTCCTGGAATCCCCATGTGTCCCGGAATCCATGCCAGAACAACATTTATACCACTTTCATGACACTTATGTAATGTTTCCTTGATTTTAAAAATAATAGGAGTTCTATTCCTAGTTTTAAATGGGTTAGCTAGGATTGCCTCTAAACAACTCCTAGAGTCTGAAAAAATTATGGTTTTATCTAATTTATGGGACCATATATAGAGTATAGCTTCCAAAATTGCTATTGCTTCTCCAGTAAAGACAGTTGTAAGTGGAGGACATTTAAAACTCAAAATAACTTTATACCTAGGAATCCAGACGGCAGAGCCTGTGTCACTATCCAAAGTCATTTTCGATGCATCTGTATATATAGTAAGCCAACCGTCCCAGTCATTGTGAATTATTTTTTGAAATGCTGTTTGGGCATCATCTGTGTTTTTAGTAATGCCAAAATCAAGTAATATTTTAGGGGTATATATTAGGGCTAGATATGGAATATCCGAAAGGGGATTACTATAAGTGGACTGAACGACAGGGCAAGGTAGTTGGTAAATTTTCATTAGGCTGCGCACAATACAAGGGATCTTATATTCAGGCATATATCCAGAAAAGTTGTAATTTCTGGAAAGTAATTCAATCTTAGGAATTAGAGGGTGATTCGAGAATTGGAAAAGTTTAAACAGGAATCTGTCACTGAGGAATTGGTTACGTAGGTGGATAGGAGGTTCAACACATTCCACCTGCATGGCATTGATTGGCGAGGACTTCATGGCACCTAAAATAATTCGCAGACATTTGGATTGGATTTGTTGTAATTTATTGAAACAGATTCTATTTGCCGTATTTAAAAGGAATGTGCCATAGTCCAGATGGCTTCGCACTATAGCATTATATAAGAGTTTCTGGGAGTAGGGATGAGAACCCCACCATACACCAGATAAGGCTCGTAAAATATTAATATTCTTTTCACATTTTTTGACAACATTATTAAATTGGGGGACTCCGTTTAATCTGCAATCTAACCACACACCCAAGAATTTTGCGGAATCTTGCAGCGGAATGCTTTTTTCATTAACTGTGAGGTTTATGTGAGGAACTACTCTTTTTCTCGTGAAAATTACAGTTGAACTTTTATTTACCGAAATGGATAAGCCATGATCAGTCAACCAATCCTCAAGGTATCCAAGTGCTGTATTCAATCTTGTCTCTGCCACTTCAATTGACCCAGAGGATACATAAAGGGCTAGGTCATCTGCATATTGAAGTACTTCACAAAAAGAATCCACAGTAGAATCCAGATCTCTTGTGTAAAGGCTGTATAAAAGAGGACTTAAAACCGAACCCTGAGGAAGCCCTTTCCAAATGGTTCTTGCAGGGAGTAATTTATCTTGGGATCTAATTCGTATTGTTCTTGGCATAAGGAGGCAGCATATGAATCGTACTAGCTTCGCGGGAATGCTCAGCTGTAACAATTTGTTTCTGAGCAGAGGAAGAAGCACGTTATCATACGCCGAGGCAATATCAAGGAACACAGCCACCAGGTACTCCTTGTTATTAAAAGACTGGAGTATATCTGTTGTTAAAATGGCCAGGCTATCGAACGTCGACATTCCTTTACGGAAACCGAATTGGGATTTAGCGAGGAGACTCTTGTTTTCGACCCACCATTCCAGTCTATTTTTTATTAGTCGTTCAGCAATTTTAGCCATCACTGAAGATAATGCAATGGGGCGATACGAATTAGGATCTGAAGGATCCTTACCGGTTTTTAAAATTGGTATAATTATCTGGGTATTCCAGGCCTCTGGGATAATGCCTTGATCAAAGAAGATATTTATAAGATTTAAGAGATATAGTTTGGTTTTATCGGAGCTTTTAACTATGAATGAATATGGTATTCCGTCTATCCCTGGTGAGGAATCCACTAGACCATTGATGACTAATTGGAATTCAGGGAATGTAAATACATTGTCGAAACTAGAGGGTGAAAAATTGTTGATAGGGGGGGCCATGGGCAATGGAACAAAGGGAGGAGCTAACCTAGAAGCAAATTCTTCCAACCAGGAGGAATTGTCGCAAGATGTGATATTTGGAGAATTACAATATCCGCGATACCTACGAATTTGCTTCCATATAAGGGAGGGAGGAGATGCAGGTGACAGTCCTTCACAAAAAGATATCCAGCCTTGTTTCTTCTTTTTGGAAAGAGTTTTTCGAGTTTTAGCTGCAGTTTTTTGATATTTCAAGAAGTTTTCCCTAGTCATGCTTTCATTATAAACCATTTCCGCTTCCTTACGGCATCTAACACTGTCAGTGCATTCGCTGTCCCACCAGGGAGGGGAAGCTAGAGCGCATCTACTTTTTTTTGATGGAATATTACTGTCAGCACTTCCAATAATATCCTCAATAAACTTTGAGTAACATTCTAGGGCATTCTCTGGATTAGGTGAGATTAATGAATCTATTTTAATGTCAAGATCAAAAGAGTACATACTCCAATCAGCACGGGAAATGTTATATTTTAATAGTGGGTTAACGGAAGATTGGGGAGTGACCCGATAAGGGAAGTTAATTACAATCGGAAAGTGATCACTGCCATATGATAATGGTAAGACTCTCCAAGATAGGCTGCAAGCAAGAGAAGGAGAACAGACAGTGAGGTCAACAGCACTTTTTGGATTTTGCGTAGGCAGAACTCTACGAGTAGGGGATCCATTATTAATGACACACACATTAGCTTCATCGAAGATTTCTAAAAGAGAGAGAGAGAATAGGTCACATCGGTCAGATCCCCAAGAAGTATGATGGGCATTAAAGTCTCCCATCACTACAACAGGGCCTGGAACTGATAGTATGACAAGAAGTATATCAGGAATAAGAGAAGAGTTAGGATGGGGAATATATATAGATATAAATGAGGTGTTACAGGCCCTCACAGCGACAGCATTAAATTCTGCACTATGATTGGGCAAGGTGAGCTGGGAAAAGGGAAGAGGATATTTAATAAGCAGGGCACACCCTGCATACCCATCCTGACGGTCATCCCGAAGACAGGAATATCCTGGAAATCTGTAATGAGTTCCAGGAACCAACCATGTCTCAGAAATGGCCACCAGAAATGGGGAGAATGTATTAGTTAAATAAAGTAATTCAGTTTTTTTCCTGCGGAGACTTTTGCAGTTCCACTGCACTATCAGGGATTGATCCATTATGATTGAAGAGGGATGTGAGCTGGCATATCATTTCGGCGACGTTGGACGGTATTCCAGAGTTCTGGGATAAAATATTAATTAATAAAGAAAGTAGCTGCATCAAGAGCTGGTTTTGAGGATCTTGATCTGATTGAGAGGATTGGGCTAAATTTAGGGCATGGCCATTTGGCAGTGTTGATGGCTCTGTAGCCACAATAGCATTATGAGCTAATTTGTCGTAGGACTTTCCTAGGGGAGCTCTAGGGCGCCGCTGAATATATACAGTTTTTCTGTAAGATTGATTTTGATGAATAGATGGGGGGGAGGTTGGAGATGAGGCCAGAGGAGCAGACAAAACTTCGTTAAAGGGGCGGGGAATTTTAGGGACATGGGTCACTGCCTCGACATATGAGATACCTTCTCTTGACATTGTTGATTTTATCGCTTTCTGCCTATCCTGCTCTGGGCAGGACAAACTAGTGGAGAAATGACGCCCAGAGCAGCTCAGGCAGGTAGCCTCCGCTTCTGTGACATCACATTCATCACCACAGTGAGGTTGAGCGCACCTATAACATCGAGGGGCAGACCTGCATTGCACTTTTATGTGCCCAAATCGGCAGCAATTCTTGCATTGAATTGTGGGGTAAATATATGGTTCCACCTGAAGAGACGAATAGAAGGAATATATTTTCTCTGGCAAATATTGACTCCTGAATGTAAGAACAACAGTCTGAGTTGGCTCCCAGGATATATCCGCTCCATTCCTCACTTTTCGGTTTAACCGCCTAGCCTTTAATATAGTAGCAACCCTATTGCCTGACAACTGTATAGATCCTACAAAGTCTTCCATGGACATGTCCACTGGGACACCCCGTACTAATCCCATCCTAGTTACATTGAAGGTCGGAATGAAAGGCTCATATTTATGCTGTTTTACAATGGGATTCTCCAGAAACTTATTTGCCCCTGATGCAGTTTTAAAATTTATTGACATTTTATTTCTGCCTATCTTTTTTACTCCATCCTGGCATACATCTTGAATCTTGTTTAGATGTAGAAATTGCCCAAACGTAATGGGTTTCATTGTCGTACCTGCGGCTGGGTCAGTCACTGTACGCGACACGTGGACAATGTAAGGACCCGCGTCTGTTTCTAAATAACATCTTATACCAAGGACAGACATGGCCGGGTCAGTATACACCGTTTGAATTGAGGCAGATGCTAATTCTATATTACCAATAACTTTCTTAGGGCAAATGTTAGTCTGGTCGTCTGAATGACGCTTTTTGGGTGTGCTAATAATGGAAATCTCCATTGGCGTCGATGAAGTAGGGTCAGGCGGAGCCGGGTCCGGTTCAGGGGAAATGGCCTCCATTTCCCCTGATTTATGGATAGTTAGTACACTAACTACTTACCACCACCTCAAACACACAAAATGGCAAATGACTCTGTAGAAAAATCAAGGCAAAAAAGCCAATTTTTACACAAATGAAACCGAAACTCTCTAACACGTGTATCCACTCTCACACCGAGTTAGCGACCCCTATAAAAAATCGATGATGTCACTTTAAATTATTGTCATTGTCAAATGTCAGATTTCTGCCAGAACTTTGACACTGAGTTTTGGCGGCAAGCCTTGATCATATCATTAGCTCCACGTCTTTTGCTTAATAATCGTGTAGAATTTGATTGTTAGCGTGTAATAATGGTGGAATATTGCGTGATAAGTGTTTTTGTATGTGCACAGATGTAGGCAAGTGATATGGTGCTGAAATATGAATTTTGGTGCCCCCTCCAAAACTCTTCCGAACTTTCAGTAAAATTCCACCCATTTTACTGGAAGACTCACGTGACTAGACGAGCTATTAAGCTCACTCTGACTCTGACTAACTAACTTATTACTTAAAAAATAACATTTAACTTGACACTGGCAAAACACGAAAGTGGAGACCATAATTTAATATCCCGTGAACATTCACGAATTTTACTCGACACTGGCAAAATGCACATGTTGCCATATTATTAAAAAGAAAAAAAAAAAACTTTGACACTGACAATCATGTAAATTCAAATTTCCATTTTTTATAAGCAAAATTTGATACCTAAATAAAGTTTGTTTTGGTTTTGTTATCAAGTAAAAACAGCGATATTTAAATAATTATGAATGGTTATAGGTGTTATATCACTTACAAGAGCTAGACGGAGACGTAGAAAACTTCGCCGTGCAGACAGTAAACGGGAAAGGCGTAGTGCGACTCACGAAAACTTTAGATTACGAGCGCAAGTCTTTGTATCAGCTTCGAATCCTTGCGGTGGATCGTGCGAACCAAGGGCGCGTAAATACAGGAACTGCAGCTATCCTGGTTAAAGTGCAGGACGTGGAAGATCAGCCGCCGGAATTTGTTGTGGTCAGTCCCGTTACGAGGATCAGTGAGGACGCGCCAGTGGGAACCTCTGTTCTGCAAGGTTGTTATTTTTTTAATTAAAGAAATAATAAATGTCCTGCACACCCCTGAAAGAAAAGTTACACAATCAGGTCTTTCACACAATCATTCCAAAGACCCTCCTAAAATTTATACCCTGTAGCCTCCCATTCACGGAGGCTGGTCCTGGTAATGTTCATGTATAAAACCATTGATTAAAACCAACCCTATCTTGCAATTGATTCTGATTGCACCATTCTTCCCTGAACAACTTTTTATTCTTACATTGGCTGCAGCAGGGTTTTTAGTAGATACTATCCCAGAGGCCGGAAATTATTTTTTTATGGAAAAATCATTTGATAAGTCAGAATGATTTTTCCACAGTCAACATGTTAACTTCATGTCTTCAAGCTTCGAGATTCTAGGGAAAATATCAAACTCTCAAAATCTCAGTAGGCTTTGAAACCAAAACATACAAAAACACAGTGTTTAGTCTCTAGCTTAATATTTTGTCTTTTTTACTGTTCAGACATTATCTGGCCCAACCTATGTGCTCGAGTTGAAATATTCCTTAGAAAATTACAATAATATGAATCAAAGTAATCAATAATTCCACTCACCAGTCCGAGCCATAGATGGAGACCGAGGCATCAACAACCGCATATCATACAGCATCATTTCTGGAGGGGAGGAGCACTTTGACATTGACAGCAGTTCCGGAACAGTCTACACTATCAACCCACTCGATAGAGAAGATCCCAACAATAGCAATGGCGCTTACATATTGGAAATATTGGTAAGTAACTCCTGAGTTTTTGCTTATTGTTTCTTATCTGTTACTACCAGTACCAGTCTATGATTTTAACCTGAATATTATAATAAAATTTTGCTATAAATGTACCTATAACAATAAATTATACCAATACTAGCTGCACCCAGCAGTTTTACCCGCTGTACTACAGCCTATGTGTGAAGAAGACTACAGCCTATGTGTTATTCCAGGGTCTAAGCTATCTCTATACCATATTTCAGCTCAATTGGTCCACCCGTTTAGGCGTGAAAGAGTAACAAACATCCAGACATCCATTCTTACAAACTTTCACATTTAATATTAGTAAGATTCCTTTCTCAATTTTTTGTATATCTGTAGTCTGTAGTACAAATAACTATTTTAAAAAGATATTGTTTTTATTTTTTATTTTACTTCTTATACTAATATTCAACTTCAATTCTTTTAATGGTACCTACAACCATTAGAGTTTAATCTTGTTAATTTAGATAAAATTAGCTAGGATATAAGTAAAGGAGTATAAACTAAAGACAATATGTTATTCAGCAGGACGAGGGATCTCAGAAGGGAGGTAATCGTAAAAAGAGGAGTGAAATTTTGGACAATTGAAGAATATGTGCTCTGCGGTGCCCTAATCAAGTCCACCTTACTAATATAAATGTGAAAGAATTAATATTATTATAAGATTGTATGGATGTCTGGATGTATGTTCATTACACTTAAACTTAAACTGGTGAACCAATTGAGCTGAAATTTAGTATAGAGATAGCTTAGAACCTAGAATAACACATAGGCTACAGTTCAGCGAGTAAAACCGCTGGGCGCAGCTAGTTGAAAAAGGAATGACAACAGTGAAATATTTTTTTCTAACTACCCTACTTATATTAATAGATGTAAGAAAATATCTGTCAGGTGTCAATTTTTTTCTCTAATTAATGATCAGTAAATATAGGGCTGGAAGTATGTACCCGTATCGCATTTTCTAATTGAGAAATAATTTAAACCTATAAAAGTGGTGCATTGTTGCAATAATTTTGCCTCAATTTGGTTTTTTTGCCGTAATATGTTATGAAAAATATTCTGTTCCTAAAAGGTTGTGATTTTTGGCGGCTATTGTGAGTGTTTTAAATAAAGCAGCGGTAAATTTAACTGAACCATATAAACTCGAAAAGAGAGCTATGTCAAGTGGAAATGAATCGAATCTTGCTGAAGTTACAACCCAACAAACCAATATTAAAATGTCGCGAGGAATTCTGGACGATGCGTCTTCCGAGCCAACCACACAGCTACGATTACCGCCTTTCTGGTCAGATAAACCTGCACAATGGTTCGAAGCAATCGAGAGCCATTTCTGTATCATGGGAATCACCGAAGAAGGCAGAAAGTTTTATCATGTTTTAAACGCCCTCGACCAACAATACGCTGCAGAAGTGAAAGACATAATTCTCACTGGACCAGCTGACTACCAACGCCTCAAGATCGAACTTATAAAGCGATTGTCGGTTTCTCGAGAGATCATGTTGAAACGGCTGATGAACGAGCAACTCGGCAACCGGAAGCCCTCGCAGTTTTTGCAGCACCTAAAACTTCTCGCCGGTCCCGAGATGCCTGAGGACTTTATTAAATCAATCTGGATGATCCGCTTGCCGGCAGAAATTCAGTCCATAGTTGAATCACAATCGATCGACTCGTTGGACGATCGTGCGAAGCTAGCAGACCGTGTGAGTGACATTCTTGCGCCGGCGCAGAGCGTCACCGCAGCGTCGAATTTTGATAAGCTGGCGCAACAGGTCGCCGAGCTGTGCAAACAAGTGAGCGCTCTTGTCAAGGAACGTTGTAGTCGAGCAAGGAATCGCAGGTCGATATCACCGCGCCGACTAAAACATAGATCAACGTCCCGTGGACCGTCACAGGAAACTTCTCCCTTAAACCAACATAAATCAACATTACGTCGCACGGTGTCCTTTAAATCGAAAACACATCGAT